>CM076569.1:802913928-803535218 GCA_034641835.2 Pinus albicaulis
TAATATATGCATGCATGCATATATGTCTGGTGGAGTTGTTGCGTGCATGTGAAATTTGTGTGAAGTCAATTATCCTCCACACAGAAATTAAAATATAATGATAGGTTTTACAGGATGGATGTAGACTAATGTTTAATATATTCATGTATGCATCTATGTCTGGTGGATTTCTTGTGTGCATGTGAAAGTTGTGTGAAGAAAGTTATCCTGCACACTAGTATTATTCATGATAAGTTGTACAAGATGGATGTAGATTAATTTTTAATATATACATGTATTTATGTATGTCTGGCGGAGCTGTTGTGTGGATGTGAAAGCTGTGTGAAGACAATTATCCTAGAAACTAGTATTAATCATGATAGGTTCTAAAAGATGGATGTAGAATAATGCTAAATATATGCATGTATGCATGGATGTCTCGTGGAGTTTTTGGCATGAAATTAATTTGCAACTAATGTTTAATTGGTTTTCATTATAAATAATAAATTAATTGTCAAAATCTCATAAGTTGAGATCTAACATTGAAATTTTTAACTTCACATCGAGACATAGTAATTTAGCCAACAACAACAGATCATCATATGATTGATCTCTACCCTCAAGTCAAGCTTATACTATATTCATGAAAATTTGAATTTTGAGAATGTGCCATTTTTCTGACACACACTACACATAAACAACAAAGGAAGATCACGAGTTAGGTGGACATACACGCTGATTTGTTTCGGGATGGTCTCGATGCTACTCACATGGAATCTTTGTTACCCGAACATTTTTTTCAGGGAGTGAATGAAGTTCAAGTCAATATCAGGTAATCAACATAAATCTATATCTCAATAAATATTAGATCAATATTAATCTCAAGGCATATCCAAGTCTGCTAAAAAGAAAAAGGCATGAGAAAATTTAACATAATCTAAGTACTTTAAAAAATTTTCAAAATGTTAAATCTATTTCTAAAACAATATTTAACTATATTAACCCAAAAAAAAATAATACATTAACCAATTTATTATGATAAAAAATAATTTTAACCTCGTGACCATTAGATGAGGGCGATGATGTTGACATTTAGGGGATCAGTATTTCTCAGGTTTCGGGTGTTGGCTTTGGTGTTGCTTCAATGTTGTGGCCATGGAAACTCAGCTTCAACAACTGTAGATCATATTGATAATAACATTGGAAATCTAAGGAAGCCTCATGGAGAAGTGTTGAGTAATGGTTTATGAAATTCAATGATGATTAGAGGGTCCACAACTCCTGCAATGCCTTCTCCTCCCTCCAAATACAGAGTTGAATATAGGTAGGTATCATAGGTTATGTTATTCCAATAATCTGATATAGTTAAACATTACTTAGTGTAAAACATACAAGGAATCAAAGCCCATTTAATATGAAGTTACAATGATTCTATGGCTTATATAAACATGTTGAAAAATTAACAACAGTTACAACAACTTCTATGATCAGCCTAGCTGCAAACACAATAATCTAGTATAGGTCAACATTACTTAGTGTAAAACAGGCAGGGAATCAAATCCCATTGAATATGAGGTTACATTGAATCTATAGCTTATATAAAGAGGTTGAACACGTAACAATAGTAATGAAAGCTTCTATGATCCAACTAACTATAAACAAAATAATCTATTATAGGTAAGCATTTCTTACTGTAAAATAGACAGGGAATCGAAGCCCATCGAATATGATGTTACAATGACTCTATAGCTTATATAAAGAGGTTTAACAAGTAACAACATTTATGACAGCTAATATGACCAAATTAGATGTAATCTAATGTAATCGAATATAGGTAAACATTACTTAGCTTAAAACAGACATGGAATCAAAGGCCCTTGAATATGAGGCTACAATGACTCTATAGCTTATATAAATATGTTGAACAGGTAAAAATAGTTATGACAACTTGTATGGTCATACTAGCTATAAACACAATAATCTAATATAGGTAGACATTAGTTAGTGTAAAACAGACAGGGAATCAATGCCCATTGAATATGAGGTTACGATGACTCTATAGTTGATATAAAGAGGTTGAACAAGTAAAAAAAGTTATGAAAACTTCGATGATCAGGCTAGCTATAAACACAATAATATAATATAAGTAAAACATTAATTAGTGTAAAACAAACAAGGAATCAAAGCCCATTGAATATGAGGTTGCAATGATTCTATAGCTTATATAAAGAGAATGAAAAATTAATAATAGTTATGACAAATTCTATGATCAGACTAGTTGTAAACACGTAATCAAAGTAATGAAGAGGTATAAGTAAGCTTATATTGCTAATGGTCGATATGTGATTAGTGTGAACCTTGTACTCAGTCTGAATTTACGCTTATGAAGTTGTTAGATACGGTATAGTAACTCCCTATATCATCATACTTTTAATCATACCTTATATGTTTCATAGAAAGTGTGATTAATTATGTCAATGCTTACCACTTATAGGTTATCTACACATGTATGAGGTTTACATTAGCAAATTGGTTAAGCTATTACACTAGAATCATGATTAGAGAGCTAGAACAAAGAGACTATACTTATGGTAATTGGTATCCCTAATTAACACCACATATTCGAAGTAATATGATAGTACAACTTGTTAGTTATATGAAACAAACCATGTTCAATATTTATGGAGAGAGTAGAAACTAAACCTATATCGGGATAAGTCATAGAAGTTATGTAACAAATTGTGTATCATAGACATTGTCATAGTTATCTACATAATTAAGCTTATAATAGTGATATGGGATATGATTACAAAGATAACTAGTACTGATTCTATAAATTTATCTTAACCATAAAAAATTCTAAGGGAAATTCTTAATGTAAGAGGATGCAAATAGTAGGTTTTTTCTTCTACCTGGAAATTCAGAGACAGCAAGATAGCGAGAGTGCAAGACGAGTAGATAGTGAGACAACAAGGCCACAAGAAGCAGACAACAAGACGATGAGGCCGCAATGTTCAGACACTCAGATGACGAGGCCACAACGAGAAGACAACGAGATGACAAGGCCGTAGATCACCGAGGACATTGCCAAGGATACAAATTAGAAATAACCCGCGAACAAAAAAAATAAAATTTAAAAAACAACAACAAAAAATAATAGAACATAAACAAGAAGCAAAGCATAACCTTCTCACCTTTGCTTTCTCCCCTCCTAGCCACTTCTACGACGCGGTAATACAAACAAAGTGACAGAGACAATAACAGAGTAGAAATAGAGCAATAGTAGCTAACCGAACGGTAACAGATACCAAAAGTGTCATGGTTTGGGGGGTTGTATATTTATAATAAAAAGTTTGGGAAAATTATTTTGAAAAGTTCGGCGGGACTATTATTTCGGTCGAACTTTTTCTTCCACTTTTCCCATCTATGGAAAAAAACCTGTTTACCCACACCGCCAATATGTCGTCAATGTAAACGACATAATTAGTTCGGCTGAATTGTTGGCAAAATGAAATTTCAGACCGCGTTTCACACGAAAGTATAACCCACAAGTGCACACCTATATATATATATATATATATATATATTTACTAGGTTGTTAGATATATGTTGTAAAGTACATTAATTCCTATCTAATTATTTAGAATTTTCTTGTAATATTTAATTAATTATTTAGAGTTATAGATATCTATTAGTTATATTAAATATAATATTTTGAAAAGTGTCATTCTTTAGAAATTAATTTAGGAAATTAGTTAGGAGTACTGTTAGAAAATAATTAAATATAAGTGGACACTTGAAAATGAAATAATGGATCCATTACTAAATACATTTAGGACACAAGCTTATTTAAAGCTTGTTTCTCTCCTCTTCCTATTGCAAGAGAGTTGAGTGAGGACAATTTTGATTACTATCACCGTATCAAAGCTTTAATGATACATATGATGTGAAGAGGAGATTCCTGCTCTGCGAGATTCTGGAAAACTCCATCAAAATGATCAATTGTTGTTTGGTATGAAAAAAATTCAGCCTTTTTTAAGGAAGAGAAAATTGAGATTTTTTCTTTTTATGTTGGATTGATGTTTGGTAACTTTGATTTTAATATTTATAAAATTATTTTTAACCCGTTCTTTCCTTTGGCTTGGCTCTATAATTTATATGTGTTATGCTTAAGGTTCTTTTGCAAATGCAAAATAATTAATTTTGTTTGGTTTCAGTCAGAAAGAAGCTTCATCATTCAACATTAACCAATGTTTCAATGATTGGTTTTTGGTTTTACCTCACCTTTTTTTTAATCACCAGTAATATACTAATCATAATGTCATCATGTGATTATTATGAAATAATTTTCATTATCAATATGTATAACAAAATTCTAATATCAAACACCATTAATCACATTAACCAGCATAAAAATGCAGAATTCAAATACCCCTATCAACTGGAGTGATCGATTGAACTTTATTGGACAAAAGATGTTGGTATATATGGAACAGGAAATGCAAGTTATTAAGAGGAATTTTAAGGCAACACGGGAAAAGCATAAGAGTTATGCGGATCAACATAGAGCATTTAAGGAGTTCCAAGTTGGGGAGCATGTATACTTGTACATAAAGCCCAAGAGTAGCTCCTTGAGGATTGGGTCATCTGCCAAGTTGGAACCACGGTATTGTGGGCATTTTGAGAACCTTAAGAGGATTAGATTACTGTCCTACCGAATTTCACTACATATGATAGTGAAAGCCCACAATTTTTTCCATGTTTCATTGCTTAATATATATTTCTAGGACGTTGATAATTTGATTGACGGGTATGTGTTACATGTGGAACTAGATGAAGAATTCTATCCAGAACCATAATGCATATTGTAGGGGAAACAAATCATGATCAAGAAAAAAACATTAGTATTAGTACGAAAAAGTTTTAGTATTAAAATTATGCCATTGACAAACTCTAATGTAGTAATTAAAAGAAAATATTTTCAACTTCATGTTTGATAAAATTACCAAAGCATCACAAATAAAAAATATAAAGCATATATCAAACTCAATTGTGTCATAAGAATCACTAAAGTCACTCTTTAATAATAGATCCATTTTCTTAATTTATTTTTTTTATTCTAACTTGCCAAAGCTATGATTTTATTGATATGTAGTACTTCATCTCTAGTTGAAGATTCGCCTTTTTAAAATAAATAAGAAAAGCATATGCATTTTGTTTACAAATGTATGAATTCCTTGTTTAGAAAACATTATGTTTAGTGTTATAGTATTACATATTTCATGACCTTTAGAAATTCTGTATTATTAACCTTCATTCGCATGAACCTAAGCCACTAAGGACAGTCATAAAAAAATGAATACGGCCTCATCATAGGAAATCATTATACAACTTGCATATTTAGACCAACCCTTCCAAATTAATAGTTGGTTTGTAAATTTCCGTGTGGCGTAATCAAATAGTGAAATCTCTCCATGTATTATCGTTTTGACATATTGAATGATTCACTTAGAATAATGAATTTTATTCTTAGTGTATGGCTTGACAAAATGCAACATTATATGATAGGGATGGAGACAATTTTACACATTAATGACTACCTATTACTTTTTGCAAATTCATTATCTATGGAATAACAACATCACCATTTCACGTGGGCCTTTAATATAAGATAGTTATATGTTGTTCTTAATTATAAGAAATATTATTCAAATAATTTGGGATATACATGAAGTTATTCCCTAGTTTATGTAGTGCACATTCTAAATAAGGTTTTTATTTCTTGTGAAGGTTTTAAGCGTTTATATGAGACATGTATTTTCAACTAAGATCATCTAGATACTTTCCTAGGGTATTTAGTTCATGATGGATAACTATAAAAGCTTGATCAATTATGTGCAGCAAACACATCATATAATTTTATGTTATTAAATCCCACAAATCTTGTTATCATGGCTATTTTAACCCATTGTAAAACCTCTAGCATTAGAGAGCCAAAAAGTTTATTCATCCATATGAGTACAAATTAATCATTTATCAATTAATGTACCTTGAAGGGGTTTGTCATCAAATTGGCCTCATTTAACTAATAGACTAACATGATCTATTAATGTAATTTTCTAATCATTAACACATATTTTTAATATTAAGTAGAAATTTGGTAATCCCTCATTAACACAACCATAACATTAAATTTCAGTTTGCTACTATCCTCTAGATAGACAATTATAGTATCTATAAGTAGTATTTTTTATTAAGGTGATGGAAGGCATATGATGTCATTGATTAAGATGGTGGATGGAAAATATGAAGTCATCTTTTTGTTGATGCATCACTCGAGGGTATTAATTCGACGACAAAGGACATGGAACATGGGAACTTGCTTGAGGAGTAGCAATTTAATTTTCTAATCATTAACACATAATATTAAGTAGAAATTTGGTAATCTCTCATTAATACAATCATACAACCATAGCATTAAATTTCACTTGCTACTCTCCTCTTAATAAACAATTATATCATCTATAAGTAGTATTTTTTATTAAAATAATGAAAGACATATGATGTCATTGATTAATATGGTGATGGAAAATATCAAATCATCTTGTTGTTAATGCATCACTCGAAAATATTACTTCCACATGGTGACTTGCTTGAGGAATAGCAATGACAGGTCGAGGATTGTGATCCATTAAATCACCTCAAAGTTATCCATTAACAAAAGGAGGAATATCAAACAATTCTTATTAATGCTATGAAATGATGAATCGATATACATACAATGATATTTATTATTGCGGATGATTATGATAATAGTCTACCCGCACAAAAAGAAAGAAATAGGGTCCACGGGCAACATCGATATGTATGCATAGAGGGAGGGGATCCGTATGCTGTGAGAAATTGTGCTTGCCTCAACCGCCAATTAATTTCCTGGTGCATTTAAAGGATTGAGAGTGAGCAGCTCCTGAATCGTGAAACCGACATCCTTCGACTTTGTTGTTAATATGATGTGCTGACGCGTGCTTTCGAACAGCATTGGAGATCCCATAATTCCAAACTCCGCCTTGCCGTTAGCCTCGTTTGATTTTGCAGGGCAACATCGAGGAGTTGGAGCATTGGTTGGGCATAGAGGTGCAGCTGGAGGGCACTTAGAACGTTCTCCTACTGCTGACGCCCCTAACGGAAGATAAAAACTGGGTTTAGGATCAGCAAGCACTAGAGAGGGATTAGCCTTCACTTGCTGCTCCTCCTTTGATTTTGCAGTGCAACATCCAGGAGTTGGAGCATTTATTGGGCACTGAGGTGCAGCTGGAGGGCACGTAGACAGTTCTCCTGCTGCTGACGCTCAACGGAAGAATGAACGTTACGATGGTGTGAAGGAGTCGGAAGATGGGGATTGGGTTTAGGGTCAGCAAGCACTAGTAGGGGGTTGTGATGATGTCCAGAAAGAGCATCACCACCAAGCGATTGATCATTGCTGCTTTTATAAGGTCCTGGAGAGTGTTGGGTGGGTTGAGTTCCAGCCGCAACCACAAGCAAGGGGCCTGCTTTAAACGACAACGTCCACATAAGTAGGGCAACCAGAATAAGAGACACATTGTGTTGGGAAGTATATTATTGTGGGGAAAAGTAGTCATATGTTGTTGTATTTAGCGGGAAGTATGTATTGTGGAGAAAGTAGATGTATATTGTGTTGACGGAAGTATATGTCTTTATGATTAAAAAAATAATATTAGCAATTGCATTATATCTTACAAAAACAGGGTAAGATAATGATATGAAACAAATTATTAACAATTAAAGTGTCGCACACAACATTTTTTATGGAATCGTGGATGTGGTTAATAATGAGAAAGCTTCAAAAAATTTGAAACACTTTGAAAGCATAGAAAAATTAATGGTTGTATTCTCTACTTTGCAACATTTCGATTAAAAATCATGAATATGGTTAATACCGGAAAATTTCAAAAACTTGAAATTCTCTAAAACTATACAAGAGAATAAACTATACCCAATTAATGAAACTAAAATGACAAACTTATTTAGATTGATTTATTAGCGTTAACCTTAATTATACTATTAGTTCATTAAACAAGATAATCATAAAGTTAAACCTATAATTAAATATCCATATTGTTGTGTGAATTTTTTATTTTTCCATGTTGTGTTGAAGCAAGCCCACTACAATAATCTAATAAATATATGTTTATTTCCTTGAGACTTTGATTTAATCAAAGTTTTTTTTTTTTTTTTTGGGTAAGACTATGTTGAAAAATGATTTGTTCCCATCCATTTGTGTTGTGCTACAACAGAACTGCTTGCTAGATTGACATTTCTTTAGAAATATCGGGAATCCATCCCAAAAACCCTGATTATCTCTAGTAAAATCAAACGAGAGCCCACCTTTCATAATTTTCAAAATATTTCATTCTCGTCATTCTTAACAAGATACGTGCGAGATCGTCATCAAGAGTCTCGTGAACGATATAGAAGAGGAAAACTGGAATGTTGCGGGTCTTCTTGTGGTTGCAGATATTGTGGAGCGATATGAAGATGTTTCTACGCATTTAATAGAGTGTGTGCTTTTGTTAAAGAAATGTTAAGATTGACTCAATACACAAAATAGTTCAACAAAAAGCACGCTTTGTTGAGAAGGATGAAGGGTGTAGCAATAGTTACATGCTCCATTGTGTGATGTGCTCTAATTGAGTAGTCTAAATTTACCCTTTGAGTACTGGAAACTTTAAATTAACAATAATGATGCTGGAAAATTATTATATTCAGTTGGTGGCTTGTCAAACGACTCCCATTAAGTAAAGGGTTTTAAGTTATGAATGTATCGAGAGTGGCCCTGCTATACAGTCTAATAAGTCTTTAGGTCAAAGAAGCCTGCACATTGATTTCTATAGAACATAGAGCCCAGTGAAAATAGATTTTTGAAACTCCGATTATTAATTAGATTTGTTAAAGAATTTTTCAATGGTAGGTTTATCATGGGAAATTAGAAACAATCGACGAGGACTATCTTAGAAACAATAAAGAGAGGAAATAATTGAGAAGTGAAAAATAATGGTCCATGCAATCAAAAAAATAGAAATCACAAAAGACTCTATTCCACCATTAGCATCAGATCACGGGACCTTAGAGAAAATAAATCATTGACCCTAAAGATCTTAGTAGGGCTAGAAAACATGAACTCCTCAAAACTTCCTTAAGAGATAAAATGACCATTGTTCTTCTCATGTAGAAATCAAGAAACCCAAGAAACAAAAGAATGAGAGTAGTTAAGAAGCACACATATTTATCTTTTCTACTTTGGTATTGAGGTAAAAAAGATACAACCTCCAAAAAAATGGCTAGTTTATGGAAGAATTCTGAAGAAGGCATCAAAAATCACTCTCCACATACATTTCAGGTCACTTATTGTGACAGGAAGGGAAGCAGGGGATTTTCTATGTTTAGTATAATGTTATGCTCTTCTCTTATTTAATGGTGATGAGAATTGTTTTATTTAATAAGAAAAATTAAATATAGAGGTCGAAATGTTAAAAATCATTATTTAATCTTGACTAGTGTTTCAATGATTGCGTTTTGCTTTGTTGTGACCTTTTTTTTTAATCACTAGTAACCATAATTTCATGATGTTATTAATCTGAAATAATTTCATTATCAATATGGATAGCAAAATTCTAAGATAAAACACCATTAATCACATTAACCAGCGTAAAAATGCAGAATATTTTATTTTAAGTGACAAAAGTTTTGCATGACTAATAAACAATTGTCAAGCATATATCAATCTCAGTTCTGTCATAAGAATAAATTAATTCATTGACACATAACAAATCAATTTTCTTAATTTTTCTTGCCCATTATATCTTACCCAACCATATATCGAACTCGATTTTGTCATAAGAATAGCTTAAGTAACTCTCAAATAACAAATCAATTTTCTTAATTTTTCTTGCTTATTCTAGCTTACCCAAGTTGTGACTTTATTGTTATGTACTATTTCATTTATAGATCTTTTATAATTTTAGGAACATGTTTTTGTTGTTAGATCAAAGAAATAAACATGGTTATTTTATTCCTATAGTGAGGATAACCTTGACATCCACACATAAATCCTTATTATTCATCTCTACTACATGTCATGATGTGAATATTCCTATAAACAAATTGAGAAAAAAGTTGAATCTTGATTACTATATATCTTGAAGTATATAAAAAATAAATGAGTTTTCATGCAATATGTTGAAAATGTTGATATTAGTTATATGATTGATCAATGAATTTTTTCATGTTTGCATGATTTATTATATATAGATATATTAGTGGAAATCTTATTTTTTACAACACATTAAAAAAGCATGTATAATTTGTTTGTAGAATGTTTAAACTATAGTGTATCTAAATATTGTGAGTCAAATATATGAATTCATTGTTTATATAATATTATGTTTACTATTATAACATTACATAATTCATGACCTCTACACCATCTCTATTAGTGACTAGCATTCACATGCACAAAAGCCACTAAGGATTATCCTCAAAAATTCAATACAACTTTATCTTCAAATATCATTATACATTATATTTCATTGGCTAATATCCTTGTGATAGACAATTATAAATTCAATAAGTATTATTTTTCATTAAAGCGATGGAAGGAATATGATGTCATTAATTATAGTGGTGGATGGATATGATGTCATCTTGTTGTTGATGCACTAGTGCAGGAATAAACATTATATTATTATGAAAGAATTGAACATAATTCATGACGCTAAACTCTCTATTATTGTTATCATTCACGTAACCATCACTAAACGTGTTCTCTGGTAAAATACAACTTTATCTTCGGATATCATTATACATTAAATTTCCCTTGCTACTCTCTTCCTGGTAGACCATTATAAAACCTATAAGTAGCACTTTTTGTTAATGTGATGGAAGGAATATATGGTGATTGGATTGATGAGTAGCAATGATAAGTAAATATTTTAGATTATTTCCATCGGGACTATCACCTAAAAGTGATCAATTAACAAAAGAAGTCATATAAATGAATTTATGCGTTGCTAAAAGATTTCTTAAAATTTTAATTAATGTTATGAAATGATGGAATGATATACATAAAATGACATTTATTGTTTCCAATGATTATAAAAATAGTGTCCTTGCACAAAAGAAAGAAACAGGGGTCCACGAGCAACCTAAATATATATGCATAGAGGGAGGGGCTCTGTGTGGTGTGAGAAATTGTCCTTGTTTCAAGAGCCAATTAAATTCTTGGTACATTTAAAGGATTGAGTGTGAGCAGCTACTTAATCCTGAAATCAGTCTCCTTCGACTGCGATGTTAGTATGATGTGCTTACACGTTCATTTAGCATCAATGGGGTTTCCATAATTCATACTTAAGTACTCCTTGTTGTTAGGCTCCCTTGAATTTGTAGTGCAACATCCAGGAGTTGGAGCATTGGGTGGGCATTGAGGTGCAACTGCAGGCACGTAGAAGGTTCTCCTACTACTGACACCCCAATGGAAGAATGAACTTTAAGTTGGTGTGAAGGATTTGGAAGGTGGATATTTGGTTTAGGATCAACAAGCACCAATAACTCTGCATTCTCTTTAGCCTTCACTTGTTTCTCCTCCTTTTATTTTGGAGTGCAACATATATGAGATGGACCTGGATATTACGATATCAAGATGGTTGGATCAATGTAATTTCCATTTCAAAATTTCAAAATCATTTCATTTACAACTAAATATATAATAGTGCATCAGTAAATATAATGCATTATAGCATTGACTAAATTGTGCATCAAGTAATAATTATCACATCAACACATGAGAACACTATCTTTCTATGTGGAAACCGTTATGGGAGAAAACCACAAATTCTCTCCTCTTCAAGATTTCGTATCAAATGTACGCTTTTTATTAGAACCATCCAGAAAGAGACAACCTGATGTTGGAGCATCAAAACTAAATTTTCATTATTCATTTGTGTAATTTAGGGGTTGAGGTGTTTTAATTATTTTGCTCGTTTTTAATAAACTAAGAGAGAAAATATAAATGTAAGGATTATTGTAAATATTCCTTAAATAATTAGGATATGAGTGGATTTGAATTAGGTAGATAATCTAGGGATTAGGAATTTCATAAACGAGACTTAGTTGAGCCTAAAAAAGGGATAAATCTAATTTAGATTTTAGTTGAGATTTTTGTGGAGGAATATACGAAGTGGAATAAATTTATATTTATGTATAAATAGGAGGGTTGTGTGAGGAAGAAATATAAGTGAGGAAGTGAGGAATACAGAGAGAGTGAGAAATGGGTTGAGAGCTTTTTGTAAAGGGCTAAGAGCCGAATGTCCATCCACTATAATATTTCGCGAAGGAATTTCTTGTGTATTTATATCTCAGTATATTTGTGTTTGTATAAGATCTCTTTTATTTATGTAAGTTTTAAGCAGTTGCAAATGTTTGTTTAATGAAGAATTTATGTGAGATTTTTCATGCTGAAGGAAGCACACGTGAGTTTATATATGCTAGGATTTGTTTAACCTAGTATCGTGACATCATTTTGGTGTCAGAGCCCAAAAGACGCTTGTTCTACATTTATTTTTTGAATCTCCAAGTATATTGATATGCCATGGATTAGTATGGAAATTGCATGGAGACGATTTTCATTGTGGAGGGTGATACATAGTTTTAAAGCATTGTAGTGGAGTGCGGCCTTGGTGTGGACGCAGGCTAGGACCCTCAGGCAATACGTTAAAATGTTGGAAGTGTTTGACTATTCAGGCTTTATTAACATAACTATATAACTATGCAACGCTATTCAAATGGGTACGCAGTCACCATGTTCATGGATTCATATTTTAGCGTATATAGTTTGAATTTCTAGCAATGCAGAGTGGTATGTCATTTGTGTTGATTTTAGTACAGACAAGCTAATACAACTGTGGATCCAAGCTATAGATATCGATATTTTATTTACATTGACATTTGTTGGTTATCTTGGCATAGAAACTATGTTGACATTGCTGGGTATATTGGCATAGTCATTGCATGAAGAATTGTTGGTGCGATGAGAGTTGAGTGTGGAGCTAGCACGGATTCCAATGACGGTGGCTTCTGGATCTTGGAGAGGTAATGGTGCCTCGTTGGGCCGGTGCAAATCGGAAAGTAGAGAAGGGAGATAACCTCTGCATGATATCATGGTGTTTTTCTATGTGTGGAGGAGGCATAGATGGGAATCGAGTATATAATTCCACCATAAATACTCCTGCCAAATATGTGTTGGAATATGCATAGGGACTACAAGAGTCTAGTGGCATTGACCGCAACGCAAAGAAGAATTGTCAATGGCTTAATGGCAACACTCCAGAAATATAGAGTAAATGATTTTGTTTTGAAGAACGGATTCCACATTTGATAATGAAAAAAAAAATTGTTCCATTTGTTATATGTTATAATTGATATAGTTGCACATAGAATGATCAAGAATGAACAAGTTTGGAGACTGAATCTGGGACTTAGTAGAATTGAAAATTTTGTTGTGCTAAATTGTGAAGTGGAAATTGTGCTTTCTACATAAAATTTTTGGAAGCCAATCATGCCAATGCACTTAAAAAATAGGCATGTGTGGGGCTTCTGAAAGAGGTGTGGCTCCAACAGAACATTCAAGGTATGGATCCAGTATTTCCACAGTACCACCTTCCAGCATAAGAAAATGTCACTGGGATTCATCGAGGTAATGTTTTTGAAAATAATTCATGTACGTTTTTTTTGGAGAATTTAATCTTGAAAGGATATTCGGTTACATTAAGGTTTCATTTTTTTAAAGCAATAAATTGAAATTGAAGAGATTGATATGAGGGAAATTGGCTTAAGATAAGAGGGGAGATTGTGCGTACTTTGAAGGTTTCTAACACTATTTGCTGGGAAATATTTATGTTAGAAAATTGTTGGAAGAGATTTATTTGCTGGGGAGAAAATGGACCTTGCACGTTCAAAGTAAGTCAATAGAGGCTTGAATGTATTCCTAAAAGAATATGCGAGAGAAGGGTTGGATCATTTCAACCACAAAAATATTCAAGGTAAGTGCTCACTGAATGAATCAATATTCATTGAGTAGAGGTATTTTAAAATATCGATGATTAAATTTCCTTGCCATACTCGAGAAGATGATCTTTTGTAAATGTTATGAAAAAGTGGAAATGTTGCAAATGCAGAGGTATAAATGAATGGAAAATGAATGAAAAAATGTGCTAATCCTGAGTGATATAAAAAGAAGTATGCAATTTTATGTGAGAGGGTTTATTATGCATAATTTGGATTATTCACAGTTTTGGCTAAGTCATTTTTGACCAAAGCTTGTAGTTGGAAAAAGGAGAATTCTTTTGATTTGTGATTGAAAACATAATTGCTTGATGTTGTAAAATATTTGTTTTTACCATCAGGTGGCAGCATCTAAGGAGGTGTTATTGATACTGGATGTGATGTATGAGTTGTACATTATTCATCGAAGAGGTTAAAAACATGTTCTCTGTACACATGTGAAGAGATGTGAATTGATATTGTATGGTGCATGAAATTGTAGGAAAATGTTTGCACTAAAATAACGAGCTTGTGGTGTGAAGGCCATGCGAGTATTCACAATGACAAAGACGGCACAGAAAAGTGAAATCGAGAGGGTTGTAAACGTAAGGGAAATATTGTTAAATAACCTTGAAGGGAGCATGACGTATGATAATTTAGGAAGATATTTTTGAATGTTGAAAATTGGATGGTTTATTTATTTTCACCATAAAATAAATCTTGGAAAACATGGATTACATTTCTATTGAAGGCTTCAGCATCATGTGAAATGATAATGGGAAACTGATAAGAATGGAGTATGAAAGAGAGCGAAGATTTTACATCCTAAAACGTATTAGGGGGGTATATTTGTTGGAGAATTGTATAACTTGAATTAAGTCAAAATATCCACTATCATAATTATTGGGTCAAGCCTTGAAGTCAAAACAGATGTTAGGGTCAAATGAAAGTTTGGATAGCTTGAGTTAAGATTGAGTATTTTTCTCCAAGATGAAGAGTTGATGTAAAGTCTGAATTCAAAGAGTCATAAGCTAAGTCAAAGGTTTGAATGTAATTGGGTGCATGATTGGCAGAGCCCAACAGCCAAAGAATTGGTCATTGTAACACATTAGTTACTAAAGTGTTGTTTGCAGCAAAGTGAAGCAAGAGAATTGCCAGAAATGACTCCAAGAAAGAGAACCAAAAGATACCAAGCACCATAAGAAAGCTTGCATCATTGAATGGCAAGTGGGAAGACTTGCTAAAAAGTGGATTTGAATGAAATCCACATGTGAACAGAAAAAGTTGACAAATGAGGAGAAGATGATTGTTGATAGTCATTTTTGAAGATCTGATGAATACCACAAGAGAAGGAAGAAGAAGGAAAATGCCAAGGTAAGTGGCATATATGAGTAGTTTACTGATGAAGATTATTAGCAGGATAAGGCTAAGATAACAGTTCACCTTGAATTGTTAATGGAATTGTTGCAAAAAAATGTGAAAAACGAGACATGTGGTTGGACCATGAGAAAGAGGTAAAGTGGCAAAGACTACATGAAAAGAGGGAACAATAGGTAAACATACAGTTGGCATAAGATTTGAGGAAGCTCGAGCAGATGATGAGGTGTGAAGAACTCACAAAGGCTGAGCTGAAAGTGGAAGTTTCCATTTGTGGCCTAGAACAGGGTGAAATTCTGGGTGAAGAAATCAATGAGGAAGATCTCATGAACTATTGGGATAGTTCAGAGGAATCTGAAGATGTGTTGACAAGAGTAGTAGATGAGGCTATGAAGCTTTGCATTTTTAAATCTCGCGGTTTATGTATGTTTTTAGGATGTGCGAAAGATGGTGGATATTCTGTTGACACTGTCACAGAGATGAATGAAACTCTTGAGGTGAAGTGTGATGTAGAATTCCTTTCAGAGGAGGAAGGTACTCATTTTTTTCTGTGGGAAGAAATCATAAATGAATTCTTGTTTGGGGTAAGATAGCCAGTTGAAGCTGTTATGGAGTAGAAGCATAGTGGAAATGCCAAAGAGATATTCCAAGGAGGTAAACAAATGTATTTGTTTAATGAATTTTCCGACACAATTTTACAATGTGATGAAATATAAACCAGGACAACTCAGAAAAATTTCCAGAAGAAGAATGAATCTGGAAATGAAGGTTGTGATGAAATGCTAAAAAAAGTTCACCTAGAAATTGAGTTCTTGGAACGATGGCTTAAGGAACCTGATGGAGATGTAAAATTTGCAGTACCTGATCTAGAAGAAATCATAGTTACTATGCATGATAGGCATGAAATGTTTTTAAAATTTATAGAGTTGAGTGAATGTTATAACTTTTCAGATAATAATGTAACTATAAGTACAAAAACTGACACTAATAGATATGATGTCGAACTCGCAGAAATTGAGCAGAAATTATTTGGAGTTGAAATGGAAGATCAGGAGTAATAAGAAAGTTATGTCTATAGAGACATAAGGGAGATAGAAATATTGATCTAGCAGGATAAAGATAAAATCAGCGAGCAGTTCAAAACAGGATATACTAAAATCCAGAAATTCAATGATCGGAGATTGGCGCTTGAAGCGTAAAAAGAGACCGAAAGGTCTTATCTTTTTAAAACTAACAGTTTGTTGGTGAATGCAGGTACATCGTTGGACGAGAAATTTGTTGCTATAAAAGAAATAAAATACTATAGTTGTGATCAAGAAGAAACTCTTGATTATTCTTCGCTTCTAAAAGTTGAGTTTTCAACATAGTTGGAGACGAAAGCATTAGAGAAAGAGGAATTACTCCAAGGAATTGGAGAAAGAAAGTTTTGGAGAAGCCAATGGAATCCGATTGACAGAGTGAGTGCTGAGTTACCAAATCAAGTTGATATTTTGAAAGACCAGTGGTAGAATAGAGTTTGGAATCTTGGAGGGAGAAATTCATCAGGATTTGTGGCTGTGGCATTATTACAGAAAAGCGACGGACCTCATAGATAGGAATCTATGGAAACTTCTCTACATGGGGAGTCTGATGCAGGAGTATCAAAGAGAAATTTTCATTATTCATTTGTGTAATTTAGGGGGTGAGGTGTTTTAATTATTTTATTAATTATTTTTCTTATTTTTAATAAATTAAGAGAGAAAATATAAGTCTGAAGATTATTGTAAATATTCCTTAAATAATTAAGGATATGAGTGGAGTTGAATTAGGTAGATAATCTAGGGATTATGAATTCCATAAACGAGACTTAGTTGAGCCTAAAAAGGGGATAAATCTACTTTAGATTTTAATTGAGATTTGTGTGGAGGAATTTATGGAGTGGAATAAATTCATATTTATGTATAAATAGGAGGGTTTTGTGAGGAAGAAATATAAGTGAAGAAGTGAGGAATACAGAGAGAGTGAGAAATGGGTCGAGAGCTTTTTGTAAAGGGACGAGATACGAAAGGCCATCCACTGTAATATCTAGCCAGTGAATTTCTTGTGTATTTATATCTCAGTATATGTGTGTTTGTATAAACTCTCTTTTATTTATGTGCATTTTAAGAAGTTGCAAATTTTTGTTTAATGAAGAATTTGTGTGAGAGTTTTCATGTTGAAGGAAGCGCACATGAGTTTATATATGCTAGGAATCAACCCCAAAATTATGCAAACACTAATATGCTATGGGAAAGAACTTGATTAAGGCACCACCATATGAACTTTGTAGGAAATAAATTTATTAATGAACCAACCTCTAAATGTTGCAGGTGGTAACCTAATTGAGTAACCAACCTAGTGGAGGGACTTATCTCCTTCAATCTATATTGGAAAGCTTTCAAAAATATTTTAGACACGATCAATGAGCATCATAAATAATATAAGTTTTGAGAAACATATGATAACACTATTGTCACAAGTCTGTTCATCAGGTTGTCACAAACTTCTCATTAAGCTACTACCAATGTTGTTAAGCCTTATTCATTAGTCAACCTATTCATCACAACAACTTGTTCATCAATATAATATAATAATACCTTTCCGAGATACCAGTTTTTTCATACATACAAAACTTGGTCATAAAGGCTAAGACATTTTCATAAGCCCCAAACCAAAAAATATAGCTTTATAACATTAACCATACATCGTTTGATTTTTTGTAACCCTTGGAAATATCATAACTGATTTCTCGTCATTTCCTCCTTTTCAAAAATAAACTTGGTTTGAAAATTATCTCAAAAACCATATAAAACCATAAAATAAATTATGTCTTCAAAAATGACCCTTTTAGGGCATGTCTTCAAGCCAAGTGTAATCATACGTGGCGAGTCATGAGACCCGACATGTGTTGGCCCTGCATGTAGGAAGTCGTGGGTCACAAGACCAGAACGCCAAATGAGGAACCAATCGATGGAGGAAAACGCATCAATGGTTAGGGTTCACACATGCCGCCATTATCGAGTTCCACTACAGCTCCACCTTCCATTTAACAAGTAGATTAACATGATCTATTAATTAGTAGAAATTCTTTCGGTAATAATCACATGCAATGGAAGGTGGTCAATATTTCTACTAATTTATATGATGGATCATAGAAGCTTAGATTCCAAAAATGATCTATTAATGTAATTTTCTAAATGTTTTTAATATTAAGGACAAATTTGGTAAACTCTCATTAATACAACCATAGCGTTAAATTTCACCTGCTACTCTTCTCTTAATAGACAATTATAACATCTATAAGTAATATTTTTTATTAAAATAATGGAAGGCATATGATGTCATTGATTAAGATGGTGGATGCAAAATATGAAGTCATCTAGTTGTTAATGCATCACTCGAGAATATTACTTCCACTACGAAGGACTTGGAACATGGTGAGTTGATTGACGAGTAGCAATGACAAGTCCACGATTGTGATCCATTAAATCGCCTCAAAGTTATCCATTAACAAAAGAAGGAATATCAAACAATTTTTATTAACGATATGAAATGATGAATCGATACACATACAATGATATTTATTATTGCGGATGATTACAAAAGGAAAGAAGTAGGTCCACGGGTAACATCGATATGTATGCATAGAGGGAGGGGATCCGTGTGGTGTGAGAAATTCTCCTTGCTTCAAGAGCCAATTAATTTCCTGGTGCATTTAAATGATTGAGTGTGAGCAGTTCATAAAATCGTTAAACCGGCATCCTTCGACTTTGTTACTTTGTTGTTAATATGATGTGCTGACGCGTGCTTTCGAACATCATTGGAGATCCCATAATTCCCAAGTAACTCCGCCTTGCCGCTAGCCTCCTTTGATTTTGCAGGGCAACATCGAGGAGTTGGAGCATTGGCTCGGCATTGAGGTGCAGCTGGAGGGCACTTAGAACGTTCTGCTGCTGCTGACGCCCCTAACGGAAGATGAAAACAGTGTTTAGGATCAGCAAGCACTAGGGAGGGATTAGCCTTCACTTGCTGCTCCTGCTTTGATTTTGCAGTGCAACATCCACGAGTTGGAGCATGTATTGGGCACTGAGGTGCAGCTGGAGGGCCCGTAGACAGTTCTCCTGCTGCTGCCGCCTCAACGGAAGAATGAACGTTACGATGGTGTGAAGGAGTTGGAAGATGGGGATTGGGTTTAGGATCAGGAAGCACGAGTAGGGGGTTGTGATGATGGCCAGAATGACCGTCACCTCCAAGCAATTGATCATTTCTGCTTTTATGCGGTCCTGGAAAGTGTTGGGTGGGTTGAGTTCGACCAGCAACCACAAGTAAGGGGCCTGCTTTAAACGACAACGTCCACATAAGTAGGGCAACCAGAATAACGGACACATCAGTTAGCATTTTCTTGGGTAATGGCATCATCGTTTTAATAAATTTGTCTTCAGCTGATTGATCGGTTCGGTTAGATGATTGATGGTCGTTAATGAGAGTTACGAAAAAATGATTTGGTGGATGCAGATCATATATTCGGTGGATGCATACAATACATTACTCTTCCTCACATTGAGAGATCATCTGTTCTATAAATACAAGACGGACAGGGCAAGGAGCCGAAGTAGACACGTTTTTTTAGATGTGAGATGGTGAATCGATCTGCATATTGAATTGAATTCAAATTAATTGTTACGTGGACCATTGACAGATCCTTCGTCCGTAGGGCAGACGACTTAAGAACTTTGGGGGTTCGATGCGTGCACACATCGAGGAATAGTATTGTGGGACTGGTTTGGGATGTTCGACTTAATGCTTTGCGACCGTTTGATACATCTCGATTGTCAAACTGACTTCCACTTGTGGAAAGGCAAAGGTGATATATATATTTCTAAGTATACAAAAATTGGAACCTGGCAAGCCAGATTTAATCCATAGGGAATTCAGAGCAGAGGCATTAGCAAATCCAATTCCATCTAATCTAACTTATAACGTATAATCGAGTTAAACAGTGAAATCCAAAATCAATTATCTTAAATAAAGACAAGATCCAACACACTCCAAGAACAATATGATTTTTTTATGCTCACTAAACATGCCCAACAATAATCGAGTTTAACAGTCAAATCCAAAATCAATTATCTTAAATAAAGACAAGATCCAACACACTTCAAGAATAATATGATTTTCTCATACTCACTGAACATGGCCAACAATTTGACAACTTACATGGTTTATGACAACTACATTCCAATCCAAAGTCCCAAATACAATCAATTTGGAGATAATCATTGTAGATTTTCTTTTAAAGTTCCTTATCAATTTGGAGATATGGCAAGTGGCTGGGAATGTACAAGGGGCCATTTTGGCTGCAGGAATAGAACTAGAAAATGAAATAGAATTACCATTGCTTGTGCCTAGTTTGTTTTTCTTGCACGACAAAAGTGTTCCAGAGCTTATTCTAGTTTCACGCCCTTTTAAAATGCTGAAAACACCCTTTCTCTCTAATTATATGGAATAAATTCAAAAAAATGTTCAAATATTGTTTGTTCTCTCTCTAACCAACTTGGAGGTAAATTATCAGGAACCTTTAAAACAATCAACAATGTTGTGATAAAATCCCATTAATAATGTAATCCCTTCCTTTCATGTAATATGATCGTGTATAGTTCTGAGAACTCCCTGTAGGAGCATTGCCAAACTTCATATATAGCCTCCCATCCATAGCTAAATGTTGTTTGACCTCATTATCAACAACAGAGGAAAGGATATAATGATCATCACGAGTAAAGCACACACTCACATTCCCTCTTATGCTGGTTATTGTATATAAAGTATGTGTAGGATTTTGTCGTAAATCCCGAAATTCGATTTCCTAATCAAATGATGGAGTCGCAAACAAGTATGGGGAATAATGAGAAAATATTACCTCATTTTTATGTTCATGTTGGAGATCTTCAAAAACTTTAACTGTTTTCCACTAGACACCTCACATAGAGAAACTTGTTTTGAATATCCACTAGCAAGGAAATAATTATTTGTTGCATTAATATGGACAGATGTTAATTGCTCAAACTCTTCATATGTGTAAGTGGCAGGGTTTCTACTGTTCTTGTCTTGGAAGGGTCATTGTTGAGCCAACGAAATCCAAGAATACTAGGATTTACTGCAACTCACGCAACATGGCCAACATTTTTACCCCTTCCATGATTGATCACAACGATGCCCCCATCCAATGTCCCAAAGAGCATCTACCTAGAATCAAATGTATGATACTCAAATTATCTTACATGAAACTTCTTGTTAATCTTTATAGAGTTTTCAGTAGAGTTATGAATTCTTTTGCAATTTGGAAATAGGGTTTTCCTTAAAACACTAGCATTTTCATTATAAATATATTAAATTAAAGCTTATGGGAAAATGACATGCACATCGTTTGCCTTAATGTTTATAGGATAAATGATATGTTCATGGTTTTCCTAAAATTTTGCCTTAAGTTTAAAAAATATAATAAATTAAAGTTTATGGGAGAATGACATGTACATGGTTTGCCTTAAATTTTATGGGAGAAATGAGATGTACATGGTTTTCTTTAAAGTTTGCCTTAAGTTTATGGGAGAAATGATGTGTACATGGTTTTCCTTAAAGTTTTCTTTAAAGTTTTTGGGAGAAATTACACAGAAATGACATGTCCATAGTTCACAAAACACTACCGAATGTCTTAAATTTTAAGGAGAAATTACATACAAATGATATGTACATGGTTCCCAAAACACTAGAAAATTCCTTAAAATTTATGGGAGAAATGACATGTACATTTTTTTCCTTAAATTTTGCCTTGATTTTATGGGAGAAAGCCTTGCGTTTATGGGATAAATGACATGTACATGGTTTGCCTTAAAGTTCGCCTTAATTTTTTTTGGAGAAGTGACATCTATAAATGATATGCCTTAAAGTTTTTCTTGCCTAGAGTTTAAGGGAGAAATTAAATGTACATGGTTTGCCTTAGTGTCTGTCTTATAGTTTATGGGATAAATGGCATATTTATGGGAGAAATGACATAGAAATGACATGCCTTTAATTTTTCCTTGAGTTTATGAGAGAAATGACACATGGTTTGCCTTAAAGTTTATGGGACAAATGACAGAGAAATGAAATGTACATGGTTCCCAAAACACTAGCAAATGCCTTAAAATTTATGGGAGAAATTACATGTACATGGTTATCCTTAAATAATGCCTTGAGTTTATAGAAGAAGTGACATGTACATGGTTATCCTTAAATTTTTCCTTAAATTTTGTGCGAAAAATGACATACAAATGACATGTACATGGTTTCAAAAACACTAGAAAATGCCTTAAAGTAATGTTTTCCTTCAATTTTATGGGAGAAATGACATAGAAATGAGATGTACATGGTTCCAGAAACTCTAGAAAATTCCTTAATGTTTATGGAAGAAATGACATGTACATGGTTATTCTTAAAGTTTACTTTGATTTTATGGGAGAAATGGGAGAAATAACATATACATGTTTACCCTTAAAGTTTTCCTTATTGTTTATGGGAGAAATGACATAGAAATGACATGTACATGATTCCAAAAATGCTAGCAAATGCCTTAAATTTTATAGGAAAAATGACATGTACATGGTTTTCCTTAATGTTTTCCTTGAGTTCAACAATGGAGTGATGTTGTCATCCAAGGATGAACATTAGCCAATAAAACCAAGTACGTGGATAAGTTTAAATTGGTATGCTTATTTATGAACTTAATTGAAATAAATATGCTGCTAGAAATGAAAATATAATGAGAGGTTCTACAATATGGATGTAGACTAATGTTTAATATATGCATGTATGCATGTATGTCTAGTGCAGCTATTTTGTGCATGTGAAAGTTGTGTGAAGGATGACCATTAGCCAAGAAAACCAAGTATGTGCATAAGTTTAAATTGGTATGTTTATTTATGAATTTAATTGAAATGAATATGTTACTAGAAATGAAAATATAATGATAGGTTCTACAATATGGATGTAGATTAATGCTTAATATATGCATATATGCATATATGTCTGGTGGAGTTGTTGCGTGCATGTGAGAGTTGTGTGAAGAAAATTATCCTGCACACAGAAATGAAAATATAATGATAGGTTTTACAAGATGGATGTAGACTAATGTTTAATATATGCATGTGTGCATCTATGTCTGGTGGATTTCTTGTGTGCATGTGAAAGTTGTGTGAAGAAAATTATCCTGCACAGTAGTATTATTCATGATAAGTTGTACAAGATGGATGTCGACTAATGTTTAATATATACATGTATTTATGTATGTTTGGTGGAGCTATTGTGTGCATGTGAAAGCTGTTTGAAGACAATTATCCTAGACACTAGTATTAACCATGATAGGTTCTACAAGATGGATGTAGACTAATGCTAAATATATGCATGTATGCATGGATGTCTCATGGAGTTTTTGGCATGAAATTAATGTGTAGCTAATGTTTAATTGGTTTTCATTATAAATCATAAATTAATTTTCAAAATCTCATAAGTTGAGATCTAACATTGAAATTTTTAACTTCACATTGGGACATAGTAATTTTGCCAACAATAGCAGATCATCATATGATTGATCTTTACCCTCAAGACAAGCTCAGACTATATTCATGAAAATTTGAAAGTTGAGAATGTGCGATTTTTCTGACACACACTACACATAAACAACAAAGGAAGATCACAGGTTAGGTGGACATACAAGCTGATATGTTTCGGGATGGTCTCGATGCCGCTCACATGGGCTCTTTGTTACCCGAACATTTTTTTTCGGGGAGTGAATGAAGTTCAAGTCAAGATTCGGTAATCAATATAAATCTATATCTCAATAAATATGGAATCAATATTAATCTCAAGGCCTATCCAAGTCTACTAAAAAGAAAAAGGCATGAGAAAATTTTACATAATCTAAGTACTTTAGAAAATTTTCAAAATTTTAAATCTATTTCTAAAAAAATATTTAACTGTATTAACCAAAACTAAAATAATTACATTATACCTTATCTAAATTGTTAACCAATTTATTATGATAAAAATTAGCTTTAACCTCGTGACCATTAGATGAGGGTGATGATATTGAGATTTAGCGGATCAGTATTTCTCATGTTTGGGGTGTTGGCTTTGGTGTTGCTTCAATGTTGTGGCCATGGCAACTCAGCTTCAACAACTATAGATCAGATTGATAATAACATTGGAAATCCAAGGAAGCCTCATGGAGAAGTGTTGAGTAATGGTTTACGGAATTAAATGATGATTAGAGGGTCCACAACTCCTGCAATGCCTTCTCCTCCCTCCAAATACAGAGTTGAATATAGGTAAGTATCATAGGTTATGTTATTCCAATAATCTAATATAGTTAAACATTACTTAGTGTAAAACATACGGGGAATCAAAGCCCATTGAATATGAGGTTACAGTGATTCTATATCTTATATAAATATGTTGAACAATTAACAATAGTTATGACAACTTTTATGATCAGACTAACTGCAAACACAATAACCTAATATAGGTCAACATTACTTAGTGTAAAACAAACAGGGAATCAAATTCCATTGAATATGAGGTTATAATGACTCTATAGCTTATATAATGAGGTTGAACATGTAACAACAGTAATGAAAGCTTCTATGATCCGACTAACTATAAACACAATAATCTGTTATAGGTAAGCATTACTTAGTGTAAAACAGACAGGGAATCAAAGCCCATTGAATATCAGGTTACAATGACTCTATAGCTTATATAAAGAGGTTTAACAAGTAACAACATTTATGACAGCTTATATGATCAAAGTAGATGTAATCTAATGTAATCGAATATAGGTAAACATTACTTAGCTTAAAACATACATGGAATCAAAGGCTAATAAATATGAGGCTACAATGACTCTATAGCTTATATAATGATGTTGAACAAGTAAAAACAATTATGACAACTTGTATGATCATACTAGCTGTAAACACAATAATCTAATATAGGTAGACATTAGTTAGTGTATAACAGACAGGGAATCAACGCCCATTGAATATCAGGTTACAATGACTCTATAGCTGATATAAAGAGGTTCAACAAGTAAAAACATTTATGAAAACTTTGATGACCAGATTAGCTATAAACACAATAATCCAATATAAGTAAAACATTAATTAGTGTAAAACAAACAGGGAATCAAATCCCATTTAATATGAGGTTACAATGATTCTATAGCTTATATATAAAGAGGTTGAAAAATTAACAATAGTTATGACAACTTTTATGATCAGACTAGCTGTAAACACATAATCAGAGTAATGAATAGGTATAAATAAGCTTATATAGCTAATGGTCGATATGTGGTTAGTGTGAACCTTGCACTCAGTCTGAATTTACACTTATGAAGTTGTTAGATACAGTATAGTAATTCCCTGTATCATCATGTTTTTAATCATACCTTATAAGTTTCATAGAAAATGTGATTAATTATGTCAATTCTTACTACTTATAGATTATCTACAGATGTATGCAGTTTAAGTTAGAAAATTGGTTAAGCTCTTACACTAGACTTATGATTGGAGAGCTAGAACAAAAAGACTATAATTCTGGTAATTGGTATCCCTAATTAGCACCACATATTCAGAGTAATATGATATTACATCTTGTTAGTTAGATGAAAAAAACCATGTTCAAGATTTATGGAGAGAGTAGAAACTAAGCCTATATCGGTATAAGTCACAGAAGTTATGTAAAAAACTGTGTATCATACAGACTATCACAATTATCTACATAATTAAGCTTATAATAGTGATATGGGTTATGATTACAAAGCTAAATAGTATTGATTCTATAAATTTATATTAACCACAACAAATTCTACCGGAAATTCTTAATGTAAGAGGATGCAAATAGTAGGTTTTTTTCTTCTACCTAGAAATTCAGAGAGAATGAGACAACGAGAGTGCAAGATGAGTAGACAGTGAGATAACAGGGCCACAATGAGTAGAAAACAAGATGTTGAGGCCACAACTAGCAGACGATGAGACAACAAAGCCGCAATGTTCAGACAGTTAGACGACGAGGCCACAACGAGAAGACAACGAGATGACGAGGCCACAGATCACCAAGGACATTGCCGAGAATGCAGATTAGAAATCACCTGTGAACACAAAAAATAAAACTTTAAAAACAATAAAAAGCAATAACAAAAAATAACAGAGCCTAAACCATAAGCAAAGCATAACCTTCTCACCTTTGCCTACTCCCCTCCTCGCCCCTGATACAATGCGGCAATACAAACAGAGTGCTGGAGACAATAACAGAGTAGAAACAGAGCAATAGTAGCTAACCGAACGGTAACATATTCCAAAAGTGTCGCAGTCTGGGGGCCCGTATATTTATAATAAAAAGTTTGGGCAAATTATTTTTAAAATTTCGGCCAGACTATTATTTCGGTCAAAATTTTTCTTCCACTTTTCCCATCTATGGCAAAAAACCTATTTACCCATGCCGTCAATACGTTGTCAATGTAAACGACATAATTATTTCGACTGAACTGTTGGCAAAATGAAATTTCAGACTACGTTTCTCACGAAAGTATAACCCACCTTCGCATTTTTACCCATATATATATATATATATATATATATATATATATCTTGAAAGGGTTGTTAGATATATGATGTAAAGTACATTAATTCCTATCTAATTATTCAGAATTTTCTTGTAATATTTAATTAATTATTTAGAGTTATATATATCTATTAGTTATATTAGATATAATATCGTGAAAAGTGTCATTCTTTAGAAATTAAATTAGGAAATTAGTTAGGAGTACTGTTATAAATGAATTAAATATAAGTGGACACTTGCAAATGAAATAATGGATCCATTACTAAATACATTTAGGACACAAGCTTATTTAAAGCTTGTTTCTCTCCTCTTCTTATTGCAAGAGAGTTGAGTGAGGAAACTTCTGATTACTATCACCATATCAAATATTTAATGATACAGATGATGTGAAGAGGAGATTCCTGCTCTGCAAGCTTTTGGAAAACTCCATGAAAATTATCAATTGTCGTTTGGTATGAAAATCTTTCAGCCTTTTTTAAGGAAAATAAAATTGAGATTTTTTCATTTTATGTGGGATTGATGTTTGGTTTCGATTTTAATCTTTATAAAATTATTTTCAACCCGTTTTTTCCTTTGACTTGGCTCTATAATTTATATGTCTTACTCTAAAGGCTCTTTTTCAAATGCAAAATAATTAATTTTGTTTGGTTTCAGTCAGAAAGAAGCTTCATCATTCAATATTAACCAGTATTTCAACGATTGGTTTCTGGTTTTCCATCACCTTTTTTTTAATCACCAGTAATATACTAATCATGATGTAATAATGTGATTATTATGAAATAATTTTCATTATCAATATGTATAACAAAATTCTCAGATCAAACACCATTAATCACATTAACCAGCATAAAAATGCAGAATATTTTATTTAAGTGACAAAAGTCTTGCATGACCGATAAAAAAATGTTGAGGATGTATGTCATGCATCAGTAGAGGAAGTAGGAGCAACATCTTCCACTTGTATAGTTGGCATATAATAATGGGTATTAAGAGTCCTTGAATATGAGTTTCTTTGAGGTTCTTTATGGGTGGAATTGAAATACTCCTATCAACTGGAGTGATCGATTGAACTAGCTATTAATTGGACCAAACATGTTGGTACATATGGAATAGGAAATGAAAGTTATTAAGAGGAATTTTAAGGAAACATGGGAAAAGCATAAGGGTTATGTGGATCAACACAGAGCATTTAAGGAGTTCCAGGTTGGGGAGCATGTATACATGTGCATTAAGCCCAAGAGTAGCTCCTTCAGGATTGGGTCATTTGTCAAGTTGGAACCACAGTATTGTGGGGATTTTGAGAACCTTGAGAGGATTAGATTACTGTCCTACCGAATTGTACTACATATGACAGTGAAAGTCCAAGATGTTTTCCAGGTTTCATTGCTTAATATATATTTCCAGGATGTTGATCATGTGATTGATGAGTATGTGTTACAAGTGGAACCAGATGGAGAATTCTATCCAGAACCATAACACATAATGTACTGGAAACAAATCATTGTCAAGAACCAAACATTAGTATTAGTATGAAAAAATTTTAGTATTAAAATTATGCCATTAACAAACTCTAATGTAGTAATTAAAATAAAATATTTTCGACTTCATGTATGATAAAATTACAAAAGCATCACAAATAAAAAATATAAAGCATATATCAAACTCAATTGTGTCATAAGAATCACTAAAGTCACTCCTTAATAACAAATCCATTTTCTTAATTTATTTATTTTTATTCTAACTTGCCAAAGCTATGATTTTATTGATATGTAGTACTTCATCTCTTCTTGTTTTATAATTTTAGGAACAAGTTTTTGTTATGAGACCAAAGAGATAAACATGGTTATTTTTATGCCTATAATGAGTAGAACCTTGACCTCCACATAGAAATCTTTATTATTCATCTTTATTAAATTTCATGGAAAAAAATAAATCTTCATTACTAGAGATAACAAAGTATAAAATAAAGTAATGAGTTCTTCATTGGCATTTGAAAGATGTTTAAAATATCAATATTAAATATGTAAGTTATTAATGGAGAGAATTCACTATTTTACTATGCCACATGGAAATTTTCAAACCATCTATTAATTTGAAAGGGTTGGTCTAAATATGAAAGTTGTACAATGATGTCCTATGATGAGGCCGCATTCATTTTCTTATGATTGTCCTTAGTGTCTTACGTTCATGTGAATGGAGGTTAATAATAGAGAAGTTCTAAGGTCATGAAATATGTAAACAACACTAAACATAATGTTTTCTAAACAAGGAATTCTCCATTCGCATGAACTTAAGCCACTAAGGACAATCATAAGAAAATGAATACGGCCTCATCATAGGACATCATTATACAACTTTCATATTTAGACCAACCCTTTCAAATTAATAGATGGCTTGCAAATTTCCACATAATGTTTTCTAAACAAGGAATTCTCCATTCGCATGAACTTAAGCCACTAAGGACAATCATAAGAAAATGAATACGGCCTCATCATAGGACATCATTATACAACTTTCATATTTAGACCAACCCTTTCAAATTAATAGATGGCTTGCAAATTTCCATGTGGAATAGTAAAAGAGTGAATTCTCTCCATGTATTATCGTTTTGACATATTGAATGATTCGCTTAGAATAATGAATTTTATTCTTAGTGTATGGATTGACAAAATGTCAAGATTATATGATAGGGATGGAAACAATTTTACACATTAATGACCATCTATTACTTTATGCAAATTCATTATCCATGGAATAACGACATCACCTTTTCATGTGGGCCTTTAATATAAGATAGTTATATCTTGTTCTTAATTATAAGAAAGATTATTCAAATAATTTGGGATATACATGAAGTTACTCCCTAGTTTAGGTAGTACACATTCTAAATAGGGGTTTCATTTCTTTTGAAGGTTTTAAGCGTTTATATGAGACATGTATTTTCAACTAAGATCATCTACATACTTTCCTAGTGTATTTATTTCATGATGGATAACTATAAAAGATTGATCAATTATGTGCACCAAACACATAATATAATTTTGTGTTATTAAAACCCACAAATATTGTTATCATGGCCAATTTAACCCATTGTAAAACATCTAGCATTAGAAAACCAAAATTTGTATTCATCCACATGAGTACAAATTAATCATTCATCAGTTAATGTACGTTAAAGGGATTTGTCATCAAATTGGTCTCATTTAACTAATAGATTAACATGATCTATTAATGTAATTCTCTAATTATTAACACAAGATTTTAATATTAAGTAGAAATTTGGTAATCCCTCATTAACACAACCATAGTATTAAATTTCACTTTGCTACTATCTTCTTGATAGACAATTATAGTATCTATAAGTAGTATTTTTTTATTAAGGTGATGGAAGGCATATGATGTCATTGATTAAGATGGTGGATAGAAAATACGAATTCATCTTGTTGTTGATGCATCACTCGAGGGTATTACTTGCACTACAAAGGACTTGGAACATGGGGACTTGCTTGACAAGTAGCAATTTAATTTTCTAATCATTAACACATAATATTAAGTATAAATTTGATAATCTCTCATTAATACAACCATACAACCATAGTGTTAAATTTCACTTGCTACTCTCCTCTTGATAGACAATTATAGCATCTATAAGTAGTATTTTTTATTAAAGTAATGGAAGACATATGATCTCATTGATTAAGATGGTGATGCAAAATATGAAATCATATTGTTGTTAATGCATCACTCGAGAATATTACTTCCAGTACGAAGGACTTGGAACATGGTGACTTGCTTGATGAGTAGCAATGACAAGTCCAGGATTGTGATCCGTTAAATCACCTCAAAGTTATCCATTAAAAAAAGCAGGAACATGAAAAAATTCTTATTAATGCTATGAAATGATGAATCGATATACATACAATGATATTTATTATTGCAGATGATTATGATAATATTCTACCCACACAAAATATTAGAAATAGGGTCCACGAGAAACATCGATATGTATACATAGAGGGAGGGGATCCATGTGGTGTGAGAAATTGTCCTTGCTTCAAGAGCTAATTAATTTCCTAGTGCATTAAAGGATTGAGTGTGAGTAGCTCCTGAATCGTGAAACCAACATCCTTTGACTTTGTTGTTAATATGATGTGTTGACGTGTGCTTTCGACCATCATTGGAGATCCCATAATTCCCAAGTAACTCCGCCTTCCTGTTAGCCTCCTTTGATTTTTCAAGGCAACATCGAGCAGTTGGAGCATTGGCTGGGCATAGAGGTGTAGCTGGAGGGCACTTAGAACTTTCTCCTACTGCTGACGCCCCTAACGGAAGATAAAAACTGGGTTTAGGATCAGCAAGCACTAGAGAGGGATTCGCCTTCACTTGCTGCTCCTCCTTTGATTTTGTAGTGCAACATCCACGAGTTGGAGAATGTATTGGGCACTGAGGTGCAGCTAGAGGGCACGTAGACAGTTCTCCTTCTATTGATGCCTCAACGGAAGAATGAACGTTACGATGGTGTGAAGGATTTGGAAGATGGGGATTGGGTTTAGGGTCAGCAGGCACTAGTAGGGGGTTGTGATGATGTCCAGAAAGACCATCACGACCAAGCGATTGATCATTGCTACTTTTATAAGGTCCTGGAAATTTCTGGGTGGGTTGAGTTCCAGCCGCAACCATAAGTAAGGGGCCTGCTTTGAACGACAATGTCCACATAAGTAGGGCAACTAGAATAATCGACACATTGTGTTGGGGAATTATATATCTTTATGATGAAAAAATAATACTAGCAGCACTATATGTTACAAAGGAAAGAACATAATATAATAGTATAAGAAAGAGTATTATTAACAGTTAAAGTGTCACATGCAACATTTCAAGCAAAAATCATGGATGTGGTTAGTATCGGAAAGGTTCAAAATTTTGAAACACTTTGAAAGCATAGAAATATTAATAGTTTTATTCCTCTACTTTGCAACATTTTGATTAAAAATCATGAATGTGTTTAATACTGGAAAGTTTCGGAAATTTGAAACTCTCTGAAACCATACAAAGATTAATATGCTGTCAAATAAAGAAAAAAGGGAAAAATACAAAAAACTAGAAAATTGAAACCATAATGCATATGGGCCAAGACTGTCGCACTCTTCACCATGTCATTGTAAATGTGAAATCTTAGTTTTTGCATGATTTTGTTTTACATCGTAAATTGAGAGTAGAGGCATTAGCATATTCAATTCCATCTAACCCAACTTATAACATATAATAGAGTTTGATAGTAAAATCCGAAATCAGTTATCTTAAATAAAGACAAGATCCAAAATCAATTATCTTAATTAAAGACACTGAGAATATTTCTAAAATGAATTTCATTATCTCAAATAACATTGACATGCTTTGAGACCACTATTGCCAAAAACAAAAACATAGATATTTTCTAATATAACAAATTTGCTATTAGATCCTTCAATTTTATTTATTTATTTCATTAGTATTTTTAGTTCCATTTCTTTAACTTTACACAACTTCAACAAATTATTTATATAAAAATGAAATCCATTATGTTTATAATTTTAGGCCAAAGGGAGCACTCACAATTTTTTTTACATTAAATTACACTTTGAATCAAATATGGAGGAACACAAAAAAAAAATAGTGGTCTGTAATTAAATTACACCTGGAAACCATATGATGACCAAGCATAAAATCCATTGCTAACGATTTTTGTGAATAAAATAAGGATAGAATGAAAGAAACTAACACTCGAAAGGGACTCAAGAAAACCAATGGCCAGCAATAGTGACAAAAATTCGTTGCGTCGACATGTTTTTAAAACTGCAAAACCCAAGAACAAATGTGTGTTATTCTCACAATGTGAATCTGCTTGATTCTAATGTTCAACATATTTTCTCTTTGCAAATTTATTTACGTACCAAGTGATGAGTGTGATAAGTCTCGTGGTGATTCAATAAAACTGGTTTTGAAAATAAGATCTCAGTCAAAACTACCACTATAGCAAGAGGTGCATGTTACCATTATACAACTAGTGATTCTCATTATACACACAATAAATCTATTATTATTGATGGAATTTTCATATGACATATTCCATGGATAAGAATACCTTCTTTATGGAATGCAAATAGTGATTATCCATATCCTAAGAAAAAAAGCAAGTTGGAAATCATTTTGCACATTATAAGGTAACTATCAAGCCATTGGTATCCATATCAGTATTGGTCTATAAGAATTAGGAAGTAAAATTTGATAAGAAGACTTCTCTAAGTAAATGAATCGAAACCTCGAAAAGTGAGAAACGGATCCAAACCAACACAAGTTCATGGAATCCAAACTAAAACACTATATACTTAGAACTCATACCTAGAAAAGTGAGAAATGGATCAAGGCCATCACAAGTTTAGTGTTTATGAAACAAAACCAATATATATGTTAGTTGCACTACTAGATTCCATTAAACCACGAGATACCCCTCTTGAATTTCTGAACCCATTTGTATGATTATTAGTTGTAGCTTCGGTCCAATGAACAAAATTATCTACACAATTAGGTAATCTAATTGTGATAAGACTTAGGAAGTTATTTAGAGATCCTTCCAAAACCATTCATTCATAACATCAATAATTAACTTTTATTAATTTTTAAGCACTTACAATTATAGGTAGAAATGATACCCAAAATTACATGTTCCACCCTGCTCGCAAACAAATGCATTCCATCACAAAACATAAGTTACCCCAACGGCTACAAGAATGGAGAAACCTAGGAGGGAGAGATAGCACAATAAATACTTGCTATAAAAATTGATAAGAAAAAAGGCCACAACAAAAACCCAAATGGGGCACTACAGATAAAGGGTGAATGTTACTGAAAGTGACGCTTGGTGAGTTTCAAGAGAAAAAAATAACCTAACCATATGCCAAGGCTATAAGAAAACCCATAATTAATAATGAAGACCTTTTTTATGATTGGATCTTCATGAACCTAATTCCAATCACCCTCTTAAAGTTGTTATTGCAATACATCTTGATATATTTATGAAAATGAAAATGAAAACACGAAGCTAAAAGAAATTTGAAGTGATGGATGCTTGCAAACAATGAGGCCATGGTGCAAGGTGAGGTAAACAATTCTATTTTTTGAGAAAAAGAATTGTTGAAAGAATCAAACCTGCCAATTTATAGAAAGTTAATGTTGAAGCATAAAGAATTAATATATGCAAAAGGAAAAATTATAAATACGACATTCCCTGGAAACTATTACAACCAACAGTTGAATTCAAACAACTTACTCCAAAGATGCATTATTTTAAAAATGGTGTTTCTAAATGTTTTGGAATCTTAAGGCACCTTAGAAAGAAATTGAAATGCCCTCAATTCGTTTTATTACATGCATTCTTCAGGCATGGAGTTTCAATACCATGAAACCAATTTTTTTCATAAGTACCTAAGTATGTGAACTCAAATTATTTCTTAGCAATAAAGTTTGATGGGTTAGTACAAACCTTGCAAGAGTTGGTTCAACCAAGAAGAAAACAAAATGATACTTGAACTTGGAAACAGTTTTCAATAGTAAATGTTGCTTGGAATTTCAATACTTTTAGTTTAAAAATCTTTCAAAAATATTTAAATAGGTAAAAACTATACCAATGAAACTTTGACTTTGAGAAGACTTCCATCTTTGTTAAATTTTAAAGGACTTCCTAAAATTTTAAAGGACTTGTTAAATTTTAAACAAAATAAAAAAAATTCCTAAAAAATTCTAATGAAGTGGATGAGACTTCAATTAATTAATATTTTCAATGTCCTCAATGTTTTTGATCTGAACAAGTAAAAGAATTCAATGAAATGGATAATGTCAAAAATTAGTTGGAGAGTAATCAATTTTATCTCTGAAAGTTTATCAATGGTGTTCTTTCAGTGGACTACTAAAACTATTGCGTGGGTCATATCTTCATGAAGGAAAATACTTTAATTAATTTCAATGACATTGTGAAACAAGGAGAGCTTTGAAGCATCAAGCCCCTGTCGTTTAGAGAGCCATCTCCAACAAGTAACCAAATTTGAGTTAAGTTTGTATTACATTTTCAGTTTTTTTGTAATAAAATTTAACAAAATTGTCCTTTAACATTTAGTCTACAATTTTAGATGCCATCATTATTAAATGGATAGGTACAAAATGAATATTCCAGAGTGGGAAAATATAGAAATTGGAATCATATTCAACAAGTAACCAAATTTGAGTTAATTTTGTATTACATTTTCAGTTTGTTGTAATAAAATTTAAGAAAATTGTCCTTCAGAATTCAGTCTACAATTGTAGATGCTAGCACTGTTAAATTTACATGTACAAAATGAATATTCCAGAGTGGGAAAATCTAGAACTTGTGCACCAGATGTACAATAAAATTGTGTTATTGGAGTACTACATGCTTGGTTGAGGAAATCCTAGATATTACAAGTATTAAAAGTAAATAGTACTAGATATTTTCCTCTTAGAAGAGAAGAGAGTCATCTTTAATAGTATAAAATATGTCAATTTTAACCAAACTAGTGCAGAATAATAGAGTGCAAAATACCAGCATGATGCACCTTCAAAAAAATGCTCCAGGAAGACTAATGTATCACACCGACCTGTAATAACTCATAGCCTTGTTAACAGTGAAGATTGTGATCAAGGAGGCAAAGGATGAGGTATTGATACCAAACCCCCACAAACATTACCTACACTAGAGGAATAAGAAGAAAATAAACATATATAAGTGAACTGAATTTCAGTGCAGTGTACGTGATTCTAAATTAAAAACAATGAAATAGTAGATATTACATACTGTAGGTACGCAGAATGAGGTGCCTGCTTCTCGAATTTGAAGAAGGGAAACTAAGAGAGTTAGTCACAAGAAAAAAGTTGTTTTAAGGTCGATATTATCATAATGGAAGAGAAAATATTAAATACCAAATACAATTCGGTTAAGGGTTTAGAATCACCTCACAAGAACAAAGAACTATTCTTTCGAGAAGACTTACTGGAAAAGATTTCACAGAGTAGGATCATGCCACTCTAGGCACGAAATGCATGTGCAAAGGAATTTGATCACTAGTAAAAAAAAAGGATAAAAAACAAAGTTAATAGATATTTTCAAGAGAAATCCCATCTTTCCAAAACTAACACAATTACAAATCCAAGCTGCCATAAGATGCACTAACAACGACATACCTAACCAGACTCTTAATCCCAAACAAGCCTGGAACTTAGACAAAATAATTAATTGAAGTTAAAAAGGGATGATTAGTTTTTGTTACATGTACATGACCTAAAATGAATTAAAACGCATGGATTCTATGAAATCACATAAATCAATGATACAATTGGAAATATGGTTGTACTTACAATAATGGAATGGACACCACGATAGTAGCTACCTGTTATTGTTCTGAACCACTCTTTTCCTGTAGTGCCCCACTATAATCGAACAACTTAGTGAAGAGGTATGCCATAAGTATCTATATTACCATTAGCACAACAAGCACAAAGCCCTGATATAAAGCCTCGATATAAAGCCCAAGAGTAATTATATTAAGGGGGCCTTGATATATTGTCCCAAAGTATTACTCTTCTGAGATTATTTTCAGAAAGGAAAGGAAAATTTATCATTTGTCCCAAGTGCTCCACTCCATTGAGTATTTCAATGAAAAGCAGGTGCAAAATATAAAATAATAAAAACAATGAAAAAATACTTTGTCGATATATGGTCGTAACTTTTTATAAATTTTTATTTAGGAAATATAATTTAAAAAAAATCATGGTATTTATGGAATGCAACACATGTAATTGGCATTCCAACGCCCAGCTAACCTACATGATATTCCAACAACACCCAACGAACAAATTATGGGTGTTAACAAAGGGTGTGTTATGTGCTAATATTTAAAGGGGATTACTCCATTAGGTTGTCCAAAATTGATCGAGGCTGGCTGACGTTAAGGTGGGGTCTCTAAAGTGGCGATTAGGTATATTACCACCGTATAAGTAGTTCCACGAGTGATCTTTCTCCTCTGCTCTCCCAATTAGGACGAATTTAACAAAAAATGAAAGAAACATGTAGGTTTATTTTAGGTAAAATTTTGTAGGCTTCCTTTTCCTCTAAGTTAAATTTATTTAATAATCTGGCTGAGCATTTTCATATGTGGTTATGCTTTTATAGTTCCTACAATTCCTGAGTTCAACGGTGAATACCAAAAGATTTACATAGGTGGTTATGCTTTGATAGTGCCTTCAATTCCCGAGTTCAAATCTGAATATAAAATGAAGGACTATTCCAATTTTCATATGTGGTTATGCTTTTATAGTGACTACAATTCCTCATTTAAAATTTAAATATCAAAGAAAGGGTTATTCGAGGGATGCTCAGGACTCTCAGGTTTATTTGAGATAAACCTTTTGTTACCCTCCCTTTCCCCTTAGTTCAATTTATTTAGTAATATTACCTAGGTTTTCCATATGTGGTTGTGTCGATGATTTGGTAGCACTTTGGTAGTGCCTATGTGGTTATATAGATCTTCACAAGCTGATCACAAATCTGATTGGTTTTTATTAGTTAACTTCTCATAGTGCATCGCAAGCAACTTTTTTTCGTACAATCTCTTCTCTTCCTTTGAGGGTTGGCCTCCAGCAACCCTGGCAAGCGAGGTTCACTCTGATCAGAATTTGCGCTTTGACCTTCACAGTTGCTACTAAGCCAGTACATTCTTGTGCCTTTGTCCTTGTTGGCCGATACCTGCCAAATCTGTCCACTATTAGGCAGTGAGACCATTGTCACTCTCACCACAGTTTAACATCTATAATGAGCATATATTTAGCTTGCACTAGTGGAAAAGTGATCCAAAATATTTTAAATAAGAATATATATGTAAAAGAAAATTGGATATATGTAAAAGTATACCTTTAGTTTGCAACATCAACAAAGTGATCTAGCATAGCATTGTCTAAATAGGAGTATTGATGTAAAAGCATACCTTCATCTCATTTCCTCTGAGTTACAAAAATTTAACTGAGAAAGTTGGGACAACCGAAAATAAACCATGAGCAGAAGAGGAGAATAGTCCAGGACCAATGAAGGGAAACATAAACAAGGAAGAAGGCAAGGAGGGAAAATGAAAAAACCCATAATAGGGTTGTTAGACAACGCATAAGGGAAAATATTTATCATCAATGCCAAACACCTTGAAGACCATATCATGGTGTACAATAGTTACAATACAAAATATGTGTTCCCACAATCCAAATCATCTACAATGTAGGTGTTACTCAACCTACCTTGTCATTTTCTATATTTCATGATTAGATTGAATAGAAATTTTAGAGAGAGATCAATAGAAAAACATGTCCTAGAGTGGGAAAAAACAACTCACTAGTTTTCCCACTAATGGGTAGTAGAATTTGTGACTGATGTTGTAGCTGAGGCTGAAGCTGATCTCGACCAACGTCTCCACCAATGAAGCTTGATACCCAGTGAAAGAAATGTTCTTGTTTCCTCAGCTTGTTGCAAAACAATGACAACGTTAATGTATGACATCTGTTAGCCTTGCATGTAGAGCTGTGGTAGCATAGCAGACAAGCGGTGGTGGAAAATGTATGTTTTCAGAGTAATGCCCCTGTGAATTATGATCACTCTGCTAGCATTTCATACTGCTAAAAATAATGTTAGCATTAGTTTCACACCTCCGAAATATGAATGACTAAAAGCAAGATACTATATAATTTTCGTCTCTTCGCCTCGGGAAGAGGAAAAAACCATTAAAAAAAAGTAGAATGTAGTTTTTGGAGCACATAGTACACAACTAGATAAAAACTAAGTAAATCTTAACATTAAATAATGATATGTCATCTGTTTCTATTACTATAGTCCCATGCCATATGACAAGGACTAATAAATCAATGAGAAACAAAACAATTCTCTCCCATATAGTAGATCAATGAAATTATTTCAACTGGTTATTAATTTTTTTTAAATGAGAAAGATAATTTCTTAATTAACATATTTTAATTTTTAAAGCAAGGAAACTTGTGACTTTTTTAATTGTTTTCCCATCAAAATTGGACGACACAATTTTTATCAAATAATAAAACTTTATCATTTAAATTAAATATAACTTTAGTTATCATTTGAAATTTTACTTATTTGTTCCAATGTTATTTCTTCAATGTTTTTTCCACTTATAAGTCGTTAATCGATCTTAGACACGATATTTTTTAGACGTGAGATGGTAAATCGATCAATGTATTGATTTGAATTCAAATTACTTGTAAGGTGGACCATTGACATATCCTTCATTCGTCGAGTAGACGAATTAAGAAATTTGGGGGTTGAATGCATGCACACAGGGATGAATAGTATTGTGTGACTAGATTGGGATGTTTGACTTAATTATTTGAGACTGTTTGATACATATCAAGTATCAAAATGACTTCCACGTGTGGAAAGGCAAATGCGAAATATATATTTCTAAGTATACACAAATTGGAACATGGAAATTCAGATTTAATCCGTAAGGAAAAGTAGATGTATATTATTTTGTTTGGGAGCTGTATAGGGTGATTGAAAAAATAATACTACCAATTTCACCATATGTTGCAAAGGAAACATTGTAAGGCAATAGTATAAGAAAGAGTAGTATCAACAGTGAAAGTTTCACTTGCAAGATGTGGAGCAAAAATTATGGATGTGGTTAATATTGGAAAGCTTCCAAGATTTGAAAAATTGTGAAAGCATACAAAATATTAAGAACTTTATTTCTCTGATGTCAAATATAAAAAAAATAAAATAAAAAAAACAACTGAATTGAAACCATAATGCATATCGGATAATAGTGTTGTGGTGTTCACCATGTCATTGTAAAGGTGGAATCTTAGTTTTTGCAGGATTTTTTTTTCCATTGTAAATTGAAAGCAAAGGCAGCATTAGCAAATTCGATTCCATCTAACCCACCTTATAACATATAATAGAGTTTAACCATAAAATCCAAAACCAATTTTCTTAAATAAAGACATTGAGAAAATTTCTAAAATGAATTTCAATATCTCAAGTAACAATGACATGGTGAGAGACCACTATTGTCAAAAATAGAAACATAAACTTTTTCTAATATAACAATCAATTTTGAGTGTATAGGAGAAATATCTTTATTAGGTCCTTCAATTTTTTTATTTTTTTATTTTTTTTTATGATTAGTATTTTTAGTTCCATTTCTTTAGTTTTACACAACTTCAACAAATTCTTGATGAAAAAATAAAATCCATTATGTTTATATATTCAGGCCAAAGGGAGCACTAACAATTTTTTTTACTTTGAGTTACTCTTTGAATCAGATATGGAGGAACATAAAAAAAATATTGGCCTCTAATTAAATTGCACCAAGAAACCATATGATGACAATGCATGCAATCCATTTCTAATGAGTTTTGTGAATAAATTAAGCATAGAATGAGAGTATCTGACACTTGAAAGGAACTCAAAAAAAACAATGGCCAACCATAGTGACAAAAATTTGTTGCATCAATATGTTTTTAAACCTGCAAAACCGAGGAAACAATGTGAATTGTTCTCAAAATGTGAATCCAGAAAATTTGAATCTGCTTGATTTGAATGTTCGACATATTTTCTCTTTACAAATTTATTCACTTATGAAGTGACGATTCTGATGAGTCTCGTGGTGATTCCATAGAACTAGTTTTTGAAAATAAGGTCTCAATTCTACAACTAGTGATTCTCATTCTACACACAATAACTGAATTATTATTGATGGAATTTTCATATTACAAGGACAAGAATACATTCCTAATGGAATGAGAATAGTGATTATCCATATTCATGATAAAAAAGAAAGCTGGAAATCATTTCTCATATTATAAGGTAACTATCAAGCCATATGTATCAGTATTGATATATAGGAATTAGGAAGAAAATTTTGATAAGGATACTTCTCTAAGTAAATGAATGGATACCTGGAAAAGTGAGAAATTGATCAAGACGAACACAAGTTTAGGGCATCAGATCTAAAACAATAAATAGTTAGAGCTGATACCTAGAAAAATGTGAAATGGATCAAGGCCAACACAAGTTTAAGGTTTCTAAAAAAAACATATGTTAGTTGCACTACTTGATGTTGTTAAACTACAGGACACCCCTCTTGAATTTTTGAATCCATTTATATGATTATTAGTTGTAGCTTTGGTCCAATGAACAAAAATATCTACATAATTAGGTAATCTAGTTGTGATAATACTTGTGAAGTCATTTAGAGATCCTTCCAAAACCATTAATTCATAACATCAATAATTAACTTTTATTAATTTTTAAGAACTTACAATTATAGGTAGAAAGGATATCCAAAACAACTTGTTCCACCTTGCTCATAGATAAATGCATTCCATCATAAAACATAATCTACCCCAATGGCTACAACAATGGAGAAACCTAGGAGGTAGAGATAGCACAATAAATACTTGTTATATACATTGTTAAGAAAAAAGGCCAAAAGAAAGTCCCAAATGGGGGACTAAAAATAAAGGGTGAATGTTACTAAAATTCAAGCTCGATGAGTTTCAAGAGAAAAGAACAACCTAATCATATGACAAGGCTGAAATAAAACCCATAATTATTAATGAAGATCATTTTTTATTATGATTAGATCTTTATAAACCTAATTCCTATCACCCTATTGAAGTCATCATTGCAGTACATCTTGATATACTTATGAAAATAAAATTGACAATATGAAGCTAAAGGAAATTTGAAGTGATGGATGCTTACAAAAATGAAGCCATGTGCAAAGTTAGGTAATCAACTTTATTTAATGAGAAAAATAATTGTTGAAAGAAGAAAACCTTAAAATTTACAAAAATTTAATTCTGAAATAGAAAGAAATGAATATATGTAAAAGGATAATTTATAAATACAACATTCCCTGGAAACTCTTACAACCTATAGTTGAATACAAACTACTTACTCGAGAAGCACATTATTTTAAATATGGTGTTTCTATTTTTTTTGGAACCTTGAGGGATATTGGCGAGCAATCGAAATGCCCTGAATTCACTTTATTAATAAGTATATGTAAAAGGAAAATTTATAAATACGACATTCCCTTGAAAATCTTACAACCTACAGTGGAATACAGACTACTTACTCCATATACACATTATTTTAAATATGTTGTTTCTAATTTTTTTGGAATCTTAAGGGATATTGGCAAGCAATGAAATGCCCCGAATACATTTTATTGCATGTATTCATCAGGGATCTTGGCATTCAGTTTAAATACCATGAAATCAGTTTATTTCATAAGTGCCTAAGTAGGGAACTCAAATAATTTCTTAGCATTGAAGTTTGACGGTTTAGTATAAACGTTGAAACAGATGATTGAACCATGAAGCAAACAAAATTCTACTTGACCTTGGAAACAATTTTCAATAATAAATTTTGCTTTGAATTTCAACACTTTTAGTTTAAAAAACTGTATAAGATATTTAAATAGGTAAGAAACTATACCATTGAAACTCTAGAAATACTATACAGTTCAAACTTCCACTTTGAGAACACTTCCATCTTTGTTAAATTTTAAAGGACTTAGATTTTTGGGAAATTCTCTACTAAAATTTTGCTCAACTTGTGATTTTTTTAAGTGTTTTACCTCAAAATTGGGTCATAATATTTTTTTCAAATAATAACACTTTATCATTTCAATTGAATACAATTTTAGTTATAATTTCAAAGGGGTTATATTTTTCCTCTCTTCCTGCAATCCAATTATGGTGAAGAAAAACAGAGGCAAAAATGTCGATATGGACAAAGGCAAGGAAAAAATCTCAAGCCCGCCAGGTAAGAGAGGCAAGAAATCCAGTAGAGAGCTCATGGAGCCGTTATTATAGGTCTACTTAGACGAAACACCTTGTTTTATAAAATCTCTTATTCACAGATGGGAGAGAGAAGCTAGAACCAAAATTGAAGAAGAGGATGACATTGTAGCAGAAGGCAAGTGATCATAGACACAGGGCATACCCCATGGATAATTTCACTATTTCATCACTCAATAGAACCTACAAGCCATTAAAATTCCTTCTGGTTAAGGCCATTACTTCGGTCCAGGAAGTTTGAGGGGATCCCAAGGCAGTTTCGACTCTAGTAGAGATTAACAGAAGCATCCAAGAATTGAAACTACGTCAAATTCACCAGTATTCTCGTCTTGGCAGAATTGAGAAGGAAATTAAGACCATGCAACAAGTTGACATGCCACTTTCAAGCATCAAAGAGACTTCCCCAGTGGAGTGAGATGATGACTAGAACAACCAGATACAGTTTTTTTAGTTTTTGATAGTGGTTAGCTTTCGTTTGCATTATGTAAATCTTAGTAATAGTAAACTTTCATATTAGCTACCTAAAGACTCTTCATAGGAATCTAAGGAAATACATGTTTTGGATGGCGTTCAATGCACTGAAATGGCCAACGGACCTGGTTTCCTTTGGGTAGGTTGAGGCCTAATTTTTGTATCTATATGCCTCATTTTTTTACATAAATAGAGAATAATAAAGACCTACTAAGCTTACAAAAAAAAAAAAACTAGTTATTTGTTCCAATATTATTTCTTAAGTGTTTTCCCATCAAAATTAAATGATACATTTTTTATCAAAGAATATAATTTTGTCATTTAAATTGAATAAAATTTTAGATATTTGTTCCAATTTGATGTTTCAAAAAATCTTATAACCACTTATAATTGGTTAAAAATTCAATATGAAATAAAATAAAAAGTACAAACTTGAATTAAAAAATGGAAGAATAATCTCCCAATACCAACAAATACCAATTTCAATGTTCCTTAATAATCTGAGAAAATGCATGTGAACTATTGTGATCCTAGATATAGAAATTCAATTTTGAATTCAAGACACCGATCTTTGTTCAATTACAATTGTTTTTATTGTATCCATTTCGATGCAATATTATCGAAATTTCATTCAAGACACCAACATTAGTTCAATTACAAGTGTTTTTATCTTATCCACTTCAAGCTAATATTTGTATTTCCACTTTCTTTAATGTTTTTTACCATTCGTACTTTTAGTTAAATTTTTTTAGTTTTATACAACTTCAACAAATTCTTCATGAAAAAGTGAAATACTTTAGATTTATAACTTCAAGACCACTTTTTTTTTTTTGTATTGTATTACAAGTTGAAAAAAATCTCGAGGAACATAAAAAATATTGATCCCTAGTTAAATCACACCAAGAAACTATGTAATGAATAGGCATCCAATCCAAAATCAAATATAATGATTTTGTGAATATATTAAGCATACAATGAAAGTTTACACTCGAAAGGGACCGGAGAAAGCCAGTGGCTAACCCAGAAAACCAATGGCCAACCCTAGTCACAAAATTTCGTTGGATCCACATGTTTTCAAACATGTAAAACCCAAAAAAAATGTGTGTTATTCCCAAAATGTAAATCCAGAAAATGTGAATCTTCTTGATTAGAATGTTTGACATCTTTACTCTTTAAAAAAACTATCTACTTACGGAGTGACTAGTCTCGTCATGAACCAGTTATGAAAACAAGTTATCTTAATTAAAAAACCAAACCAAAATATTTAGCATCTTGTTCATGTATCGGTGACCAATATCTTGAGTTAGCTTATTAAGTGGGATAGCCTAATCCGCGAGCAATATCTTTAGTTAGCTTATTAAGTGAGAGAACCTAATCTCAAAAATTATCTGGATTCAACTTATCCATAGGTTCATTAATGAGAATTATCTTGACTTATTTGATTTTATTAAGCTAGAAACTTGGTCACAAAACTTATCTAGATTCCTTTTTTTACTTGGGTGAGTTATAGGACTAGAATGTAATTTATGACTAAGTAGGCCTAACAATAAAGTTTTTTTTTATTTTACTTCAATGAGGTTTAAATCTAGATTGTAAGTTATAATTGAGTGAAATCTCTACTATTTTAGTTTTATTTTAATCTTATTGGTCAACCAATACCTGCTTTGATAAAAATTGCACCAAGATGAAAGAGAATAAACTACACCCAATTAATAAAACTAAAATGAAAAATTTATTATATTAATTTCTTATTACGGTTAACCTTAATTATATTATTAGTTCATTAAACAAGATAATCATAAAGTTAAACCTATAATTAAATATCCATATGTGAATTTTTTATTTTTCCATGTTGTGTCGAAGCAAGCCCACTACAATAATCTAATAAATATATATTTATTTCCTTGAGACTTTGATTTAATCAATGTTTTATTCTTTTGGGCACGACTAAGTTCAACAATGATTTGTTCCCATCCATTTGTGGTGTGCTACAACACAACTGCTTGCCAGATTGACATTTCTTTAGAAATATCGGGAATCCATTCCAAAAACCCTAATTATCTCCAGTATGAATTTTATTTCCCAGCCTTGATGCTTAGGCGCAGTGCGTTTGATAGAGTAGAATCAAACTCGCCATAGAAGCCACACAAAATAGCAAACGAGAACCCACCTTTCATGATTTTCAGAAATATTTCATTTCTCGTCATTCTTAACAAGATACGTGCGAGATCGTCATCAACAGTCTCGTGAAGGATATAGAAGCGGAAAACTGGAACGTTGCAGATATTGTGGAGCGATATGAAGATGTTTCTACGCACAGAATAGAGTGTGTGCTTTTGTTAAAGAAGAGGTTAAGATTGACTCAATACACAAAATAGTTAAATAAAAAACACGCTTTGTTGAGAAGGATGAAGGGTGTAGCAATAGTTACATGCTCCATTGTGTGATGTGCTCTAATTGAGTAGTCCAAATTTACCCTTTCAGTACTGGAAACTTTAAATTAACAATAATGATGCTGGAAAATTTTTATATTCAGTGGATGGCTTGTCAAACGACTCCCATTAAGTAAAGGGTTTCAAGTTATGAATGTATCCAGAGTGGCCCTGCTATATAGTCTAATAAGTCTTTAGGTCAAGGAAGCCTGCACATTGATTTCTATAGAACATAGAGCCCACTGAAAATAGACTTTTAAACTCCGATTATTAATTATATTGGTTAAAGAATTTTTGAATGGTAGTTTTACCATGGAAAATTTTGAACCATAGACAATCGACGAGGACTATCTTAGAAACAATAAAGAGAGGAAATAATTGAGAAGTGCAAAATAGTGGTCCATGCAATCAAAAAAATAGAAAGCACAGAAAACTCTATTCCACCATTAGCGTCAGATCACGGGACCTTAGAGAAAATAAATCATTGACCCTAAAGATCTTAGTAGGGCTAGAAAACATGAACTCCTCAAAACTTCCTTGAAGAGATAAAATGATCGTTGTTCATCTCATGTAGAAACCAAGAAACCCAAGAAACAAAAGAATGGGAGCAGTTAAGAAGCACATATACTTATCTTTTCTACTTTGGTATTGAGGGCTGGAACATACAACCACCAAAAAAATGGCCTTGGAAATATAAAATAATCGTTGTTCGGCTCATGGAAAAACCAAGAAACCCAATAAGAAGAAGAATGTGAGTAGATACGAAGCACGCATACTTATCTATGCTATTTGGGTATTCGGTATTCAGAGTTTTCTTGGAAAGAGAAAACTCATGGAAAAACCAAGAAACTCAAGCAGCAAAAGAATCCGGGTAGTTACACAAATAGCTACCATTGCTATTTCAGTATTCAATCTTCTTGTCAAGATAATGTAAATGTTGGAGCTAATTGTCAAGATAATGTAAATGTTGGAGCTAATAGTGGGCAGGGTCACGCATGACAAGTGTTGGTCGTTGACAAGTGAGAGAAGAATAGTGTAGCAGGGAAACAAATGGTGAGAAATAATACGACCATCGCATGATAGAGTGACGACGTAATTAGGAATAGAATATAAACAATTTTATATATATTTTTTTTTATGATTATATGCATGTTTATTTTGAAATAAAGAGTAAATAATTTTAATCTAATTTGTGGCCATCTATCATTTTTTGTTTTTCAATATCATTTAAAAACTACTTCAAAATTATATCTATAAATAGAGAGGGTTGTTAGATATATGATGTAAATTACATTAATTGCTATTTAATTATTTAGACTTTTCTTTAATATTTAATTGATTATTTAGAGTTATATATATCTATTAGTTATAATACATATGATATTTTGAAAAGTGTCATGCTTTAGAAATTAAATTAGGAAATTAGTTGGGATTATTGTTAGAAATGCATTAAATATAGATGGACACTCGCAAATGAAATAATGGATCCATAACTAAATAAGTTTAGGACACAAGCTTATTTAAAGCTTGTTTCTCTCCTCTTCGCAAGCTTTTGGAAAACTCCATCAAAATGATCAATTGATGATTGGTATGAAAATTGGTCATCCTTTTTTAAGGAAAATAAAAATGAGTTATTTTCTTTTAATGTGAGATTGATGTTTGGTTTCGATTTTAATATTTATCAAATTATTTGCAACCTCTTCGTTCTTTTGACTTGGCTCTGTAATTTATATCTGTTACTCTAAAGGCTCTTTGCAAAAGTACAATAATTCATTTTGTTTGGTTTGAGGTAGAGAAGCTTTTGAGCTCACACACTATTTCCTTTTCCAGTGATTCATGCTATCCCTCTACCAACTAAAAGCATTTTTTTTAGGCTTATCATCGAGCTCTAGAGTTTATGATGACCCTGTGTTCATCTTTTTGGCATGCGTAAAGCCCCATATAGTTTGTTTTCTATCAAGCCCTTGAATTTTTGGTGAGTGTATTGATTGTTTTGGTGTGGGTAATTTTCCCTTCCCAGACAAAATAAAATCGTTAGTAAGCCAAATTAATTTCTTTTTACAACCACCATTTCTACACCATAAGGTGTTTTCCTTTCAGAACAACTCCCCCAGTTGCCACCCTGTACCAATTTGAACCATCAGATAGAATGCTAGATGATTGAGGATTTTTAGGCCATTAGATCAATAGTTAATATTTAAGATGAAACTAATAGTTAGAGTTCACATTCAAAAAGTAATCAAAAGACTCCTTCTTGCTTCATAGTTTCTTTATTGCCTAATCAGAGACATTCTGCTCACAGATGGATAATAGGTACTCCTTCGAAGCCTGAACCACAAAAAGAAATTTAATGACATTGGGGCTAATATACTGAGCTTTGGTATCTTCTATTTTGGTAATGTTTTTCTAGACATCATCTTAAGCCTTGACCCCATGAAATATATTGTTGAACTAGGTTGGAGGTTGATTGTTCTGAAGCATGTCATGAGCTTGAAATTTTTTATGAAAACTATGTTACCACCTCTATTTCTGTTGTCAAAATATATTGTCATGTTTTGGATCCTATAAAGGGATTTTTGTATGCATTTTTTTTTTCCTTTGTATGTACGTGTTTCTATGGATGGTTGCATGTTCTTGTTCTCATTAGCAAGGGTTTAAATATTGTTTATGTATTTGTGGATTTCATTTGATTATGATTACTCTTTTTTGTCTATTGTAGAGAAATCCAATGTGATTCAAGTAATAGGGATTGGTTAAGCTCCGATAGTAACAGTAACGAGAGGGATGTGAGGCAACGAAAATGATGGTTGGTTATGATACATGATCTTTATGGGTCACCAGTTTCCATTTCATCAATGATAACTCCTTTTTTTCCTTCAATTGGTATAGATAGGGTTAGTTGTTGAAACCCTATAACTTGGCTTATCCTTAGACCAAGGCATATGGGAGAAGGCAGTTGATGCCATGACCTCGATTGGAAGCTTGGAGAAAACATGAATGAAGTGATTGTTTGGGATCCATATTTGAGCTTCTGGGCAAGGATTGTGGATTGGTTGTCATGCATAATGGGATATTGCTTAGAGAATCAATGATCATTTCCCAAAAGGGAGGAAATTTTATTATTGACAAGGGTAATGGAAGATCAAGGTGCTCATCCCTTAATTCTCTTGCTGCAAGTCCTCACAACAATGGATATTTTACTTTCATCTAGTTGACCTATCAAGTTTATAGGGACATTGTGATGAGTTTTATTGTTCAAGGAGAACGTCAATATAGTAAGCCCATTGTACAAATATCCATGAGACATGTTAATCGTATGTAAGCGTTATTGTATTTGTGGCTTTGGAAAAAACAAGATATGAGCATGGATTCTTGCCATATATTCTCACAAACGTTGAGGAAGGAGCACTATCAAGAATGTGAGATTTTACTTTTGTTAGACGTTATATAAACAACTTTTGATCCTTATTTTTTACATGGGATAGCAACATGTTTTCTATGCTTAGGTTTTCATATTTTTCCACGAACCAAAAATAATAATGTTGTTTGTTTGTTTGTTGTTCAGTTTACCAAATGTCATTGTGAGTTGTATGTGTTGCTTTTGATAGTTATAATCATTTGTCCATGATCATTACTTGAGACCATCAATACACTTTTCTTCGTGGGCTTGTTCATAGATATCTATGGAAGATTCTAAGAAGGGCATGAAAACCCACTCTCCGTACAATTCATATCGTTATTGTGACAGGGAAGGGGGGGAAGAAGGAGGGGGGGGGGGTTTATATGTTTAGTATAACGTTATGCTCTTCTCTTATTTAAATGGTGATAAGAGTTGTTTTATTTAATAACCAAAATTCAATATAGAGGTTGAAATGATAAAAATCATTATTCAATATTGACTAGTGTTTAATGATTGGGTTTTGGTTTGTTGCGACCTTTTTTTTTTAATCACTAGTAACCATAATTTCGTGATGTTATTACTCTGAAATACTTTCATTATCAATATGGATAACAAAATTCTAAGACCAAACACCATTAATCACATTAGCCAGCATAAAAATGCAGAATATTTTATTTTAAGTGACAAAAGTTTTGCATGACTAATAAACAAATGTCAAACATATATCAATCTCAATTCTGTCATAACAATAGATTAATTCACTGATACATAAGAAATCAATTTTCTTAAATTTTCTTGCCCATTATATCTTACCCAACCATATATCGAACTTGATTTTGTAATAAGAATAGCTTAAGTCACTCTCAAATAACAAATCAATTTTCTTAATTTTTCTTACTCATTCTAGCTTACCCAAGTTGTGACTTTATTGTTAAATACTATTTCATTTGTGGATCTTTTATAATTTTAGGAACATGTTTTTTTTTTTAGATCAAAGAAATAAACATGGTTGTTTTATGCATATAGTGAGGATAACCTTGACCTCCACACATAAATCCTTATTATTCATATCTACTACATGTCATGATGTGAATATTCCTATAAACAAATTGAGAAAAAAGTTGAATCTAGATTACTATATATCTTGAAGTATAGCAATAATAAATGAGTTTTCATGCAATATGTTGAAAATATTGATATTAGTTATATGATTGATTAATGAATTTTTTCATGTTTGCATGATTTATTATATATATATATATATATATGTATTAGTGGAAATCTTTTTTTTTACAACACATAAAAAGAGCATGTATAATTTGTTTGTACAATGTTTAAACTATAGTGTATCTAAATATTGTGAGTCAAATATATGAATTCATTGTGACTACCATTCATATGCACAAAAGCCACTAAGGATTATTCTAAAAAATTGAATACAACTTTATCTTCAAATATCATTATACATTATATATTTCATTGGCTAATCTCCTCGTGATAGACAATTATAAAATTAATACATATTATTTTTCATTAGGGCTATGGAAGGAATATGATGTCATTCATTACAGTGGTGGATGGATATGATGTCATCTTGTTTTTGATGCACTAGTGCAAGAATAAATATTATATTATTAGTGTGAAAGAATTGAACATAATTCATGACCTTTAAACTCTCTCTATTATTAGCCTCCATTCACATCAACTCAAGCCACTAAAACATGTTCTCAAAAATTGAATACAACTTTATCTTTGGATATCATTATACATTAAATTTCCCTTGCTACTCTCTTACTGGTAAACCATTATAATACCTATAAGTAGAACTTTTTTTTAATGTGATGGAAGGAATATATGGTGATTGGATTGATGAGTAGCAATGATAAGTCAATATTTTAGATTATGTCCACTGGGACTATCACCTAAAAGTGATCAGTTAACAAAAGAAGTAATATAGATGATTTTATGAGTTGCTAAAAGATTTCATACAATTTTAATTAATGTTATGAAATGATGGAATGATATACATACAATGAAATTGATTGTTTCCAATGATTATAAAAATAGTGTACTTGCACAAAAGAAAGACATAGGGGTCCACGAGCAACATCAATATGTATGCATAGAGGTAGAGGCTTCGTGTGGTGTGAGAAACTATCCTTGGTTCAAGAGCCAATTAATTTTTTGGTACATTTAAAGGATTGAGTGTGAGCAGCTACTTAATCCTGCAATCGGTCTCCTTCGACTACAATGTTAGTATGATGTGCTCACATGTTCATTTTAGCATCAATGGAGTTCCCATAGTTCCTGCTTAACCACTGCTTGTTGTTAGGCTCCTTTGAATTTGTAGTGCAACATCCAGGAGTTGGAGCATTGGCTGGGCATTGAGGTGCAACTGCAAGCATGTAGAAGGTTTTCCTACTCTTGACACCTGAACGAAAGAATGAACTTTAAGTTGGTGTGAAGGAGTTGGAAGGTAGAGATTTGGTTTAGGATCAAAAAGCACCAATAACTCTGCTTTGTCTTTAGCCTTCACTTGCTTCTCCTCCTTTTATTTTGCAGTGCAACATATATGAGATGGACTTGGATATTACACTATCAAGATGGTTGGATCAATGTAATTTCCATTTCAAAATTTCACAATCATTTCATTTACAACTAAGTCTATAATAGTGCATCAGTAAATATAATGTGTTATAGCATTGAATAAATTTTGGGCATCCAGTACAATTATCACAGCAACCACCAAGTGAAGACACTATCTTTTTGTAGTGGAAACCATTATGGTAGGAAAACCCTACAAATTCTCTCTCCTCTTCAATATTTCATGTCAAATGTATAACTTTTATTAGAGCCATTCGATGAAGGAAAGAGACAACCATCTCCACAGAAAAATACAAGTACCAAATAGGTTTCAACTACAATCAAATTGAGAAATCCATACCGTGAAATGATGCAAAACACTAACATGCTGTGGGAAAGAACTCATGATTAAGTGCACTGCCATATGAATGTTGGAGGAAATAACTTGATTAATGAGACCAACCTCTGAAATGTTGCGGGCACACTCTGATTGAGGAACCAACCTTAGTAGATGAACCGTCGCATCAAGCTGCGACATTGGACAACTTTTAACACTATTTTGAGACTAAATAAACAAAGCATCATAAATAACATAAGTGTTGAGAAAGATATCATACCACTACTGTCCACGAAAGTCATGTACCTCCAAGTTGTCACAAACTTCTCATGAAGCTACTACTACCAATGTTTTTAAGCCTTATTCATCATTCAACCTATTCGCCACGATAACTTGCTTCATCGATATAATATAATAACACCTTTCAAAGAGATACCATTTTGGCTCATATACATACAAAACTCAGTTTCGCAAACCCTAAAGAGATGTGTTCATAAGCCTCAAAACACATAGCTTTATAACATCATGCATACATGTCGCTTTGATTCTTTGTAACCCTTGGAAATATCATAATTGAGTTCTCATCATTTTCCCTTTTTAAATATCAATCTCGTTTCTGAAAATCATGTCAAAAACAATGTAAAACCATAAGATAAATTTATGTCTTCAAAAAATGTGCCCTTTTGGGCATGTTCTACAAAAGCAGTTTTTCTCTAGCTTTCATCTCCACCAAAATTTTCCTTTCTCGGTATAACTTGTTATTTTTCAAATGAATTTTATAGACGAATAAAACATAAATGTATTACCTGGCGGATTTGAACCTCCCAACAATGTCAATTCAAGAAATCTCAAAATTAATTTTGATACACATATATTCATTCATAGCTATGTCACAACATTTAATGTTTAAATGATGTTTCGATGAAAGATTTAAATGATAATCTTGTAGGCTTAACCATGCATATGAGATGTATTCAAAGATACAAACATTTAATCATAATAGAGAGCATGAACTTGTGCCTTCTAACATCCAACATATCGAAGAGAACAACCTTGTACCTTCATAAAATTACAGTGACCTCGACTTGTGCCAACATAATAGAGAGCATGCCCCATTCCTCCGGAAATAAATCACAATAAAGAGCATTAGATTTCTAACCCTCAGCAATCAATAGAGAACATTAATTATTCCTTTAGGGAAATAAATGGAGAGCGTGAAGTTAATCTCATGTTACAATAGAAGGGAATGACACGTGCCTTTGGGAAATCAATGAAAATAGAGAGAAAAAACTTTCCACCTTATTATAGTCAATTGAGATAATGACCTATGGCTTTAGGTAACCAATAAATAACATGACCTTTGCTCCAAAGAGAAACCAGTCGTTAATTTTGGGCAACTTGGTCCAAACTCGTTGTGTGTGCTCGGATGATGATCCCGAGGATATTTTATTAGGATTCCTCTTTAAAGGAGAGGCCACCAGATTGATCTAAATATCATCTCGGTATGGGATGACGTGAGACATGTATTTTGAATTTTATTCCACTTACGTGCACTGAGGTCATCCTAGAGTATAATATAGACTTAAATGTCTTAAAGGATGAGTCACACATCCCCGCAGATGAATTATAATCAGGGAGATTTTGGGAGGTAATTTTCACGCACATTATGTGGAGGAATTTACTGTTATCTTCTTCTTGGTGCATTTGTGTTAGATTTCTCATGGAGCTGAATTAGGGCTTTCTTTAGATGTACCATTTAGGGCTATGGTGACACACTTGGGTGAGTAATCGGACTTTATTGGAGACTTTGTCTGGTTGAAGCATCTTGTGATCAATGTCGTAACAAAATCAGTGCTAACTTCTTTCTTTTATATTGTTGGCTTTTCTTCCTTCTGATTGATGATATTTGTTCTTCTACGTTTTAGTATTTTGTGCTCTAATCTGAAATGGCATAGTACCTTGACAATTTACATGCTTTATCGAGCTTAAGAGCAAAATGCCCAAATCTTGTAAGAGAAATGAGAGGCTACAATACAACGTGGGAAAGAATCTGCATGGACCCTTTTTAGGAGTTTTTGAACATTTTTTTGGGCATCACCACAAGTCCGTATTTAATTTTACGGGAAGGCCGCATTAGTCGAGGGCTTTGCATTTGGGTGTGCGTCGCAGGAGGCCTAACTCTTGTGGCATATCTCCTCCCTCAAGTGAGGCTCATCTAGTGAGGAGTGGTTTTAGCCCATATGATGGCCTAAATAGCACTATCCTAGAGGCACGCAGGATATAGTGTAAAGCTCGAGGAATTTTATGCAAGATCAAGTGAAGTTGGGAGGCAATGTTTTGGAGGCTTTAAAGGCGGTCTAAACCACCGTGTAGGAGGAAAGATACAAGTTTGGGTGAAAGGAGCGGCCATATTTGGAGGTCCCAGTGAAAAATAAAAGTGGCAGGACAAGGCTGTCAAGAAGCCCTAACTAGTGATCATCGTGCTTAAAACGAAGAAGGTTCATTTCAAAGGCCGTTAAGGAGCTATTTATGAGTGAAAGAATCTGGGAGAGAGGCATCCGTAACCTCTAGAGAGGCCGTTTCTCGAGTAGCACACAGCCTAAAAATTAATTTGAAGGGAAGAGTAGGGTACCCATGCCCTGAATCTGGCAACCGAAGGAGGTTGCAGGATCTCCTTGGGAAATCCGCGAGCTCTAAGGAGCTATTCTGGGCTAGGATGTTAGGGACAAATGCTTTCTGCTACAGCACACCTCGATTTGTAGCAAAGTCAAGGAGACCTAAAGAGTGAGCTTGAGGTATGTTTTGATACATATGTGTAGATTTTAGATCCTAATTTATGGGATTTGTTTGTGGATTATATCCAAGAAAATTTTGGGTATCCTATTTAATGAAGTCTACCATGTTGAAAATCAGAAATTATTTTGTGACTTAATTCTGGACATTTCTCACTTGAGAAGAAGAAAATGGTTGACAAGGATTGGATGCAGCTGCCCATAGCATTGGACACATAATTATCTATTGATACAAAGCAGAAATATGTCTACCTGTTCTCTCGTGATGCAACATATTTACGATACAAAGGCTATTAGCCTCGTGATGCAAAGGAATTTGCAATTCTAAAGAGGACTGAAAGGAAAAAGGATTATGATCATTGTAGCAATCAAATTCATGAAATATTAATGACTAATGAACATATTATCAAAAGCTTTGTAGATTTGGCAAAGATTTGTGACTTAAATTGTAAGGTAGTACGTGGTATGCATCTTGCATAGGAAACATTTGGAGATTGTTTGAACGATGGTTTGCATTCTTAGTATAGACAACATTATATGGCACTACAGGAATATATGCATGTCAAAAGGACACCTACAGAGTGAAGGCCTGAATTTTAGTGAAAAAGCTCATCATTGTTTCTATTGGATGGTAATCCTCAACGTCATACTGGTAAGTTGCAAAGGTAATGAGTCCGTCACCATCAATTTGTATGTAGCGAGAACATCCCATGCGTTTGCTACCAGAAATAGAAGTAATGACGAGAGTTGTGCAGGAATCACTATATCCTCCTCAGGTAGGCATTCAACAAGTATGGAAATTTCTCATAAACCTCTACAAAAGAGTCTCTTTTTATCACTTTATGCTATAAGAGTGTTGATCGGTTGGATCAACATCTTCTTGTATCGTATGATGTGACACTGGCACAAAAGTGAGCCTAGTTTATGGGCTTCTATGTATGATAATATCTCCGTGGGTGTTTCGCAGTACACCGCTGTATACACATATATATAACCTTGAGTACATCATGAGAAAGTGATAGTAGTGGTTAGCCTTACATGGAAGTGGGTGTGCATCATGGCACGCATGAGAGTGATAAGTATGACAACAATAATATATAAATAGATGATGTATGGCATGGCAAAAGAGACATATGGTATTGTTACCTGCTGTGCGATGTAGGTGATTTGTGTTTGAAACGATTAAAGCACAGTATGACGGAAATATAAAGATACCTATGAGTGTCATGATGGCAACCTGTCTGCAAATCACCTTGAAAGTGATATGATGTATATATTGGGCATTATTATCCATGATGTTTATGTGCAGGCTACAGAAAAACTCAAGTGGATTCTATTACGGAGATCGTCGGGACTAATAAGGAGACCTCAATCATCTGGGACTCTTGAGAAAATGATGCCAAGCTGAAACGAAGTGGATCAAAGCATCTATGCTGGAGTGTTGCTTTCGTTTGCCTGCTATGTGACCCGGAGTTTTGTCAAAGTTTCTGTGGGGAGAAGCTATGAACAACTGGCCGTGCTTCACATTCAAAATACAATGCACGTCGCATTCGCATTGGACTCAAAAACTCTGAAGAGTCTTATCCGTGAGAAACCGATGTTTCTCTTTTTAGAGTAGTTTTCTATTTTCTTTCGTGTCTTGAAAGAGAAAGAGAAAGAAATTTGGATGCTTCTCAGGGCAGGACTGCTGGACCACGAACAAAACTTCGATGGAATATAGGATCTGTGTGGTCCAATGTGAAAGTGGAGATAAGCCACGGCTTTCACCTTCGACGAAGACGCTACCCTTGCTAGTGATGAACCTTTAGTAGCCCAAAGGAGGACAATGATGCAAGGGGACAAAGAAGTAGGAAGTGTTTCGAAGGATTTGACTCGCTGCCTGAGATGTTGAAGGTCGATGGACCGTTATTGATCCTCCTCCTTCTGAGCTGAAGAGACCCTCTCGCATGGCTCGGGGGTACTCTGGGGATGCGAGAGAGACATACTCTGCCCTTAAGAGGGACATTTCATGAAAAGCAAGAATCTAAACTCGATACCACAGGTATCTAGCAGCATGACAGTACTCATTGTATTATTTGAGCCTAGAATGTTTGAAGAAGTCGTGAAAAGCATAAAGTTTGGAGATAATGTGATGCACGAAGAACATGAAGGTCAATTATGAAGAAAAAATTGTCCGGAATTTTGTTCCAAAGACCATAGGGAGCGGTGGTCACCTTGGAATGGCTCTATAAGATCAAACATAGATCCGATGGAAGTCGTCTGAAAAATGACTAGTGCAGTCGTGCCCAGGCTTCCTTTCCCAAACATAAAAGCATTAATCTGCTATTATGATATGTTGCACCGCGTCACGTATACGACGACATCCGAGTCTATTATTACCCTTGTCTTTGTGCAAGGATGGAGGATGGATGTGAAGAATGCTTTTACATGAGTTGATAAAGGAAGAAGTAGTGTGTCCCTGCGGGGTTCAAAGTCCAAAGATAGAGACTCTGCAAATGTATGCGGGTTAAAGAAAGCTCTCTATGGGTTGCAGCAAGCACCGGGAGGGCTTGGTGTGAGAGTAGGACTGATGTCTACTTGATGAAGATGGGCTTCTCTCGAAGTGGCATGTTGATCCAAACCTCTTACTTCAAGGTCGATGCGTGAGAAACCTCTCAGAGTGGTTCTCTATGTGGACAGTATCTCACTCGATAGGTGTTGACCCTCCTCATTCACCTGTGCAGGGAGAGATAGCTTTTAAGTTTGAGATTGGTAGACCTAGGTAGACGATGTATTACTTCCGAGGCTTGAAGGTACGGTAGATACTTGGAATATATTTTCCTATTCTGGAGGAAAATATATTGCAGAAGCTACGGAGGAGATTTGGTATACCAGTAGGATTATGGGTTCAGTGTTTATGAGCTGAGGGAGACTCAACTGCAGAAGTTGTGTGGAAATGTTGTTGGGCCAAAGTCTTTCTGGGAAATCCCACCGAGTATCGTCAACTCATAGGATGCCACCTTTGGTGCTGTAGTGGACTCTCGTCCGGATGTGCGACTGCGTGCGACTGTTTTTCACTAGGTTGGTGTTGAGAATCTCTGCAGATATCTCCTCGGTGCACAATAAGACATGGATCGAAGATCCACATTGTTTCGTGAAACGCAGAATCCATGGACAGTTCGAGTGCGAGCTGGCCGGGAGTGTGGTCGGAATCAGCAAGAGCACATGTGGACAGATGCTAGGTCACACTTGGTTCTTCTTCAATGAGTAGGAAGCGTAGTCGCAGTAGCTTTTGAGCACCATTGAGGCCACATACATGTGCTATGAGCATGGCCTCGTTATGAAGCAATTCTGGTTACAAAAATCTCTTCGGTGGAGTTGTTCGGCTCGCTGTGGTAGATACCACGCTGTCTTTGTGACGCAAAGTGGGATTCGGTTTGTGCGAGAACTCCTCTATTTTCACGACCGATCTAAGCGAGGCACCACCTTTGTGCCAGACATGGTACGTGGTCGTAAGGCTCATATAGGAACTATGAGCAAAGTTGTGGATAGTTCTCGCCCAAGCCCTTGGGAAAAGGTCTAGCTCCTAACATTCGCGAGGACCTTGGAGTCGTATAAAGGTCTTGTTGAACTATGAGCTATGAAAGCTCGGGGTCTGGTTGGACGATGAGGCATGAGAGCTTTAGAGATAGGCCATGCTAGATCAGCCTCATGTTGGACGATGGAGCTGCTGGAGCCAAAAGGGCATGTAAGAGCTGCCTGAAGCTATAATCAACCCATAGGGTTAGCTGCACAAACCTGGTGTGCTTCTGACCCCACGGTCATGTCTTTATTGAGTCGTGTTTGCCTCTCTTTGGTCTATGCTCAGCTGCATCGCACCCTGCATGTGAGTAAGTGGAACTATGAGGCACTCCTCATCTTGGCCAATGAGGTGGGGAGACTTTAGAGACCATGGCAGGTGCGACCTATGGATGGCATTTCGTGATATTGCTGTACTCTCTGTAATGACGGGATGACATGTGTCCAACGACTTCGACTGAGGATCGCAGCGAAGTGGGGTCTAGGGACCTCCAGCGCGACTTCGGAGTCGATTACAAGTAACTCGGGTTAGTATGAGACTCTGATCCTTGAGGATGTTTTAACCTCTGCGCTGCTTCGGTTCAACGGCAAAAGTGATGTCTTTCTCAACTCACCCTAGTTTGGAAATGAGGAGATGCCTATGAAAACGTGCTACGTAGTGGGATGGCACATGATGCCTGGATTTAGCGGTGGATGGGAGCTCTCCTAGCTGGGAGTGTTATTTTTGGGAAAATGAGGTCCAAACTCGTAGTTGTGTTGCTGTTTGTGAGTGATTCATGTTTTTATTGGATTCCTCTTTCGGAGAGGTGCAATATTGATTCTAAATATCATCTCGACCAGATGAGCGGAGATCGATGTATTTTGGAGTTTATTCCACTTGGTGTACTGAGGTTGGCCTCTAGACATAATATGAGACTTAAATGTCTTAAAGGACATAGTCACACACCTTTCATGAGCATGATTATAAATAGGAGATTTTTGGAGATCATTTTACAAACATTGTGTGGGAGGAAATTATCTTCTTTGTACATACGTGTTAGGGCTTTCTCATGGAGGTGAGTTAGGGCTGCTGCTTGGATGTAGCATTTTAGGGCTGGTGTGACACGCTTGGGTGAATGACCTATTGGAGAATTTTCTAGTTGAAGCGATCTCTTTCGATCACCCTAACACCATCATTATTCTTCTTTTTGGTATTGTTGGCTTGTCTGTCTCCAGCGAAATCGAGTTTATTTGTTCTATCCGCTTCACTATTTTCGTGCCCTAGACTTTGAAATGGCATAGAACAAGTTCGAAATTTACACCAATGCAACATAGAATATGCCCTATTCCTATGAGGAAATCAACACAACAGGGTACATCCTCTTCCTGCGAAAATAATAAAATAGGAGAGAATAGGTTGATTGCCTTTTAGTGACCAAACAACAAGGCTCACAACATGTGCTCACATCCTATATTGACCAAACAAGAAAACAAAGAATGTGTCCTTGGGCCTAGAATGGAAAACAATCATCGTCACTGAAGAATGTGTCCCATAAGATATACCTTTCAATTATCGAGAAAAATCCACACTCAAGATGACCAGCGTCACACATATATATAGGCGTGAGAGAACCTTATATTGATTTAGGTTGATGGAAACTTGGTGTTTTGGGACGATGTTGAGAAAACTATCCATGTGCTCATGCTAGTGTGACCTGTGTCACGGGGTCCATGGAAAAAGAGATATTGATGTCATCTGACTTTCACCCTTGAATGGGCCATATGTCACTCAAAGAGGCATCCAATATTCAAGACAACTACTTAGTCGGTGTGTGATGTTGCTCCTACCACATCATCATGCTCAATGTGTTTCGTCACTACCATGTGTGCTTTCGTCACACCGCCATACATCATCTCGCGAGGGTGCACTTGATATGCGATGAAGTGTACCATGTATCAGCCTGTTGATCGACAAATGTGTTGGAGGGGAAAGCGAGTGCAATGGCGGAAGGCATTAAAATTTATGGCATTTGATGACAAAATCCATCATTCATGAATTTTTGAATGGTCAAATCAACCTCGAGATGCACGATAGTCGCTAACTTATTTAAATAGTGTGCAAGTTTAGTGTGTCATTTACCATGGATTGCGTCATTAAGTCATAGATAACATCTATGTGCAATTTTTAACAAGTTACTGTCTCATAGTAAATTTCGGTGTCCCTCATTGTAGCTTTTCATAACTTCAAATTAACATATATTCTTATCTAGGAGGAGTTTGACGAAGTGTGATATATAGTTGGTAAAGGTCGCGGAGATGCCTATCAAAACATGGCATGAGATATTATTTTACACTAGAAATTCTAGCAAAAATTTCTCATTACATGTCAAACCAATATATATATATATATATATATATCTAGGTTTGACATGTAATGAGTTTTGTAGAATTTCACGTGTTAGCGTATATCTTCGTATGTCATGTTATGGAAATATATATATATATATATATATATATATATATATATATATATATATATATATATATATATATATATATGGAAATATTAATTTTTTTACAATGCATAGGAAAATCATATGCATTTTGTTTACAACTCTTGAACTATATTGTGTATATAAATATCGAAAGAGTGAAATGTGCTTGAATTACTTATTTAGAAAACATTATTTTTATTGTTATAGTATTACATATTTCATGAAAGCCTTTAGAGGATCTCTATTATTAACCTCCATTCACATGGGCCAAAGCCACTTAGGGCAATCATAAAAAAACATGAATACAATCTTATCATAGGACATTACAACTTGCAGGAACCCTTTCAAATTAATACATGGTTTGCAAATTTCCATGTGGCATAATCAAAGAGTGAATTCACCCATGTATTACCGTTTTGAAATATTGAATGATTCACTTAGAATAATTAATTTTATTCTTAAGGTATGGCTTGAAAGAATGTCACTATTATACAATAAGTATCGAAACAATTTTACACATTAATGACCACTCATTAGCCTCGGCAAATTCATTATCTATTGAATAACAACATCACCATATCATGTGGGCCTCTAATATAAGATAGTTAAATGTTGTTCTTAATGATAAGAAAGGTTATTCAAATAATGTGGGACATACATTAAGTTACTCCCTAGTTTAGGTATTACATATTCTAAATAAGAGTTTCATTTCTTGTGAAGTTTTTAAGCCTTTATATGAGATATATATCTTTGAAACAATCTATTATGACATGCACTAAGATCATCTAGATACTTTCCTAGGGAATTTAGTTCATGATAGATAACTATAAAAACTTGATTAATTTATTGTCCTAAATCCCAAAATTTTTATTATCATAACCATTTTAACCAATTGAATAATCTCTAGCATTAAAGCACCAATTTTTCTATCCATCCACAAGAGGACACGTTAATCCTTTATCTATTAATCTACCTTGATAATTCCTCATTGAATCAACCATACCATTAAATTTTGCTTGCTACCCTCCTCTTGATAGACAATGATACTATCTATAAGTAGTATTTTTGATTAAAGTGATGGAAGGCGATGGTGGATGGAACATATGATGTCATCTTGGTGCCTATGCATGAGTGGAGGATACTACTACGAAGGACATGGAACATCGTGACTCGCTTGACGAGTAGCAATGAAAAGTCAAGGCTTGTGATTATGTCCACAAAGAAAATCACCTCAAAGTTATCGTTATCCATTAAGAGACGCAGGAATATGAATGATTTTATGTGTGGCTTAAAAGAGTTCAAACATTTTTTATTAATTCTATGAAATGATAAATGGATATACACATACAATTATATTTATTCCTGCGAATGATTATAACAAAAGAAAGAAATAGGGGCCCCCGAGCAACATCAATATGTATGCATAGAGGGAAGGTATCCGTGTGGTGTGAGAAATTGTCCATGATTCAAGAGCCAATTAATTTTCTGGTGCATTTAAAGGATTGAGTGTGGGCAGCTACTGAATCTTGAAACCGACCTCCTTCGACTCCAATGTTAATATGATGTGCTGACGCGTGCTTTACAACATCAATGGAGATCCCATAATTCCGAAGTAACTCCACCTTGCCGTTAGCCTCCTTTGAATTTGCAGTGCAACATTCAGGAGTTGGGGCATTGGCTGGGCCCTGAGGTGCAGGTGGAGGGCGCATAGAAAGTTATCTTGCTGCTGACGCCCCAACGTAAGGATAAACGTTACGTTGGCGTGAAGGAGTTGGAAGATGGGGATTGGGTTTAGAATCAGCAAGCACCATTAAATGTTTATTGTCGTTAGCCTTCACTTTCTCCTCGTTTGATTTTGATTTTGCAGTGCAAAATCTAGGAGTTGGAGCATTGCTTGGGCACTGAGGTGCAGCTGGAGGGAAAGTAGAAAGCTCTCTTGAGGTGCAGCCTCAATGGAAGAATGAACGTTACGATGGTGTGAAGGAGTTGGAAGATGGGTATTGGGTTTAGGATGGGGTTGTGATGATGTCGAGGATGACCATCACCTCCAAGAAATTGATCATTGCTGCTCTTTTGTGGCCCTGGAAAGTGGTGGGTGGGTTGAGTTGCATCAACAACCACAAAGTAGGGAAACCAGAATAACAGAGAGAATCTTCAGGTGATTGATCGGTTCCGTCATATGATCGTTGGTCGGTAGTGAGACTTAAATGATTGTTGGTCGGCAGTGAGAGTCTTCACATGATTTTTGGTTCGGTCAGATGATTGCTGGTCAGCTGGTCAGTTTAGATCTATTGAATATTGGATTTATCATGGATTTAGAGGAAACAAATCTTTTGAGGTGGTGCAAATTTTTTTTTTGGTGTGTATAACTTGAAGAAGGTTTGCACCTCTAGGCCCATGATAGATCCTGTGTTGAGAGCAACAATGTCACATTTTTAGATTATCATTATTATGTATATGTAGACTAATTTCAAAATTCACATTATATTTTCTTTGTTGTGCATGACCATATCATTATCTTCTTTAATTTAGTTTAAATGGCTTGTCTCTTTACATGTTTTGATTTGGATGGTAGTGTTTGTGAATGTTAAAGTTCTTGCGTTATATTTTTTATGTGTATGTAATTTTCTATTAATAATTAGTTGATGATGAAGAGGAGAGACAATATTTTCAGTAGTTGGCAAGAGAATTGATACTACACATCTATTTTATTTAATTTTAGGTATCACAACTGCTGACTGTCCCTTTAAGTATTACTAAATATATGAGTAGTTTTAATAATTTATAGCGTAAAGTTACTCTTCAAATAATTTTTTTCTTCGATAATATTCGAAATAATTTTTTTCCTTGAAGAAAATTTTGATGATATTTTTCATCTATAATTTATTTTGCAAAGGAAAGAAATAACTTATTTTTGAATTTTTTAATGGGTGACCAGATTTATAAAATATTTACATCCCAACAAGTATCACATCTCTTTCAAGAATATTTTGATTTTTTTTTTATGTTTATAAATATATTTTTTCCTCTTACAAATATTTTGAGTACATTATTGTAGGCAATTATCTATTAGTGATTTTGAATGTATGTAATTGTATATTAGTAATTAGTTGGCGATGAAGAATGGAGACAATCTTCTCAAGGATTAATTTTCACTTTGCACAAGGATTTATTCCGAACATCTATTTCATCTTAATTCTAGGTACCACAACTTTTGACAGTTATTCAATTCTTTATAGTGTCCCTCTAGGTATTACTAATAATATATAGCATCAAGATTAACATCTAATGCATCTAATGCAAGCAATAAAATAATATTAGTAAACAACATCTACATTGAAATTAATGCATATAATTCAATAAATCAAATGAGATTAGACATCAACATCTATAGTGAAAGCAATACATCTAGTGCAGTAAATCAAATAGGATTAGAAATCCACATCTACATTGAAATGAATCAATGTCCCGAAAGAAATCAAATAAGATTATAAATCAACATCTACACTGAAATCAATACATCTAATAGGATTAGAAATCAACATGTACATTGAAATAAATGCATCTATCATATAGGATTAGAAATAAACATCTACATTGAAATAAATGCATCTAGTGCAAACAATCAAATAGTATTAGAAATCACCATCTACACTAAAATAAATTCATCTAGTGCAAGTAATCAAATAGTATTAGAAATCACCATGTACACGGAAATAAATGCATGTAGTGCAAGATATCTTCTTCCCTCTACCCCTCCATATAATCTCGATTATTTTTTCTTATAATTTACAACCTCAAGGTTGAAATCTAATCCATATAATGCAAGAAATAAAATAAGCATGGAAATAATCATCTACATTGAAATCCATGCACCTAGTGCAAGCAATAAAGTAAGATTAGAAAAGAAATCAAATAGGATCAGAAAACAACATCTACAGTGAAATTAGTGCATATAATGCAAGAAATCAAATAAGCATAGAAACCAACATCTACATTGAAATCCATGCATTTAGTGCAAGCACTAAAGTAATATTAGAAAACACTATGTATTGTTGAAATCAAAGCATCCACAACAAGTAATCAAATAGGATTAGAAATCAACACCTACAGTAAAAATCAATGAATCTAGTGCAAGCAATCAAATAGGATTAAAAATCATCATCTACACTAAAATCAATCCCCCCTCCATTTATATCCATATCTCCCTCAATATATCATTCTTTGTCTCTTTATCTGACCCCCCAAATAAACACACACACTCTCTCTTTCCATATCTATCTATCTCTCCCTCCCTCTCTCCCTCTCTCTATCTCTCTCTTCTTCGCTCTATTCACCTACCACATATATCTCTATCTCCCTCTTCCTGTCCTTTGTCTCTGTATATAACCCCGAAAACATGCACACTCTTTCTCCATATATATCTATATCTCCCTCCCTCTTCATATCCCTCCTTCCTTCCATCTCTCCTTCTTGTATTTTTATCTCACACAAAGAGATACACTCTATCTCCATCTCTCCCTTGTCACTTCCTCTCTCTCTCTCTCTCTCTCAAATTTTCTCTCTCTATGTATTTCTTCTTCACTCTCTCTCCTCCTCCAACTCAATATCTCTATCCCTGTCTCTCAATTCCTCTCTCTCGACATTCCCTTCTCTCCTTTTCTCTCCTACATCCTTCTCTATTCCCCCATCTCTCTCTCTCTGTCTCTACCCTCCAAACTTGTCAATATCTCCCTCGCTCTCTCCTACTCTCTCTCCTCCTCTCTCCCCCCTCCATATTTTTGTCTCCCTCTCTCCCTCCTATCTTTTTATCTCTATTCATTCCTCCTCTCCCCTCTCCTTCATTTTATCTCCATCTATCCCTGTTCACTCCCTCTATCTCTCTACCTCTATCACTCAATCTATTTGTTCTTCTCTCCATATATATCTAGAGTTAATTATATATCATAATATATTGATATATATTATAATATAACAAATTTAATATTATATTAAATTTAATAATATTAATATTAATATTAATATTAATTTTTTTAATATGAGTATTACATTTAGTGAATTTTTTAAATAGCATGATAATTAAATTTATAATAAAACTATGTCAAATTAATATATGTGGTTTTTATTTTTAAATTTTTATTTTACAAATATTTTATTAAAATAAATATTAAAAGATTTTGGAGGACGATTTTAGGTTCTTTGTCTCGAATTAATCTTTTTCCTTTGCTTTAAAAAATGGTATTTGCTTTGGTAAAGAGTAAATATGTTTAAAAATTGAAGTAATTTGGAACTTTAAAGTAGTAAATTTTTTTGTTAAAGGTAAATTTATGATCCATCCAAATTCACATATATGATAAAAGAGATATTAAACACATCAAATAATTCCATTCAAATTATATATAATAATACATAGTTTTATTTTAATAATTAATCTTGATCCATTAATAAGATTAAAACTTTATATATAATGTAAATATTCAAGTTATATATAATTTAAAATTCAAATAAATGTTTTAGCCAACACTAAACAATTTTTTTTTATTGTTTTGTAGGATGACATACATACACACATCAGTGTCAAACTAGGTTTTCTTGACACAATTTGGAAAATGTAGCCATTTAAATGGTTAAAATAAAAATAAAATATTAATAATTATATATTTTATCATCATTATATCTATATTTATTTTCAAATAAAGATTTAATAATTTTAATTTAATTATCCATCACTAATAAATTAATGATACAAATTTAATAAATTGATTAGTCACCCTCTAAAATATCATTTTTTATATTAAAAGAGTTGTTAGATATATTATATAAACTATATAAATTGATATTTAATTATTTATATTTTTTTATAGTATTTAATTAATTATTTATAGTCATACATATGTATTAGTTATTTTAGATATGATATTTGAAAAGTGTAGTTCTTTAGAAATTAAATTAGGAAAATTGTTAGGAGCATTTTCATAAATTAATTAAATATATATTGATACTTACAAATGAAATAAATGAAATAAATGATCCATAATTAGATTAGTTTATCTCCTAAATTAGTTTAGTTGCTAAATAAGTTTAGGAAACCAACTTACTTAAAGCTTGTTTCTCTCATCTTCCTCTTGCAAGAGAGTTGAGTGAGGACACTTCTGATTATTATCGCCATATGAAAGTTTCAATGATGTGGATGACAAAACTTCTAATTATGATCGTTGTATCAGAGCTCAGAGCTTCAATGACACAGATGATGTGAATAGGATATTCCATCTCTGCAAGTTTTTGGAAAAATACATCAAAAGTATGAAAATTGTTCGACCTTTTTTAATGAAAAGAGAATTAATTTTATTTCTTTTATTGTTTGATTGAATTTTGGTTTCGATTTTAATCTTTGTTAGTTTATTTTCAACCCCTTCCTTATTTTCCCTTAGATATATAATTTATATGTGTTAATCTAATGGCTCTTTGGAAAAGTACCAAAATTGATTTTGTTTGGTTTGACTTAGACATAAGCTTTTGAGATCACACACTATAGTTCTTTCTATTGGTTCATGTCATCCCTCAATCACGTAAAAGTGTTTTTTTTTAGGTTTATCATCGAGCTCTTGAATTTATGATTCCCCCATGTTAATTGTTTTGGCATATGTAAAGCCCCCTGTACTTTCTTTTATATCGAGCTCATGAAATTACGGTGAGCGTATCGATCTTTTTGGTTTGGTTAATTTGCATCACCAATGCCAAAGAAATTTTTTTATCAGCCAAATTAATTTCTTTGTGAAACCGTCATTTTTATGCCTTAAGGCATTTCCCATTGAGAACAACTCCCCCAACTGCAACCGTGTACCAATTTGCACCATCAGATAGAATGATAGACCATTGAAGATTTTTTGTCATTGAATTAATACTTAATAGTTAAGAGAAAACTGATAGTTAGAGTGAACATTTGAAAAGTAATCAAAATATTTCATTTTTCTTCTTAGTTTCTTGATGGATTAAGCGAAGGAATTATTCTCACAGATGAATAAAAGGTACGTTTTAGAATCTTTAGCCATGCCTGGAAGGTTAATGACAATGGGACCAATCTACTGATATTTGGTATCTTCTGTTTTGGGAAAGTTTTGTTGGACTTGATGTCAGGCCTAAACCTTGTGAATGATATGGTTGAACTAGGTTGAAGGCTAACTAGTCTCAAGCATGTCAAGATCTTGCAGGCTTTCATTAAATATCGGTTAGCACATATGTTTCAGTTGTGGAAAGATATTATCATGCTTTGGATCATATTAAGGGATTGTTTTCTATTTTTTGTTTTCCATTTTTATGTATGTGCTTCTATGGATGGTTGTATGTTCTTGTTATGTTTTACTAGCAGGGATATAAAGATTGTTTTTGTATTTGTTGATTTCTTTTGATTCTGATTACTCCTTTTTATCTACTGCAGATCAATCCAAGTTTATAGAAGTATTATGGATTGGTTAAGCTCACTTAGTATCAATTGGCAGAGGGATCTAAGTGAACATAAATGATGGTTGGTTACTATCCCTAATCTTTCTAGGTCTGCAGTTGGAGTTACGTCAATGGTAACCCTTTTTGTTTCTGTCAGTTGCACATATAGGGTTATCCGCTCAAACCCTAGAGCCTCTCTTATCCTTAGACCAAGGAATATGGGAGAAGGCAATTGGATTCCATGGGCTTCACTAGAATATTGGAGAAAACGTGACAAAATTATGGCTTGGGCTCCATATTTGAGCTTATGGCTGAGGGTTGTGAATTGGTTGGCTTGAATAATGGGATATTACTTGTAAAATCAACGATTAGTGCCCAAAAGGGAGGGAATTTTATGATTGACATTGGTAATGGATGGTAAAGGAGTTCATCCCTCAATTTTCTTATTGTAAATCCTCACAATAGTGGGGATTTTTCTTTCAGACAATTCCCTATCCTATTTATAGAAGTTCTTTGATGAGTTCTATTGTTCAAGGAGAATGCCAATGGAGCAAGGCCGTTGTACAAATATCCATGAGACATGTTACTTGTATGGAAAGAGTTGTTGTGTTTGTGGATTTTGTCACAGTAGTACAACAAAACATGGAAGCTTTCTAGCTATTCTCATGGAAGCTAAGGAAGGAACAATTTCAAAATGATGGGTCTTTTTTGTTTTTTTAGATGTTGATTAAACAAGTTTTGATCCTTATTTTTTGATGGGACAAAACCATTTTTCTATGTTTGGGTTTTCAAAAATTTCCACAAACCCAAAAGAATAATTTTTATTTACTTATTGTTCAACTTACCACATGTTATTACGATTTTTATGTGGTGTTGCTACCAGTCATAAGAATTTAATTGTGATCATTACTCAAGACCATTGATATACTTTTCTTGGTGGGGTTGTTCTTGGAGCTCTATGGAAGATTCTAAGAAGGGCATAAAATCTGACTCTCTGTATAGTTAATCTCATTATTGCGACACAGAGAGAGGAATTTTCTGTATTTAATATAATGTTCGGCTCTTCTCTTATTTCATAGATGATGATTGTTGTTTTATTTAACAACCAAAATTAAATAAATAGGTTGAAATGATAAAAATCATCATTCAATATTGACTAGTGTTTCAACGATTGTTCTTTTGTTTGTGGTGACATTTTTTTTTTAATCAATAGAAATCACATTAACCAGCATAACAATTCATAATATTTTATTCTAAGTGACACAAGTCTTGCATGACCAATAAAAAAATATCAAGCATATATCGAACACAATTGTGTCATAAGAATAACTTAAGTCAGTGTTAGATAAAAAATCATTTTTCTTAATTTCTCTTGCCCATTCTAGCTTACACAAGCATATATCGAACTCAATTGTGTCATAAGAATAACTCAATTTTTTGTCACATAATAAACCAAATTTCTTAATTTTTCTTTCCCATTGTATCTTTCCCAAGTTGTGACTTGATTTTTATGTACTATTTCATTTGTGGATGTTTTATAATTTTACGAACATGTGTTTTTATTAGATGAATGAAATAAGCATGGCTATTTTTATGCCTATAGTGAAGAGAACCTTGATCTCTACATAGAAATCCTTATTATTCATCTTTACTACATGTCGTTAAGTTAATGTACCTACAAAACAATTGAGGAAAAAATTAATCTTCATTACTAGATACCTTAAACTATAGCAAGGTTAAATGAGTTCTCATGCAAGATGTTGACAATTTTGAAGTTAAGTATAATTTATTAACCGTTCACATGATTCATTAAAATTGTTATATATATTAGTGGAAATATTATTTTCTTACAACGCATAAGAAGAACATGTCTATTTTGTTTTTACAATGTTTGAAATATATTATATGTAAATATTGTGAGTCAACCACAGATAATTGTCAAAAATTCAATACAACCTTATCTTCAAATATTGTTATACATTATATTTCACTGGCTACTCTCCTCTTGGTAGATAATTATAACATCTCTAAGTAGTATTTTTTATTAAGGTGACGAAAGGCATATGATGTCATTCATTATGGTGGTGGATGGATATGATGTCATCTTGTTGTTGATGCACTGATGGAAAAATAAACATTATAATATTAGTATGAAAAACTTGGAACATAATTCATGACATTTACACTATCTCTATTATTAGACTCTATTCACATTCACCATAGCCGCTAAGAACTATTCTAAAAAATTGAACACAACTTTATCTTCGGATATCATTGTACATCAAATTTTTGTGGCTATTTTCTTCACGATAGACCATTAAAACATGTATAAGTAGCACTTTCACTACTATATTTTTTTTTTGTAAGTTTGGTAGTACCTTTCAATTTTTCACATTTTTCACTTTTTATTTTTTATTTTTTTACTCCATTTTCATAACATGTCCAGATACATCACCCTGATCGGGGAAGGGAATTGAACCTGTGATGAGTGCTACAACAGCCCGCCTCATCACCGTTTAACCAAGACCCCACAAACAGGAAAAAAAAAAAGTTTGGTAGGACTACATCTTCATCAACATGTCTAGATACATCACCTCGATCGGGGAAGGGAATTGAACCTGTGATGAGTGCCATAACAACCCACCTCATCACCGTTTAACCTACACTATAAGAAGGGTAATTTTAAGACAATTTTTTAAGAAAAAAAAAATCTTGTGTCTTAAAATGTCACTTTTTATTTTAGTTGTTTTACATTAAAATTTAATATGAATTTAATTGTCTTAAATATAAAATTAAAGGCAAAAAACGTTTGAGACAAAAATATTTTTAATACAAAACTTTATATTTAAGACAAAAAACATTCAAGAAAAAAATATTGTAAAACAAAAACAATACAAAAATATTTTAAGACAAAAGTTTATATTTAAAACAAAAAGAGTTTTAGACAAACATATTTTAAGACAAAAATATTTTAAGACAAAAGTTTATATTTAAGACAAAAACTGTTTAAGAAAAAAAAATATTTAAGACAAAACTTTATAGTTAATACAAAAATAGTTCGAGACAAAAATATTTTAAGACAAACCTCTGTATTTAAGACAATGGCCGCTTAAGATAATGACAAGTAAGATGAAACTCGTTTAAGACAATTTACAATCAAGACAAAATCATATTATTTTTACATAATATTATCTAAAACCTACAAAATAGACTCTCACAATGCACCCTAATTTCATCATCTTGGAGGCTAATATTGTCTTCGGCTGGGCTGGGCCTATATCGAGACTCATATTTCACTTACCATTCACGTTATCTTATATAAAGACAACTATTTGTTGGGATCTTGGTTTTGTTGGGGTAGGGAAATCTGAAGAACGCTACAACTTTTCCTCGCAAGATTTCCCCGACATCATACAATTAGAGACAACTTGTGTGTCACTCCATTCAGGAAATTTGCACAAAGATTCCAAGGGTGGATAACGGATAATTATATTTTTTTAATTAATTATAAAATTAAAATATAGCATTTTGAAAAGTTAGAATATTTTTAACTATTTTTTAAGTATTCAATTTATTTTATATTTAATTGAAAATTACATAAAAGTAATAAATTAAAGATAATTTGATTTCAAGACAATTACAATATACATACCACATTCTAAAAATATAATAAAAAAATAGATAAAAAAATATTATTATTTGGTTTGTCTAATTGATAGGGATTTGAACTTTGAATCTCATGCTTTTCTATAACACTTCATAAAAAGGTGATTGCAAATTGAGTTATACTCCATGTGCTAAAATTATTTATTTTTTTAAATATGTGAATATTTTAAAATTACTTCAACTAAAACTTTGATATAAATTTGCAATAAATTAGATACAATAAAACAGTAAAAAAATAAAATATATTCTCAATTGTTATATATATTTCAAAACTATAAATACAGAAATCCAAAAAAATTAAAATACAAATTCATTTATATATGCATTTTAAACCTTCATTTTTTCTTTCTAGAAGAAAAGACATCAATTTGATTCTTGCATATATATTATACTCACCTCTCAATTTTTCAAACTATGGAATAATTACTATGTGATTTATTTTTGATATCATTTCAAATTAGGGAACAACGACTATGTGATTTATCTTCCTCACTTAATAGAGATATATATAAATAAATTATAAAGGAGGTTGAAAGAGTACATCTAGCATAAACTTTAATTTGACCTAAAAAATCATTTTCATGCCCCTATAGTCACCCACATCAAAGGTTGACGTAGCACACTGAGATGGCCAATCACTATAGGTTTGTGATGCATCATGAGTGATTAAATCTCATCGATTTTCTCAATATGAAACTACCTGATTCCATACTACACCTCATATTGAAGTATGTAGATAATCATTCCATACAATTATTCCTTAACATAACCAATATGTAAATTATATGAATGAAAGTAATATTATAGAATCAACAAGCCAAATGACCTAACAATTCTCAAATATTTAAATGTGTTACAACCAAGTGAACTCTAGTCTTGTATAGCAATCTAAAAATTATAAGAGCACACAATTCATACAAACTTATCCCCAAATTTCCTATTTTATTTACTATCATTAATTACAACTTTGTCATAGAAAAAAATCATTTCACTTGATAGAAATAGTAAGTACTCTCATATGCATGCAATATATGAAGAGTTAAGTTAAGTGAACCAAAGCAAGTTTAAGTCTAATATTAGAAGTCAAGTGAGTTGGAGTTAAAAAGTTAACTGCTTGTCAAGAAAGGCTAATTTAAGGAAAATAAAAATGGTGATTCATATTAAAGTGAAGTTATAAATCCATGATTGGGGTGTGAACTAGAGACGAGCCTCACTCATTATCATTAATGAAGGTTGGTGTAAAGGAAATCCTAGGTGGCCTCCGAAAATGTGGAAAGGTTGGCAGGTTAGTCGCACGTATTAAGTTGGAGGTTGGCGACATGTGAAAGCATTTGAGGCATTCGTTGTCATGCATGCATTCCAATGGAAATAAAACTGTTGTTTAAGCTCGAATGAAGGTGATGAACAGTGAGAGCAGCAAAGGAAAGTAGTGGACACAGATGTGCTTGCATCAATATTTAGCGTTGGTTTTTTGATATGTAACCCATTTCTTCCCCTTTGTCTTAATGAAGAAATTCTGTTGGGTCTCAGTTCTAAGGTGGTCTAGCTTTAATCCATGGGTTATCAATATGGGTCGGCTATTTCTGGCTCTAGCTATTCATGCGGTGGTATTAATTGTTGATGGGATTAGTTATATGTCTTTCTTAAATCCGAAATTCATGGTGGTTTTTCCTTTTTTTGGTGTTTGACTGTCTCAAAGGGGTTTAAAATATAGTTTTTTGTATTATGTTTGGGTTTGGGAAACCAATTTTCTCTGGGTTCTGCATCGATCTTCGGTTGAACTATATTTTCACTGGGCTTGTTGTAAGGTTTCGAGGTCGTTGGGTTGCAAGAACCTCGGGTAGAGTGAGGAAGGGGACAAACCTATGGACCCTCTCCCTATATATAGATTTGCATTGTCTGAGCTCATTCCTTCTGGTGGGCTATGCAACTGTACTCCCTGTAGTGTAGTCATTGTCTCACTCAGGGCGGTGCCAGTCCAAATTCCATGGGATAATTTGAGGAAACACTTGTTTTTTTTTGGGAATCCAGGTATTATTTTAAATGGTATAAGGATGGTCGACTCGTTCCATGTTTTAGTTTTGTGTTTGCCTATTGATCTCTTGATACGTGAGCAAACAAGTAACCCAACTTGAGAGCTGGGTCACAGTGGGCTTTGTCTTCCTTATCACACCTTGTTATTTGGCACACCCCCTGACAGAAGAATTGTAAAGATGACCCATGTTGGTATTCTGTCTCGGAGCCCTACCCCAAGGGGACAGGGCGAAAAGAATAGAGGCAGAGTGTCTGAGGGTCAATCTGGATCACCCAGCGGCAGGGCCAGCGGCTAGAAACCCACTAGACATGTCATCAAGGAGGTTGTAGAAGCTTACCATGAAATCATAGAGGAGGAATTTCAGAAATTAACAGAGGAATGGGAGGTGAGTCTTAACCTCCACGCAGAGTCAATGGACATGGAGGCTAAGGATTGGAGGGACTTGGTGCCTGACCATGGAAAAACCTGAGGAAACCTAACTCAATTTAACCACACCCTCTTCCTGTATTGGTCAATGAAAGGAATCCTCAACAACACCCTAGAACATGTTGTTTTGAGTATGGCCACATTTGTACATGAGTTCCCAAATTATAAAAACAACGCAAGATGGGATGTTGTGTCACATTTAAAATAACTTAACATGAATTCTCTCTCTGACTCAACTCCTGGGGTACACTACTCGAGTCCTAAGACCAATGGAATCTGACTCAGCTCAGGAAGATGAGTAGTAATTATGTTTTTTCCTTTTGTAAACTTTGTTGATGTTTATAAACATGCGGATAAAATTTACTTTTAACTACATAGACAACCATGTAAGTAGGCAATTAGATGATAGGATTTGTATATACATACAATGATATTTTGCGTGGCTGAAAAGACTCAAATTGTTCTGTTTTTTGCATGGCTTACAATAATGTCATGTGGCCAACATGTTTTCCCATAGGGCAAGTTACGACTGCCCAACAATCATATTATTTGGCTGTAATTTTCTGTTTTAATTAAGATAAAAAAAATGATCTACCAAGCTTACAAAAAAAAAAAAAAGTGAAGTTAGAAAAGTTTAATGAAAGCGTCAAGTCATAGTTTGCATAAGGAAAAGAAATTTAGAGTTTGCATGATTCCATATTTATAAATTTTAGTGCTTATATACTCATGGTTGGCTCATTGTAATTGAAGTAAGAAGAGAGAATAGCATCAACTCAGTGGATGTATGTGAGACAATAATTAATGAATAAAAATTATTTATTCAAGTAGAAGCTTGTGTACTTATTTGTCTTTTGTTTGTATATTTATCTTTGCCTCTACATAGTAAGTGATTTCAAAGCAAGGTTTATCAAGGTTTCGAAGAACCAAAGGAGTTAAGAAGGTTATGAGCTACTTCCACTGAGAGCCTTGGATATTGTGAGTAGCCCGTGAATCAAACTTTGCATCCATTGGTCCATAAGTAGAAACTAGAGCTCATTGAGAGTTTTTCAACCCAACTACTAAAATATTAGGGTGAGTAACCTACCAAGAAAATACCATATCATGAGGAAAGATTCACTGCCACTAACTAAAAAAGGAGTCTCCAGAGTAAGTTGTAGCCATGTGCCATGATAACAACCTACATACAAGAGCTTATCAAAGTTTCTAGTACTTTTTGGGAGCCACCATTAAAGTGAAGGTTAAAATGTTTAATTTTAAAGATAATCAAGTATATGTGACATTAATTTCTAGAAGGATGACACAATAATGAAATAAGTCAGAAGACAAATCAAATATGACAGTCATGGGTCAGAAAGAAAGATTGAAGAAAACCAAGAAAAGAAATCGAAAGGAAGAGGCAAAGTATTTTGAAGAGCTCATCGAGGTTTTCACCACATTCGAGGAATCTAAAAGACAACTAGACGATGTAGAACAATTTAAGGATGAATATACCATGATAGATCTCATAACCGTTCCAACAATTACTGATAAAATTTTTGATTTTCAGGAATAGTTAAAATTATAAATTTTCTTCGATGTTAAGAGTTGATTGAGTGTCGGTCTAGTACATCATATGATGAAGCGTTTGATTCCTTAGTATTGGATTTTGTAAAACATGCATTGGATGATAAGTCCTTTTCCAAGGTAGAAAAAGCTACATCTTCCAAGGAAGCATGGAAGACCCTAAAAATATAATTTGGTATAAAGGAAAGTGAAAAAAGTAACAAATTCTATTACATTATATTGAAGAATCAATAGAAATTAAACTTTAGGTATAAGAGTAAATGATAAAGACTATAGGAGGAAAACAAACCTTGGAGAATCCCACTGAATTATATAGGGTATCCATAAATACTTTAACAGTGAAACCCATCATGTAAACATACCTTAGAAGTCAGGTAAGCCAGAGTTAGAAGTTTAATGCTTTGTGTAAAAATACTTGGTCTAGAAAAAGAAAAATGTTGAGCTAAGTTAAAGCAAAGTTATAAAATTTTATCTAAATCATGAAGTCTTGGTTTGCATGAGGAAAGGAATGTTATATTTTTCATTATTCCATATTTAAAGAAATTGGTGTTTATATACCTATGGTTGGGCGATTGTAATGTGAAGCAAGAAGTGAGTATATTCATAGCTCGACCAATTTATATGAGAGAATAATTAATGAATATAAGTTCTATATTCAATAAAAAGCTTGTGTATTTATTTGTCTTGTGTTTGGATGTTAATATTTTCCTCTCACTAACAAAAAATTATCTCCCTACACTTTGTCATCTAATAAAATTGGGTCATGACTTGTGCAATGACCCACCCAATCACGGCTAGACATTGGGTGATTGCACACTATCCAAATGCATATAAACGTATACTTTTCCCCTCCAAATCCTTCACCAAATGTTCATCTCACGTTAGAACTTATAATCCAAATGGTACTTGGTAAAATGCTTATTGCCTTAGCCAAATCTCTTGTCGCATTTATAGGCAATTGTTCCAAATTGAAGAAGGTTGCATACTTCCATTTCAAATCGGTCAATGTTATCTATTACATACTTTTCCAAAAATATAGTTTGGCCTAACCCATCTCAATAGTCATATGTGATCCTTGTGCTCACCTGACTCGTGTTCTATATCGCCATGTCCACTCTAGTTGATTCAACTCATTATGATGGGTGCTTCTCCACATGCTTGCATGTTACCCTCATATGTTCATCCCATGTGCTATACATTACCCTTGTCTTCAGACTAGACTTGTTCAATTATCCTGTGCAAGCCCCTGGATGCTTCGCATGCCATAAAAAGGAAAAAAAATGTCTAAGGATTGCGCTTGTTATAATTCCATCATATGTTTACTACTCTCATTTACCTAATATGATTATTCTAAGTTTTTTTTGTGTCAGGTCAGGTTTGTAAATCTGAATCAAAATGTTTTTTGCATTAAGAGAGAATATGAATATATACAATGAGAGGGAGATTATTGGGTTTCATCTCCCAATGTCTCTTCATCTTCTAACTTCCATTATTTTTTGTTATTTATGACATTTACATAAGTTTTTCTAATCCGAAAGATTATGTTTCAATATTCTCCCCCTTAATTGAAAGGGATGTTGGTGATTCCAAGCATCATTTTGAATCATTCAAGATTTTCCCTTCTAAGCGCTTTGGTGAAGATGTATGCAGTCTGCTCATTTGTGGAACAATATTGTAGGTGGATTTTTTTGGCCCCAACATGATGTTGAATTAGATGGTATTTTTTGTTGATGTGCTTTGTTAGATAATGGAACTTTGGGTTCTTGGAAAAATTTACCGCGGAAGAATTTTCAATAAAAATATGAGTTGAATGTACTTGTTTCTCTTGCAAATATTCAAGAATTTTCCTGAGCCACACAATTTCCTTTATTGCTTTAGCTGTTGTTATGTCTTAGTTGTGGAATCTGTTGGAGTTGACTGTTTCGTGAGCTCTAGGAGACAATCCTTGATCTAAGACTCGTAACATAACCTGAAGTAGATACTCAATTTATTTGTCTCCATCAAACACTGAATCAGAGTATCCAATCAAGCTGAAGTCACCCACCTGTGTATACTTGAGTTCAAAGTTGGATTCCCTTCAAGTACTTTAAATTTTTTTTTGCAGTAGACCAATGACCCTCACAAGAATTTTACATAAACCTAGAGAGGGTTCCAATAGAAAATGAAAGGTATGGTCTAGTAGTGTTTTGGTAGTTGAGACTTCCTACGAGCTATCTATACTTTATCTGACTCATCTATCTGACATCAACCTTTCCATGAAATATATGAATGGAGTGTCCTTTTTGACAGATGTGGACCAAATAAAACAAGTTTCTCCTCAACTTTGGGAGGTATAGAGCATCATGTAGAAGAAAGTATAGAATTCCAAGAAATTTTAGCCTAATGGTGCCAAGCCCTGATGGATTGAGTTTTACATTTTCTACAAATTATATTTCTCCATCAACATTATCAGTGAATTCTTCAAATAAATCTCTTCTCAAAGTCATGTGGCATGTTACTCTTGAATAAAGAAACCAATCATCTTTCCATGAAGCAAGTGAACCATTAAATATGAACTTAGTTACTCCAATGTTGCAATGTGCCACAACATAATGAGCAAAATTATGTGCTTTACCTTTCCCTTACTAGGTTTTTTACCATGTACAATGAAGGATTGTTCAATGTTTCTTCCATAGGCTGCACACTTCTGGAACAACCTTGTGATACCAAACAATGCACAATGATGAACCAATGCACAATGATGAACCAATAAACCAGCTAGACATCAACATAGATTATAAGGGTAGCATTCCAACGAACTAGTTCTCACCAATGTCCAGATGAAGAGTCTACAACTCAATGCAGTGTTCATTCCTATAGAAAATTTAACTCAACGTATACATAATTCAAATACACTATTAAATTTAGAGCTTCCTCAAATGAATGTACCACGGGCTCTACAAGGGCCGAGGGAACACATGTTTGATGCCTGCATGTCAGCTGTCAATGTTAGGAAACGTTTAGTCCTTAAACCAATTGCAATGATACTGGGTAGGAAAAATCTAGTCCAATATCAAACACATCCCTGCACTCACAATATTCAGTACATTCAACACACAAAAACATAGTTCCAATACATAGAGCATTGAACGCACCAACAAGATGGTTCAAGGCAATTGAAAGGGATTAACCACAACACTTAAACAACCATAAAACCATGCATACACATGGCTTGAAATCCAATTTAGAACTTAAACAATGATCATGATTAGCATGGGTTATGAACAAAGTAATATATATGACATGACTCTTTTATAAAAATGTTCATTTTTAACATCTCATACTGCAATGCATACCAATCCATCACATTTTAATGCAGTGTATGCATGCAACAAATCAATTTTCTTGTAGGAGAGCACATACCATTGATGTAATATCCCTATTTTTACTAGTTTTATTAGATAGTTGAACAATCCTAAAGTTTGAGTGGATGTAAAGGAAATAATTTATTGTGGACATATTTTACTTTTTTAATTTAATAAATTTGGAATTTGAATAATTGTGCAAAGACTAGAGTATAAATGGAGACCGGGATTTCAAATCCATGAGTATGGATAAGATTGCAAAGACTTTCCCAAATTCTCCAAAAATCCTTGGAGAAAATAAATTAAATTCCAATATTATATTGGAGATAAAAATATAAAAATATACCTCAGTCAAGTGGAAATTTAATGGGAAGAGGTGAAATAAAACTAGAAAGAGGAAAAACCTAGTTTTAAAGTACTTTTTTGGAAAAAACAAGAGGAAAGCCTTCACAAAAAGGAAAACAGTATCCTGATTAACTGGATGCAATTATGGAAATGTGTTGAAGGGAAAGAAATCTTAAATTAGCCATTCCTTGGTAGACAAGAGGTTTTCTACACCTTGGAGGAATGGGTCTCTTCTCAGGGGGAGCTGTGGAGAGAAATTTGAAGGTTGGGTGGAAATTAGTCTTACCAAAATTGGTATGCACAATTGGTTCAATTCTATGTTATGAAATTTAGTGTTGCAGAAAGTTTGAAATTATCTATTTGAATTGAATTATGATTTAATTATAGTAGATGGAATTGTGTAAGAAAGTAAATTCTATGCATGATTAATTTATGTATAAAATTTAATTAGATAGTCTGATGTATTTAACAGACAACAACTATAGAGATTATAGTTAATCTGTATTGTTACATAGACAATTAGGATTTAATAAACCAACTCTCAGAATGTCTAAACCCTAGTAACAAGTCTAAATGTAAGGTTAGGTTGTAAACCTTATTACTATATACTCAGAAAAAATAGATAAATACATGGGAAAGAAGTTAAACTTTGTGTATTTATCATTTGCGCAATAATAACATTAAGTAGGAAATTTATACATTTAGAGGAAAATTCCTTTCTCTTGGTAAACATGAATATGGGAACTCCAAGTAAGATCTACTACTGTAACATAACTAGAATATTTTTGATATACATATAAATTATTGCATTATCTCATAAATGTCACAAAGGTCAGATAGAATAAAGTACATGTAGAAAAGTAAACATAACTCAAATTTTTGAGAATAATTATACTATATCATACTGCAATAATTGAAGTCATGATATTTTTCTCTACATAAATTACTATTTAACTCTGCCATAAATTATAGATAGAGTTCATGGTCCAAAATAAACAGTTACAACAAAATTACCAATTTGAATATAGTTCAGAATTCGAGAAAATGAATTCTTCAAAGTGATATGGAACAACCCGTATAGAAGAAACAAAAATCTATTGTCAATGAATGACATATTGAAGTGCCCAAAACATACATAAGTGTAAATTAAACTGTCAGAAGGTGCATTGAATAAAAGGGAGTACCTGCACAAACAATTATACATATGAATTAATATGTGTACAATTGTCTTTAATTGTAAGTAAAGACATGAATACATAAGTAAGTGACAGTAGTAATTAAATATGGAAATATTACCTTACTATTCTTTAATATACAGTGATAGTAAATCTACATATAAATATGAGGAAAATGCTTTAGTGTGAGAATTAGACGAAACAAAAGAGGAAAAGGAAATTAATGTGACAAGAGGGAAATTGATTACCTGTAGTATTATCAATAGAGTAATTTTCAAACACTTTGGAACTGTGTATAGTTGAATTATAGTTCCTGTAAAAATAAAAATCTTATTAATTTGAGGAAATTAATGAAATCTTAACAATTATTTCATATTACTCTTAATTCGACATATAAGTGTAATGTGAGAAATTCATACAAAAGATAAATCTGTAATATAGTAGTGTTAAATTCTATTGAAAAATTTCTAAGTAAAACAAGAAAGGAAACGTCATGAATATAATTTTGTTATTAGCGATATTACAGAGACAATGTAACTCGAAAGTCCTCATTAGGAAACGAGGGTTTATGAATTTAATTAAAATATCGAATTTACTTCAGATAAATGTCTCATTACAGAGATATAAGAATTTGATGAAACGTGGAAAATATGAATATAGGGAAAGAGAAGATAGGACCTAAATGCCTCTAATTCTATTATTAAAATTGTAAAATCTGACTCTCGGTAATAATTAACTAGGAGAGAAATTGAAACCAATTTGAAATACAACAGTGAAATCCCTTTGAACAATGAAATCAAACAATAACAAACAACGCTTTACTTGAAAATCGAAGGAAACCCAATATGTATATAGTGCTATATTAAAACAACCAAGCTCACGCTGGTTCCACAAATCAAATTCAGGAAAAAAATAAGTTGAATAAGTACAATTTTCATTCAAAACAAAACTCAGAATTTATTTCAAATAAAACGTTTAAACCCATATCGTTTAGGAGCTAAGATATTTTTACAACTGCAATCGTAAAAATAGTAGAGAACTCGTATTCATGAGAGGCATTTTGATACCATAGAGAATAATGATAAATTGGAAATAAAATGCAGAGAGTTATACTCCAGAAGAACATCTCAATAATTTAATTATAAATGAAAATGAAATGCTGGAGAAACTACCAGAATATTATCAGAGGAAAATTAGTTTAATTACCAGCATAAGCTCTCAAAATATTGTGACAAGAATGAATTCTATGCCGGAATAATCCCTCGGCTACGTTATCATACTCATGAGAAAATAGTATGATGGTAACGACTTAAATGAAAGACTCAGAGAGAAATAACAATATTTATTTCAAAATTTAATATTAACTTTCTAAGTAAACGAGAGTTAAGGACTAAAATAATAATAATGTGGTAAAATTTGAGTTACAATAATTACCATAATAGAAAATTGAAAGCAGTAGCCAAACTAGGACTATGTTAAAGGTTTCGAAATCTTACATATTTCTTGGAGGAGATGAAATTACCCCATAACCCTCGAAAGTGTTGAATGAAAACATGTTAAAAATATCGAAGAGAGTGGAATCCGACACAACAAAAACTAAATATTATTTATAAATCGAATCATAATGTAATAAACAAAATGTTACATGTGCATAACTATCCTACGATGGAAACTTGTTAAAAACACTTCTGCGTATTACCGGAAAGGCAGTTTTGTCTCTGAAATTCACACGGAATTTTCAAAGCAGGATGTCGAATTCATGATAAGATCCAACACATACTGTGGACTAAGAGGAGCCATTAAAAAAATTATCGGCTGCGTGGTAAACTAGCAACGAGAGTTGCCGGAAAAACCATAGCCGAACGACTGAATGCCCAAATGAAAAATGAAAAGTCAAGATAGGTTTAGGTCTTCTTAAAATTCCATGGAATAGACATGAAGCTATCCGAGAAATCAACGTCGCAGAGATCTAAGCCAAAAGTAGATAGAAACATCTACGAAGCCATGTGATTACATTAATCACTGGAGTACAATCATAGATATGAAAATCTCGAAAATTCAACCGTATTAAAACCTCTGACCTATAAGAGCTATGGATATTAAACTTGAATCCACAAATTTATTAATGTATAAGTCGATATTAAATTAGATGGGATTGTAAAGAGTTACATATGAACAATATCAAGAATAATGTAGAATCAATGCAAATCTTAAAGCACTGAATATAACTTAACCACATTATGAATGGTCAATTCGATAGGAAATAAAAAGTAATTAGTATGTATAGTAAAAATAATTATTAGAAAGGTGCCTATCATTATATGCTTGAGGTTGTATTATTAACATCCTTAAATTCATAGAAGGGGTTTAGAAATCCCTTTTAGTTAAATAAAAGGTCTACGTAGAAATTAGTGGTATGAATATTGTTAACTTTTATAAATATTAAGAATACCCTATAGTGTGTTAAGGGTATTAATTAGTGTGGAAGTGGAAAAAGGGATGAAAGGATATTAGAATAATTTAAACATATCAAGGTATAATATAAAGTAAGAACTTTTCATATTATGTTGTATGTAGCATAAAATTGTAAAGACATAAATCACTAGAAAGTATACATGCAGTTGTAGTAGAACAAGGGGATGAAGATTTGTCTTCATAGACAGTCATACTAAAACTGAATTATGACTTCGTCAACAAAAACAAGAATTATAAATATCTGGGAAAAAAAAAAATCTATACGTGAAATTAGAGGTTGTGAAGGAAATTATCACAATAGAAAATAAAATAAAATAATTCATCAAAGGGTTGCAAAGTACATTAATGAACTTGACAAAAAATAGTAATTATGCTATAATTCAAAAGAAAAAAAAATTGGTAAGTGGATTTGTTACAGATGGTATCAGAGCTTAGAGCCCATGTTAAAACACTTGGCATATATGTGTCCTCATACATAAAATTAAAAATAAAAAAAAATTACTACTGTAAATTAATTTAAATTGAATTTTTTTTTCACTAATTTAATTTCTGGGTATAATGATTTATTGAGGAAAATTACAATTTTCATTATGAGCAAGGAGGTGTGTACATAGATTTGGGTGGTGAGGGAAATCCACCAAATCAAAATTCTCAGTTGTCGGATATGCTCAGGGAGATGCAACAAGAATTGATTCATATCAGAACCAGTAATGAATTATTGTTGGAAACCAATGAAGAGAAAGAGAGGTTTATTAAGTAATTAATCTCAAGGTCTAGTCACGAAAGTCAAGACCCTAAAGGAAAGAGAAAAGAAGCCAAAACCCACTCATAAGGATCCTAGGATGGTGACGCAGCTAGACAGTAGTCCAGAAAGAAAAAGTAATTGTAAGGAGATTTCCGAAAAATTAAACCTTCCACTTATGATGGTGAAAAGGAAGATAATGCATAAGCTTGGCTTCTAAATATGGTAAAATAATTTCAAGTCTATGAATATGGAAGTAACCTGAAAGCTAGATTGGCTATTTAACAACTACAGGATAAGGCTACCTTGTGGTGGGAAGAAACCAAAAATGGTATATGTACTAGATGATAAAATTATTACTTGGGGAGTCTTTCAAAATAAATTCAAATCTATATAAATGAATCAAAGATATTATGATGATGAAGTCAAAGAGTTTCATGAGCTGAGATTGGGACATCTCACTATAGATGAGTTTGTTACCAAATTCACAAACCTGCTTCACTATGTGCCTTATATTAGAGAAGAGAATGCAAAGGTACATCGATTTTTAAAACTTCCCACCTACTATCTACAAGGAGAGAATATAATTTTATAATCCCAAGACAATGGATTAAGAAGTGCACAAAGCAAGACTATGTTATCAACAATTCAAAGGCAGAAACGAAGAACTGAAAATTTGGAAATAAAAATAAAAAGGGAAACATGAATCTAGTGGAAAAAGAGTAAAACCAGCATACTTGAAAAACTCTGGGAAAAATCACCAAAGAAAGAAGTTTAACAATACTGGAGAAAATCATCGAGCCCAATGACAAACTAGATCTAAACAGATGGATTTAAACAACAACAAAGAAGGAAGCATTAAAGTGTCGAGGTTGTGGAGAACCTCATCTGTTATGTGACCATACTCTTTGAACAATTCTAGATATTCAAGTCTTGAGAGAGGCGGCTACTATAAATGGCATTTCTAGAAACATTCCTATAATCAGTGTTCTACTAGAGGATCGTCAAGCTGAACACCAATAAACCATGATCGAAATTGAAGATATCATTTTTGAACAACATATTTTTGTTTTGACAGATCCAGGAGCAAATTTAAGCTATATAAGTCCACAAATGGTGGAAAGGTGAAAATTAAAATCAGAAAAAATTCAGCAAGCATGGTTAGTTCAGTTAGCTACTGGAACAAAAAGAAAAGTGACCCATAAACTACCAAATATTTCTGTAAATTTAAATGGATATCAAACTGATCTGAATTTAAATATTTTTTCTCTAGGCTCTTATGATGTGTTAGTGCGAGTGGATTGGTTAGAAAAACATAAAGCAATAATTAATTGGTTAGATAAAATAGTTCACGGTATAGATGGTGAGGAAAAACCATTGATAGTAAAAGGAAAACCAAGACCCATATCAAGAACACAAATTTTAGCACTACAGTTAAAAAGGACAGTAAGGAAAGGATGTCAAGTGTATGTTGTACAAGTGAAAGAATTGGGACAGCAAACTGAAAAAAGAAGATGTAAAAAATTATGAGAAATTAGAGAATTCAAAGATGTGTTTCCAGATGAAATTCCTCTTTTAATCCCTAAAAGAGAAATTGAATTTTAAATTTAATTGGTACATGGATCTACAGTTGTCTCTAGAGCACCCTACCGAATGACTTCTCCTTTGTTGTTTGAATTAAAATTGCAACTACAAGAGTTGTTAGACAAAGGTTATATGAGGCCAATTGGGTCTCCTTGGGAGCACCTGTATTGTTTGTTAAAAAGAAATATGGCACACTCAGGACGTGTATAGAGTACATATAAATAAATAAATTGACTATAAAGAATAGATATCCTCTACCCACAATAGATGACTTATTTGATCAAGTGAGAGGATCTACTACCTTTTCAAAGATTTATTTAAGAATAGGCTATAATCAAGTAAAAATTAAAGATGAAGACATCAACAAGACATCAGGCACTATGAATTTGTAATTCTACCTTTTCGATTGACTAATGTAGCTGCTACATTATGGTGTCTAATGAATAGTGTGTTACATAAGTATCTTGACGAATTTGTTTTGGTGTTTATCAATGAAATTTTGGTATATTTCAAGAATGATGTAGAACATAAAGAACATCTCAGAATTGTCTTACAAACACATAGAGAACATAATTTATATGCCAAACTTAGGAAATGTGAGTTTTACAAAGATAAGATTCAGTATTTGGGTCATATAATTTCAGAGCAAGGATTTGTAGGAGACTTGTAGAAAGATTTTCAGCCTTAGCATATCCTATTAAATCTCTACAGAAAAAGGGAGTGAATTTTGAGTGGATAGAAAAATGTCAACATAGTTTTGAACAGTTAGAACTTAAACTAACAACTACTCGTATTTTGGAGATTGCTGATCCAAATGAAGAATTTGTAGTGCGTACATAGTGTGTACAAATGCTTGTGCAGAAGGATTAGGAGGGCTCTTATTACAAGAAAACTCAGTCATAGCCTATTAATCAAGAAAATTAAAGAAACATGAACAAAACTACACTGTATATGACTTATAGTTAGCTGTTGTAATACATGCTTTGAAGATGTGGAGACATTATCTGGTAGGAAATAAGTTTTTACTGATGATAGATCACATAAGCTTGAAATGCTTTTTCACACAACCTGATTTAAATGTTACACAAGCTAGATAGTTATATTTCCTTAGTGAATTTGACATGGAAATCAAACATATTAAAGGAAATGAAAATAATATTGTAGATGCTTTGAGTAAGAATGCTCATCAAATTTTGAATAGTGCTAGAAGTAGTGTGAAAATTTACATATAAGGATTGATACAACAAGGGGTGAGTCAAGATTCAAACTATGAATAAATCGAAGAAAAAATGTAGAACATTGAAATATTGGGATATACTCAAAACCAGAAAGGACTGATTTGTTATAAAACAAATTGTATATTACAAATGTGAGCTAATTAAAATAGGAAATTTTAGATGACTATCATAAACGACCCTATGCAGGGCATCCTGGCTATCTGAAATTGATTTCAACATTGTGAAATAATATGTTTTGGCCTACTATGATGAAAGATGTACCTGATTACCTAGCTAGATATTTAGAAAGTCAACAGGTAAAAGTAGAGCATCAACATCCAACAGGATTGTTGAATCCTTTACCTATTCCAGAATGGAAGTGGGAAATAGTTTCCATAGATTTTATTACTGGTTTGCCTAGAACTAAATATCAACATGGTTCTATAATGGTGGTTGTAGACACATTGACTAAAGCTGCAAACTTTTTACTAGTACAATCTACTTTTGGTACAACCCAAGTAGCTAATGTAGTTATGAAAGAGATTTTAAAGTTACACGGTATTCCTAATATGATTATATCAGACAAAGATGAAAAGTTTACTTAATATTTTTGGAAGACTTTATTTGGAGGAATGGGTACCAAATTGAACTTTAATACTACCTACCATCCCAAAATATATGGACAAACTAAAAGGAAAAACCAGATTCTAGAAGAGATGTTACGCATGTATGTTATGGAAAGACCTACAAGATGGGGAGATTTTATACGTCTGGTAGAATTTGCATATAATAATAGTTATCAATCCTCGATAAATATGAGTCCTTTTGAAGCATTGAATGGTAGAAAGTGCCACACACTGCTTATTTGGAGTCAAATAGAGGATAAGTTAATTTTTGGACCGAATGCATTGCAAGGGATTGAAAGAAATATGAAGAGAATTCAGCAAAACATTAAGACAACTCAAGACATACAAAAGAGCTATGCAGACAAAAAAAGAATTCATAGATAATTCCAAGTGGGAAACCATCTTTACATGAGGATTAAGCCTAAAAATGGTACTTTATATACTAGTAGATATGATAACTTATCACCACGCTACTGTGGACCATTTGAAGTTTTAGAAAGTGTGGGGCCAATAGCTTATAAGCTGGCTCTACCTAGTCACATTAATGTTCACAATGTTTTTCATGTTTCCTTATTGAAAAAGTATGTACATGATCCTACTTATGTAATTAATTGGAATGTGATACAGGTGGAACCATAAGGGGAATTTCTTCCAGAGCTAATTCATATACTGGCACGGGAAGAAATCGAGCTCCAGAATAGAACGATAGCTAGTGTGAAAGTGCAATGGAGGCATTTTTCACCTCAAGAAGCTACTTGGGAGCGAGAAGAAGAAATGAAGTAGAAATATCGATCACTTTTTTGAAAGTGAATTAATATGTAATATCCCTATTTTTACTTATTTTATTAGACAATTGAACAATCCTAAAGGTTGAGTGGACCTAAAGGAAAACAATTATTGTGGACATATTTTATTTTTTTAACTTAATAAATGTGGAATATGAATTCTTGTGCAAACACTAGAGTATAAATGGAGACCATGATTTCAAATCCATGAGGATGGATAAGATTCCAAAGACTTTCCTAGATTTTCCAAAAATCCTTGGAGAAAATAAATTAAATTTAAATATTAGATTGCAGATAAAAATCTAAAAATATACCTTATTAAAGTGGAAATTTACTAGGAAGAGGTGAAATAAAACTAGAAAGATGAATAATGTCGTTTTAAAGTACTTTTGTAGAAAAAAGAAAAGGAAAGCCTAGGCAAAAAGGAAAACAACATCCTGATTAACTAGACATAGTTATGGAAACATGTTGAAGGGAAAGAAAGCTTAAATAAGTCATTCCTTGGTAGAGAAGAGGTTTTCTACACCTTGGAGAAATTGGTCTCTGCTCGGGGGGTGCCATGGAGAGAAAGCTGAAGGTTGGGTGGAAATTTGTCTTACCAAAATTGTTATGCACAAGTAATTCAATTCTGTGTGATGAAATTTAGTGTTGCAGAAAGTTTGAAATTATATATTTGATTTTAATTATGATTGAATTATAGTAGATGGAATTGTGTAAGAAAGTAAATTTTATGCATGATTAATTTCTTTATAAAATTTAATTTGACAGTATGATGTATTTAACAGACAACAACTATAGAAATTGTAGTTCATATGTATGGTTACATAGACAATTAAGATTTAATAAACCAACTCTCGGAATGTCTAAACTGTAGTAACATGTTTAAATTTGAAGTTACGTTGTAAACCTTATTACCGTATACACACAAAATATAGATAAATACATGGGAAAGAACTTAAATTTTGTGTATTTATTAGTTGTGCAATAATAACATTAAATAGGAAATTTATACATAAAGAGGAAAATTCCTTTCCCTTGGTAAACATGAATATGGGAACTCCAAGTAAGATCTACTACTATAACATACCTAAAAGATTTTGGATATACATTTAAATTATTGCATTAGCTCAGAAATGTCACAAAGGTTACATAGAATAAAGTACATGTGGAAAAGTAAACATAACTCAAATTTCTAAGAATAAGTATACTGTATCATACTACAATAATTTAATTCATGATATTGTTCTATACATAAATAGAAATTTAACTCTGTCATAAATTATAGAAAGATTCCATGGTCCAAACTAAATAGTTACAACAGAATTATCAATTTGAATATAGTTCAGAATTCAAGAGGATGAATTTTTCAAAGTGATATGGACCAACCTGTATAGAAGAAACTAAAATCTACTGTCAATGAATGACATATTGAAGTGCCCAAAAATTACAGAAGTATAAATTAAATTGTAAGAAGGTGAATTGAATAAAAGGCAGTACCTCGACATACAATTATACATATGAATTACTATGTGTACAACCGTCTTTAATTTTAAGTAAAGAAATGAATACATAAGTAAGTGACAATAGTAACTAAATATGGAAATACAACCTTATTATTCTTCAATAGACAGTGATGGTAAATCTGCATATAAATATGAAGAAAACGATTTAGTGCAATAATTAGATTAAACATAAGAGAAAGAGGAAATTAATATGACGAGAGGGAAATTCATTACTTTTAGTGTTGTCAACAGATTAATTTTCAAACACTAGGAAACTGCGTATATTTGAATTATAGTTCTTGTACAAATTAAGATTTTATTAGTATGAGGAAATTAGTGAAATATTAACACTTATTTCATATTACTCTTAATTCGACAATAAGTGTAATATGAGAAATTCATACAAAAAATAAATCTATAATATAGTAGTGTTAAATTCTATTGAAAAATCTCTAAGTAAAACAAGAAAGTCAACCTCATGAATAGAATTTTGTTATCAGGAATATTACAGAGACAAAGTAACTCAAAATTCCTCATAAGGAAATGAGGGTTTCTGAATTTAATTAAAAATCAAATTTACTTCAGATAAATCTATCATTACAGAGATATACAGAGAAGACCAGGCCTAAATGTCCCTAATTCTATTTTGAAAATTGTAAAATCTGACTCTCGGTAATAATTACCTAGTAGAGAAATTGAAAGAGATTTGAAATAGAACAGTGCAATCGCTTTGAAAAGTGAAATAAAAGAACAAAAAATAGAGCTTTAATTGCAAAATGAAGGAAACACAATATGCATACAGTGGTATATTAAAAAAACCAAGCTCATGCTGGTTCCGCAAATCAAATTTGAGAAAAATTTAAGTTGAATAAGTACAATTCTCATTCAATGCAAAACCCAATATTTATTTCTAATAAAATTTTTAAAACCATATAGTTTAGGAGCTTAGATATTTTTACAACTACAATGGTAAAAATAGTAGAGAAATCTTACTCATGAGTGGCATTTTGATACTAGGGAGAATAAATATAAATTAGCAATAAAGCACAAAGAGGTGTACTCCAGAAGAATATATCAATAATTTAATTATAAATGAAAACGCAGTGTTGGATAAACTACCACAATATTATCAGAGAAAATTGAGTTTAATTACCAGCGTAAGATCTCAAAATGTTGTGACAAGAATGAAATCTATGCTGGAATAAACCCTTGCCTACATTATCATACCAATGAGGAGATAGTATGGTGGTAAAGACTTAAATAAAAGACTCAGAGAGAAATACCAATATTTATTTCAACATTTAATATTAACTTTGTAAGTTAACGAGAGGTAAGAACTAAAATAATAATAATGCGATAAAATTTGAGCTACAGTAATTACCATAATAGAAAATCAAAAGTAGTAGCTAAACCGGGACTGCGTTAAGGGTTTCTAAATCTTACCTATTTATTTCAGGAGATGAAATTACCTCATAACCCTCAAAAGTGTTGAATAAAAATGGGTTAAAAATCTCCAATAGAGTGGAATCTTGCACAATGAAAACTGAATATCATTTATAAATCGAATCATAATGTAATAAAATAAATGATACATATCTGTAACTATCCTATGATGGCAACTTCTTAAAAATAGTTCTGCATTTTACCTAAAAGCAGTTTTGTCTCTGAAATTCACACGAAATTATCAAAGGAGGAGGTCGAATTTGTGATAAGATCTAACACCAATGTTGACTGAGAGGAACCATTAACAAAATTATGGGTTGTGTGGTAAACCAACAACAAGGGTTTCTGGGAAAACCAAAGCCAAACGACTGAAAAATGAAAATCCATGATAGGGTTAGGTATTCATAAAATTCCACGACAGAGATACGAAGCAATCCAAGCCATCAACGTGTTAAAGATCTAAGCAAATAGTAGATGGAAACATCTACGACAACATGCGATTACATTAATCACCGGAGTACAATCATAAATATGAAATCTCAAAACTTCAACCGTATTAAAAGCTATAACGTGTAAGAGCTATGGATATTAGATTCGAATCCACAAATTTACTAACTTATACATCAATATTAAGTTAGATGGGATCGTAAAGAGTTACATATGAACAATGTCAAGCATAGTGTACAATCAATGCAAATATCAAACTAATGAATATAACCTAACCATGTTACGAAGGGTCAATTCGATAGGAAAGGAAAAGCAATTAGTATGTATAGTAAAACTTATTATTAGAAAGGTTCCTATTTTTATATGCTTGAGGTTGTATTATTAACATCCTTAAATCTAGAGAAGGGGTTTAGATATACCTTTTAGTTACAAAAAAGGTCTACGTAGAAATTATTGGTATGAATATTGTTAACATTTATAAATATTAAGAATACCCTATAGTGTGTTAAGGGTATTAATAAGTGTGGAAGTGGAAAACGGGATGAAATGATAGTAGAATAATTTAAACAAATTAAAGTATTATATAAAGTAAGAAGTTTTCATATTATGTTATATGTAGCATAAAATTGTAAAGACAGAAATCACTAAAAAGTATAAATGTAGTTGTAGTAGAACAAGCTGATGAAGAGTTGTCTTCATAAAAAGTAACTACTAAAACTGAATTATGATTTCATCAAGAAAACAAGAATTATAAATATCAATAAAATAAATAAATAAATAAATAAATAAATAAACATAAAAATAAATTTCTGTACGAGAAATCATAGGTTGTGAAGGAAATTCTTACAACAGAAAAAACAATGAAATAGTTCGTCGAAGGGTGACGAAATACATTAATGCACTTGACGAAAAATTAGTAATTATGCTATAATTAAAAAAAAATGGTAAGTGGAGTTGTTACAATTGAAAGAATCAATCACAATTTGTATGAGTTCCAGGCACATTTCAATGGTCTTCTCAAGACTTCAAATGAACTCGCAGGGATATACAGCAGGGGAGCAAGTTTGCAAAAAAATTCATAGCTATGTAGAGCACAAAGGTACAAAGATGATAGGATATAATGGTAGGGAATATTTTATTGAATAGGAGTTACGGGAGTGGAGAGCTGAATTAGGACATGTTACCCTACACTTTAGAGAGATTTTATGTTGTCATTAGCCTTCAATTTCTCCTCCTCGTTTGATTTTGCAGTGCAACATCTAGGAGTTGGAGCATTGCTTGGGAATTGAGGTGCACCTGGAGGGCACTTAGAAAGTTCTCGTGCTGCTGACGCCACAAAGGAGGAATGAACATTACGTTGGTGTGAAGTACTTGAAAGATGGGGATTGGGTTTAGGATGGGGGTTGTGATGATGTCTAGAAAGACCCATCACCTCCAAGCGATTCATCGTTGCCACTTTTATATGGTCCTAAAAAGTGTTGGGTGGGTTGAGTTCCAGCCGTAACCACAAGTAAGGGGTCCAATTTAAATGTCAACATGAACATAAGTAGGTCCACCAGAATATCAGACACATAATTTATCATTTTCCTGGGTAATGTCATCATCCTTTTAATAAATTAATCTTCAGCTCATTGATTGGTTCGGTGACATGATTGCCGGTAGGTAGTGAGAATTACATGATTGATGGTCGGTAGTGGGAATATTTATATGATTTTTGGTTCGGATAGACGATTGCTGGTCATTTTAGATCCATTGAATATTGGATTTATCATGGGTCGATAGGGAACAATTCTCTTGAGGTGGTGAAAAAATTATTTTCGGAGTGTATAGCTTTAGGAAGGTTTGATCCATCTAGGTCCATGATAGATCGTGTGTTAAGAGAAACAATGTCACATTTTTATTATCAATATTATGTATATGTTGACTAATTTAAAAATTCACATTATGTTTTCTTTGCTTTGTATGACCATATCATTATCTTCTTTAATTTACTTTGTGTTGTCTTCTTTTCCTTTGAGTGGCTTGTCTCTTTACATGTTTTGATTTTGATGGTAGTGTTTGTGAATGTTAAAGTCCTTGTGTTATATTTTTTATATGTGTATGTAATTTTCTATTAATAATTACTTGACGATGAATAAGAGAGCTAATATTTTCAGCAGTTGGTAAGATGATTGATACTACACATCTATTTCATCTAATTTTAGGTATCACAACTGCTGAAAACTAATTAATTCTTAACTTTCCTGTTAGGTATTACTAAATATATCTTAAGGAGTAGTTTTAATAATTGACTGCTTATAGTTACTCTTGAAATAATTTTTTTCTTCGATAATGTTTGAAATAATTTTTTTCCTTCAAGAAAATTTTATGATATTTTTCATCTAGAGTCTATTTTGCAAAGTAAAGTAATAATGTATTTTTGAATTTTTTTAATGGGTGACCAGATTTATAAAATCTCTACATCCAAACAAGTATCACACCTCTTTAAAGAATATTTTGAATACATTATTGTAGGGAATTATCTATTAGTGATTTTGAATGTATGTAATTGTATATTAGTAATTAGTTGGCGATGAAGAAGGTCTTCTCAAGGATTAATTTTCACTTTGCACAAGGATTTACTCCACACATCTATTTCATCTTAATTATAGGTATCACAACTTTTTACATTTATTTGATTCTTTATATTATCGCTCTAGGTATTATTAATAATTTATAGCATCAAGATTAACATCTAATGCATCTAATGCAAGAAATATAATAAGATTAGTAAACAACGTCTACATTGAAATTAATGCATATAATTCAATAAATCAAATGAGATTAGAAATCAACATCTACAATGAAAGAAATACATCTAGTGCAGTAAATAAAATAGGATTATAAATCCACATCTACATTGAAATTAATCCATCTCGTGAAATAAATCAAATAAGATTATAAATCAACATCTACACTGAAATCAATACATCTAGTGCAAGCAATCATATAGGATTAGAAAACAACATCTACGTTTAAATAAATGCATATATCATATAGGATTAGAAATTAACATTTGCATTGAAATAAATGCATCTAGTGCAAGCAATCAAATAGTATTAGAAATCACCATCTACAGTGAAATAAATGCATCTAGTGGAATAAATCTTCTTCCCTCTACCCCTCCATCTAATATTGTTTATTCTTTTCTAATTTACAACCACGAGATTAACATCAAATCAATATAATGCAAGAAATCAAATAGGATCAGAAAACAAAATCTACAATGAAATTAGTGCATATAATGCAAGAAATAAAATAAGCCTAGACACCAACATCTACATTGAAATCCATGCATCTAGTGCAAGCAATAAAGTAGGATTAGAAAACACTGTCTATCATTGAAATCAGTGCATCTATAGAAAGTAATCAAATAGGATTAAGAATCAACATCTACAGTGAAAATCAGTGCATCTAGTGCAAGAAATAAAATAGGATTACAAATCATCATCTACACTTAAATCATTCCATTTAGTGCAAGCAATCAAATAAGATAAAAAATCATCATCTACACTGAAATCAATGCATCTAGTGCAAGAAATATTTTTCCCTCTCTCTCCCCTCCATCTATATCTATATCTCCCTCCATTTATCCTTCTTTGTCTCTCTATCTAGCCCCTCCACAAAATACACACTCTCTCTCTTTCCATATCTACATATCTCTCCCTCCCTCTCTCCCTCTCTCTATCTCTCTCTTCTTCACTCTCTTCACCTCCCACATATATCTCTATCTCCCTCTTCCTCTCCTTTTTCTCTGTATATAACCCCAAAAACATACACACTCTTTCTCCATATAGATCTATATCTCCCTCCCTCTTCATATATGTCTCCCTTTCTCTTCCATTACTTTCCCTCTCCCAGTTTTATCATTATTCCCTCCTTCAGTCCTCTCTGTCTCTATCTCTATTCCCCTTCTCTCTCTCGCTCTCTCTCTCTCTCTCTCCCTCTCCCTCTCTCTCTCTCTCTCTATGTGAATTCCTCTCTCTCACCATTCTCCTCTCTATTTTTCTCTCCTAAATCCTTCTCTCTTCCCCCATCTCTCTCTCTGTCTCTCTTTGCTGTCCAAACTTGTTAATATCTCCTTCCCTCTCTCCTACTCACTCTCCTCCAATCTCCCCCTTCCATATTTTTTCCTCCCTCTCTCACTCCACTCTTTTTATCTATCCTCTCCTTCATTTTATCTCCATCTATCCCTTGTCACTCCCTGTATCTCTCCACATCTATCACTGAATGTGTTTGTTATTCTCTCCATATATATCTAGTGTTAATTATATATGATGATATATTAATATATATTATAATATAAAAAAATTAATATTATATTGAATTTAATAATACTAATATGATAATATATTAATATTAATATTATTTTTTTAATATTAGTATTAGATTTAATGATTTTTTTAAATAGCATGATAATAAAAGTTATAATAAAACTAAGTGAAATTAATATATATGGTTTTTTTTTTTAAATATTCATTTTACAAATATTTTATTAAAATAAATATTAAAAGATTTTGGAGCACAATCTTAGGTTTTTTGTGTTGAATTAACGTTTTTCCTTTATTTTAAAAAATGGTATTGGCTTTAGTAAACAGTAAATATGTTTAAATTTTGAATTAATTTGGAACTTTAAAGCAGTAAATTTTTTGGTCAATGATAAATTTATGATCCATTTAAATTCATATATATAATAAAAGAGATATTAAACACATCAGATAATTCCATTCAAATTATATAAAATATTTCATAGTTTTATTTTAATAATTAATCTTGATCCTTTAATAAGATTAAAAATTCATATATAATCTAAATATTTAAATTATATATAATTTAAAATTAAAATGAATGTTTTGGCGAGCTAAAAATATTTTTATTATTTTTGTAGGACGACATACATACACCCATGAGCGTCACACCGGGTTGTCTCGACACAATTAGGAAAATGTAGCCATTTAAATGGTTACAATATAAATAATTATATAGTTTATTATCATTATATCTATATTTATTTTAGAATAAATATTTAATAATTTTAATTTAATTATCTATCACTATCATGACGAATTAATGACACAAATTTAATGTTTATTAAATGTTGATTAGTCAGCTTATAAAATATCGTTTTTTTATATTAAAAGAGTTGTTAGATATATTATATAGAGTATATAAATTTATATTTAATTATTTTGAATTTTTTACAATATTTAATTATTTATTTATAGTTATACATATTTATTAGTTATATTAGATATGATATTTTGAAAAGAGTAGCTTTTTAGAAATTAAATTAGGAAATTTGTTAGCAGTATTTTCATAAATACATTAAATATAAATGGATACTTACAAATGAAATAAATGACTCATAATTAGATTATTTTATCTCTTAAATATGTTTAGTTCTTAAATAAGTTTAGGACACAAGCTTATTTAAAGCTTGTTTTTCTCATCTTTCTCTTGTAAGAGAGTTGAGTGAGGACACTTCTAATTATTATTTCCATATGAAAGCTTCAATAATGTGGATGACAAAACTTTTGGTTATGATCATTGTATCAAAGCTCGGTGCTTCAATGACACAGATGATATGAAGAGCAGATTCCATCTTTGCAAGATTTTGGAAAATCCATCAAAATGGCCAACTATTAATTGGTATGAAAATTGTTTGATATTTTTTAATGAAAAGAGAATTAAGTTTTTTTATTTTAATGTGAGATTGGTGTTTGGTTTCAATTTTAATCTTTTTCAAATTATTTGCAACCCCTTCCTTATTTTTCCTTGAATCTATACTTTATATGTCTTAATATAAAGGATTTTTGGAAAAGTAGCAAAATTCATTTTGTCTTGTTTGAGTTAGAGAGAAGCTTTTGATCTCACATGCTATAGCCTTTTTTGTTGGTTCATGTAATCCCTCAGACACATAAAAGTGTTTTTTTAAGGTTTATCATCGATCTTTTGAACTTACGATGTCCCCATGTTAATTGTTTTAGCATATGTAACGCCCCTTGTAATTTGTTGTATATCGAGCTCTTGAATTTACGGTGAGCGTATTGATCATTTTGGCGTGGTTAATTTGCACCGCCAATGCCAAAGAAAAATGTTTGTAAGCCAAATTAATTTCTTTGTGAAACTGTCATTTTTATGCCATAATGCAATTCCCTTTGAGAACAACTTCCCCAGCTATGACTAGATACCAATTTGCACGATCAGAAAGAATGTTAGACCATGAATGATTTTTAGGTCATCAAATTAATAGTTAATAGTTAAGAAACAACTAATAGTTAGAGTGCACATTTGAAAAGTAATCAAAAGATTTATTCTTGATTATCGGTTCCTTGATGGATTAAGTGAAGGCATTATGCTCACAGATGAATAAGAGGTACGTCTTAGAATATTGAGCCATTCCTAGAAGGTTAATGAAAATGGGGCCAATATACTGAGCTTTGGTATCTTCTGTTTGGGAAAGTTTTGTTGGACTTGATCTCAGTCCTAGACCTTGTGAATGATATGGTTGAACGAGGTTGAAGGTTGACTGATATGTAATATAATTTGTTGCTTTTTGTCACTTTCCTTTATGCCAAATTATATTTTTAGGGTCTTCCATGCTTGCTAGGAAGATGTAGATTTTTCTACCTTGGAAAGGGGCTTATCATCCAATAAATGTTTTACAATATCCAATACTAAGGAATCAAACACTTCATGATATGGGTTACTAGACAAACACTCAATCAACACTTTACATCGACGAAATTTTTTCATTTTGACAGTTCCTGAAAATTAAAAATTTTACCAGTAAATTCTGGAATGGTTACCAGATCTATCATGGTCCATTCATCCTTATATTTCTCTACATCATCTACTTGTCTTTTAGATTCCTTGACTGTGGCGAAAACCTCTATGAGTTCTTCAAAATACTTTTCCTCTTCGTTTCGATTTCTTTTCTTGGTTTTCCTCAATCTTTCTTTATGACCCATGAATGTTGTATTTATTGTCTTCTGACTTATTTCCCTATTGTGTCAGTATTCTAGAAATTAACATCGCATATACTTGATTATATTTAAAATTAAACATTTTAACCTTCACTATAATGGTGGCTACCAACAAGTACTAGCAACTTTGATAAGCTCTCATATGCAGATTGCTATCGAGGCTGATGGCTACAACTTACTATGGAGACTCCTTTTTTAGTTAGTGGCAGTGACTCTTTCCTCATTATATGGTGTTGGCTTGGTAGGTTACTCACCCTAATATTTTAGTATTTGGGTTTAAGAACTCTCAATGAGCTCTAGTTTCTACCTATGGGCTAATGGATGCAAACTTCGATTCATGGGCTCCTCACAATAGCCAAGGCTCTTAGTGGAAGTAGCTCATAACCTTCTTAACTCCTTTGGTTCTTCGAAAGGTTGATAAACCTTGCTTTGATACCACTTGATATTTAGAGGCAGAGATAAATATAGAAACACAAGAAAAATAACTACACAAGCTTCTACTTCAATAAATAATTTTTATTCATTAACTATTGTCTCACATACATCCACCGAGTTGATGTTATTCTCTCTTCTTACTTCACATTACAATGACCCAACCATGAGTATATAAGCACTAAAATTTCTAAATATGGAATCATGAAAACTCTAAATTTCTTTACCTCATGCAAACTATGACTTGGCGCTTTGATTAAACTTTTCTAACTTCACCCTTTTTTTTTGTAAGCTTGGTAGATCCTCTTTTTATATAAATTAAAATAGAAAATTATAGCTAGATAATAAGGTTGTTGTGTGGTCATAACTTGCCCTGTGGGAAACCAAGTTGGCCACCTGACATTATTGTAAGCCATCTAAAAATAGAAAAAATTGAGTCTTTTCAGCCACGCAAAATATGATTGTACGTCTATATAAATCCTATAATCTACTTGCCTACTTACATGGCTCTCTACGCAGTTAAAAGTAAATTTTATCTGCATGCTTATAAACATCATCAAAATTTGCAAAAGGAAAAACCATAATTACTACTCTACTTCCTGAGCTGAGTCAGATCCCACTGGTGTTAGGACTCGAGTAGTGTACCCCAGGAGTTGAGGTTGAGAGAGAATACATGGTAAGTTATTTTAAATGTGGCACAGTGTCCCATCTTGTGCCCTTTTTATAATTTGGGAACTCATGTACAAAAGTGGCCATAATGACAAAAACATGTTCTAGGGCATTATCGAGGATTCCTTTCATTGACCAATACAGGAAGAGGGTGTAGTTAAATTGAGTTAGGTGTCCTTGGGTTTTTCCATGGTCAGGCACCAAGTCCCTCCAGTCCTCGGCCTCCACGTCCATTGACTCTGAATGGCGGTTAATACTCGCCTCCCATTCTTCTATCAATTTCTGAATTTTCTCCTCTGTGATTTCATGGTAAGATTCTGCAGCCTCCTTGATGACATGCCCAGTGGGTTTCCAGCCTCTAGGCTTCTCGCTGAGTGAACCAGATTAAACCTCAGATAGTATACCTCTATTCTTTCTGCCCTGTCCCCTTGGGGCAGGGCTCTGGGATAGAGTACCAACATAGGTCATCTTTGCAATTCTTCCGTCAAGGGGTGTGCCAGATAACAAGGTGTGATAAGGATGACGAAGCCCACCAAAACCCAGCTCTCGAGTTGGGTTACTGGTTTTCTCACCCATCAAGATACCAACATGCAAACGTAAAACCAAAACTGTAACACCTCCAATTTATGGGTTTAAATTTCAAACTGGACATTTGAACTTTAGTCCTAAGGGGAGTGGACCCCAAAGGATAAGTATTTTGAGAATGTAATTAAATATTTAATTTGAGGAAATGAATAAAATGATTTTGTGCAGATTGACCAAAATGAGATTTATGAGATCACTTGCTAAATCCATGAGGATGGATAAGGCAACTATTCCCCATAATCTTTCAAAAATCCTTGAAAGAAATTATTCTAATTTAGATTTTTTAGGAAGAATCTAAATTTCCCCAATGATGAGGAAAGTAGTTGGGAAGAGGTAAAAAGCTGGAAAAGCTGAGGAAAGCATAAAAACAGCTTTAAAAAATCCAAAAAATGGGAAGCCTAAGCAAACAGGAAGAAAAGCATCCTGATATTCTGGACGCAGAATTAGAAACAGGCTTTGGGGAAAAATAGCTTAAATAAGCTGCTCCTAAACAGATTAGAGGTTGATCTGTTCTGGGAGGTGATCTTAGCTCGGGGGTGAGTTCTGGGAGACATAAGGACTCTAAGGTTGGGAGGTTGGTCGACTGCATGAGTGGTATGTCTCTAAGTTGCATTGTCTTTTTTTCTTACTGTGGTATGAATTGGCTACATATAAAAAAATTGATTATAGGGTATTAGATTTATTAGTACTACCTTTAACAGAATTAATCATAAGGCATTCACCCTTATAATTTTGTATGGTGGTAGAGAAAAATTCTGTAGAGTAGAACCCAACAGAGGGTCTAAACCAAGGTTGGTTTAAATCTGAGGATACATATCCTCTACAGATAATTTACTGTAAATTTCTTCTACTCTATTTGCACCTAATTGTGAACATGAGTAGGTAAATTAAAGAGAATTTCTCCAAAGTCTCTAAACAAATCCTTAAGGTAAAAGCTGGAGATTTCTAATATCTCATGAAGCACAAAGTTGTAACTTTAATCTGTTTCTGTGAAAAATGGAGCAGAGAGAAAGTAAATGCATAGAGTGAAAAAATAATTATTAAGTAAAGAGCAGAGAGGTATAATATTTTCCACAGTTATACACATTAACAGTTAATATAACTACTATTTCCCTTAACCAAGATTAAATGGAAGAGTAGAAAACCATAGTGCTATAACAAGTAATTAAGTAGCAAGGGAATGAATCCCAAAACATGACCAGTTCTACAGAAATACCTAGAACCAGAAAGCTATGTATGCAAGAGATGTGAATAGCTATAAGAAAATTAAAAGAAGATCCAAATAGAAATATATAACATGGAAAACAAGAAGAGCATTGAAACCTACTAGAATATAGTCCTGGTATTTCCTACATATTTATTTTATATATATATGAGAATGGACACACAAGTCTATGCATGCAATTATATGTATAGAAAAATCTTAGTAAAGTAATTTCAGTTTAACCATGAGTAGGGGAAGAGTGCTAGCTCATGATAACTAGATATAGTACCAGTTAAACTTATCTAGCTACAGAAATCAATATATAGGTACATCAAAAGAAAAATTAAAATGAAATATGACTCTCCAGAAATCTTGAGAGTCTCTTATACAAGTCATGCAAAACATAAATATCTGAGAAATCTTGTACAATTGAACAATATTAGCTCTACAGAGAATTATATCAGATACAATCACTGCTATGATAAGCATAGTAAAAAAAGAAAAATTCCATTATGTTAAATCGTATACACGAATCACTCCATGAGAGGAAGCAGGAGACATTCCATACAAAATTAAGCTGTAGCTTCGTAGGAAATAGGGCAACATAAAAATATAAGTGACTGTATATATACAAAAGTCGCAATACACTCTATAAGAGTCTGAGCCTATAAGGCTAGGGTCTGAGAACCGAAACCCTTATCCCAATAAAAACAAAATTAAAAGAGCGCCAACATACGAACGAAACATATTAACAATCTGACTCTGACAGAGTCTCATTCTTCAACGAACACTGTGTAAAATCATAAGAGAGAAATGATTCTACATCAGACGAAATAACGCAACGAGAGGGTGACAGTATTCCCACAGGCATACCGACCTGAAACGCCAAGGAAGACGAGGTTAACATCCATAGAAATGGAAGGGCTCATAACTACTTTCAAAGGCATACGAATGAATCTGCGTTACCTGTGGAAAAACCAAGTCAAGATAGAAGTTAGTTAATAGTGTCGTTGCTAGAAAAGCGTTCGAATGGAGACAATGCTCATATAAACGAGGCGTTACCTGTGAACCAAGATTCTTGGTTCCTACGAGCTCTCTGAAATCAAAAATTGTAAACAGAGTATCGATTAAATTGAAACTCTATAGGATAATAATAGAAGGAAATAAACATATATGTACATATAGGAGGAAAATAGAACCTCACAACGTCCGAGTGAATGGCTGTAATTCTCTTGAAGCGAAGCGAAGCAAGTAAATTGGGACGCTACACAGTATTAACAAAATAAATTAGTTATCATTCAATGAAATCGATAGAGGAGCAATGTCGACAATAAATTGGAAATGGAATACAACGAAAATTTTGCATAGAGGGTATAACCAAAAATCTCCAGAACGAAACGCATTCATCTTATTAACGTTCGAAGACTTCTTCAGAATCGAAGTATGGCAAGTTCTGAGTGACGAGCCTGATCTTTAAAGCATAAAATGAAAAAACAAATGAGGGTATAAACGATTACCTAGTAGCGTCGCAGTGGAGTCGGTAAGCCACAAATCTCCTTCGTAAACTGAGGTAAGTAAACCCCCTGAAGAGCAAAGACCTTGCAGGTGAAGAGATACACAACAAATGATGAATGCGGAAAACTATCTCTACACAATATCAAGGGTTTATATAATTATTCAAAAGACCCCAGAAAATCTAATACGACAGGATCGCCACCGTCCACTTGTCAAAATCATAAGAGCCAAGCCACGGATCGAGGGGTGGGCGAGTGCAATTAAACCAGTCGTATAACATTAATGGTGCCAAGATACGAAATAAATTTCATGCATCCTGTTCGTATACAGAAGAGCGCCATTGTAAGCCGAGTAAGCTCGAATGGTAATACCATATCGACGTGGATCTACCACGTGAACGAAAGAATGGGATGGAAACCAGTATAAACCATCCAACGCAACCATACGTATCAACAAATCTGACGTGGAGGAGACTTATCCCGTTGCAATGAACACAGTACCTCAAATCGAGTTGAACTACACGCTCTACGTGTAAATCGATAATGTAATCAAGTTTCACATAAAAAAATTTGATCTGAAATCTCATGTACAATGATATGCTATCATATCAACGCAGATGTGAAAACAATTATGTATGCCAACTCATCTGACCGCCAAACGCATAGAAGAGCATGTCATATAATAGTATGTGCATTCAATTAAATTATAATCACTACCAAAGGTAGATACATATACGTAATGGGAAAAATCGAGGATATGTAGATTTGGAAAGGGTCTCGAATGCTCGTAGGCATAACCAACTCAAAACCCATCGTGTATAATGCATGAGAAAGGACCGGATGGCCAAGAGAAAATAAACATTCAAGTAAAGGTTAACTATAGGTGCTATATGTTAGCTTAATAGAAATAAAATGATATAAATTCACTCCATACTTGGAGTTAGAATAACATAAAATAAGTTAAAGAGGAAGTTAATAGAGAGTTCTTGGGGTTATGGTGTTATGATGAAATGAATCTTGTTTAGAGAATTAGGGTTTCATGATAAACCTATGTTAAAAGCATGAAATGCTTGGAGAAGGAAAAAAACAAAAAATTGTGTAAATAGGAGGTGTGACAAATTGTATCAGAGCTCACGTTATAAAACTGGGCTGGTGACATTGTGCTCACTGTTGCTGTGTGCTCACTGTGTAAAATTATTTTTGTGGAAAATTTTTATTTTTTTTATTTTCACTGATCTATGCTATGTAGTGTACAATGGTGCTGAAATGATGGGAGAAGGTGACGCAATTTATGTTGATCTGCGTGATGAGGAAAATGCACCAAATCCCAATGCGCCCATGATGGATATGTTGTGGGAATTGCAACAAGAATTGGTTGAGATAAAAAGCCAGAATGACAGATTGTCATTAGCCAGTGAGGTGCAGGAAAAGCTCATCAGGGAATTAACTTCGCGGAACATCCAGGAAGGCGAAGGTTCCGGAAAGAGGAAAACTGATGAGTCTGATGAGGAAGATGCTATTAGGCATCAGAATAAGCAGAAAAAGGAATTACAAGGGGAATTCTGGAAAATCAAACCTCCCTCCTATGATGGAGAGAAGGAGGAAGATGCTGAAGCCTGGTTGTTGAATATGATTAAGTATTTCCAGGTTTATGAATATGAAAGCAATCTGAAGGCCAGATTAGCTGTCTACCAGCTACAAGGTAAGGCTACCTTGTGGTGGGAGGAGACAAAGATGGTGCATGCCATTGATGAAAAGACAGTTACTTGGGAAGATTTCCAGGTTAAATTCAAAAATCGCTACTTGAATGAGCGTTACTATGATGACAAAGCAAAGGAATTTCATGAACTTAGACTGGAACAGCTCACTATCGATGAGTTTGTTACTAAGTTTACCAATCTGCTGAGATATGTACCCTACATAAGGGAAGAAAAGGCAAAAGTAAAAAGGTTTCTGAATTGTTTGCCTGCCGAGTTTGACAACCCAAAAACAATGGATGAAGCTGTTAGAAAAGCTAGATTATGTTACTAACAGTTCAAAGGAAAAATTGAACATGGGGAAAAGCTGGGTAAAGAAGAATGAGTTCAAAGGGAGGAAGCATAAACCAGCCTATTTGAAGAATTTTGGTAGAGATCATCAGCGGAAAAAGTTTAATAAACCCAAATAAAGTCAAACTGCTCAGTCCCAAGTGGCTTCTAAACAAATAGATGGAGACAGTAAAAAGGAAGGAACAGTCAGAATGAAGGAACCCTTGAAATGTTGGGGCTATGGAGAACCCCATCTTTTGAGGGATTGTCCTCATCGAAATATTCAGATGATTATGAGAGATTGAGAAGCCACTACAGTAAATGACATAGCCAGAAATATACCAACTATCAGTGCAGCCTTGGAAAATCGACAAGCAGAACATCAAGCTACCATGGTGGAAATAGAGGGTAAGATTTCTGACCTAGCTGTTACTGTTCTGATAGATCCGGGTGCTTCTTTGAGTTACATTAGTCCAAAAATAGTAGAAAAATGTAACCTAAAAGCTGAAAAATTTCAGCAGTCATGTTTGGTACAGCTAGCCACTGGAACTAAGAGAACGGTAACACATAAACTGCCCCGAACAGAAATCAAATTGAATGATTTCCAAACAGAAGTAAATTTGAACATCCTGCCCTTAGGTTCATATGACCTACTGATAGGAATGGACTGGTTGGAAAATAATAAAGCTTTGATGAATTCCTGGGATAAGACTTTGCATTGTGTAGATGAGGAAGGGAAACCTTTTATTCTCAAAGGAAGACCAAAACCTATCTCTGTAAGACAAATATCAGCACTGCAATTAAAAAGAACAGCTAGGAAAGGATATCAGGTTTATGCAGTCCATGTCGAGAACATGCAACAGGAAACTGAAGAAAATCTGCTGGATGTATTACCAGTAATAAGGGAATTTAAGGAATTTTTTCTAGATGAGATCCCTCATCTCCCCCGCAAAAGAGAGATTGATTTTTCAATCGATCTAGTGCCGGGAGCAGTACCTGTTTCCCGAGCCCCCTATCGAATGAGTCCCCCTGAACTTATGGAATTGAAGATGAAATTGCAAGAACTGTTAGAGAAAGGGTATATCATACCGAGTGTGTGTCTTTGGGGAGCACCGGTGTTGTTCGTGAAAAAGAAAGATGGCAATTTTCGGATGTGCATTGATTATCGCCAACTGAGCAAGTTGACCATTAAAAATAGATACCCTTTGCCTCGAATTGATGATATTTTTGACCAAGTGAGAGGAGCTTCAGTCTTTTCGAAGATTGACTTAAGAACTGGTTATCACCAGCTCAGAATCAAGGAAGAAGACATTAGAAAAACAGCCTTTCGAACCAGGTATGGTCACTACGAATTTGTAGTCCTACCTTTTGGATTGACAAATGCCCCTACCACATTTATGTGCCTAATGAACAGTGTGTTAAACAAGTACTTGGATAAATTTGTCCTTGTGTTCATAGATGATATCTTAGTCTACTCAAAAAGTGAGGAGGAACATAAAGAACACTTGAGGATAGTATTGCAAACTCTAAACGAAAATCAAATATATGCCAAGTTTAGAAAATGTGAATTTTATAAAGATAAGATCCAATATTTGGGTCATATTATTTCTGAACAAGGCCTTGCTGTTGACCCTGAGAAGATAAAGGCTATAAAAGAATGGCCTGTCCCAACAGATGTTTCAACAGTGAGATCATTCATGGGGATGGCTCGCTATTATAGCAGATTTGTGGAGAGGTTTTCTGCCATAGCACATCCCATCACGTCATTACAAAGGAAAGGTGTCAAATTTGAGTGGACTGAAAAATGCCAAAACAGTTTTGACCACTTAAAACTGAAACTTACTACAGCCCCCATACTGAAGATTGCAGATCCTGACAAAGAATTTGTCGTATGTACAGATGCCTGTAGAGAGGGGTTGGGAGGAGTTCTCTTGCAGGAGAATTCAGTTATTGCATATGAATCTAGGAAATTGAAGATACATGAACAAAGTTATAGTGCTTATGATTTAGAATTAGCTGTTGTTATCCATACTTTGAAAATGTGGTGACACTATCTCCTTGGAAAGAAATTTACGTTGATGACTGATCATATTAGTCTCAAATTTTTATTTTCCCAAACTGATTTGAATGCTAGACAAGCTCGATGGTTGTCTTTTCTAAGTGAATTTGACATGGACATAAAACATATCAGAGGGAAAGAAAATAAAATTGCTGATGCGTTGAGTAGAAATGCTTATCAGAATATCAATAGCATTGGAAGTAGTGCGCAGATTGATGTGGAAGAATTGGTGGAAAAGGCAGCAAACCAAGATCCAAATTATGAAACACTCCTGGTGAAAATTCAGAAAAAGGAGAAAACTGATTTCACTCAAAACAAAAAGGGGCTGATCTGCTATAAGAACAGATTGTATATTCCCAATGTGGAGTCATTAAAAAGAGAAATTTTGGATGAATATCACAAACAGCGATATGCAGGACATCCAGGATATCAGAAAATGTTAACAGCCCTGAAAAAGAAGTTATTCTGGCCAGGAATGAAGAGAGATGTAGGAGAATATTTGAGTAGATGCATGGAATGTCAACTAGTCAAAGTTGAGCATCACCATCCGGCGGGTCTTTTAAACCCTTTACCGATAGCAGAATGGAAGTGAGACACCGTTTCCACGGATTTCATAACAGGATTACCCAGAACCAAACATCAACATGATTCAGTAATGGTGGTAGTGGACACGTTAACAAAAGCTGCACATTTTATACCAGTGAAATCTACCTTTAGAACAGCTCAAGTAGCAAATGTGTTCCTGAAGGAAGTAGTAAGACTTCATGGGGTTCTGAAGGTGATTATTTCTGACCGAGATGCTAAGTTTACAACAGCTTTTTGGAAAGGACTGTTTGGAGGGATGGGTACTAAATTGAATTTTAGTACTGCTTACCACCCCCAGACAGTTGGTCAAACGGAAAGAACTAATCAAATTTTTGAGGACATGCTGAGAATGTATGTGATGGATAGACCATCAAAGTGGGAAGATTATTTTCACTTAGCTGAATTTGCCTATAATAACAGCTACCAATCCTCCATTAAAATGAGTCCATTTGAGGCACTATATGGAAGGAAATGCCGTACTCCTTTGAGCTGGAGCTAGCCAGAGGATAAACTAATGTTGGGACCAGATGCTTTACAAGAGATGGAAATAATTGTTAAACAGATACAAAGAAACATCAAGACAGCACAAGATCGTCAGAAAAACTATGCTGATAAGAAAAGAGTGCATCGAGAATTTAAAGTAGGGGAGCATGTGTACTTGTGTATTAAACCCAAAAAGAGCACACTTTATGCTGGAAGTTGTGCAAAAATGGCTCCTAGATATTGTGGTCCTTTTGAGATATTAGAAAGGGTGGGCCCAGTGGCTTACAAACTGGCCTTACCACCCCATGTTAGAGTTCATGATGTGTTTCATGTTTCGTTATTAAAAAGATATGTGCATGATGCTTCTCACATAGTTGATTGGAATGTTGTACAGGTGGAACCAGAAGGGGAGTTTCTGCCAGAACCACTTCAAATATTGGAGCAGGAAGATATTGAATTGAGAAACAGAACAATAGCAAGAGTAAAGGTGCAGTGGAAGCACTTTACTGCTGAGGAAGCTACCTGGGAAAGAGAAGCTGAAATGATGGAAAGATATCCATTTTTGTTTGAAAAATGAACTCTATTAGTTGAATAACAACACCGAGGACGATGTTTATTTTTAGAGGGGGAATATGTAACACCCCCAATTTATGTGTTTAAATTTCAAACTGGACATTTGAACTTTAGTCCTAAGGGGAGTGGACCCCAAAGGATAAGTATTTTGAGAATGTAATTAAATATTTAATTTGAGGAAATGAATAAAATGATTGTGTGCAAATTGACCAAAATGAGATTTATGAGATCACTTGCTAAATCCATGAGGATGGATAAGGCAACTATTCCCCATAATCTTTCAAAAATCCTTGAAAGAAATTATTCTAATTTAGATTTTTGAGGAAGAATCTAAATTTCCCCAATGATGAGGAAAGTAGTTGGGAAGAGGTAAAAAGCTGGAAAAGCTGAGGAAAGCATAAAAACAACTTTAAATAATCCCAAAAATGGGAAGCCTAGGCAAACAGGAATAAAAGCATCCTGATATTCTGGACGCAGAATTAGAAATAGGCTTTGGGGAAAAATAGCTTAAATAAGCTGCTCCTAAACATATTAGAGGCTGATCTGTTCTAGGAGGTGATCTTAGCTCAGGGGTGAGTTCTGGGAGACAGAAGGACTCTAAGGTTGGGAGGTTGGTCGACTACATGAGTGGTATGTCTCTAAGTTGCATTGTGTTTTTTTCTTACTATCGTATGAATTGGCTACATATAAAAAAATTGATTTATAGGGTATTAGATCTATTAGTACTACCTTTAACAGAATTAATCATAAGGCATTCACCCTTATAATTCTATATGGTGGTAGAGAAAAATTCTGTAGAGTAGAATCCAACAGAAAGTCTAAACCAAGGTTGGTTTAAATCTGAGGATACATATCCTCTACAGATAATTTACCGTAAATCTCTTCTGATCTATTAGCACCTAATTGTGAACATGAGTAGGTAAAATAAAGAGAATTTCTCCTAAGTCTCTAAACAAATCCTTAAGGTAAAAGCTGGATATTTCTAATGTCTCATGAAGCATAAAATTGTAACTTTAATTTGTTTTTGTGAAAAATGGAGTAGAGAGAAAGTAAATGCATAGAGTGTAGAATTAATTATTAAGTAAAGAGCAGAGAGGTATAACATTTTCAACAGTTATACACATTAACAGTTAATATAACTACTATTTCCCTTAACCAAGATTAAATGGAAGAGTAGAAAACCTTAATGCTGTAACAAGAAATTAAGTAGCAAGGGAATGAATCCCAAAACATGACCAGTTCTACAGAAATACCTAGAACCAGAGAGCTATGTATGCAAGAAATGTGAATAGCTATAAGAAAATGAAAATAAGATCCAAATAGAAATATATAACATGGAAAACAAGAAGAGCATTGAAACCTACTAGAATATAGTCCTGGTATTTCCTACATATTTATTTTATATATATGAGAATGGACACACAAGTCTATGCATGCAATTATATGTATAGACAGATCCTAGTAAAGTAATTTCAGTTTAAACATGAGTAGAGGAAGAGTGTTAGTTCATGATAACTAGATATAGTACAAGTAAAACTTATCTCGCTACAAGAATCAATATACAGGTACATCAAAAGAAAAATTAAAATGAAATATAACTCTCCAGAAATCTTGAGAGTCTCTTATACAAGTCATGCAAAACATAAATATCTGAGAAATCTTGTACAATTGAACAATATTAGCTCTACAGAGAATTATATCAGATACAGTCACTGCTATGATAAGCATAGTAAATGAAGAAAAATTCCATTATGTTAAATCGGATACACGAATCACTCCATTCGAGGAAGCAGGAGACAATCCATAAAAAATTAAGCTGTAGCTTCGTTGGAATTATGGCAACATAAAAATATAAGTGACTATATATATACAAAAGTCGCAATACACTCTATAAGAGTCTGAGCCTATAAGGCTAGAGTCTGAGAACCGAAACCCTTATCCCAATAAAAACAAAATTAAAAGAGCGCCAACATACGAACGAAAACATTTTAACAATCTGACTCTGACAGAGTCTCGTTCTTCAACGAACACTGTGTAAAATCATAAGAGAGAAATTATTCTACATCAGACGAAATAACGCAACGAGAGGGTGACAGTATTCCCACAGGCATACCGACCTGAAACGCCAAGGAAGACGAGTTTAACATCCATAGAAATGGAAGGGCTCATAACTGCTTTCAAAGTAATACGAATGAATCTGCGTTACTTGTGGAAAAACCAATTCAAGATAGGAATTAGTTAATAGCGTCGTTGCTAGAAAAACGTTCGAATGGAGAAAATGCTCATAAAAATGAGGCGTTACGTGTGAACCAAGATTCTCGGTTCCTACGAGCTCTCTGAAATAAAAAATTGTAAACAGAGTATCAACTAAATTGAAACTCTATAGGATAATAATAGAAGGAAATAAACATATATGTACAGATAAGAGGAAAATCAAACCTCACAACGTCTGAGTGAATGGCTGTCGTTCTCCTAAAGCGAAGCGAAGCAAGTAAATTGGGACGCTACATAGTATTAACAAAATAAATTAGTTATCATTCAATGAAATCGACAGAGGAGCAATGTCGACAATAAATCAGAAATGGAATACAACGAATATTTTGCACAGAGGGTATAACCAAAAATCTCCAGAACGAAACGCATTCATCTTATTAACGTTCGAAGACTTCCTCAGAATCGAAGTATGGCAAGTTCTGAGCGACGAGCCTGATCTTTAAAGCATAAAATGAAAAAACAAACGAGGGTATAAATGATTACATAGTAGCGTCGCAGTGGAGTCGGTAAGCCACAAATATCATTCGTAAACTGAGGTAAGTAAACCCCCTGAAGAGCAAAGACCTTTCAGGTGAAGAGATACAAAACAAATGATGAACACGGAAAACTGTCTCGACACAATATCAAGGGTTTATATAATTATTCAAAAGACCCCAGAAAACCTAATACGACATGATCGCCACCGTCCACTTGTCAAAATCATAAGAGCCAAGCCACGGATCGAGGGGTGGGCGAGTGCAATTAAACCAGTCGTATAACATTAATGGTGCCAAGATACGAAATAAATTTCATGCGTCCTGTTCGTATACAGAAGAGTGCCATTGTAAGCCGAGTAAGCTCGAATGGTAATACCATATCAACGTGGATCTACCACATGAACGAAAGAATGGGACGGAAACCAGTATAAACCATCCAACGCAACCATACGTATCACCAAATTTGACGTGGAGAAGACTTATCCCATCGCAATGAACACAGTACCTTAAATCGAGTTGAACTACACGCTCTACGTGTAAATCGATAACGTAATCAAGTTTCACATAAAAAAAATTGATCTGAAATCTCATGTACAATGATATGCTATCATATCAACACAGATGTGAAAACAATTATGTATGCCACCTCATCTGACTGCCAAACGCATAGAAGAGCCTGTCATATAATAGTATGTGCATTGAATTAAATTATAATCACTACCAAATGTAGATACATATACGTAATGGGAAAAATCGAGGATATGTAGATTTGGAAGGGGTCCCGAATGCTCGTAGGCATAACCAACTCAAAACCCATCGTGTATAATGCATGAGAAAGCACCAGATGGCCAAGAGAAAATAAACATCCAAGTAAAGGTTAACTATAGGTGCTATATGCTACCTTAATAGAAATAAAATGATATAAATTCACTCCATTCTTGGAGTTAGAATAACATAAAATAAGTTAAAGAGGAATTTAATAGAGAGTTCTTGGGGTTATGGTGTTATGATGAAATGAATCTTGTTTAGAGAATTAGGGTTTCATGATAAACCTATGTTAAAAGCATGAAATGCTTGGAGAAGGAATTTTTTTTTTTTTTGTGTAAATAGGAGGTGTGACAAAAACATGGAGCGAGTCGACCATGCTTCTACAATTTAAAATAATACCTGAGTTCCCGAAGAAAAACAAGGGTTTCCTCAAATTATCCATTGGAAAGTGGAGTGGCACCACCTTGAGCAAGACAATGACTACAGTACAGGGATTACAGTTGCACAGCCCACCAGAAGGAATGAGGTCATAGAATGTAGATCTACACATAGGGAGAGGGTCCAGAGGTTTCTCCCCTTCCTCACTCTACCTGAGGTTCCTGCAACCCAACGACCTTGACACCTTACAAAGAGCCTAGTATACATATAGTTCAACCAAATATGGAGATAGAACCTAGCGAACAATGGTTTCTCAGACTCAAACATAGTCAACAGATGTTAAACCCCTTTGAGACAGTCAAACACCAAACAAAAGCAAAACCACCATGAATTTCGGATTTAAGAAAGACATATAACTTATCCCATCAACAATTAATACCACCGCATGAATAGTTAGAGATGGACACAACCCACCCATATCGATAACCCATGGATTAAATCTAGAACACCTCAAAACTGAGATCCAGCAGAATTTCTTCATGAAGACAAAGGGGAAGAAGTGGGTTACATATCAAAAAAGCAATGCTAAAGATTGATGCAGGCACACTAGTGTCGACTGCTTTCCTTTGCCACTCTCACTATTCACCACCTTCATTCAACCTTAAACAATAGTTTTATTTCTGCTGGAATGGATGCATAACAACGAATGCCTCAAAAGCTTTAACATGTCGCCACCCTCCAACTTAATGTGTGCGACTGACCTGCCAGCATTTCCACACTTGTGGAGGCCATTTGGGCTTTCCTTTACACCAACCTTCATTAATGATAATAAGTCAGGCTCGTCTCTAGGTCACACACCAATCGGGGTTTTCTAACTTCACTTTAATATAAATCAACATTTTTCTTTTCCTTAACATAGCTTTTCTTGATAAGGAATTAAATTTTTAACTCCAACTCACTTGACTTCTAATATTAGACTTAAACTTTCTTTACTTCACTTAACTTAACTCTTCATATATGTCATGCATATGAGAGTACTTACTATTTCTATCAAGTGAAATGATTTTTATGTATGACAAAGTTGTGATTAATGATAGTAAATAAAATAGGAAATTTGGGGATAAGTTTGCATGAGTTGTGTGCTCTTATAATTTTCAAATTGCTATATGAGACTAGAGTTCACTTGGTTGTAACACATTTAAATATTTGAGAATTGTTAGGTCAGTTGGGTTGTTGATTCTATAATATTACTTTCATTCATATAATTTACATATTGGTTATGTTAAGGAATAATTGTATGGAATGATTATTTGCATACTTCAATATGAGGTGAGGTATGAGGTGTAGTATGGAATCACATATTTTCATATTGAGAAAATCGATGAGATGAAATGACTCACGATGCACCACAAACCTATAGTGATGGGCCATCTGGGTGCACTATGTCAGCCTTCGATGTGGGTGACTATAGGGGCATGAAAATGATTTTTTAGGTGAAATTAAATTTTATGCTAGAGGTACTATTTCAAACTCCTTTATAATTTATTTCTATATATCTCTATTAAGTGAGGAAGATAAATCATATAGTCGTTATTCCCTAATTTGAAATGGTATCAATGATCAATCACATAGTCGTTATTCCATAGTTTAGAAAATTGAGATGTGAGTATAATATATATGCAAGAATCAAATTTATGACTTTTCTTTTAGAAAGAAAAAATGAAGGTTTAAAATGCATATATAAATGAATTTGTATTTTATTTTTTTGGATTTCTTTATCTATAGTTTTGAAATATATATAACAATTGAGAATATATTTAATTTTTTTATTGTTTTATTGTATCTAATTTATTGCAAATTTATATCAAAGTTTTAGTTGAAGTAATTATTTAGAAAAATTTATAATTTTAGCACATGGAGTATAACTCAATTTACAATCATGTTGTTATGAAGTGTTATAGAAAAGCATGAGATTGAAAGTTCCAGTCCCTATGAGTTAGACAAAAAGAAATATAATATTTTTTATCTATTTATTTATTATATTTTTAGAATGTGGTATGTATATTGTAATTGTTTTGAAATCAAATTGTCTTTAATTTATTACTTTTATGTAATTTTTAATATAATTTTCAATTAAATATAAAATAAATTGAATTCTTAAAATTAGTTAAAAGTATTCTAACTTTTCAAAATGTTTTATTTTAATTTTATAATTAATTTAAAAAATAATATAATTATCATATTCTAATTTTATATTTAATCTAAAAATTATTAATGAAAAAGAAAAAATCTAATATATATAAAAAAAATGGATATGATGAAATTTCATATGGTTTGAATTTATTTATTTTTAATTAAAAATATAATTATCATTTATCCACTCTTGGAATCTTTGTGAAAATTTCCTGAATGGAGTGACACACAAGTTGTTTCTAGTTCTATCAACAGAGATCGAAGGGAAAATGGAGGAATTGATGTCTCGTAAATCTTGTGAGGAAAATTTGTTTTATTCTTCAGAGTTCCCTACCCCAAAAAAACTAAGATCCCAATAAATCATTGTCCTTATATAATATAACATGAACGGTAAGTGAAATATTAGTCTCGATATAGGCCCAAGACAGTGTTAGCGTCCAATATCATGAAGTTAGGGTGCATTGTGAGAGTCAATTTTGTAGGTTTTAGATAACATTATGTTAAAATAATATGATTTTGTCTTAATTGTAAATTGTCTTAAATGGGTTTCATCTTACTTGTCATTGTCTTAAGTAGCCATTGTCTTAAATACAAAGGTTTGTCTTAAAATATTTTTGTCTCGAACTATTTTTGTATTATCTATAAATTTTTATCTTAAAATATTTTTTTCTTAAACTTCTTTTGTCTTGAAATATTTTTGTCCTAAATATAAACTTTTGTCTTAAAATATATATATATATATATATATATATATATATATATATATATATATATATATATATATATATATATATATATATATATATATATATATATTATTTTTTTTTATTTTTTTTTTTATTTATTTATTTTTTTTTCTGAAATTGTTTTTCTTTTAGAATATTTTTTTTCTTGAATTGGTTTTGTCTTAAATATAAAGTTTTTTCTTAAAATATTTGTCTCAAACTTTTTTTGCCTTAAATTTTATATTTAAGACAATTAAATTGATATTAAATTTTAATGTAAAATAACTAAAATAAAAAGTGACATTTTAAGACAAAAGAGTCTTAAAAAATTGTCTTAAAAGTACCCTTCTTGTAGTAGTGAAAGTGCTACTTATACATGTTTTAATGGTCTATCGTGAAGAGAGTAGCCAGGGAAATTTAATGTATAATGATATCCAAAGATAAAGTTGTATTAAATTTTTTAGAACAGTTCTTAGTGGCTATGGTCAATGTGAATAGAATCTAATAATAGAAATAGTGTAAATATCATGAATTATGTTCCAAGCTTTTCATACTAATAGTATAATGTTTATTTTTCCATCAGTGCATCAACAACAAGATGACATCATATCCATCCACCACCATAATGAATGACATCATATGCCTACCAAAAGATGTTATAATTGTCTACGAAGAGGAGAGTAACCAGTGATATATAATGTATAGATATATAATGTATAAATATATTTGAAGATAAATTTGTATTCAGTTTTTGACAATTATCGATGGTTGATTCACATTATTTACATATACTATAGTTAAAACATTGTACAAACAAAATACACATGCTCTTCTTATGCGTTGCAAAAAAATAATATTTCCACTAATATATATTACAATTTTAATGACTCATGTGAACGGTTAATAAATTATACTTCACATCAAAATTTTCAACATCTAGCATGAGAACTCATTTAACCTTGCTATAGTTTAATATATCTAGTAATGAATATTTATTTTTTTCTCAAATTGTTTCTAGGAATATTAACTTAAGGACATGTAGTAAATATGAATAATAAGCATTTCTTTGTGGAGATCAAGGTTCTCTTCAGTATAGGCATAAAAATAGCCATTTTTATTTCATTGATCTAAAAAAACATGTTCCTAAAATTATAAAACTTCCACAAGTGAAATAGTACATAAAAATAAAGTCATAACTTGGGAAAGATACAATGGAAAAGAAAAATTAAGAAAATTGATTTGTTATGTGAAAACTATTTGAGTTATTCTTATGGCACAATTGAGTTCAATATATGCTTGGGTAAGCTAGAATGTGCAAGAGAAATTAAGAAAATTGATTTTTTATCTAATACTGACTTAAGTTATTCTTATGACACAATTGTGTTAGATATATGCCTGATATTTTTTTATTGGTCATGAAAGACTTGTGTCGCTTAGAATAAAATATTCTGAATTGTTAATGTGATTTCTAGTGATTAAAAAAAAATCACCACAAACAAAAGAACAAAAAAACAATCGTTGAAACACTGGTCAAGATTGAATGATGATTTTTATCATTTCAACCTATGTATTTAATTTTGGTTGTTAAATAAAACAACGGCATCATCTATGAAATAAGATAAGAGCCTAACATTATATTAAATATAGAAAATTCGTCTCTCTGTGTCACAATAATGAGATTAACTATATGGAGAGTCGGATTTTATGCCCTTCTTAGAATATTCCATAGAGCTCCAAGAACAACCCAAAAAGAAAAGTATATCGATGGTCTTGAGTAACGATCAGAAATAAATTCTTATGACTGGTAGCAACACCACATACAAATCATAATAAGATGTGGTAAACTGAACAATAAATAAATAAAATTATTCTTTTGGGTTTGTGAAAATTTTTGAAAACCCAAACGCAGAGAAAATGGTTTTATCCCATCACAAAAATAAGGATCAAAACTTGTTTAAACAACGTCTGAAAAAACTAAAAAATCCCATCTTCTTGAAATTTTTCCTTCCTCAGCTTCCATGAGAATAGCTAGAAAGCATCCATGCTTTGTTGTACTCCTGCTACGAAATCCACAAACACAACAACACATTCCATACAAGTAACATGTCTCATGGCTATTTGTACAATGACCTTACTCCATTTGCGTTCTCCTTGAATAATATAACTCATCAAAAAGCTTCTATAAATAGGATAGGGAATTGGCTGAAAGAAAAATACCCACTATTGTGAGGATTTACAATAAGAGAAATGAGAGATGAACTCCTTTACCATACATTACCCATGTCAATCAGAAACTTCCCTCCCTTCTGGGAACTAATCATTGATTTTACAAGTAATGTCCAAGCAAACCAATCCACAACCCTTGGCCATAAGCTCAAATATGGAGCCCAAACCATAAATTTTGTCGCGTTTTTTTCAATAGTCCAGTGAAGCCCATGGAATTCAATTTCCTTCTCCCATATTCTCTGGTCTAAGGATAAGCGAGGCTCTAGGGTTTGAGCGGCTAACCTTACATGTGCCAACTGACGAAACAAAAAGGGTTACCATTGACGAAACGGCAACTGGATACCTAGAAATAATAGGGATAGTAACCAACCATCATTTATGTTCCCTTAGATCCGTCTCCTGATTGATACTATGTGAGCTTAAGCAATCCATATTACTTCAGTCACATTGGATCGATCTGCAGTAGATAAAAAGGAGTAATCAGAATAAAAAGAAATCAAAAACTACAAAAACAATCTTTAATATACATGCTAATAAAACATAACAAGAACATGCAACCATCCATAGAAACACGTATATAAAAAGGGAAAACAAAAAACAAAAAACAATCCCTTAATACGATCCAAAGCCTGATAGTCTCTTTCTACAACTGAAACATATGTGGTATCCGGCGTTTAATGAAAGCCTGCAAGATGCTGGCATGCTTCAGACAGTCAGCCTTCAACCTCGTTCAACCATATCATTCACAAGGTTTAGGCCTGAGATCAAGTCCAACAAAACTTTCCCAAAACAGAAGATACCAAAGCTCAGTAGATTGATCCCATTGTCATTAACGTTCTGGGCATGGCTCAAGATTCTAATACGTACCTCTTATTGATATCTGAGAATAATTCCTTCGCTAAATCTATCAAGAAACCGATAAGCAAGACGAAATATTTTGATTACTTTTCAAATGTTCACTCTAACTATCAGTTTTCTCTTAACTATCAAGTATTAATTCGATGACCTAAAAATATTCAATGGTCTAATATTCTGTCTGATGGTGCAAATTGGTACATGGTCGCAGCTGGGGTCATTGTTCTCAAATGGAAATGCCTTAAGGCATAAAAATGACGGTTGCACAAAGAAATTAATTTAGCTTACATTCATTTTTCTTTGGTATTGGCAGTGCGAATTACCCACACCAAAACGATCAATACGCTCACCGTATGTTGAAGAGCTTGATATACAAAAAAGTAGAGGGGGCTTTATATATGCCAAAACAATTAACACGAGGGCATCGTAAGTTCAAGAGCTTGATGATAAACCTAAAAAAAACACTTTTACGTGGTTGAGGGATGACATGAACCAACAGAAAGGGCTATACCGTGTGATCTCAAAAGATTCTATCTAACTCAAACCAAACAAAATGAATTTTGGTACTTTTCCACAGAGCCTTCAGATTAACACATATAAATTATAGATCCAAGGAAAAATAAGGAAGGGGTTGCAAATAATTTGACAAAGATTAAGTTGAAACCAAACCTCAATCTCACATTAAAAGAAATAAACTTAATTCTGTTTTCATTAAAAAAGTTTGAAATTTTTTCATTAAAAAAGTTTGAAAATTTTTCATACCAATTAATAGTTGATCATTTTGATATATTTTTCCAAAATCTTGCAGAGATGGAATATCCTCTTCACATCATCCATGTCATTGAAGCTATGAGCTCTGATACAACGATCATAATCATAAGTTTCATCATCCACGTCACTGAAACTTTCATATGGCGATAATAATTAGAAGTGTCCTCACTCAACTCTCTTGCAAGAAGAAGATGAGAGAAACAAACTTTAAATAAGCTTGAAGATGAGAGAAACAAACTTTAAATAAGCTTGTTTCCTAAACTTATTTAAGAACTAAAATAATTTAGGAAATAAACTAATCTAATTATGGATCAATTATTTCATTTGCAAGTACCAATTTATATTTAATTCATTTATGAAAATTCTCCAAACAAATTTCCTAATTTAATTTCTAAATAACTAATACGTATTGTATGACTATAAATAAATAATTAAATATTATAAAAAATATAAATAATTAAATATCAATTTATATAGTTTATATAATATATCTAACAACTATTTTAATATAAAAAATGATATTTTATAGGGTGACTAATCAACATTTAATAAACATTAAATTTGTATCGTTAATTTATTAGTGATGGATAATTAAATCTTTATTTGAAAATAAATATAGATATAATGATAATAAGATATATAATTATTTATATTTTATATTTATTTTAACCATTTAAATGGCTGCATTTTCCTAATTGTGTCGGGCCAACCTAGACAAACTAGTATGACGCTGATGTGTGTATGTATGTCGTCTTTTAAAAAAAAATTATTTAGTGTTGGTTAAAACATTCATTTGGATTTTTAAATATACATAAATATAAATATTTAATCTTATAAATAAACCAAGATTAATTATTAAAATAAAAGTATGTATTATGGTATATAATTTGAATGGAATTATCTAATTTGTTTAATATCTCTTTTAACACATATGTGAATTTGAATGGATCATAAATTTACCTTTAACAAAAAAATTTACTACTTTAATGTTCCAAATTAGTTCAAATTTTAAACATATTTACTCTTTACTAAAGCCAATACCCTTTTTTAAAGCAAAAGAAAAAGATTAATTCAAGACAAAGAACCTAAAATAGTGCTCCAAAATCTTTTAATATTTATTTTAATAAAATATTTGTAAAATGAAAATTTAAAAAGAAAAACCATATATATTAATTTCATATAGTTTTATTATAAATTTTACTATCATGCTATTTAAAAAAATTACTAAATATAATACTCATATTAAAAAAATTAATATTAATATTAATATTATTAAATTTAATATAATATTAAATTTGTTATATTATAATATATATTAATATATCATGATATCTAATTAACTCTAGATATATATGGAGAGAAGAACAAATAGATTGAGTGATAAAGGTGGAGAGACAGAGGGAGTGAAAAGCGATATATGGAGATAAAATGAAGGAGAGGGGAGAGGAGGAATGAAGAGAGATAAAAGGATAGGAGGGAAAGAGGGAGTCAAAGACATAGAGGGGCGAGAGAGGCGGAGAGAGAGTAGGAGAGAGCAAGGGAGATATTGACAAGTTTGGAGGGCAGAGAGAGAGAGAGATAGATGGGGAAGAGAGAAGGATGTAGGAGAGAAATGAGAGAAGTGAATGACGAGAGAGAGGAATTGAGAGGTAGGGATAGAGATATTGAGTTGGAGGAGGAGAGAGAGTGAAGAAGAAATACATAGAGAGAGAAAAATTGAGAAAGACAGAGAGAGGAAGTGACAAGGGAGAGATGGAGATGGAGTGTATATACTTTTGTGTGAGATAAAAATACAAGAAGGAGAGATGGAAGGAAGGGGGGAGAGAAGGAGAGAGGGAGGGAGATAGTGACTAAGTTGTAGGGAAAAGAGAGAGAGAGGGAGATAGAGAGATAGAGGACGTGAGAGAGAGAGTTAAGGGGAATTGAAGGAGCAGAGAGGGAACTAAGAATAGATAGAGAGAGAGAGAGAGAGGATAGAAGGAGGGAAGAATGATAAAAGGGGGAGAGAGGGAAAGAAATGGAAGAGAAAGGGAGAGGGATATGAATAGGTAGGGAGATATAGATATATATGGAGAAAGAGTGTGGATTTTCTCGTGGTTATATGCAAAGGAAAAGGAAAGGAAGAGGGAGATAGATATATATGTTGTAGGTGAAGAGAGTGAAGAAGAGAGAGATAGAGAGAGGGAGGGAGAGATAGATATATATGGAAAGAGAGATTGTGTGTGTTTAGTGTGGGGGTCAAATAGAGATACAAAGAAGGATAGATTGAGGGAGATATGGATATAGATGGAGGGGCGATTGATTTTAGTGTAGATGATGATTTCTAATACTATTTGATTGCTTGCACTAGATGCATTGATTTTTACTTTAGATGTTGATTTCTAATCCTATTTGATTACTTGCTCTAGATGCATTGATTTTGACGATAGATAGTGTTTTCTAATCATACTTTATCGCTTGCACTAGATGCATGGATTTCAATGTAGATGTTGATTTCTAGGCATATTTGATTTCTTGAATTATATGTCATAATTTCACTATAGATGTTGTTTTCTTATCCTATTTGATTTCTTGCATTATATGGATTAGATGTTAATCTTGAGGTTTTAAAAAATATAAAAATAATCGAGATTATATGGAAGGGTAGAGGGAAGAAGATTTCTTGCACTACATGCATTTATTTCAGTGTAGATGGTGATTCCTAATACTATTTGATTACTTGCACTAGATGCACTTACTTTAGTGTACATGGTGATTTCTAATCTATTTTATTTCTTGCAGTAGATGCATTTATTTCAATGTAGATGTTTATTTCTAATCCTATATGATAGATGCATTTATTTCAATGTAGATGTTGATTTCTAATCCTATATGATTGCTTGCATGAAATGTATTGATTTTAGTGTAGATGTTGATTTATAACCTTATTTGATTTCTTTCACGACATGGATTCCTTTCAATGTATATGTGGATTTCTAATCATATATGATTTACTGCGCTAGATGTATTTATTTCACTGTAGATGTTGATTTCTAATCTCATTTGATTTATTGAATTAAATGCATTAATTTCAATGTAGATGTTGTTTGCTAATATTATTTTATTACATGCATTAGATGCATTAGATATTAATCTTGATACTATATATTATTAGTAATACCTAGAGGGACACTATAAAGAATTGAATAACTGTCAAAATTTGTGGTACCTAGAATTAAGATGAAATAGATGTGTTGCATCAATCCTTCTGCGAATTGCAAATTAATCGTTGAGAATAAATTCTCCCTTCTTCATCCCGAACTAATTACTAATATACAATTACATACATTCAAAATCACTAATATATAATTACCTACAATAATGTATTCAAAATATTTGTAAGAGGAAAAAATATATTTCTAAACATTAAAAAAGATTCAAAATATTCTTGAAAGAGATGTGATACTTGTTGGGATGTAAATATTTTATATAACTGGTTGCCCATTAAAAAATTCAAAATCCATTATTTATTTACTTTGCAAAATAGACTATAGATGAGAAATATCATCAAAATTTTCTTGAAAGAAATAAATTATTTCAAATATTATCAAAGAAAAAAATTATTTGAAGAGTAACTTTGCCCCCTAAATTATTAAAACTACTCATTAAGATATATTTAGTAATAGCTAAAGGGACAGTTAAGAATTAATTAGTTTTCAGCTATTGTGATACCTAAAATTAAATGAAATAGATGTGTAGTATCAATTCTCGTGCCAACGGCTGAAAGTATTGGCTCTCTTCTTCATCATCAGCTAATTATTAATAGAAAATTACATACACATAAAAAATATAACACAAGAACTTTAACAGTCACAAATACTACCATCCAAATGAAAACATGTAAAGAAACAAGCCACTTAAAGGAAAAAAAAACTAAATTAAAGAAGATAATGATATGGTCATGCTTAAAGACCATAATGATATGATGATGCACACCAAAGAAAACATAATGTGAATTTTGAAATTAGTCAACATATTCATAGTAATGATAATCTAGAAATATGGCATTGTTGCTCTCAACACAGGATCTATCATGGGCCTAGAGGGATCATATCCCTTGAGGTGCAAACCTTCCTCAAGCTATACACTCCAAAAATAAATTTTGCACCACCTCAAGAAATTTGTTCTCTCTAAACCCATGATAAATCCAATATTCAAAAATTTGTTCTCTCTAAACCCATGATAAATCCAATATTCAATAGATCATGTGAAGATTCTCACTGCCGACCAACAATCCTGTAATTCTCACTACCGACCAGCAATCATTTGACCGAACCGATCAATCAGCTGAACATTCATTTACTAAAACGATGATGCCATTCCCCAGGAAAATGATAACTGATGTGTATGTTATTCTAGTTTCGCTACTTATGCGCACGTTGTTCTTTAAAACAGGCCCCTTACTTGTGGTTGCTGATGAAACTCAACCCACCCACCAGTTTCCAGGACCACAAAAGAGCAACAATGCTAAATTGCTTGGAGGTGATGGTCATTCTGGACATCATCACATCCCTCATCCTAAACCAAATACCCATCTTCCAACTCCTCCACACCATCGTAACGTTCATTCTTCCGTTGTGGCGTCAGCAGCAGAACTTTCTACGTGCCCTCCAGCTGCACCTCAGTGCCGAAGCAATGCTCCAACCAACTACTACATGTTGCACTGCAAAATCAAACGAGGAGGAGAAAGTGGAGGATAACGACAACACGCAGTTAATGGTGCTTGCTGATTCTAAACCCAATCCCCATCTTCCAACTCCTTCACGCCAATGTAACGTTCATTCTTACATTGGAGCGTCAGCAACAAGATAATTTTCTATGTGCCCTCCACCTCCACCTCAATACCCATCCAATGCTCCAACTCCTGGATGTTGCACTGCAAATTCAATCAAAGGAGGTTAACGGCAAGGTGGAGTTACTTAGGAATTATGGGATCTCCATTGATGTTATAAAGCAGGCGTCAGCACATCATATTAACATCGAAGTCGAAGGAGGCCGGTTTCAAGATTCACTAGCTGCTCACACTCAATCCTTTAAATGCACTAGAAAATTAATTGGCTCTTGAACCATGGACACTTTCTCACAACACACGGATCCCTTCCCTTTATGCATACATATTGACGTTGCTCGTGGGCCCCTATTTCTTTCCTTTGTGCAGGTAGAGTATTGTTATAATCATTCTCAGGAATAAATATCATTTTATGTGTATATCCATTTATCAATTCATAGAATTAATAAAAAATGTTTGAACTCTTCTAAGCCACACATAAAATCATTCATATTCCTGCGTCTCTTAACGGATAACTTTGAGGTGTTTGTCTTCGTGGACATAATCAGAAGCCTTGACTTGTCATTTCTACTCGTCAAGCGAGTCACGATGTTCCAAGTCCTTCGTAGTAGTATCCTCCACTCATGCATTGTCACCAAGATGACATCATATGTTCCATCCACCATCTTAATGAATGAAATCATATGCCTTACATCACTTGAATGGAAAATACTACTTATAGATAGTATCATTGTCTATCAAGAAGAGAGTAGCAAGCGAAATTTAAGGGTATGGTTGATTCAATGAGGAATTACCAAGGTAGATTAATAGATAAAGGATTAACATGTCCTCTTGTGGATGGATAAAAAAATTGGTGTTCTCATGTTAGAGGTTGTTAGAGGTTATTCAATGGGTTAAAATGGCTATGATAATAAGAATTTTGGGATTTAGGACAATAAATGTATGAAGTTTTTATAGTTATTCATCATGAAATAAATTCCCTAGAAAAGTATCTAGATGATCTTAGTGCATGTAGTAATAGATTGTTTCAAACAAACATATCTCATATAAATGCTTAAAATCTTAACAAGAAATGAAACTCTTATTTGGAATATTTCATACCTAAACTAGGGAGTAACTTAATGTATGTCCCACATTATTTGAATAACCTTTCTTATAATTAAGAACAACATTTAACTATCTTATATTAAGGCCCCACATGATATGGTGATGTTGTGATTCAATAGACAATGAATTTGAAGAGGCTAATGGGTGGTCATTAATGTGTAAAATTGTTTCCATACCTATTTTATAATATTGACATTCTTTCAAGCCATACCCTAAGAATAAAATTAATTATTCTAAGTTAATTATTCAATATTTCAAAAAGGTAATACATGGAGTGAATTCACTGTTTGATTATGCCATATGGAAATTTTCCAACCGTCTATTAATTTGAAAGGGTTCTTGCAAGTTGTAATGTCCTATGATAAGATTGTATTCATGTTTTTTTATGATTTCCCTTACTGGATTTGGCCCATGTGAATGGAGGTTAATAATAGAGATCCTCTAAAGGTCATGAAATATGTAATACTAAAACAGTAAACATAATGTTTTTTAAATAAGGAATTCACACATTTCACTCTCAATATTTACATACATAATAGTTCAAGAGTTCTAAACAAAATGCTTATGCTTTTCCTATGCATTATAAAAATTCATATTTCCATATATATATATATATATATATATATATATATATATATATATTGGTTTGGCATGTAATGAGTTTTTGTAGAATTTCTTGTGTTAAAATATATCTTTCGATGCCATGTTTTGATAGGCATCTCCACCACCTTTCCAATAATATATCACACTTGGTCAAACTCCTCCTTGATAAGAATATAAGTTAATTTGAAATTGAAAACTGCAATGAGGAAAACACACCAAATTTACAATTAGAAAAACCAAACTTGTTAAAAATTTCACACTTTTAGATATTATCTATGATTTTGTGTTGCAATATGGAAAATGGCACATAAACTTGCACACTATTTAAATAAGTTACTAATGTGCATCTTAAGGTTGATATAACCATTGAAAAATTCACGAATGATGGATTTTGTCATGGAATGCATAAATTTTAATGCCTTCCTAATATAACTTTACCTCCAGCATATTTGTCCAATCAACACTTGACACATGGTATGCTCCATCACATATCAAGTGAACCGTCAACAGATGATGTGGCAGTGTGACTAGAAGCACATATGGCAGTGAGACACACATTGAGCATGATGATGTGGTAGGAGAAACATCACACATTGACTAAGTAGTTTATTTGAATGATTGGATGCTTCTTGAGTGACATATCGCCCATTCAACGTACGCCACATGTTAAGGGTGAAATCAATATGACATCAATAAATTCTTGCCCATGGACCCTATGACTAGGTCACATAACGAGAGCACATGGATTTTTCTCAACTTGTCTCCACAACAAAACAACGAGTTTCCATGAACCTAAATAAATATAAGGTTCTCTCAAACCTACATATGTGAGGCTATTCAAATTAATGTAGATTTTTCTTGATAATTGAAAGATATATCTGATTTGAGACATTAAGAAGTGACACGATTGCTTCTTATTTTTTTCATTTTAGGCCCAAGGATACATTATTTGTTTTCATCTTTGGTCAATACAGGATGTGAGCACATGTCGTGAGCCTTGTGTGTTGGTTAGTGGAAGGCGTCCGGTTATTCTCTCTATTTTGTTATGTCCGAGAAGGAAGAGGATGTACTCTATTGTGCTGGTTTCTCATAGGAATAAGGTATATGCTATGTTGCGTTGGTTTCTCTTTGGAGTGGGTCATGCTATTCATTGGTTACCTAAAGTCATATGTCATTATCTCAATTAACTACCATAAGGTGGAAGGTTTTTCTCTCTATTGTCATTGATTTCCCAAAGGCACGTGTCATTCCCTCTATTGTATTAGATTAACTTGTGCTCTCCATTGGTTTCCTAAAGGAATAATTCGTGCTTTTTAGGGTGTATTTATTGTGATTTATTTCCTAAAGGAATAGGCCATGCTCTCTATTGTGCTGACACAAGTCGATTCACTATTAATTTGACGAAGGAACAAGGACGTGCTCTTCGATATTCTGGTTGTTAGAAGGCATAAGGTCATGCTCTCTATTGTGATTTATTTATTCTTTCTTTGAATATATCTCATATGCATGGTTAAGCCTATGGGACTATTCTTTAATCTATCAAACATCATTTAGATCATTATATTTGTATTTTTTGACCAACATGAATGAATATCTCTGCATCAAAATTAATTTTGAGATTTCTTGAATTGCCATTGTCAGAGGTTCAAATCCAACTGAGGTCATAATTATTTTTATTATTTTCTTCTATAAAATACATTTTGAAAAATAGTAATTTATACGAGAAAGGAGAATTTTGTAGAAAGAAAACCAAAGATTTTTTTTTGTAGAACATGCCCTGAAAGGGCCATTTTTCAAGACATAATTTATTTTATGGTTTTATATGGTTTTTGAGATTATTTTCAAACCAAGTTTATTTTTGAAAAGGAGGAAATGGCGAGAACTCAATTATGATATTTCCAAGGGTCACAAAGAATCATACGATGTATTCTTTACGTTATAAAGCTATATTTTTTGTTTTGGGGCTTATGAAAATGTCTTAGGGTTTATGACAAGGTTTTTTATGTATGAACAAAATGGTATCTTTGAAAGTTGTTATTATATTATATTGATGAAAAAGTTGTTGTGATGAATAGGTTGACTGATGAATAAAGCTTAACAACATTGGTAGTAGCTTAATGAGAAGTTTCTGACAACTTGATGAAGAAACTTGTGACAATAGTGTTATGATACATTTCTCAACACTTATATTATTTATGATGCTTGTTGATCGAGTCTGAAATAGTTGAAAATTTTCCAATATAGATAGAAGGAGATGAGTGCCTCCACTGAGGTTGGTTACTCAATTAGGTTATCTCCTGCAACATTTAGAGGTTGGTTCATTAATCAATTTATTTCCTACAAAATTCACATGGTGGTGCCTTAATCAGGTTCTTTCCCAAAGCATGTTAGTGTTTGCATCATTTTGGGGTTGATTCCTCAATTTGGTTGTAGCTAAAACCTAGTTGGTACTTGTATTTTTCAGGGAATGGTTGTCTATTTCTGGATGGCTCTAATAAAAATTGTACATATGATATGAAATATTGAAGAGGAGAGAATTTGTGGTTTCCTCCCATAATGGTTTCTACATAAAAAGATAGTGTTCTCATGTGTTGATGTGATAATTATTAGTTGATGCACAAATTTATTCAATGTTATAATACATTATATTTTCTGATCCACTATTATAAAATTTGTTGTAAACGATTTTGAAATTTTGAAATGGAAATTAAATTGATCCAAACATCCTGATAGTGTAATATAAAAGTCTATCTCAGAGATGTTTCACTGAAAAATAAAAGGAGAAGAAAAAAGTGAAGGCTAAAGACAAAGCAGAGTTATTGGTGCTTGTTGATCCTAAACCAAATATCCAACTTCCAAATCCTTCACACCAACTTTAATTCCATTCTTCCATTGGGGTGTGAGAAGTAGGAGAACCTTATACATGCCCTACAGTTGCACCTCAATGCCCACCCAATGCTCCAACTCCTGGATGTTGCACTGAAAATTCAAAGGAGGCTAACAACAAGGAGTAGTTAAGTGGGAATTATGGGAACTCCATTGATGCTAAAATAAATGTGGGAGCACATAACATCGCAGTCGAAGGAGACCGATTTCACGATTGAGTAGCTACTCACACTCAATCCTTTAAATGTACCAAGAACGTTATAATAGTAAACATAATATTATATAAACAATGAATTCATATATTTGACTCAAAATATTTAGATACACTATAGTTTAAACATTATACAAAAAAAATTATACATGCTCTTTTTATGTGTTGTAAAAAATAAGATTTCCAGTAATATATATATATAAAAAATAAATCATGCGAACATGAAAAATTTCGTTAATCAATCATATAAATAATATCAATATTTTCAATGTATTGCATGAAAACTCATTTATTATTATTATACTTCAAGATATCTAGTAATCAAGATTCAATTTTTTTCTCAATTTGTTTATAGGAATATTCACATCATGACATGTAGTAAAGATGAATAAAAAGGATTTCTATGTGGAGGTCAAGTTTATCCTCACTATAGGCATAAAATAACAATGTTTATTTCTTTGATATAACAACAAAAACATGTTCCTAAATTATAAAATATCCACAAATGAAATAGTACATAACAATCAAGTCACAACTTGGATAAGCTATTATTATGAAAAAATCGACTTTGATATATGGTTGGGTAAGATAGAATGGGCAAGACAGATTAAGAAAATTAATTTGTTATGTGTCAGTGAATTAATTTATTCTTGTGACGGAATTGAGATCGATATATGCTTGACATTTGTTTATTGGTCATGCAAGTGTTTTGTCACTTAAAATGAAATATTTTTCATTTTTACGCTGGTGAATGTGATTAATGGTGTTTGATCTTAAGTGGTGAGAAATAATACGACCATCGCATGATAGAGTGACGACGTAATTAGGAATAGAATATAAACAATTTTATATTTTATTATGATTATATGAATGTTTATTTTGAAATAATGATTAAATAATTTTAATCTAATTAGTCACCATATAAGATATTATTTTTTGTTTTTCAATACAATTTAAAAACTACTTTAAAATTATATATATATATATCTGTGTGTGTGTTGTTAGATATATCATGTAAATTACATTAATTGCTATTTAATTATTTAGATTTTTCTTGTAATATTTAGTTAATTATTTAGAGCTATATATATCTATTAGTTATAATAGGTATGATATCTTGAAAAGTGTCATGCTTTAGAAATTAAATTAGAAAATTATTTGGGAGTACTTTTAGAAATTCATTAAATATAAATGGACACTCGCAAATGAAATAATGGATCCATAACTAAATAAATTTAGGACAGAAGCTTATTTAAAGCTTGTTTCTCATTTCTTCTTATTGCAAGAGAGTTGATCAAGGAAAATTCTGATGATTATCGTAGTATAAGAACTTCAATGATACAGGTGATGTGAAGCGGAGATTCTAGCTCTACAAGCTTTTGGAAAACTCCAAAATGATCAATTGATGATTGGTATGAAAATTCCTCATCCTTTTTTAAGGAAAATAAAATTGAGTTTTTTTCTTTTAATGTGAGATTGATGTTTGGTTTTGATTTTAATATTTATCAAATTATTTGCAACCCCTTCATTCTTTTGACTTGGCTCTATAATTTATATTTTTTACTCTAAATGCTCTTTGCAAAAGTACAATAATTCATTTTGTTTGGTTTGAGGCAGAGAAGCTTTTGAGCTCACACACTATTTTCTTTTCTAGTGGTTCATGCCATCCCTCTACCACATGAATTTTTTTTTAGCCTTATCACCGAACTCTAGAATTTAAGATGACCTTGTGTTCATTTTTTTTTCGTGTGTAAAGCCCCCTATAGTTTGTTTTCTATCGATCTCTTGAATTTGTGGTGAGTGTATTGATTGTTTTGGTGTGGGTAATTTTCAATTCCAGGACAAAAGAAAAATGTTAGTAAGCCAAATTGATTTCTTTGTACAACCACCATTTTTACACCGTAAGTTGTTTCCATTTGAGAACAACTCCCCCAGTTGCCACCGTGTACCAATTTGCACCATGAGATAGAATGCTAGATGATTGAGGATTTCGAGGCCATTATATTAATAGTTAATATTTAAGATGAAACTAATAGTTATATTTCACGTTCAAAAAGTAATGAAAATACTACTTCTTGCTTAACGGTTTCTTTACGGCTTAATCACAGACATTTTTCTCATAGATGGATAATAGGTACTCGTTAGAAGCTTAAGCCGCAACAAGAAAGTTAATGACATTGGGGAAAATCTACTGAGCTTTTGTATCTTCTATTTTGGGAATCTTTTCTTGGACATCATCTCAAGCCTTGACCCCATGAAATATATTACTGAACTAGGATGGAGATTGATTGTTCTGAAGCATGTCACGAGCTTGAAATGTTTCATGAAACCTATTTTACCACCTCTATTTCTGTTGTCAAAAGATATTTTCATGTTTTGGATCGTATGAAGGGATTTTTGTATGTTTTTTGTTTTTCCTTTGTATGTACGTGTTTCTATGGATGGATGCATGTTCTTGTTCTTATTAGCAGGGGTTTAAAGATTGTTTATGTATTTTAGTATTTCTTTTGAGTATGATTACTCTTTTTTGTCTGTTGTAGAGCAATCCAATGTGATTCAAGTAATAGGGATTGGTTAAGCTCCTGCAGTAGCAGTCGAGAGAGGGATGTGAGGGAACGAAATTGATGGTTGGTTAGGATACATGATCTTTATGGGTCTCCATTTGTTGTTGCATCAATGGTAACTCCTTTTGTTCCTTCAATTGGTACATATAGGGTTAGTTACTGAAACCCTATATCTTGGCTTATCCTTAGACTAAGGCATATGGGAGAAGGCAGTTGATGTCATGAGCTCGACTGGAAGCTTGGAAAAAATGCAGAGGAAGTGATTGTTTGCGATCCAGATTTGAGCTTTTAGGCGAGGATTGTGGATTGGTTGTCATGCATAATGGGATATTTCTTGGAGAATCAATGATCATTTCCCAAAAGGGAAGAAATTTTCTAATTGACAAGGGTAATAGCAGACCAAGATGTTCATCTCGTCATTCTCATGTTGTAAGTCCTTACAACAGTGAATATTTTTCTTTCATCCAGTTGACCTACCAAGTTTATAGAGACATTGTGATGAGTTTTATTGTTCAAGGAGAACATCAATATAGCAAGCCCATTTTACAAATAGCCATGAGACATGTTAATTTTATGTAATGTGTTATTGTATTTGTGGCTTTGGAAAGAACAGTAGATACGAGCATGGATGCTTGCCATTTATTCTCACGAAAGTTGAAAAAGGAGCACTATCAAGAATGTGAGATTTTATTTTTGTTAGATGTTATATAAACAAATTTTGATCCTTATTTTTTTCATGGGATAGCAACATTTTTTCTGCACTTGGGTTTCCATATTTTTCCACAAACCCAAAATAATAATGTTTTTTCATTTGTTGTTGTTTAGTTCTATTTGGTGCTTCTACTAGTTATAATCGTTTATCCAAAATAATTACTTGAGACCATCAATATACTTTTATTCGTGAGCTTGTTCGTAGATATCCATGGAAAATTCTAAGAAGCACAAAAAAACACACTCTCCATACAGTTAATATCATTATCGTGATAGGGAAGGGGGGAGGGGGCGGTTTCTATATTTAGTTTAATGTTATGCTCTTCTATTATTTAAGTGGTGATGAGATTTTTTTTATTTATAGAGGTTGAAATGATAAAAATCATTATTCAATATTGACTAGTGTTTCAATGATTGCGTTTTGGTTTGTTGTGAACTTTTTTTTTAATCACCAGTAATCATAAATTCGTGATGTTATTAATGTGAAATGATTTCATTATCAATATGGATAACAAAAGTCTAAGATCAAACACCATTAATCACATTAACCAGCGTAAAAATGCAAAATATTTTATTTTAAGTGCCAAAAGTCTTGCATGACGAATAAACAAATGTCAAGCATATATCGATCTCAATTATGTCATAAGAATAACTTAATTCACTGACACATAACAAATTAATTTTCTTAATTTTTCTTGCCCATTCTATCTTACCCAACCATATATAGAACTCGATTTTTTCATAAGAATAGCTTAAGTCACTCTCAAATAAAAAATCAATTTTCTTAATTTTTCTTGCCCATTCTAGCTTACCCAAGTTGTGACCTAATTGTTATGTACTATTTCATTTGTGGATATTTTATATTTTAAGAATATGTTTTTGTTGTTATATCAAAGAAATAAACATGGTTATTTTACGCGTATAGTGACGATAACCTTGACCTTCACATAGAAATATTTATTATTCATGTTTACTATATGTCATGATGTGAATATTCCTATAAAAAAATTGACAAAAAAATTGAAACTTGATTACTAGATATCTTGAAGTATATCAATAATAAACGAGTTTACATGCAATATGTTGAAAATATTGATATTAGTTATATGATTGATTAATTAAAATTTTTTATGTTCACATGATTTATTAAATTTATATCTCTCTCTCTCTCTCTCTCTCTCTCTCTATATATATATATATATATATATATATATATATATATATATATATATATATTAGTGGAAATCTCATTTTTTACAACACATAAAAAGAGCATGTATAATTTCTTTGTACAATGTTCAAACTATAGTGTATATAAATATTGTGAGTCAAATATATGAATTCATTGTTTATATAATATTATTTTTACTATTATAACATTACATAATTCATGACCTCTACACCATCTCTATTAGTGACTGGCATTCACATGCACAAAATCCACTAAGGATTATTCTCAAAAATTGAACACAAGTTTATCTTCAAATATCATTATACATTATATATTTCATTGGCTAATCTCCTCATGATAGACAAAAGTATTATTTTTGATTAAGGTGATGGATGGAATATGATGTCATTCATTACAATGGTGGATGGATATGATCTTTTCTTGTTGTTGATGCACTAGTGCAAGAATAAACATTATATTATTAGTATGAAATAATTGAACATAATTCATGGCATTTAAAATCTCTCTATTATTATCCTCCATTCACATTGACCAAAGCCACTAAAATGTGTTCTCAAAAATTGAATACAAATTTATCTTTGGATATCATTATACATTAAATTTCCGTTGCTACTCTCTTTGTGATAAACCATTATAAAATCTATATGTAGTAATTTTTGTGAATGTGACGGAAGGAATATATGGTAATTGGATTGATGAGTAGCAACGACAAGTCAATATTTGTGATTATGTCCACTGGGACAATCACCTAAAATTGATCAATTAATAAAAGAAGTAATATAAATGATTTTATGCATTGCTAAAAGAGTTCATACAATTTTAATTAATGTTATGAAATGATGGAATGATATACATACAATGACATTTATTATTTCCAATGATTATAACAATAGTGTTCTTTCTCAAAAGAAAGAAATAGGGTCCCACGAGCAACATCAATATGTATGCATAGAGGGTGGGGCTCCGTGTGGTGTGAGAAACTGTCCTTGGTTCAAGAGACCATTAATTTCTTGGTGCATTTAAAGGATTGAGTGTGAGAAGCTACTCAATCGTGAAATCGGTATCCTTCGACTGCGATGTTAATATAATGTGCTCACACGTTCACTTTACCATCAATGGATTTCCCATAATTCCTACTTAACTACTCCTTGTTGTTGGCCTCCTTTGAATTTGCAGTTCAACATCCAGGAGTTAGAGCATTCGGTGGGCATTGAGGTGTAACTCCAGGGCATGTAGAAGGTTCTCCTATTGTTGACACCCCAACAGAAGAATGGAATTAAAGTTGGTGTGAAGGATTTGGAAGTTGGCGATTTGGTTTAGGATCAAGTAGCACCAATAACTCTACTTTGTCTTTAGCCTTCACTTGCTTCTCCTCCTTTTATTTTGCAGTGCAACATCTATGAGATGGACTTGGAGATTACACTATCAGGACAGTTGGATCAATGTAATTGCCATTTCAAAATTTCAAAATCATTTCATTTACAAATAAATCTATAACAATGCATCAGTAAATATAATGCATTATAACATTGAATGAATTTGCGCATCAAATAATAATTATCACATCAACACATGAGAACACTATCTTTTTATGTGGAAACCATTATGGCAAGAAACCAAAAATTCTCTCCTCTTCAAGATTTCATATCAAATGTAAAATTTTTATTAGAACCATCTAGAAAGAGACAACCATTCCCTGAAAAATACAAGTACTGACTAGGTTTCATGTACAACCAAATTGAGGAATCAACCCCGAAATGATGCAAACACTAACATGTTATGGGAAAGAACCTGATTAAGGCACCACCATATGAATTTTTTAGTAAATAAATTGATTAATGAACCAACCTCTAAATGTTGCAGGCGATAACCTAATTGTGTAACCAACCTTAGTGGAGGCACTTGTCTCCTTTAATCTATATTGGAAAACTTTCAACAATATTTCAGACTCGATCAACAAGCATCATAAATAATATAAGTGTTGAGAAACATATGATAACACTATTTTCACAAGTCTGTTCATAAAGTTGTCACAAACTTCTCATAAAGCTACTACCAATATTGTTAAGCCTTATTCATTAGTCAACCTATTCAGCACAACAACTTACTCATCAATATAATATAATAACACCTTTTAGAGATACCATTTTGTTCATACATACAAAGCCTAGTAATAAACCCTAAGACATTTTAATAAGCCCAAAAGCAAAAAATATAGCTTTATAACATCAAGCTTACATCGTCTGATTCTTTGTAACCCTTGGAAATATGATAATTGATTTTTTGGCATTTCCTCATTTTCAAAAATAAACTTGGTTTGAAAATTATCTTAAAAACCATATAAAACCATAAAATAAATTATGTGTTAAAAAATGGCCCTTACATGGCATGTTCAAAAAAAAAAAATCTCTGGTTTCCTTTCTACAAAATTCTCCTTTCTGGTATAAATCACTATTTTTTAAAATGTATTTTATGGAAAAATAATAATAATAAATAATTATGACCTCGACCAGATTTGAACCTCTGAAAATGCCAATTCAAGCGATCTCAAAATTAATTTTGATGTAGAGATATTCATTCATGTTAGTCAAAAAATAAAAATTTAATTATCTAAATGATGTTTGATAGATTAAAGGATAATATCATAGTCTTAACCATGCATATGAGATATATTCAAAGATACAATCAATAAATTACAATAGAGAGCATGAACTTATGCCTTCTAACAACCAACATATCGAAGAACACGTCCTTGCTCCTTCATAAAATTAATAGTGACTTGACATGTGTCGGCACAATAGAGAGCATGGCCTATTCCTTTAGGAAATAAATCACAATAAAGAGCATGAGCTTGCACCCTAAAAAATCAATAGAGAGCATGAATGATTCCTTTAGGAAACCAATGGAGAGCACAAGTTAATCTAATACAATAGAGGGAATGACATGTGCCTTTGGGAATTCAATGACAATAGAGAGAAAAACCTTCCACCTTATGGTAGTTAATTGAGATAATAACCCACTACAAACAGAAACCAACGCAGCATAGCATATATCCTATTCCTATGAGAAACCAACACAATAGAGTACATCCTCTTCCTTCTGGGACATAACAAAATAGAGAGAAAAACTCGATGCCTTCTATTAACCAACACACAAGGCTCACAACATGTTCTCACATCTTGTATTGACCAAACATGAAAACAAAGAATGTATCCCTGGGCATAAAATGAAAAAAAAGCCATTCGTGCCACTCCTTAATGTGTCTCATCAAATATATCTTTCAATTATCAAGAAAAATCCACGTCAAGTTGAATAGCCTCACATATATAGGTGTGAGAGAACCTTATATTTATTTATGTTGATGGAAAATCATCGTTTTGTTGTGGAGACAAGTTGAGAAAACTCCATGTGCTCTCGCTATGTGACCTAGTCATAGGGTCCATGGACAAAAATATATTGATGTCATCCTAATTTCACCCTTGACATGTGGCGTACCTTGAATGGGCCATATGTTACTAAAGAAGCATCCAATCATTCAAATAAACTACTTAGTGAGTGTGTGATGTTGCTCATACCACATCATCATGCATAATGTGTGTCTCAATGCCATATGTGCTTCTAGTTACACTGCCACATCATCTGTTGAGGGCTCACATGATATGCAATGGAGCATACCATGTGTCAAGTGTTGATTGGAAAAATGTGGTGGAGGTAAATTTATATTAGGAAGGCATTAAACTTTATGCATTCCATGAAAAAATCCATCATTCATGAATTTTTCAATGGTTAGATCAACCTTAAGGTGCACACTATTAACTTATTTAAATAGTGTGCAAGTTTGTGTGCCATTTACCATGGATTGCAACATAAAATCATAGATAATATCTAAAAATGTGAAATTTTTAACAAGTTTGGTTATTTTCATTGTAAATTTAGTGTGTTTTCCTCATTGCAGTTTTCAACTTCAAATTAACCTATATTCTTATCGAGGAGTAGTTTGACCATGTGTGATATATTATTGGAAGGGTAGTGGAGATGCCTATCAAAACATGGCATCGAAAGATCTATTTTATCACAAGAAATTCTACAAAAGCTCATTACATGTCAAACCACTATGTATCTATCTATCTTTCTCTCTCTCTCTCTCTCTCTCTCTCTCTCTCTCTATATATATATATATATATATATATATATATATATATATATATAGGAAAATCATATGCATTTTGTTTACAACTCTTGAACTATTATGTATGTAAATATTGAGAGTGAAATGTGTGAATTCGTTATTTAGAAAACATTATGTTTACTATTATAGTATTACATATTTCACGACCTTTAGAGCATCTCTATTATCAACCTCCATTCACATGGGCCAAAGCCACTAAGGGTAATCATAAAAAAACATGAATACAATCTTATCATAGGACATTACAACTTGCAGGAATCATTTCAAATTAATAGATGGTTTGCAAATTTCCATGTGTCATAATCAAACAGTGAATTCACTCCATGTATTACCATTTTGAAATATTGAATGATTCACTTAGAATAATTAATTTTATTCTTAGGGTATGGCTTGAAAGAATGTCACTATTATACAATAGGTATGGAAACAATTTTACACATTAATGACCACCCAATAGCCTCTGCAAATTCATTATCTATTGAATAAAAACATCACCATATCATGTGGGCCTCTAATATAAGATAGTTAAATGTTGTTTTTAATTATAAGAAATTTTATTCAAATAATGTGGGACATACATTAAGTTACTCCCTAGTTTAGGTATTACATATTCTAAATAAGAGTTTCATTTCTTGTGAAGGTTGTAAGCATTTATATGATATATATATCTTTGAAATAATCTATTGCTACATGCCCTAAGGTCATCTAGATAATTTCCTAGAGAATTTAGTTCATCATGGATAACTATAAAAATGGATAAATTTATTTTCCTAAATCCCAAAATTCTTATTATCATAACCATTTTAACCCATTGAATAACCACTAGCATTGTAACACCAATTTTTCTATCCATCCACAAGAGAACACGTTAATCCTTTATCTATTAATCTACCTCGGTAATTCCTTGTTGACTCAACCATACCAATAAATTTCACTTGCTATTCTAGTCTTGATAGACAATGATACTATCTATAAGTAGTATTTTCCATTAGAGTGATGGAAGGCATATGATTTCATTCATTAAGGTGGTGGATGGAATTTATGATGTCATCTTGGTGCTGATGCATGAGTGGAGGATACTACTACGAAGGACTAGGAACATCGTGACTCACTTGATGAGTAGCAATGACAAGTCAAGGTTTGTGATTATGTCGACGAAGACAATCACCTCAAAGTTATCCATTGAGAGACGCATGAATTTTGAATGATTTTATGTGTGGCTTAAAAGAGTTCAAACATTTTTTATTAATTCTATGAAATGATAAATGGATATACACATACAATGATATTTATTCCTACGAATGATTATAACAATAGTGTACCTGCACAAAATAAAGAAATAGGGGCCCACAAGCAATATCAATATGAATGCATAGAGGGAAGGGATCCGTGTCGTGTGAGAAATTGTCCATGGTTCAAGAGACAATTAATTTTCTCGTGAATTTAAAGGATTGAGTGTGAGCAGCTAGTGAATCTTGAAACTGACCTCCCTCGACTGACATTAATATGATGTGATGATGCGTTCTTTACAACCTCAATAGAGATCCCATAATTCCTAATTAACTGCACCTTGCTGTTAGCCTCCTTTGAATTTGCAGTACAACATCCAAGAGTTGGAGCATTGGCTGGGCATTGAGGTGCAGGTTGAGGGAACATAGAAACTTATCTTGCTGCTAATGCCCCAACGTAAGAATGAACATTACGTTGGTGTGAAGGAGTTGGAAGATGGGGATTGGGTTTAGAATCAGCAAGCACCATTAACTGTGTATTGTCGTTATCCTTCACTTTCTCCTCCTCGTTTTATTTTCTTAAAGAATTAATCATTCGGTTAGTTTAGAAGTAGTTCTAGATTAGTTAGTAATCAGTTTCCAGATTCATTTTATGCATAACTGTTTCTGACTTGTTTAAATATACATTTCTCCTTTTAATAAACGTGTGTGTCGTGACATTGTGCTCTCTGCAATTCTCTGTTGTCTCCTTTGTTAATTTGACATGGTATCAGAGCTGAGAGTCGATCTTGTCGATCCCCTTTGTGAATCTATTTTCTGTTTGATCGTTGGAGTAGCAGAGACAGAGATCATGGCACAAGAGGAGTCTCATTAGAAAACTTTCAAGTTTTCTTTGCATTTGAAGTGGGAAAACGCAGTCTGCTAAGGAGAAAGAATTTTCAGTCAAAGAAGACTGAGCCAGTGACAAGATTTAGTCTGGAGTTTGTTCGAGAAGTAGAGAGTAGTTGGGCAAAAGGTTTAGTCTGGAGTTTGTTCGAGAAGCAGAGAGTAGTTCGGAAAATCGTTTTGTTGGTATAGTTACCTGAGAGAACGTCGCTAGTTAAGTTCAGATTCCAGTTTGAGAGGGAGAAAATTTGTCTGCAGATTGTGGAAGTTCAAAACATATGACTATTGTTGCTGCCAGTGACTGCAATTAAATACATCAAGTGAGGCAGCGTTTGACCGGTTGAAGAAAATTGTTGAAGGGTAAAGGGTCGCCGATTTCTTTTACTGTTGTTGCTGGTCCTCTGTTCCATATTTTATTTTCCTGTTGCGGTTGGATAAGCAGCCTTGCCCTTGCCGCCAAAGATTTTTTGTTCCATATGAAAGACCTCCGATGAAGGTTTTAAAGAACATGCACCGAAATGCGTTGCAGATGGTCGACACTTATAGAGAATGCATGATTGTTTGTTGTTGATGGAGTAGCAGTCTAGAGACTACGTTCGAAAATTGAGCTACTCGTTGTACATAGCCGAGCCACAGTTAGGCTGTGAACGAAGACGGAAAAGCCGCCGGATAGAAAGAGCCGAGGAAGAGCCCCAATTCGCATAGCCCTACTACCTCTGCTGGAGAGAAAGAGCCTGTCTGCCGCCTCTACACGCTGGAGTAAAAAACCCTCTGCACGCTGGAGTAAAAGGAAACATGCATACTTTTAGTCTTGGGGGGAAGCGGAAATGAGCGGTCCTGCTATTGAAAAGTCCAACTGAGCGGTCCTGCTATTAAAAAGTCCTGTTGTTGAAAATTTTGTGTTCCACGCAAATAAAATTAGGAGAGGTGAAGGTATGAAATCATTTTAAACATCAAGTTGTTTTGAAAAGGGCTTACATCAAGTTGTTTTGAAAAGGTCTTATAGGTTAAAGAAAAAAGGGCATTTAAAAGTAATGTTAAAAGCATGAAGGAATGTGAAAAAGGTTTATTCAAAAGAGCATGAATGAAGTTGAAGTTTGCATGAATGAAGATGAAGTTTTTTAAAAGATGGATTTCTTTTAAAAAAATGAGATTTAAAAGAGGGCTATAATTTTTAAAAGATATTAAGTTTTTGGAAGAATTAATTGAATTTGAATACAGTTGAGGAATGGAATCATGTTTTTTTTGTGGTTCATTTAGAATCTGAAGAGTAAAAAAGTGAGTGAGAAAGTGAAAGAGGAATGGAATCATGTTTTTGTTTTTTTGTGGTTCATTTAAAATCTGAAGAGTAAAAAAGTGAGTGAGAAAGTGAAAGTGTTAAAGCTATTTGATGCATATGTAGACTTGTTTGCTTGTGGAATTCAAGAAACGAGGTCATGGGAAAATCCAAGAGGCTAAAGCATAAACTGAAGATGTTCGAAATCTTTTTAGATCTCGAAATAAATAGGCAAAAATACGCTTATGCATTAAAATGCATAAAAGAATCAGTCGATAAAAGTATACTTCCCTTGATTTCAGATGCCAAGACAACCAAGGAGGCTTGGGATACCCTTGAGATATGTTTTGGTGAAGTTGAAGATGAAGGTGGATCTGTAGCGGCAGATCCAAAACGAGATGAAGAGTTTGTTGAATCCCACTGTGCTCAGTCACGGGTGGATGAAGAATGCAAAGAAAGTGCAGAAGTAGAAAAGAGAGGGCACGAAGATGTTTGTGAACCCCACTGTACACAGTTACAAGTGGACGAAGATTTTTTGATACTAGCAACATGGATTGCTGATGAAGATTTGGCGATTCCAGCAACAGAGCTTGCTGACGAAAGTTTGATGAAACTAGCAACACAGTTTGCTGATGATGACTTGTTGATTCCAGCAACACAGCTTGCTTATGATGAGATGGTGAATCCAGCAATGCAACTTGCTGATGAAAATTTGATGGTTGATGTTAAATTTGATAATGAATTTTTGACTAATGATGACTGGTTGCAGATGATGCAACAAAAATATGATATTGACATGATGTTATTTGGTGAAATAACCCCACTGCAGTTAGTGGAAGACAACTTGTTTGCAACATTACAGGTTAGTGGAAAAGAGACAAATACAGAAGCAAAGAAAGAAGTCTGCAAAGGAAAAACAGAAACAGAGAAAGATGCAAAAGTAGAGAATGATGCACAACAACAGAAAGCTCTCACTGCAGAGCAGAAGGAAACAGAGATAGAGGCAGAAATAGAGAAAGAAGCACAACAAGAGAAAGCTCTCATTGCAGAGCAGAAAGATCAGAACCAATGTCGCTTTCTCATTGTAGAGCAGAAAGACCAGAACCAATGTCGTTCTGAAAATATTTTGGATTCTGATATTGATTTCCAATGCGCAGGTACACAAAATGATTATGAAGAAGAGTTAAAGTTTATTGAAACATGGCTTGCAGCACCATGTCTGGATGAGATCTACACAGAAGATGTAGAAATGAATGTTGAAGATGACATGCATGATGAACATGTTAATGAAATTTTCATGCATTGGGATTTTGAAGAAATAAGACATTATTCTAATATTATGTTGCAACAGATTGATCATGAAAACCATAATACAGAAGACAATATGCGGCAGCAGCCCAAATTTCTTGAAGATGTCCAGGACATGCTTAGACAACCTGTAATAGTAAAAGACCTGCACCAACAAATGAAAAGTCTGAGGTTTGAACAATACAATGAGACGAATATTATGAAACAATTTAGAGGCTATAGAATTTGGAAGAAAAGAAGAAGAAAACCAAATCTACTTGAAAGTCAAGAGACTTCTCTCTGACTTCGGAAATATAGAATGAATTTCAATGTCAAAAGTTAGGAATAAAATAATGTAACCCTCAAGATTAAGAGGGAGTGTTAAAGAACTAATCATTCAGTTAGTTTAGAAGTAGTTCTAGATTAGTTAGTAATTAGTTTCCAGATTCAGTTTATGCATAACTATTTCTAACTTGTTTAAATATACATTTCTCCTCTCAATAAACGTGTGTGTAGTGACATTGTGCTCTCTGTAATTCTCTGTTGTCTCCTTTGTTAATTTGACATATTTTGCAGTGTAACATCCAGGAGTTGGACCATTCCTTGGGCACTGAGGTACAGCTGGAGGGCACGTAGAAAGTTCTCCTATTACTGATGCCTCAACGGAAGAATGAATGTTACGATGGTGTGGAGGAGTTGGAATATGGGTATTCGGTTTATGATGGGAGTTTTGATGATTTCCAGAATGACCATCACCTCCAAGAAGTCGATCATTGCTGCTCTTTTGTGGTCCTGGAAAGTGGTTGGTGGGTTGAGTTGCATAAAAAACCATAAGTAAAGGGCCTATTTTAAACAACAACGTGCACATAAGTAGGGAAACCAGAATAACATACACATCATTTATCATTTTCCTCAGGAATGGCATCATCATTTTAATAAATGAATCTTCAGTTGATTGATGGGTTCGGTCAGATTATTGCTGGTCGGTAGTGAGAATATTCACATGATTTTTGGTTTGGTCAGATGATTTAGATCGATTGAATATTAGATTTATTATGGGTTTAGAGGGAACAAATTTCTTGAGGTGGTGGAAAATTTGTTTTTGGAGTGCATAGTTTAAGGAAAGTTTGCACCTCAAGGGATATGATCCCTCTAGGCCCATGATAGATCTGGTGTTGAGAGAAACAATGTCACATTTTTAAATTATCATTATTATGTATATGTTGACTAATTTCAAAATTCACATTATTTTTTCTTTTATGTGAATGACCATATCATTATATTCTTTAATTTAGTTTGTTTGTCTCACCTTTAAGTTGCTTGTCTCTTCACATGTTTTGATTTGGATGGTAGTGTTTATCAATGTTAAAGTTCTTGTGTTATATTTTTTATGTGTATGTAATTTTCTATTAATAATTAGTTGATGTTGAAGAAGAGAGCCAATATTTTCAACATTGGAGGGAGAATTGATACTACACATTTATTTCATTTAAGTTTAGGTATCAGAATTGCCGAAAATTAATTAATTCTTAATTGTCCCTTTAGGTATTACTAAATATATCTTAATGAGTAGTTCTAATAATTTACGGCTTAAAGTTACTCTTCAAATAATTTTTTTCTTTCATAATGTTTGAAATAATTTATTTCCTTCAAGAAAATTTTGATGATATTTTTCATCTATAGTCTATTTTGCAAAGTAAGGAAATAATGTATTTTTGAATTTTTTAATGGGTGAACAGATTTATAAAATATTAAAATCCCAACAATTATCGCATCTCTTTCAAGAATATTTTGATTTTTTTTAATGTTTATAAATATTATTTTTCCTCTTAAAAATGTTTTCAATACATTATTGTAGGAAATTATGTATTAGTGGTTTGAATGTATGTAATTGTATATTAGTAATTAGTTGGCAATGAAGAAGGGAGACTTAATTTGGATTAATTTTCACTTTGCACAAGGATTGACTCCACACATCTATTTCATCTTAATTCTAGGTACCACAACTTCTGACAGTTATTAAATTATTTATAGTGTCCCTCTAGGTATTAATAATAATATATAGCATCAAGATTAACATCCAATGCATCTAATGCAAGCAATAAAATAATATTAGTAAACAAAATCTACAGTGAAAGCAATACATCTAGTGCAGTAAATGAAATAGGATTAGAAATCCACATCTACATTGAAATGAATCCATGTCGCGAAAGAAATAAAATAACATTATAAATCAACATCTACACTGAAATCAATTCATCTAATGCAAACAATCATATAGGATTAGAAATCAACATCTACATTGAAGTAAATGCATCTATCATATAGGGTTAGAAATAAACATCTACATTGAAATAAATGCATCTAGTGCAAGCAATCAAATAGTATTAGAAATCACCATCTACACTAAAATAAATGCATCTAGTGCAAGTAATCAAATAGTATTAGAAATCACCATCTACACTGAAATAAATGCATGTAGTGCAAGAAATCTTCTTCCCTCTACCCCTCCATATAATCTTGATTATTTTTTTATAATTTACAACCTCAAGATTAACATATAATCCATATAATGCAAGAAATCAAATAGGATCAGAAAACAACATCTAGAGTGAAATTAGTGCATATAACGTAAGAAATCAAATAAGCCTAGAAATCAACATCTACATTGAAATCCATGCATCTAGTGCAAGCAATAAAGTACGATTAGAAAACACTATCTATCATTGAAATCAATGCATCTAGAGCAATTAATCAAATAGGATTTGAAATCAACATCTAAAGTAAAAATCAATGCATCTAATGTAAGCAATCAAATAGGATTATAAATCATCATCTACACTGAAATAAATCCCCCCTCCATCTATATCAATATCTCTGTAACACCACCAATTTGTGTGTTGAATTTTTAAAGTTAGACATTGAACTTTAATCCTAAAGGGGGTGGACCCCAAGGGATAAGTATTGTGTGAATGTATTGGCATATTTTATTTGAGGAAATAAATAAAATGATTGTGCATTTTCACCAAGATGAGAATTAGAGATCACTTGCCAAATCCATGAGGATGGATAAGGCAACAAATCCCCAAAATCTTTCAAAAATCCTTGAAAGAAATTAATTTAGATTTGAGGAGGAATCTAAATTTCCCCAATGAAGAGGAATAGTTGGGAAGAGGTAAAGAAAAGCTGGAAAAGCTGAGGAAAAGCATAAAACAGCTTTAAATAATCCCAAAATGGGAAGCCTAGGCTAAACAGGAAAGAAAGCATCCTGCTATTCTGGACGCAGAATTAGAAACATGCTTTCGGGAAATATGAGCTTAAATAAGCTGCTCCTAGGCAGATCAGAGGTTGATCTGTTCTAGGAGGTGATCTCAGCTCGGGGGTGAGTCCTGGGAGACAAGGAGGACTCTAAGGTTGGGAGGTTGGTCATTTGCAGATTGTGGTATGTTCTGAAATTTTTGTTATTCTATTTTCTGATGGTATGAATTGGCTACATATAGAAAAATTAATTAAATGGTGTGATTGATGTTAGTACTACATTTAACAGAGTCCATCCTAAGGTAATCACCTTCCAGATTTTGTTTAGTTGTAGACCAGAAAATCCATAGAGTAGAAACTCCAGAATCTCTAAACCAAGGTCGGTTTAAATCTGAAGTTACTTAGCCTCTACAGATAATTAATTATTGTTTTGCTCCCTGTAGACACAAATGTGATATTATATGCTTATGTGTATGCTAGAGAAACATTATAGCAGTACTAAAGTTACCTGGTATAAATACAAACAGCTGAAAGTAAATACAATGAATTATGACATTCGAACTTATGCTAGAGAATGAGTAACTTTACTCTATAGAATTTTTATAATGTTCATAAGTGTGTAGATTTCACTTCTAAGTCTACCTTTAGTCCTTGAATGAGTTACCATACCCAAAGATTTCATTTATAGTTAAGGACCTCTATTCAAGCACTATCTAATATCTATATAGGTATAACAAAACATAATATAAGAGCGTAATAGTTCTTAAAACATCTTGAATGCACATATTATCCCTACCTCTACTTCAACCTCTGAAATAAAGATCGAAGCAAGATAATTAAAATAAAGTAAAGGCACACTCCCAACTTAGGGACATAATACATGTATTGGCCTAAAAATAAAATAACAATAAATAATAATGAAAGCGCCGAGAGCTAATCAATAGCTCGTTCGACCTTAGTTTCCAATACATGTATATAGAAGTAAAATAAATATCACAAAGAGTTATAAATGAGAATTATATATATGAACCACATATGAAAAAAAGAGATGTCGACTCAAATCAATTATGCAAAAAGGAGGTATATACATGATCGCTCCTGCCATTGAAACAAGCGTATAGTCAAACCTACGGTAGTGCGTGTAGACCTATACAGTGCAACGTAAATGACGAGAGCTAAGCCCTAGCTCGTATTAATCTGGCTTGCAAAACATATATATAAAAAAAAAATAACATAGGAAAATACTAGTTAAAGTTAATATCTGTTTCAGAGAAAATGTTAGCCGAAAAGCTTTCTATACAAATCGTATAGAGTTCTATTGTGTTATGGTCGATTTATAGTTATTGTGGAATCGCATAGAGTAGAGCAAATAAAAACTCCTCCGTCAAGCAAACAAAAATAAGGCTGCGGCATCTCCGAGTTATGTTATACAGAAGACAAACTATAGGATAACACATCCAAAGTACTGGTCGACAACAGGATTTCTCGCTGTGTTCGAACTGCATGCAACTTATTTAACCTATTTTTCTACGTCTGATGTATGGTGTTAAACCTCCCAAAGCCAGCGTGTTGTGATCCACGCGTGGAAGGTATGCCATTCTCAGTAAAACAATAGAAAGAAAGGCGTTGAGATGTCGTTCAGAGAGGTGAATGACCGATATAACACCATCGGTACCCTTTCCTCGTATGAAACATAAATAATCCTGCCAGTAACTAGAGATGGAAACTATTGATGTAATTAGAAACCGATGAGTCAGAACGCCTTTGGTTCTCGCCGACCGAAGCAGTTCAACCTAAATATACAGTCTTAACCCTAGAATGAGTTTGACATATATCTGAGGAAATTGAAGGATAACAGCATGGGGAAAAACCGTAATAGGAAAACCTACGCCCAACTCGCTGAAACGAAAAGAGGATTGTGGGTAGAGTTTACCCCCTTTGAAGACGTACTGACAGTGGCCACATAGAAATGTAGTAAACGCTGAGATGATAACTTAATGAACCCAAATGAACTGAACCGAACGCAGAGATAATTAGCACGCGACCAAAGAGGACCGGCTAGAGCTCTGTCTCGAGTGAACCGACTGCTACGCCGATCTACAGCCTCTCTGCGCAACCTACAATAGCAGATTTGGTACTGTAGTATCAAACACAAAAATAAAAAAAACAAGAACAATAGAAAGCAACGATAAGGCGAAAATATTCAGAGAAAACATTAGATCTGAAGCTCTCCAGCAAGGCCGAACCTGAAACCTCTCTGCGTAGGGTTCACATCGAAACTTAGATGATGGAGACGAAGGGAGTCAAGCGAGACAGGAAGGATCTGGTAAATCGATTGATAACAGAGACTCCACTTTAATGCGCACCCGAAACCCTAATTCCTCTGCCCAATAACCTCCGAAAATCCCGAGGGCGATTGAGCAGACGCAGTACGTTACTAGAAGGGTACAAGGTGATATCAATCGGCACCGGGGAGGTATGGAGTCATAGGCACTGAGGTATTGAGTTAACCCTAGAGCTAACTACTGCCAGAACTGGAGCTCAGTGCTCTCAAGACCTGGAACCGTCAGAACTGTCTATTCAAAATCCACATGTCGAGTTTTTGAGGGACATGGGACAACGTACACCGCCGCTGGCTATTCTCTCTCACGGGAGAAATGTTATTCCTGCAACCAAGAACAAGGAAATGTTACCACCAAACGTTACACGCCAACCCCTTCGAACAGAGCCTGGTGCTAGGCGGCTTATACGAAACATAACCAGTACGAATATTGTGTACTCACATATGAAAACACGACGCGTTTGTGCTGGGTTCAAAGACGAAAGAATAGTATTATTCCATTGTCCGGTAGCATGGATCGGAGGTGATACGCCGACGAGCAGTCTGTTGCAATTCATATCTATGTGATATGCGCCAATCCGTGACAAGTCTGCTGAATAATAATAAAAAAAAATTCGATTAGGGTTAGTCACGTATTAACAAAAAAAAAATTCAATAATGCAAACAACGGAACCATATGGCGGTCAATCCACACGGGTCTGTATTATGGGTTATCTTCAATTGACTATATGGTATGTATTGCATGCTCCCGCGATGAATTAATATAATTCCACTTGATTTACCCTATGGCGAAAGTTGGTTGGAGGAAATCGTGCTGTATGAAATATTAAGATATAGGTAACGAGTATTACATACGGCCGCCAAAAGGGTTTCTCCAAGGTAGGTATAAATATATATATATATAAATAGGTTATATATAGGCATAAGATCCCAATACAAATATTAAGGGGGTTATTTTAATTATATGCAATATATGGTGGCGCTTCCAATAAATTATATAAAAGGGTTTGGACATACATATGATATATATATAAATATAGATGCGATATATATATATATATGCTCCTTGAGTTAATATTGCCAAAGAATATGTATGAAAGATTTGTTATACCGAAGGTTTTGGACCCATATATGTTATATATAACTATAAGTGCTATACATATGCTCCTTAAAGTAATAGTGCCAAAGGCTATCTATGCAAGTAGTATATGTGATATATATATATATATATATATATATATATATATATATATAATGACCTCTACACATACATATATATGTGTATTAAGGATATTAGCTCCATATATATGTGGATACATAGATATATGTGTGTAGTATATAGGGAATTCGAAAATATATGAGTTGAATGTATAAAGTGTTAGGAGAGGTTATTGAAAGGTATGTATATCCATATAGCATATGGTTATATTATGAAAAGAAAAAAAGAGAACCACATCTCTTAATATTATAAAGGGATATATATATATATATATATATATATATATATATATACGGTTGAAAGGAATATAGGTGGAGTGTTCAATATTTTATGAAGATGGAAATGCTAGAGGAAATTATATCAAAAGGGAAGTAAAGTTAGAATTCTGAAATCATTATTTCAATAATTATGTGAATAGAGGGGAAACCCCAGTGTATTCGAAAAAAAAAAAAAAAAAAAAAATTTCCTTAAACTGGAGGTGTTACAAATGGTATCGGAGCACCAGTTACAACAATTTGGGCTGTCAATTTTGTGCTCACTGATTATTACATATTTTGTGTTTCTGAAATTTTTATAAAATTTTGCTAATCTGTGTTGTGAGTGTGTACAGTTGAAATGGCTGAAGGTGAAGGAATTTATGTGGATCTGCATGATGAGTTTGCTACTCCAGATCCCAATGCCCCGGTAATGGCTATGTTTCACAGGCTGCAACGAGAATTGGCTGAACTGAGAAGCCAGAATGACATGTTGTCATCAAATAAGAAGGAGCAGAAAAGCTCATCAGCTAACTTCCGGAATAAATCAAAAGAAGGCGAGAACTTTAAAGAGTAAAGATGGATGAGTCTCGATGATGATGATGTCATAGACAACAACATAAACAAAAGAGAATTGCAGGAGAATTTAGAAAATCAAACCTCCCTCCTATGATGGGGAGAAGGAGGAGGGATTGCCGAAGCTTGGTTGCTGAACATGATCAAGTATTTTCAAGTTTATGAATATGAGAGCAATCAAGGCTAGATTAGTTGTGTACTAGTACAAGGAAAAGCTACAACGTGGCGGAAGAGATAAAATGGTAAGGCTATTGGATGAAATATGCCATTTGGGAAGATTTTCGTAATTAAGTTCAAAAATATTTATTTGAACGAACGTTATTATGGTGATAAAGCTAAATAATTCCATGAACTTAGACTGGGACAGCTCACCATCGATGAGTTTGTCACTAAGTTTACTAATTTACTGAGGTATGTCCCTTACATTAGGGAAGAAAAGGCAAAGGTACAAAGGTTTTTGAACTGCTTGCCTACTGTATACAAGCAGAAAATTGAGTTTGACAACCCAAAGACAATGGACGAAGCCGTTAGAAAAGCAAGATTATGCTAATGATTTTTAAAGTAAACCAACAAGGGAAGAGCCTATTAACAGGGTGACTTCAAAGGCAAAAGACCAAAACCAAAGATATCTAAGAAATTTTGTAGAGATCATCAATGCAAGAAAAATTCAATAAAACAAAAGAATCCAAACCGCTTCACCCCAAGTGGCTTCACACAAGGAAGGAATAAAGAAAGAAGTGGACGTTTTAATTAAGAACTCTTGAAATGTTGGGGCTGGAGAACCCCATATGATGAGGGACTACCCCCATCGAAATATTCACATGATCAGCAGAGAGCGAGAGGCAACAACAGTAAATGACATAGCCAGAAATATACCAACTATCAGTGCAACATTGGAAAATCGGCAAGCAGAACATCAAGCAACCATGGTGGAAATGGAGGGTAAGATTTCTGACCTACCTATTACTGTTTTGATTGATCCAGGTGCTTCTTTGAGTTACATTAGTCCTGGAATTGTAGAAAAACGTAAAATTAAACCTGAAAAATTTCAGCAGTCATGGTTGGTACAGCTGGCTACTGGAACTAAGAGAAAAGTCACACATAAATTGCCCAAAACAGAAATACAATTAAATGGCTTTCCAACAGAAGTAAATTTGAACATATTACCGTTAGGATCCTATGAATTGCTGATAGGAATGGATTGGCTGGAAAAGAAGAAGGCTCTGATGAACTGCTGGGATAAAACCCTGCATTGTGTAGATGAAGAAGGGAAACCTTTTACACTAAAAGGGAAACCAAAATCCATTTCAGTAAGACAAATATCAGCCTTACAATTGAAAAGAACAGCTAGAAAAGGATACCAAGTCTATGCAATGCATGTAGAAGAAATAGAACAGAAAACTGAGGAAGAGTTACTGGATGCTATACCAGTCATCAGAGAATTTAAGGAAGTCTTTCCCAAGGAAATCCCTCATCTTCCCCCCAAAAGAGAGATTGATTTTTCAATCGATCTGGTACCGGGAGCCACACCTGTTTCCCGAGCCCCTTATCGGATGAGTCCACCAGAACTGATGGAGCTGAAGATGCAGCTGCAAGAATTATTGGATAAAGGTTACATCAGACCAAGTGTGTCTCCATGGGGAGCACCTGTTTTATTTGTTAAAAAGAAGGATGGAACTTTTAGGATGTGCATTGATTATCAGCAACTGAACAAGTTGACCATTAAGAATAGATATCCACTTCCTAGAATTGATGACCTTTTTGATCAAGTGAGAGGGGCCTCAGTCTTTTCAAAGATTGACTTAAGGACTGGGTATCACCAGCTCAGAATCAAAGAAGAAGACATTAGCAAAACAGCTTTCCGAACCCGGTATGGACACTACGAATTTGTAGTCCTACCTTTTGGTCTCACAAATGCCCCTGCCACATTTATGTGCTTGATGAACAGTGTGTTAAACAAGTTTTTGGACAAATTTGTTCTTGTGTTCATAGATGATATCTTAATCTATTCTAAAAACGAATATGAACATAAGGAACATCTGAGAATCGTGTTGCAGACTTTAAAAGAAAACCAGCTATATGCCAAGTTCAGCAAATGTGAATTTTATAAAGATAAAATTCAATATCTGGGTCATATTATTTCTGAAAAAGGGTTGGCAGTTGACCCTAAAAAGATAAAAGCCATTAAAGAATGGCCAGTCCCCACTGATGTCTCAGCAGTAAGATCATTTATGGGAATTGCAGGCTATTATCGCAGATTTGTGGAGAGATTTTCTGCTATAGCAAATCCCATAACCTCATTACAATGGAAGGGTGTTAAGTTCGTGTGGACAGATAAATGTCAAAACAGTTTCGAACAATTGAAACAAAAACTTATTTCAGCCCCTATATTAAAAATTGCTGATCCTGATAAAGAGTTTTTTGTATGTACAGACGCTTGCAGAGAAGGGCTAGGAGGAGTCCTATTGCAGGAAAATTCAGTTATTGCCTATGAATCTAGAAAACTGAAAACTCATGAACAGAACTATAGTGCATATGATTTAGAATTTGCAGCTGTTATCTATGCTTTAAAAATGTGGAGGCACTATCTGCTGGGGAAGAAGTTCACATTGATGACTGATCATATTAGCCTCAAATATTTTTTCTCCCAAACTGACCTGAATGCAAGACAAGCCAGATGGATGTCCTTTCTAAGTGAATTTGATATGGACATAAAGCATATCAAGGGGAAGGAGAATAAAGTTGCTGATGCATTAAGTAGAAATGCTTGTCAAAATCTAAACAGCATGGGAAGTAGTGCCCATATGGAGGTAGAGGAATTGGTGGGAAAAGCAGCAACTCAAGATCCCAACTATGAAGCACTCTTGGTGAAACTACAGACAAGGGATAAAACTGATTTCACTAAAAACCAAAAAGGGCTGCTCTATTACAAAAACAGGTTGTATATTCCAAATATAGAGTCATTAAAAAGAGAAATTCTAGATGAATATCACAAACAACCCTATGCAGGACATCCAGGATATCAAAAGATGTTAACAGCCTTGAAGAAGAAGTTGTTCTGGCCAGGAATGAAAAGAGATGTGGCAGAGTATTTAAGTAGATGTATGGAGTGTCAGCTAGTCAAAGTTGAGCATCAACACCCAGCAGGGCTTTTAAATCCCCTGCCAATTGCAGAATGGAAATGGGACACAGTTTCCATGGATTTTATAACAGGGTTACCCAAGAATAAATATCAACATGATTCTGTAATGGTAGTAGTAGACACTCTCACAAAAGCTGCTCACTTTATACCAGTGAAATCTACTTTCAGAACAGCTCAAGTAGCAAATGTTTTCCTGAAGGAGATAGTAAGGCTTCATGGAGTTCCCAAAGTGATTGTCTCAGATCGAGATGCTAAGTTTACAGGAGCATTTTGGAAGGGTTTGTTTGCAGGAATGGGTACTAAACTGAATTTTAGTACTGCCTATCACCCTCAAACTGATGGGAAAACAGAAAGGACAAATCAAATTTTAGAAGATATGTCGAGAATGTATGTGATGGATAGGCCATCAAAATGGGAAGAGTATCTGCATTTAGCTAAGTTTGCCTATAATAATAGTTACCAATCCTCTATTAAGATGAGTCTGTTTGAGGCACTCTATGGGAGGAAGTGCCGGACTCCCTTGAGCTGGAGTCAACCAGAGGATAAATTGGTGTTGGGACCAGATGCACTACAAGAGATGGAAAGAATTGTCAAACAGATACAAAGAAATATTAAGACAACACAAGATCGCCAGAAAAGCTATGCTGATAAGAAAAGAGTGCACCGAGAATTCAAAGTGGGGGATCATGTGTATTTATGCATTAAACCCAAAAAGAGCACACTTTATGCTGGAAGTTGTGCAAAACTTGCACCTAGATATTGTGGGCCGTTTGAAATTTTAGAAAGGGTGGGACCAGTGGCTTACAAGCTGGCCTTACCACCCCATGTTAGAGTGCATAATGTGTTTCATGTTTCATTATTAAAAAGATATGTGCATGATGCTTCTCACATAGTTGATTGGAATGTTGTACAGGAGGAACCAGAAGGGGAGTTTCTGCCAGAACCGCTTCAAATATTGGAGCGGGAAGAAATTGAATTAAGAAACAGAACAGTGGCGAGAGTAAAAGTGCAGTGGAAGCACTTTACTGCTGAAGAAGCTACCTGGGAAAGGGAAGCTGAAATGATGGAGAAATATCCATTTTTGTTTAAGTGAACTCTAGTAGTTAAGTAATAACACCGAGGACGGTGTTTATTTTCAGAGGGGGAATATGTAACACCCCCAATTTGTGTGTTGAATTTTTAAAGTTAGACATTTAACTTTAATCCTAAAGGGGGTGGACCCCAAGGGATAAGTATGGTGTGAATGTATTGGCATATTTTATTTGAGGAAATAAATAAAATGATTGTGCATTTTGACCAAGATGAGAATTAGAGATCACTTGCCAAATCCATGAGGATGGATAAGGCAACAAATCCCCAAAATCTTTCAAAAATCCTTGAAAGAAATTAATTTAGATTTGAGGAAGAATATAAATTTCCCCAATGAAGAGGAGTAGTTGGGAAGAGGTAAAGAAAAGCTGGAAAAGCTGAGGAAAAGCATAAAACCGCTTTAAAGAATCCCAAAATGGGAAGCCTAGGCTAAACAGGAAAGAAAGCATCCTGCTATTCTGGACGCAGAATTAGAAACATGCTTTGGGGAAATATGAGCTTAAATAAGATGCTCCTAGGCAGATCAGAGGTTGATCTGTTCTAGGAGGTGATCTCAGCTCGGGGGTGAGTCCTGGGAGACAAAGAGGACTCTAAGGTTGGGAGGTTGGTCATTTGCAGATTGTGGTATGTTCTGAAATTTTTGTTATTCTATTTTCTGATGGTATGAATTGGCTACATATAGAAAAATTAATTAAATGGTGTGATTGATGTTAGTACTACATTTAACAGAGTCCATCCTAGGGTAATCACCTTCCAGATTCTGTTTAGTTGTAGACCAGCAAATCCATAGAGTAGAAACTCCAGAATCTCTAAACCAAGGTCGGTTTAAATCTGAAGTTACCTAGCCTCTACAGATAATTAATTATTGTTTTGCTCCCTGTAGACACAAATGTGATATTATATGCTTATGTGTATGCTAGAGAAACATTATAGCAATACTAAAGTTACCTGGTATAAATACAAACAGCTGAAAGTAAATACAATGAATTATGACATTCGAACTTATGCTAGAGAATGAGTAACTTTACTCTATAGAATTTTTATAATGTTCATAAGTGTGTAGATTTCACTTCTAAGTCTACCTTTAGTCCTTGAATCAGTTACCATACCCAAAGATTTCATTTATAGTTAAGGACCTCTATTCAAGCACTATCTAATATCTATATAGGTATAACAAAACAGAATATAAGAGCGTAATAGTTCTGAAAACATCTTGAATGCACATCTTATCCCTACCTCTACTTTAACCTCTGAAATAAAGATCGAAGCAAGATAATTAAAATAAAGGCACACTCCCAACTTAGGGACATGATACATGTATTGGACTAAAAATAAAATAACAATAAATAATAATGAAAGCGCTGAGAGCTAATCAATAGCTCGTTCGACCTTAGTTTCCAATACATGTATATAGAAGTAAAATAAATATCACAAAGAGTTATAAATGAGAATTATATATATGAACCACATATGAAAAAAAGAGATGTCGACTCAAATCAATTATGCAAAAAGGAGGTATATACATGATCCCTCCTGCCATTGAAACAAGCGTATAGTCAAACCTACGGTAGTGCGTGTAGACCTATACAGTGCAACGTAAATGACGAGAGCTAAGCCCTAGCTCGTATTAATCTGGCTTGCAAAACATATATATAAAAAAAAATAACATAGGAAAATAATAGTTAAAGTTAATATCTGTTTCAGATAAAATGTTAGCCGAAAAGCTTTCTATACAAATCGTATAGAGTTCTATTGTGTTATGGTCGATTTATAGTTATTGTGGAATCGCATAGAGTAGAGAAAATAAAAACTCCTCCGTCAAGCAAACAAAAATAAGGCCGCGGCATCTCCGAGTTATGTTATACAGAAGACAAACTATAGGATAACACATCCAAAGTACTGGTCGACAACAGGATTTCTCGCTGTGTTCGAACTGCATGCAACTTATTTAACCGATTTTTCTACGTCTGATGTATGGTGTTAAACCTCCCAAAGCCAGTGTGTTGTGATCCACGCGCGGAAGGTATGCCATTCTCAGTAAAACAATAGAAAGAAAGGCGTTGAGATGTCGTTCAGAGAGGTGGACGACCGATATAACACCATCGGTACCCTTTCCTCGTATGAAACATAAATAATCCCGCCAATAACTAGATATGGAAACTATTGATGTAATTAGAAACTGATGAGTCAGAATGCCTTTGGTTCTCGCCGACCGAAGCAGTTCAACCTAAATATACAGTCTTAACCCTAGAATGAGTTTGACATATATCTGAGGAAATTGAAGGATAGCAGCATGGGGAAAAACCGTAATAGGAAAATCGACGCCCAACTCGCTGAAACCAAAAGAGGATTGTGGGTAGAGTTTACCCCCTCTGAAGACGTACTGACAGTGGCCACATAGAAATGTAGTAAACGCTGAGATGATAACTTAACGAACCCAAATGAACTGAACCGAACGCAGAGATAATTAGCACGTGGCCAAAGAGGACCGGCTAGAGCTCTGTCTCGAGTGAACCGACTGCTACGCCGATCTACAGCCTCTCTGCACAACCTACAATAGCAGATTTGGTACTGTAGTATCAAACACAAAAAGAAAAAAAACAAGAACAATAGAAAGCAACGATAAGGCGAAAAGATTCAGAGAAAACGTTAGATCTGAAGCTCTCCAGTAAGGCCGAACCTGAAACCTCTCTGCGTAGGGTTCACATCGAAACTTAGATGATGGAGACGAAGGGAGTCAAGCGAGACAGGAAGGATCTGGTAAATCGATTGATAACAGAGCCTCCACTTTAATGCGCACCCAAAACCCTAATTCCTCTGCCCAATAACCTCCGAAAATCCCGAGGGCGATTGAGCAGATGCAGTACGTTACTAGAAGGGTACAAGGTGATATCAATCGGCACCGGGGAGGTATGGAGTCATAGGCACTGAGGTATTGAGTTAACCCTAGAGCTAACTACTGCCAGAACTGGAGCTCAGCGTTCTCAGGACCTGGAAGCGTCAGAGGGACATGGGACAACGTACGCCGCCGCTGGCTATTCTCTCTCACGGGAGAAATGCTATTCCTGCAACCAAGAACAAGGAAATGTTACCACCAGACGTTACACGCCAACCCCTTTGAACAGAGCCTGGTGCTAGGCGGCTTATACGAAACATAACCAGTACGAATATTGTGTACTCACGTATGAAAACACGACGCGTTTGTGCTGGGTTCAAAGACGAAAGAATAGTATTATTCCATTGTCCGATAGCATGGCTCGGAGGTGATACGCCGACGAGCAGTCTGTTGCAATTCATATCTGTGTGATATGCGCCAAACCGTGACAAGTCTGCCGAATAATAATAATAAAAAAATTCGATTAGGGTTAGTCATGTATTAACAAAAAGAAAATTCAATAATGCAAACAACAGAACCATATGGCGGTCAATCCACACGGGTCTGTATTATGGGTTATCGTCAATTGACTATATGGTATGTATTGCATGCTCCCGCGATGAATTAATATAATTCCACTTGATTTACCCTATGGCGAAAGTTGGTAGGAGGAAATCGTGCTGTATGAAATATAAAGATATAGGTAACGAGTATTACATATGGCCGCCAAAAGGGTTTCTCCAAAGTAGGTATAAATATATATATATAAATAGGTTATATATAGGCGTAAGATCCCAATACAAATATTAAGGGGGTTATTTTAATTATATGCAATATATGGTGGCGCTTCCAATAAATTATATAAAAGGGTTTGGACATACATATGATATATATATAAATATAGATGCGATATATATATATATATATGCTCCTTGAGTTAATATTGCCAAAGAATATGTATGCAAGATTTGTTATACCGAAGGTTTTGGACCCATATATGTTATATATAACTATAAGTGCTATACATATGCTCCTTAAAGTAATAGTGCCAAAGGCTATCTATGCAAGTAGTATATGTGATAGATATATATATATATATATAATGACCTCTACACATACATATATATGTGTATTAAGGATATTAGCTCCATATATATGTGGATACATAGATATATGTGTGTAGTATATAGGGAATTCAAAAATATATGAGTTGAATGTATAAAGTGTTAGGAGAGGTTATTGAAAGGTATGTATATCCATATAGCATATGGTTATATTATGGAATATATATATATATATATACAGTTGAAAGGAATATAGGTGGAGTGTTCAATATTTTATGAAGATGGAAATGCTAGAGGAAATTATATCAAAAGGGAAGTAAAGTTAGAATTCTGAAATCATTATTGCAATAATTATGTGAATAGAGGGGAAACCCCAGTGTATTCGAAAAAAATAAAAATAAAAATAAATTCCTTAAACTGGAGGTGTTACAATCTCCCGGAATCTATCCTTCTTTGTCTCTCTATTTGATCACCCCACTAAACACACATACTCTCACTTTCCATATCTCTCTATCTCTCCCTCCCTCTCTCCCTTTCTCTATCTCTCTCTTCTTCGTTCTCTTCACCTACCACATATATCTCTATCTCCCTCTACCTGTCCTTTTTCTTTGTATATAACCCTGAAAACATGCACACTCTTTCTCCATATATATCTATATCTCCCTCCCTCTTCATATCCCTCTCGCTTTCTCTTCCATTTCTTTCTTTCTCTCTCTCTTTTATCATTCTTCCCTCCTACTATCCCCTCTCTCTCTCTCTCTCTCTCTCTCTCTCTCTCTCTCTCTCTCTCTATTCTTTCCTCCCTCTGTACCCCTTCCACTCCTCTTCTCTATCTCCCTCCCTTTCTCCTTCTCTCCCCCCTTCCCTACATCTCTCCTTATTGTATTTTTATCTCACACAAAAATATATACACTCTATCTCGATCTCTCCATTGTCACTTCCTCTCTCTCTCTCTCTCAAAATTTCTCTCTCTATGTATTTCTTCTTCACAACCTCTCCTCCTCCAACTCAATATCTCTATCCCTACCTATCAATTCCTCTCTCTCGCCTTTCCCTTCTCTCCTTTCCTCTCCTACATCCTTCTCTCTTCCCCGTCTATCTCTCTCTCTTTCTCTGCCCTCCAAACTTGTCAATATCTCCCTTGCTCTCTCCTACTCTCTCTACTCCTCTCACCCCCCTCCATGTTTTTGACTCCCTCTCCGACTCCTATCTTTTTATCTCTCTTCATTCCTCCTCTCCGCTCTCCATCATTTTATCTCCATCTATCCCTTTTCACTCCTATCTCTCCACCTCTATCACTCAATCTGTTTGTTCTTCCCTCCATATATATCCAAAGTTAATTATATATCATGATATATTAATATATATTATAATATAACAAATTTAATATTATATTAAATTTAATAGTATTAATATTATAATACATTAATATTATTATTATTATTTTTAATATGAGTATTACATTTAGTGATTTTCTTAAATAGCATGATAATAAAATTTCTAATAAAACTACGTGAAATTAATATATATGGTTTTTCTTTTTAAATTTTCATTTTACAAATATTTTATTAAAATAAATATTAAAGGATTTTGGAGCACGATTTTAGGTCCTTTGTCTTGAATTAACCTTTTTCCTTTTCTTTAAAAATGGTATTGGCTTTAGTAAAGAGTAAATATGTTTAAAATTTGAAGTAATTTGGAACTTTAAAGTAGTAAATTCTTTTGTTAAAGGTAAATTTATGATCCATTCAAATTCACATATATGATAAAAGAGATATTAAACACATCGGATAATTCCATTCAAATTATATATAATTTAAAATTCAAATGAATGTTTTAGCCAACACTAAATATATATATATATATATATATATATATATATATATATATATATATATATATATATATATGATTTCATACATACACACATCAGCATCATACTGGGTTATCCTAGGTTGTCTTGACACAAATAGGAAAATGTAGCCATTTAAATGGTTAAAATAAATATAAAATATAAATAATTACATATTTTATTATCATTATATCTATATTTTTTTTCGAATAAATATTTAATAATTTTAATTTAATTATCCATCACTAATAAATTAATGATACAAATTTAATGTTTATTAAATTTTGATTAATCACCGTATAAAATATCATTTTTTATATTAAAAGAGTTGTTAGATATATTATATAAACTATATAAATTGATATTTAATGATTTATATTTTCTTATAATATTTAATTAATTATTTATAGTCATACATATGTATTAATTATATTAGATATGATATTTGAAAAGTGTAGTTTTTTAGAAATTAAATTAGGAAATTTGTTAGGAGCATTTTCATAAATGAATTAAATATAAATTGATACTTACAAATGAAAAAAATGATCCATAATTAGATTATGTTATCTCCGAAATTAGTTTAGTTCCTAAATAAGTTTAGGAAACAAGCTTATTTAAAGCTTGTTTCTCTCATCTTCCTCTTGCAAGAGAGTTGAGTGAGGTCACTTCTGATTATTATCGCCATATGAAAGCTTCAATGGTTTGGATGATGAAACTTCTGATTATGATCATTGTATCAGAGCTCAGAGCTTCAATGACACAAATCATGTGAAGAGGATATTCCATCTATGCAAGCTTTTGGAAAAGTATATCAAAATGATCAACTGTTAATTGGTGTGAAAATTGTTCAACCTTTTTTAATGAAAAGAGAATTAAGTTTATTTCTTTTAATTTCAGATTGAATTTTGGTTTCAATTTTAATCTTTGTCAAATTATTTTCAACCCCTTCCTTATTTTTCCTTGGATCTATAATTTATATGTTTTAATCTAAAGGCTCATTGGAAAAGTACCAAAATTGATTTTATTTGGTTTGAGTTAGATAGAATCTTTTGAGATCACACACTATAGCCATTTTTGTTGGTTCATGTCATCCCTCAACCACATAAAAGTGTTTTTTTTAGGTTTATCATCGAGCTCTTGAATTTATGATTTTCCCGTGTTAATTGTTTTGGCATATGTAAAGCCCCCTGTACATTTTTGTATATCGATCTCTTGAACTTACGATGAACGTATTGATTGTTTCAGTGTGGGTTATTTGCACTGCTAATGCCAGAGAAAAATGTTTGTAAGCCAAATTAATTTCTTTGTGCAACCATCATTTTTATGCCTTAAGGCATTTTCCTTTGAGAACAACTCCCCCAACTGCGACCGTGTACCAATTTGCACCATCAAATAGAATGTTACACCATTGAAGATTTTTAGGTCATCGAATTAATACTTAATAGTTAAGATAAAACTGATAGTTAGAGTGAACATTTGAAAAGTAAACAAAAGATTGCATCTTGCTTATCAGTTTCTTGATGGATTAAGCAAAGGCATTATTATCCCAGATGAATAAGAGGTACGTATTAGAATCTTGAGCCATGTCGAGAAGGTTAATGACAATGGGACCAATATACCGAGCTTTGGTATCTTCTGCTTTGGGAAAGTTTTGTTGGACTTGATCTCAGGCCTAAACCTTGTGAATGATATGGTTGGACCAGGTTGAAGGCTGACTAGTCTGAAGCATGTCGGGATATTGAAGGCTTTCATTAAACGTCGGTTACCACATATGTTTTAGTTGTCAAAAGAGATTATCATGCTTTGGATCATATTAAGGGATTGTTTTCTGTTTTTTTTTTTCGATTTTTATGCACATGTTTCTATGGATGGTTGCATGTTCTTGTTATGTTTTATTAACATGTATTTGAAGATTGTTTTTGTATTTGTTGATTTATTTTAATTCTGATTACTCCATTTTATCTACTGCAGATCGATCCAATGTGACTGAAGTAGTATGGATTTGTTAAGCTCACACAGTATCAATCAGGAGAGGGATCTAAGGGAACGTAGATGATGGTTGGTTACTATCCCTATTCTTTTTGGGTCTCCAGTTGCAGTTTCGTCAATGGTAACCCTTTTTTTTCCTTCAGGTGACACATATAGGGTTAGTTGCTCCAACTCTATAGCCTCGCTTATCCTTAAACCAAGGAATATGGGGGAAGGCAATTGGATTCCATGGGCTTGACTGAAATATTGGAGAAAACACAAAAAAATTTATGGTTTGGGCTCCATATTTGTGTTTATGGACGAGGGTTGTGGATTGGTTGACTTGAATAATGGGACATTACTTGTAAAATCAATGATTACTGCCCAAAAGGGATGGAAGTTCCTGATTGAAATGGGTGATGGATGGTAAAGGAGTTCATCCCTCAATTCTCTTATTTTAAATCCTCACAATAGTGGGGATTTTTCTTTCAGCCAATTCCCTATCCTATTTATAGAATCTTTTTGATGAGTTCTATTATTCAAGGAGAATGCCAATGGAGCAGGGTTGTTATACAAATAGCCATAATATATGTTACTTGTATGGAAGGCATTGTTGTGTTTGTGGATTTCGTAGCAATAATACAACAAAGCATGGCTACTTTCTAGCTATTCTCATGTTAACTAAGGAAGGAAAATTTTCAAGAAGATGGGATTTTTGAGTTTTTTCAGACGTTGTTTAAACAAGTTTTGATCCTTATTTTGTGATGGGATAAAACCATTTTTTCTGTGTTTGGGTTTTCAAATTTTTCCACAGACCCAAAAGAATAATTTTTATTTATTTATTGTTCAGTGTGCCACATGTTATTATGATTTGTATGTGGTGTTGCTACCAGTCATAAGAATTTATTTGTGATCATTAATCAAGACCATCGATATACTTTTCTTTGTAGGTTTTTTCTTGGAGCTCTATGGAAGATTCTGAGAAGGGAATAAAATTTGACTCTCCATATAGTTAATCTCATTATTGTGACACAGAGAGAGGAATTTTCTACATTTAATATAATGTTAGGCTCTTCTCTTATTTCATAGATGATTACAATTTTTTTATTTAACAACCAAAATTAAATACATAGGTTGAAATGATAAAAATCATTATTCAATATTGACCAGTGTTTCAACAATTGTTCTTTTGTTTGTGGTGACCTTTTTTTTCAATCACTAGAAATCACATTAACGAGCATAACAATTCAAAATATTTTATTCTAAGTGACACAAGTCTTGCATGACCAATAAAAAAATATCAAGCATATATCGAACAAAATTGTGTCATAAGAATAACTTAAGTCAGTGTTAGATAAAAAATCAGTTTTCTTAATTTCTCTTGCCCATTCTAGCTTACCCAAGCATATATTGAACTCAATTGTGTCATAAGAATAACTCAATTCGTTGTCACATAACAAATCAATTTTATTAATTTTTCTTTCCCATTGTATCTTGCCCAAGTTTTGACTTGTTTTTTATGTACTATTTCATTTGTGGATGTTTTATAATTTTATGAACATGTTTTTTTTGTTAGATCAATGAAATAAACATGGCTATTTTTATCCCTATAGTGAAGAGAACTTTTATCTCCGCATAGAAATCCTTATTATTCATCTTTACTACATGTCGTTAAGTTAATATTCCTAGAAAACAATTGAGAAAAAAATGAATCTTCATTACTAGATATTTTAAACTATTGCAAGGTTAAATGAGTTCTCATTCAATATGTTCACAATTTTGATGCTAAGTATAATTTATTAACCATTCACATGAGTCATTAAAATTGTTATATATATTAGTGGAAATATTATTTTTTTAAAACTCATAAGAAGAGCATGTCTATTATGTTTGTATAATGTTTGAACTATAGTATATGTAAATATTGTGAGTCAACCACATATAATTGTCAAAAATTGAATAAAACCTTATCTTAAAATATCGTTCTACATTATATTTCCCTGGCTACTCTCCTCTTAGACAATTATAAAATTTCTAAGTATTATTTTCATTAAGGTGACATAAGGCATATGATGTCATTCATTACGGTATTAGTATGAAAAACTTGGAACATAATTCATGACATTTACACTATCTCTGTTATTAGACTCCATTCACATTGACCAATGTCACTAAGAACTGTTCTAGAAAATTGAACAAAACTTTATCTTTCTATATCATTATACATTAAATTTCTCTCGCTACTCTCTTCGCAATAGACCATTAAAACATGTATAAGTAGCAATTTCACTACTACAAGAAGGGTACTTTTAAGAAAAAAAATTAAGACAAAATAAATCTTTTGTCTTAAAATGTCACTTCTTATTTTAGTTATTTTACATTAAAATATAATATCAATTTAATTGTCTTAAATATAAAATTTACCGTAAAAAAAGTTTGAGACAAAAATATTTTAAGCCAAAAATTTATATTTAAGACAAAAAAAATTCAAGAAAAACAAAAATATTTTAGGAAAAAAGTTTATATTTAAGACAAAAACAGTTTAAGAAAAAAATATTTTAAGACAAAACTTTATAGTTAATACAAAAATAGTTCGAGACAAAAATATTTTAAGACAAACCTTTGTATTTAAGAAAATGACCACTTAAGACAATGACACATAAGATGAAACTTGTTTAAGAAAATTTATAATTAAGACAAAATCATATTAGTTTAGCATAATATTATCTAAAACCTACAAAATTGACTCTCACAATGCATCCTAACTTCATCATCTTGGAGGCTAATACTATCTTGGGCCTATATCGAGAATAATATTTCACTTACCATTCATGTTATCTTATATAAAGACAAATATGTGTTGGGATCTTGGTTTTGTTGGGGTAGGGAACTCTCAAGAACACTACAACTTTTCCTTGCAAGATTTCCTGGACATCAATTCCTCCATTTTCCCTTTGATTTTTGTTGATACAATTAGAGACAACTTGTGTGTCACTCCATTTAGGAAATTTGAACAAAGATTATGATAGTGGATAAAGGATAAATATATTTTTAATTTAAAAAAAAAAATATTCAAACCATATGAAATTTCATCATATCCATTTTTTCTTTATATTATTTTTTTCATTTTTCATTAATCCTTTTTAAATTAAATATAAAATTAGAATATGATAATTATATTATTTTTTTAATTAATTGTAAAATTAAAATATAAAATTCTGAGAAGTTAGAATACTTTTAACTAATTTTTAAGTATTCAATTTATTTTATATTTAATTGAAAATCATATTAAAAATTACATAAAAGTAATAAATTAAAGATAATTTGATTTCAAAACAATTACAATATACATAACACATTCTAAAAATATAATAAATAAATAGATAAAAATATATTATTATTTGGTTTGTCTAACTCATAGGGATTTCAACTTTGAATCTCACGCTTTTCTATAACACTTCATAACAAGGTGATTGCAAACTGAGTTATACTCCATGTGCTAAATTTTTTTTTTTTTTAAATATGTGAATATTTTTAAATTACTTCAACTAAAACTTTGATATAAATTTGCAATAAATTAGATACAATAAAACAATAAAAAAATTAAATATATTCTCAATTGTTATATATACTTCAAAACTATACATAAAGAAATCCAAAAAAATTAAAATACAAATTCATTTATATATGCATTTTAAACCTTCATTTTTTTCTTTATAAAAGAAAAGACATAAATTTGATTCTTGCATATATATTATACTCACATCTTAATTTTCCATACCTTCTAATAACGACTATGTGATTTATCATTGATACCATTTCAAATTAGGGAATAACAACTATGTTATTTATCTTCCTCACTTAATAGAGATATATAGAAATAAATTATAAAGGAGCTTCAAATATTACCTCTAGCATAAATTTTAATTTGACCTAAAAAATCATTTTCATGCCCCTATAGTCACCCACATCGAAGGCTGACTTAGCACACCCAGATGGCCCATCACTGTAGGTTTGTGGTGCATCGTGAGTCATTTCATCTCATCGATTTTCTCAATATGAAACTACGTGATTCCATACTACACCTCATACTACACCTCATATTGAAGTATGTAAATAATCATTCCATACAATTATTCCCTAACATAACCAATATGTAAATTATATGAATGAAAGTAATATTATAAAATCAACAACCCAACTAACATAACAATTCTCGAATTTTTTAAATGTGTTACAACCAAGTGAACTCTAGTATCGTATAGCAATTTAAAAATGATAAGAGCACAAAATTCATACAAACTTATCCCCAAATTTCCTATTTTATTTACTATCATTAATCACAACTTTGTCATAGATAAAAATCATTTCACTTGATAGAAATAGTTAGTACTCTCATATGGATGCAACATATGAAGAGTTAAGTTAAGTGAAGCAAAGAAAGTTTAAGTCTAATATTATAAGTCAAGTGAGTTGGAGATAAAAATTTAATTCCTCGTCAAGAAAGGCTAAGTTAAGGAAAAGAAAAATGTTGATTTATATTAAAGTGAAGTTAGAAATGAACGATTTGGGTGTGACCTAGAGATGAGCCTCACTCATTATCATTAATGAAGTTTACTGTAAAGGAAAGCCCCAGCGGCCTCCACAAGTGTGGAAAGGATGGCATGTCAGTCACACGCATTAAGTTGGAGGGTGGCGACATGTTAAAGCATTTGAGGCATTCATTGTTATGCATGAATTCCAGCGGAAATAAAAATTTTGTTTAAGCTCGAATGAAGGTGGTGAATAGTGAGAGCTACAAAATAAAATAGTCAACACTAGTGAGCCTGCATCAATCTTTAGCATTGTTTTTTTGATATGTAACCCATCTTCCCCTCTGTCTTCATGAAGAAATTCTGGTGGGTCTCGGTTCTGAGGTGGTATAGCTTTAATCCATGGGTTATCGGTATTGGTGGGTTGTGTCCGTCTCTAACAATTCATGCAGTGGTATTAATTTTTGATGGGGTTAGTTATATGTATTTCTTAAATCTGGAATTCATGGTGGTTTTTCTTTTGTTTGGTGTTTGATTGTCCCAAAGGGGTTTAACATCTGGTTTTTTTTATTATGTTTGGGTCTGAGAAACCACTATTCTCTGGGTTTTGTATCCATATTTGGTTGAAATTTATTTACACTGGGCTTGTTTTAAGGTGCCGAGGTCGTTGGGATGCAGGAAACTCAGGTAGAGTGAGGAAGGAAAAAAACCTCTGGACCCTCTCCCTGTGTATAGATCTACATTTTCTGAGCTCATTCCTTCTAGTGGGATGCATGACTATAATCCCCGTTGTGTAGTCGTTGTCTCGCTTAGGGCGGTTCCACTCAAATTTCCAAGGGATAATTTGAGGAAAACCTTGTTTGTTTTGGGGAATTCAGGTATTGTTTTAAATTGTAGAAGGATGGTCAAATCACTCCATGTTTTGGTTTTATGTTTGCATGTTGGTCTCTTGATATGTGAGAAAAAAATTAACCCAACTTGAGAGCTGGGTCACAGTGGGCTTCATCTTCCTTATCACACCTTCTTATTTGGCACACCCCGTCACAGAAGAATTGAAAATATGACCCATGTTGGTACTCTATTCTAGAGCCCTACCCCAAGGGGATGGAGCAATTTGGTTCACCTAGTGGCAACCCTAGAGTCCAGAAACCCACTGAGCATGTCATCAAGGAGGTTGTGGAAGCTTACCATGAAATCACAGAGGAGGAAATTCAGAAATTGATAGAGGAATGGGAGGCGAGTATTAATCTACATGTAGAGTCAATGGACATGGAGTCTAAGGACTGGAGGGACTTGGTGCCTAACCATGGGAAAACTTGAGGAAACCTAACTCAATTTAACAACACCCTCTTTTTGTATTGGTTAATCAAATGAATCCTCGACAATGCCCTAGAACATGTTGTTGTGAGTATGGCCACTTTTGTACATGAGTTCTCAAATTATAAAAAGGACACAAGATGGGAAGTTGTGCGACATTTAAAATAACTTACCTTGCATTCTCTCTCCAACTCAATTCATAGGGTACAATACTCGAGTCCTAACATCAGTGGAATTTGACTCAACTCAGGAATCTGAGTAGTAATTATGTTTTTTCCTTTTACAAATTTTGTTGATGTTTATAAATATGCAGATAAAATTTACTTTTAACTACATAGACAACCATGTAAGTAGGCAACTATATGATAGGATTTTTATAGACATACAATCATATTTGGCATGGCTGAAAAGACTCAAATTGTTCTTTTTTTGGATGCATTACAATTATGTCAGGTGGCCAACTTGGTTTCCCACCGGGCAAGTTACGACCAAAAAACAATCTTATTATCTAGCTGTAATTTTCTATTTTAATTAATATAAAAAAGAGGATATACCAAGCTTACAAAAAAAAAGTGAAGTTAGAAAAGTTCAATCAAAGCTTCAAGTCATAGTTTTCATGAGGAAAACAAATTTAGAGTTTGAATGATTCCATATTTAGAGATTCTAGTGCTTATATACTCATGGTTGGGTCATTGTAATGTGAAGTAAGAAGAGAGAATAGCATCAACTTGGTGGATCTATGTGAGACAATAATTAATGAATAAAACTTATTTATTCAAGTAGAAGGTTGTGTACTTATTTGTCTTGTGTTTTTATATTTATCTCTGCCTCTAAATAGAAAGTGGTATCAAAGCAAGGTTTATCAAGATTTAGAAGAACCAAAGGATTTAAGAAGATTATGAGCTACTTCCATTAAGAGCCTTGGCTATTGTGAGTATCCCATGAATCGAACTTTGCATCCATTGGCTCATAAGTAGAAACTAGAGCTCATTGAGAGTTTTTACACCCAACTACTAAAATATTAGGGTGAGTAACCTACCAAGCCAACACCATATCAGGAGGAAAGATTCACTACCACTAACTAAAAAACGAGTCTCCACAGTAAGTTGTAGCCATGAGCCTCGCTAACAATCTTCATATAAGAGATTAGCACAGTTGCTAGTACTTTTTGGGAGTCGTCATTAAAGTGAAGGTTAAAATATTTAATTCTAAATATAATCAAGTATGTGCGACGTTAATTTCTAGAAGGATGAAACAATAAGGAAATAAGTTAGAAGACAAGAAATACGATAGTCATGGGCCACAAAGAAATATTCAAGAAAATCGAGAAAAGGAATCAAAGGGAAGAGGCAAAGTATTTTGAAGAGCTCATAGAGGTTTTCGCCATAGTCGAGCCATATAAAAGACAAGTAGACGATGTAGAAAAATTTAAGGATGAATGGACCATGATAGATCTGGTAACCATGCCACACTTCACTGGTAAAATTTTTAATTTTTAGGAACTATCAAAATGAAAAATTTTCTTCGATGTAAAGAGTTGATTGAGTATCGGTCTAGTAACCCATATGATGAAGTTTTTGATTCCTTAGTGTTGGATCTTGTAAAACATGCATTGGATTATAATTCCTTGTCTAAGGTAGCAAAAGCTACATCTTCCTAGGAAGCATGGAATACCCTAAAAATAGAATTTGGTATAAAGGAAAGTGACAAAAAGAAACAAATTCTGTTACATTATATTCAAGAATCAATAGAAATTCAGCTTTACGTATAAGAGTAAATGATAAATACTAGTTAGAAAGTTAGAAGGTTAATGCTTTTTGTAAAAATAATTAGTCTAGAAAAAGGAAAATGTTTAGCTAAGTTAAAGGAAAGCTATAAAAAATTATCTAAATCATGAATTCTTGGTTTGCATGAGGAAAGGAATGTTAGAGTTTTCATGATTCCATATTTAAAAAATTTTATGTTTATATACCTATGGTTGGGCCATTGTAATCTGAAGCAAGAAGTGAGTATATTCATAGCTCGACTAATTTATATGAGAGAATAATTAATGAATAGAAGTTCTTTATTCAAGAAAAATCTTGTGTATTTATTTGTCTTGTGTTTGGATGTTAATATTTTCCTCACTAACAAGAACTTATCTCCCTACACTTTTTCATGTAATAAAATTGGATCATGACTTGTGCAATGACCCACCCAATCGTAGCTAGACATTGGGTGATTGCCCACTATCTAAACACATATAAATGTATGGTTTTCCCATCCAAATCCTTCACCAAATCTTCATCCCATTTTAGAAATTATAATCCAAATGGTACTTGATAAAATTCTTGTTGCCTTAGCCAAATCTCTTGTCGCATTTACAAGCAATCGTTCCAAATTGAAGAAGGTTGCATCCTTCCATTTCAAATGGGTCAATGTTATGTATTACAAACTTTTCCCAAAATAAGGTTTGGCCCAACCCATCTCAATAGTCATATATGCTCCTTGTAGTCACCTGACTCATGTGCTATATCGCGATGTCCACTCTAGTTGATTCAACTCATTATGATGGGTGATTCTACACATGCTTGCATGTTACCCTCATATGTTCATCCCATGTGCTACTCATTACCCTTGTATTTAGACTAGATTTGTTAAATTATCCTATGCGAACCCCTTGATGCTTCGCATGCCATAAAAAGGGAAAAAAATTTCTAAGGATTGTGCTTGTTATAATTCTGTCATATGTTTACTACTCTCATTTACCTAATATGATTATTCTAAGTTTTTTTCGTGTCAGGTCAGGTTTGTAAATGCAAATCAAAATGTGTTTTGCATTAAGAGAATATGAATATATAAAATGAGAGGGAGATTATTGGGTTTCATCTCCCAATGTCTCTTCATCTTCCAACATCCATTATTTTTTGTTATTTACAACATTTAAATAAGTTTTACTAATCACAAAGATTAAGTTTCAATATTCACCCCCTTAATTTGAAGGGATGTTGGTGATTCCAAGAATCATTCTCAATCTTTCAAAATTTTCCCTTCTAAGTGCTTTGGTGAAGATGTATGCAATCTTCTCATTTGTGGAACAATATCATAGGTGGATTGTTTTGGCCACAAAATTATATTTAATTAGATGGTATTTTTTGTTGATGTGCTATTTTTTATAATGGAACTTTGGGTTCTTGGAAAAATTTACTGCAGAAGCATTTTCAAAAAAAAGAGGAGTTAAATGTATTTTTTCTCCCGCAAATATTTAAGAATTTTCCTGAGCCACAAAATTTCCTCTGTTTCTTCAGCTACTATCATGTCTTATTTCTGGAATCTGTTGGAGCTGACTGTTTGGGTGACCTCTAGGAGAAAACCCTTGATCCAAGACTCGTAACATAACCTGAAGTAGATACTCTATTTATTTATCTCCATCAAACTTTGAATCAGAGTATCCAATCAAGCTGAAGTCACCCACATGTGTATACTTGAGTTCAAAGTATTGAATTCCATTCAAGTACTTTACAACTTTTTTTGCACTAGACTAATGACCGTCATAAGGATTTTACATAAAACTAGAGAGGATTCCAATAGAAAATGAAATGTATGGTCTGGTAGTATTTTGGTAGTTGAGACTTCCTACAAGCTATCTATACCTTGTCTGACTTGTTTTTCTGACATCAAATTTTCCATCAAATATATGAATGGAGTGTCCTTGTCGACAGATGTGGAAAAAATACAACAAGTTTCTCCTCAACTTTGGGAGGTATAGAACATCATGTAGAAGAAAGTATGGAAGTGTTGGGAAAAATACTGAGAGGGGGGGTGAATCAGTATTTACAGCATATTCAAAACTTTTTACTTTTCTTTACTTCAAAACCCATACGCTACTTTCCTGAAGAAGACTCGCGTATATACGCGGATACCCTTTATCAAACTCGCGTATACACAGAGAACCAATTATGTCATTAATTCTTCACTTAAACCATTCCATCATTTATTCATCAGATATTCAATAAACAATAAACATGTGCAGTAAGAACAGAATAAACCATCACACAAAGCATCACACATGAACACCAGGATTTTTAGGTGGAAACCCAAGTCGGGAGAAAACCACCGCTGCAGTTGCTCAGCCTTCAATATTTTATTATAGAGAAAACATATTACAACATATGTGCTGGCGCAGACTCCTACCAGCACGCAGGCACCCACCTGCGCTCGTTTACAAGCCTCTCCTGGAAGGGAGCTCCAACCCCCTGACTCGTTTACCAGCCTCTCCTGGAAGGGAGCTACGACCCCCTGATCTCGTTTACCAGCCTCACCTGGAAGGGAGCTACAACCCCCTGACTGAAGGCTACAACCCTCAGCACCCCTTCGGACCACGTTTCATCAATTTTCACACTGGATCCAACAACTTCAATAGAACAATACTTGTAGGCCACGTTTCATCATATTTTCAGACTAGACCCTCTTCATACATTTAAACTCAATCATACAACCAAACTGATGCAGACAACTCAGAACAGTAGAATACAGATAGCAGCAATAGAGCAGAATAGATTAGTCATTTCTTACCATATACTTCAGCAAACCCTAGTTTGCATACGCGCTTTCACTTCACTGATGTCACGTATATACGCGCTTCCATTCACACAAACCAGCGTATACTTCTGTACATATTACAGAACCAATTTAATTGCGCATACGCGCTTTTATTTCAGCGAAGCCGCGTATATACGCGCTTCCTCTTCGGCGAACTAGCATATGGTTCTTCAGAGATTTTAGGTCATTGCATTTCTTCAGAACAGATACTTCACATAGATTTAACCCTTCACTTCAGACAGATGTTCGCCTCTTCTTGGATCTAATCATTCCATAAACAGATCTAGAAAATACAAGCACATTTCAGATCTAGATCCCCTTCTTCATCATTGGTGCATCATACACTTAGATTTATCATTCAAGTGTAACCCTTTCCATTCAGATCTACTTCAGAGAGAAGTATTTATTCAAGCTCAGAAATCTTGCACCACACTCATGATTTGCATAATGAATTTCATCTCTTTATATAGGTTTATCCTTTTTCAATACCATGAGCCCCTTTTTCAATACCATGAGCCAAAACAACATTACTTCCGATGGTATTCCTGGACGGGGTCAATTAGGCAGATCATTACCCAATACAATGGGTCAATACCATGGTGGTTGCCCCTAGTTTTGCACTTTTAGAGCGCTTTAGCCCATACATGACTTGGAACGTTCTTTTCCGCGTGCATACGCGACTTCCCTTAGACAGATCCGCGTATGATTTGAGACATACTCTTTTACCATAGATTTAGCACAATCTGAGTTCCTTTCTTCACTGCCTTCTGTACTCACTGTAGATACATCAGATTTAATTCATTAAAAACATATTCTATCAAGCACAACTTCATCAAGTAAGTTGTCATCATCTTCATCAATGTGGGTTTCCATCAACGACAACACTCTGCATCATATTGCCAACAATCTCCCCCTTTGGACTTGATGGCGACGACAATGGTGTTTGGTTACCACAACAGATAGGTACATTAAGAATACCATGACACCATGTCACTCTCTCCATTTTTGACACCATTCAAACACCATGTCACTCTCCCCCTTTGACATCAAGAGCAAAGGGTCGACCAAAACCAACATACTCTCCCCCTGAGTTCATGCTGAATTTTCAAGCATATTTTTCAATGAAGTACATGACTCTATGAACTTCCTATCACCAATGACTCATACTTACATCAAAGATCCATCCAGGTGGATTTACATATGAGACTCAACTACCCAACCAAGTGGGTTTACAAAATTTGACTCAGCTACCTAACCAAGTGGGTTTACAAATTCGACAAGTCCTTACAAGACTGAATATTACAATCTTACATCATGGGTCTTAACAAGACCTTTTCATCAAATTACAAATGTGACTTTTCATAACCAACACCAGAAAGTCCTCAAGAAGGAGAACATATTTCAGAATCATCATAATGCCAACAATGCATTATACTCAGCAACGCTAAAGCTCCCCCTGAATCTGTGCATCCAAGCATCCTTTCCATATGACTAAGGCTCCCCTTAGTTTGTGCATCCTGAACACTTTCACCAACAAATCATCAAGGCATCTTTATCAAAACATGAGAAACGAATTATGAGAACTGGAACACCACCAGATATACCAAACAGTATCAGAGATACCAAACAGCATTGCAGCTGTGCTGAAGAGAGCTGACTCCAAGCATAAAATTGTCAGCAATCAGACATACGCGGTTTTCTGTGCAGGAACTCGCGTATATACGCGACTGTGTTTCATGAAACCTGCGTATCCACTGCCATATTCTAAATTTATGCAGATTTGTTCTTTTGACTGGCAGAGAACACTCCCAGCTTCTGTCTTAGATACTCAAACGCTTCCCTGGGCAGAGGTTTGGTAAAGATATTAGCAACTTGTTCTTTGGAGGGAACATACTCCAACTTCACTGTTTGCTCAAGCACTTGTTCACGTAAGAAGTGATACTTGATGGGAATGTGCTTGGTCTTTGAATGCATAACATGATTCTTTGAAATACTGATGGCACTTGTATTGTCACACTTAATGGGGACAAGAGGAGTACATTTGATTTGAAAATCTTGTAAGGTTTGCATCATCCAAAGGAGTTGAGTGCAACAAGATGCGGCAGCTACATACTCTGCTTCAGCTGTTGATAAGGCAATAGAATTTTGCTTCTTGCTGAACCAAGAAACTAACTGGGGCCCCATGTAGAATGCACCACCACTAGTGCTTTTCCGATCATCAACACTTCCAGCCCAATCTGCATCAGTGTAAGCATGAAGAGTAAGATCATCATTCTTTGGATACCATAGACCAAAGTCTTGAGTTCCTTGAAGATATTTGAATATTCTTTTAACAGCCTGAAGATGAGACTCTTTTGGATTAGCTTGGAATCTTCCAACAATCCCAACAACATGCATAATGTCTGGTCTAGTCCCAGTGAGATAAATTAAACTCCCTATCATCGATCTGTATTCTGGTTGATTCACCATGGGAGAATCATCCTGAGAACTGAGATTGCATCCGGTTATCATCGGTGTACTTACAGGTTTGCATTCTTCCATGCCATACTTCTTCAGAATTTGCTTAAGATATTTTGCTTGTGATAGGAATATACCATCTGCAGTTTGATGCACTTGCAAGCCATGAAAGAATGTTAGTTCCCCAAGTAAAGACATTTCAAATTCTTGCTGCATGACAGAAGCAAATTTTTGACTCAGAGATTCTTCATTACTCCCAAAAATGATATCATCAACATATACAACCACAATCAATAGTTTATCATTTTCAACTTTTGTGTATAAGTTGCTATCAACAGACCCTTTTGAAAATCCTTGTTCATGAAGATATTTGTCAAGACGATAATACCAAGCCCTTGGAGCTTGTTTGAGACCATATAGAGCCTTTTTAAGTCTACAAACAAGATTTGTATCATTTCCCAAAATGAATCCTTCCGGTTGTTCTATATATACTTCTTCTTCTAGATCACCGTTAAGAAAAGAAGATTTAACATCCATTTGATAAACTTTGATTTTTTGCTAACTTGAAAAGGAAAGAAACATTCTGATGGCTTCAAGTCTAGCTACAGGAGCAAAAGTTTCTTCAAAGTCTATACCTTCTTGTTGAGTATACCCTTTGGAAACCAGTCTAGCTTTGTTTCTTACAACATCCCCATTCTCATTTAACTTGTTCTTGAAAATCCATTTAGTTCCAATGACATTTTTATCATGAGGTCTTCGTACCAAATCCCAAGTGTCATTTTTTTCAATTTGAACAAGTTCTTCATCCATGGCTTGCCTCCAACATTCATCTCTGCTAGCTTGATTGACATTGGGTGGTTCAATTGTGGATAGAAGTGCCATATGACTAGAAAATCCCACAAGAGTTCTCCTTGTTCGTACACTTGATTCCTTGTCTCCCAAGATTTGAGATTCAGGATGATTCTTTTGAACATATCTAGATGGAGCTTTTTCAGATAGATCAGTTTCAGGTTCATCATTGGATTCACTGTCTATATCAAATGTAGAAGGCCATAAGTCATCATCATCTTCTTTTGTTGTTTTTTTTTCTTCTTTAGGAGCTGCAGGAGACTCATCAATAACAACATCAATACATTCAACAATCTTTTGAAGCCTTTCATTATAACATTTGTATGCTTTGCTTGAAGATGAGTAACCAAGGAAAATTCCTTTATCTGATCTAGGTTTGAACTTGCCAAGCTTTTCATCATTATTTTTGATAAAGCATTTGCTTCCAAAAACTCTAAAATGCTTTACGAAGGGAGATTTACCATAGCAGAGTTCATATGGAGTTTTATCACTGTTTACCCGAACATTTGTTGAGAATGTTTGCTGCTGTATGTGTTGCTTCTCCCCAGAAAGTGTGAGGTATTCCAGAATCATCAATCATAGCTCTAGCCATTTGTTGAATTGTTCTATTCATTCTTTCTGCTACGCCATTTTGTTGTGGAGTGCCAGCTACAGAGAATTGTCTTTTTATGCCATGTTGTTCACAAAATTCAAGGAATTCATTTGATGTATATTCTCCTCCTTGATCAGATCCGAGACACTTGATTTTTAGATCCAATTCATTTTCAGCTAGTGCTTTGAAGCTTAGAAATTTTTCAAATGCTTCATCTTTGTGTTTAATGAACCCGATCCAACACATTCTAGAGTAATCATCAATGAATAAGATATAGTATTCTTCCCCATGTGGTGTCTTCTTTCTCATAGGTCCACATATGTCAGTATGAATGAGTTCAAGAGGCTTACTTGATGATCCTTCTTTGGCATTAAACCGTACTCTAGTCTGCTTACTGAATTGACAAGATTTGCATATGATACTTTCTGGTGGATTAATATTGGGAAGATCGCGAACAGCTTGAAGTCTACTTGCTTTTTTGATTTGAGAGAAGCTCAGATGCCCCAGCCTTCTATGCCATAGCCAATTTTCTGAATATTTGCTCAGGTAACATTGATCTTTTTAGCCCTTTAGTATATACAGGTTGCTTGGATTTCTTTTTCCTTTTATAATAATTTTACCTGTATCAAGATCACGAACCACACATTCTTTTGAACTAAAAACAACTTCTATTCCTTGATCACACATTTGACTTACACTTAATAGGTTATGCCTCAATCCATCCACATACATAACATCTTTAGCCTTCACCTTTTCTTTTAGAAACACTGACCCTTTTCCTTTAATTATAGCAGGAGTATCATTTCCAAATGTAACTTTCTTTTCCTTTTCTAGAGCATTATATGAAAGAAGTTTGCTTTTGTCACCTGTCATGTGTCTTGAACACCCACTATCGATGTACCATTGATTTTCTTCACCTTCCGCAAATAATGCTATCCCACCATTTTCAACCGGCGGTTCTTTCTTTTTCCACACTTTAGAGCTTGAGGGAACATGTTCTTTTGGCTGGATCTTGTTCCTGCATTCAGATTCTTCATGGCCAAAGTTATTGCAATAAGTACATTCAACTTCACTTTGAAGAGGAGAAACGTTGTTATAGGTATTCTTCTTTGGTTCAGTATCCAACATTTTCTTTCTTGCTTCTCTTGTCATGATGGTTTTATATGCAACACATTGAACAACTTTATGACCAAAATTGTGACATGTGAAACATTGCCCATTGAAGTAGAAATTTCTGCGATCATGGAATCTTCTATTTGAATTTACCTGTTGGGTGTAGCGTCTTTGAAAGCTATCCCTGTTAGTGTTCCTTGAATTGAGATGGTCCTGCCTTCCCTGTAGAGATCCTTTATTCGCTTGCTGAGTTGCTGAATGTAGTAAACCACCTGTAGCTGCTTTTAGATAGTTTGGTGCTGAAGCTTGAGAAGATTCTCTGGTATATCCAAGACCTGTCTTTATAAGAGGAGAACGTTGTACCTTGATAATCTCATCTAAAGCTTCAGATCCTTTAGCAAATCTAAGATTCAAGGTCTTTGCTTTCTCAACTTCTTTTCTTTGACTTACCACTTCACATTCCAATTTTTCAATATGTTTCTTTGCTTCTTCAAGCTGCTTTTCAATGGTCTCTTTGATTATCTTTTGTTCTTCTAAGAGAATTTTATAATCTTCTAAGCGTAGTTTGAGTTGATTGTTTTCTTCAAGAAAATCATTTTCCTCTAGAGCATCCATAAAAGTATCCTTTTCTTCTTTTTGTTCAAATTCCATGAGAAGTCTAAGATCTTCTTCACATTCTTCCTCACTATCAGATGACCCATCACTGTCTTCATTAGTATAGTAACTTTTCTTAGAGCTAGATCGGTTCTTATTCCTTCTTACTACTTCTTTTCCTTTATAAGGACATTTTGCAGCATAATGACCAACTTTTCCACACTCAAAACATTTCAAAGGAAGCTTACCTTTGAATCTTCCAGTTCCTAGTTGGAGTTTTCTCACGAAATTCGCTTCTTCTTCATCGGATATGTAGCTGGATTCTTTGACGACTTCCTTTTCTTTTCCTCTTGCAGATACCTTAAAAGCAGCTTCTTTGATTTGAGAAGGACCTCCTTGTCTCATTTCAAAAGAAGTTAGAATACCATGTAATTGAACAATAGTAAGAGTTTGCAAATCTTGCCTTTCTTCAATAGCTGAGACTTTAGAGTCAAATTTTGAAGTCAAGGATCTTAAGACTTTTTCCACCAGAGTAGTATCAGTTATGGTTTCACCCAAATTTCTCATTTGATTTACAACATCATCTAGACGAAGGAAGAAACTGGCAACACTCTCATCACTATGCATCTTCAAATTTTCATATTCAATTCTAAGAGTTTGGAGTTTTGCATTTTTTACCTTTGTATCTCCTTCATAGCTCAGAATGATTTTGTCCCATATTTCTTTTGTTGAATGTAGCTGCATCACTTTAGAAAATTCTGATTCAAGCATGCTTCCTAACAAGACATTTACTGCTTTGGCATTGGTTTCATACTTCTTCCTTTCAGCTGCATCAGTAGGAATACTTACCGGGTATTGATAGCCTTCTTCCACAATTTCCCATACATCTGCACCAAGACTTTGCAGATACGCTTTTGTTCGTACCTTCCAGAATATCATATTGCTTCCATTTAATAGAGGTGGCTTTATAGACATCACTCCTTCTTGACTTCCCATTGCGACGGATCTTCTTCAAGCGATCAAGCTTCTGCAGAAGAACCTGCTCTGATACCAATTGTTGGGAAAAATACTGAGAGGGGGGGTGAATCAGTATTTACAGCATAATCAAAAATTTTTACTTTTCTTTACTTCAAAACCCATACGCTACTTTCCTGGAGAAGACTCGCGTATATACGCGGATTCCCTTTATTAAACTCGCGTATACACAGAGAACTAATTATGTCATTAATTCTTCACTTAAACCATTCCATCATTTATTCATCAGATATTCAATAAACAGTAAACATGTGCAGTAAGAACAGAATAAACCATCACACAAAGCATCACACATGAACACCAGGATTTTTAGGTGGAAACCAAAGTCGGGAGAAAACCACCGCTGCAGTTGCTCAGCCTTCAATATTTTATTATAGAGAAAACATCTTACAACATATGTGCTGGTGCAGACTCTACCAGCACGCAGGCACCCACCTGCGCTCGTTTACCAGCCTCTCCTGGAAGGGAGCTCCAACCCCCTGACTCGTTTACCAGCCTCTCCCGGAAGGGAGCTACGACCCCCCGATCTCGTTTACCAGCCTCACCTGGAAGGGAGCTACAACCCCCTGACTGAAGGCTACAACCCTCAGCACCACCTTGGACCACGTTTCATCAATTTTCACACTGGATCCAACAACTTCAATAGAACACCACTTGCAGGCCACATTTCATCATATTTTCATACTGGACCCTTTCCATACTTTTAAGCTCAATCATACAACCAAACTGATGCAGACAACTCAGAACAGTAGAATACAGATAGCAGCAATACAGCAGAATAGATCAGTCATTTCTTACCACAGACTTCAGAAAACCCTAGTTTTCATACGCGCTTTCTCTTCACTGATGTCGCGTATATACGCGCTTCCATTCACACAAACCAGCGTATACTTCTGTACATATTACAGAACCAATTTAATTGCGCATACGCGCTTTTCTTTCAGCGAAGCTGCGTATATACGCGCTTCCTCTTTGTCGAACAGCGTATGGTTCTTTCGAAGATTTTAGGCTGAATTTCTTCGGTAATCGTATACTTCACACAGATCTAACCCTTCACTCTGCATTTTCGCATGTTCGCCTTTCGATCTAATCATTCCATAAATGCATCTAGTAGATACAAGTGCATTTCATATCTAGATCCCCTTCTTCATCATTGGTGCATCATACATTCAGATTTATCTTCAAGTGTAACCCTTTCCATTCAGATCTACTTCAGAGAGAAGTATTCATTCAAGCTCAGACATCTTGCACCCACACTCATGATTTTCATAATGAATTTCATCTCTTTATATAGGTTTATCCTTTTTCAATACCATGAGCCCCTTTTTCAATACCATGAGCCAAAACAACATTAATTCCGATGGTATTCCTGGACGGGGTCAATTAGGCGGATCATTACCCAATACAATGGGTCAATACCATGGTGGTTACCCCTAGTTTTTCACTTTTAGAGCGCTTTAGCCCATACGCGACTTGGAACGTTCTTTTCCGCGTGCATACCAGACTTCCCTTAGACAGATCCGCGTATGCCTTGAGACATACTCTTTTACCATAGATTTAGCACAATCTGAGTTCCTCTCTTCACTACCTTCTGTACTCACTGTAGATACATCAGATTTACTTCATTAAGAACATATTCTATCAAGAACAACTTCATCAAGTAAGTTGTCATCATCTTCATCAATGTGGGTTGCCATCAAGGACAACACTCTGCATCATATTGCCAACAGGAAGTCGAAGAAATTTTAGCTTGATGGTGCCAAGCCCTGATGGCTTGAGGTTTAAATTTTCTACGAAGTATATTGCTCCATTAACATTATCAGTGAATTCTTCAAATAAAACTCTTCTCAAAGTCATGTGGCATGTTACTCTTGAATAAAGCAACCAATCATATTTCCATGAAGCAATTGAACAACTAAATAAGTACTTAGTTACTCCAATGTTGAAATTTGCCACAACATAATGAGAAGAATTAGGTGCTTTACCTTTCCCTTTACTAGGTGTTTTACCATGTACAATGAATGATTTTTCAATGTTGTTACCATAGGCTACACACCGCTGCAACAACCTTGTGATACCAAACAATGCACAATGATGAACCAACGCACATTGATGAACCAATGAACCAATTGGACATCAACATAGATTATAGGGGTAGCATTCCAATGAACTAGTGCTCACCAATGTCCAGACGAAGAGTATACAACTCAATGCAGTGTTCAGTCCTACAAAAAATTCAACTCAACGTATAGACAATTGAAACACACCATTAAATTTAGAACTTGCTCAAATCAATCCACCACGGGCTCTACAAGGGCCAAGGGCATACATGTTTGATGCCTGCATGTCATCTCTCAATGTTAGGAAACATTTAGTCCTTAAATGAGTTCCATTGATACCAGGTAGGAAAATTTTAGTCCAATATCAAACACATGCCAACATTCACAATATTCAATGCATTCAACACACAACAACATAGTTCCAATACATAGTGCATTGAATGCACCAACAAGATGGTTCAAGGAAATTAAAAAGGATTAACCACAAAACTTAAACAACCATACAACCATCCATACACACGGCTTGAAAGCCAATTTATAACTTAAACAGTGATCATGATTAGCATGGGTTACGAACAAAGTAATATATATGACATGACTCTTTTATAACAATGTTCATTTCTAACATCTCATATTGCAATGCATACCAATCCAAGACATTTTAACGTAGTTTATGCATGCAACAAATCAAATTTGTTGTAGGAGATCACATACGATTGATGTAATATCCCAATTTTTACTACTTTTAATAGACAAATGAACAATCCTAAAGGTTGAGTGGACGTAAAGAAAAAAAATTGTTGTGGATATATTTTATTTTTTAAATTTAATAAATTTGGAATTTTAATTATTGTGCAAATACTAGAGTATAAATGGAGATGAGGATTTCAAATCCATGAGTATGGATAATCTTCCAAATAATTTCTCAGATTCTCCAAAAATCCTTGGAGAAAATAAATTAAATTCTAATATTAGATTGGAAATAAAAATCTAAAAATATACCTTTGTCAAGTGGAAATTTAATGGGAAGAGGTGAAATAAAACTAGAAAGAGGAGAAACCTAGTTTTAAATTACTTTTGTGGAAAAAACAAAAGGAAAGCCTAGACAAAAAGGAAAATAGTATCCTGATTAACTAGATGAAATTATGAAAACATGTTGAAAGGAAGGAAAGCTTAAATAAGCCATTCCTGGGTAGACAAGAGGTTGTCTACACCTTGGACGAAATGGTCTCTTCTCGAGGGGAGCTATGGAGAGAAAGCTGAAGGTTCGATGGAAATTAGTCTTACCAAAATTGGTATGCACAATTAATTCAATTTTGTGTTATGAAATTTAGTGTTGCAGAAATTTTGAAATTATCTATTTGAATTGAATTATGATTTAATTATAGTATATGGAATTGTGTAAGAAAGTAAATTTTATGCATGATTAATTTCTATATAAAATTTGATTAGACAGTCTGATGTATTTAACAGACAACAACTATAGAAATTGTAGTTTATCTGTATGGTTACATAGACAATTAGGATTTAATAAACCAACTCTTAGAATGTATAAACCCCAGTAACAAGTTTAAATCTGAGGTTAGGTTTTAAACCTTATTACTATATACATAGGAAACATAAATAAATACATGGGAAAGAAGTTAAAATTTGTGTATTTATTAGTTGTACAATAATAACATTAAGTAGGAAATTTATACATAAAGAGGAAAATTCCTTTCTCTTGGTAAACATGAATATGGGAACTCCAAGTAATATCAACTACTATAACATAACTAGAAGATTTTGGATATACATATAAATTATTTCATTAGCTCAAAAATGTCACAAAGGTCAGATAGAATAAAGTACATGCAGAAAAGTAAACATAACACAAATTTCTGAGAATAAGTATACTGTATCATACAACAATACTTGAAATCATGATATTTTTTTGTACATAAATTACTATTTAATTCTGTCATAAATTATAGACAGAGTCCATGGTCCAAACTAAACAGTTACAACAGAATTATCAATTTGAATATAGTTCATAATTCAAGAGGATGAATTCTTCAAAGTGATATGGACCAACCCATAGAGAAGAAACCAAAATCTATTGTCAATGAATGACATATTGAAGTGCCCAAAACTTACAGAAGTATAAATTAAATTATAAGAAGGTGCATTGAATAAAAGGGAGTACCTACACATACAATTATACATATGAATTAATATGTGTACAATTGCTTTTAACTATAAGTAAAGAAATGAATACATAAGTAAGTGATAATAGTAATTAAATATGGAAATATTACCTTACTGTTTTTTAATATACAGTGATAGTAAATCTGCATATAAATATGAGAAAAATGCTTTAGTGTAAGAATTAGACAAAACATAAGAGAAAGAGGAAATTAATATGACAAGAGGGAAATTGATTACCTCTAGTCTCGCCAACAAAATAATTTTCAAACACTGAGGAACTGTATATAGTTGAATTATAGTTCCTGTACAAATCAAGATTTTATTAATTTGAGAAAATTAATGAAATCTTAACAATTATTTCATATTACTCTTAATTTGACATAAAAGTGTAATATGCGAAATTCATCTAGAAAATATATCTGTAATATAGTAGTGTTAAATTCGATCGAAAATTTTCTAAGTAAAACAAGAAAGGAAACCTCATCAATATAATTTTTTTATGAGGAATATTACAGAGACAAAGTAACTCAAAAGTCCTCATTAAGAAACGAGGGTTTCTGAATTTAGTTAAAAACCGAATTTACTTTAGATAAATGTCTCATTACAAGGATATAAGAATTTGATGGAAAGTGGAAAATATGAATATAGGGATAGAGAAGGCCGAACCTAGATGTCTCTAATTCTATTATGAAAATTGTAAAATCTAACTCTCGATAATAATTACGTAGGAGAGAAATTGAAAACAATTTGAAATACAACAATGCAATCCCTTTCAAAAGTGAAATCAAACAATAACAAAAAACGCTTTACTTGAAAATCGAAGGAAACACAATATGTATACAGTGGTATATCAAAACAATGAAGCTCTCGTTGGTTCTGCAAATCAAATTTAGGAAAAATTTAAGTTAAATAAGTACAATTCTCATTCAACACAAAACTCAAAATTTATTTCAAATAAAACATTTAAACCCATATCGTTTAGGATCTCAGATATTTTTACAACTATAATGGTCAAAATGGTAGAGAACTCATACTCATGACAGGCATTTTGATACCACAGAGGATAACGATAAATTGGAAATAAAATGAAGATAGGCATACTCCAGAAGTATATCTCAATAGTTTAATTATAGATGAAAATGAAATGCTGGAGAAACTACCAAAATATTATCATAGAAAAATGTGTTTAATTACCAACGTAAGCTCTCAAAATATTGTGACAAGAATGAAGTCTCTGCCGGAATTAACCCTCAGCTACGTTATCATACGCATGACGATATACTATGATGGTATCGACTTAAATGAAATACTCGGAGAGAAATAACAAGATTTATTTCGAAATTTAATATTAAATCTGTAAGTAAACAAGATTTAAGGAGTAAAATAATAATAATGCGGTAAAAATTGAGTTACATTCATTACCATAATAGAAAATCGAAAGTAGTATCCAAACCAGCACTACGTTAAGGGTTTTGAAATCTTACCTACTTCTTGGAGGAGATGAAATTACCTCATAACCCTCGAAAGTGTTGAATGGAAACAGGTTAAAAATATCGAATAGAGTGGAATCCTGCAGAACGAAAAATGAATATTATTTATAAATCAAATCATAATGTAATAACTTTTTTTTTACAAATGCATAACTATCCTACGATGAAAACTTGTTAAAAACACTTATGTGTATTGCGTGAAAGGCAATTTTGTCTCTGAAAGTCACGCGAAATTTTCAAAGTAGGATTTCAAATTCATGATAAGATCCAACACCAGTGTGGAATGAGAGGAGTAATTAACAAAATTATGGGCTGTGTGGTAAACTAGAAATGAGAGTTGCCAGAAAAACCACAGTCAAATGACCAAATGCCCAAATGAAAAATGAAAAGTTAGGATAGGGTTAGGTCTTCGTAAAATTCCACGGAAGAGATATGAAGCAATCTGAACCATCAACGTGGCAGATATCTAATCCAAAAGTAAATAGAAACATCTACGGAGCCATATGATTACATTAATCACCGGAGTACAATCATAAATATGAAAATTTCGAAACTTCAACCATATTAAAACCTCTGACCTGTAAGAGCTATAGATATTGAATTCCAATCCACAAATTTATTAATGTATAGATCGATATTAACTTAGATGGGAATGTAAAAAGTTACCTATGAAGAATGTCAAGCATAATGTAGAATCAATGTAAATCTCAAAGCACTGAAAATAACTTAACCATGCTACGAATGTTCAATTCGATAGGAAAGGAAAAGCAATTAGTATGTAGAGTAAAACTAATTATTAGAAAGGTGCCTATCATTATATGCTTGAGGTTGTATTATTAACATCCTTAAATCCATATAAGGGGTTGAGAGATCCCTTTTAGTTACATAAAAGGTTTGCGTAGCAATTAGTGCTATGAATATTGTTAACTTTTATAAATATTAAGAATACACTATAGTGTGTTAAGGAATTAATTAGTGTGGAAGTGGAAAAAGAGATGAAAGGATATTAGAATAATTCAAACAAATCAAGGTATAATATAAAGTAATAAGTTTTCATATTATGTTATATGTAACAAAAAAATTTAAAGACAGAAATCACTAGAAAGTATAAATGCAGTTGTAGTAGAACAAGGGGATGAAGAGATGTCTGCATAGACAGTCACTACTAAAACTGAATTATGAGTTCGTCAAGAAAAACAAGAATTATAAATATTCGGGAAAAAAAAATTTCTATACGTGAAATTAGAGGTTGTGAAGGAAATTATCACAATAGAAAATAAAACAAAATAATTCGTCAAAGGGTGGAGAAATACATTAATGGACATGACGAAAAATTAGTAATTATCCTGTAATTAGAAAAGAAAAATTTGTCAAGTGGATTTGTTACAGATGGTATCAGAGCCCATGTTAAAACACTGGGCATATATGTGTCCTCATACATAAAATTAAAAATCGAAAAAAAATTGCTGCTGTAAATTAATTTACATTGAAAAAATTTTGCAGTAATTTAATTTTTGCATATAGTGATTTAGTGCAGAAAAGTACAGTTGTCATTATGAACTAGGAGGTGTGTACATAGATCTGGGTGGTGAGGGAAATCCACCAGATCAAAATTCTCAGTTGCTGGATATGTTTAGGGAGATGCAACAACAATTGATTCATATCAGAACCAGTAATGAAAGATTGTTGCAAACCAATGAAAAGAAAGACAGGTTTATTAAGTAATTAACCTCAATTTCTGGTCACGAAACTGAAGACCCTGGAAGAAAGAGAAAGGAAGCTAAAACCCAGTCAGAAGGATCTGAGGATGGTGAAGTAGTTCGACAGTAGTCCAAAAAGAAAAAGGAATTGTAAGGAGATTTCCAAAAAATTAAACCTTCCACTTATGATCGTGAAAAGGAAGAGGATGCAGAAGGTTGGTGTAACACCCCCAATTTATGTGTTTAAATTTCAAACTGGACATTTGAACTTTAGTCCTAAGGGGAGTGGACCCCAAAGGATAAGTATTTTGAGAATGTAATTAAATATTTAATTTGAGGAAATGAATAAAATGATTGTGTGCAGATTGACCAAAATGAGATTTATGAGATCACTTGCTAAATCCATGAGGATGGATAAGGAAACTATTCCCCATAATATTTCAAAAATCCTTGAAAGAAATTATTCTAATTTAGATTTTTTAGGAAGAATCTAAATTTCCCCAATGATGAGGAAAGTAGTTGGGAAGAGGTAAAAAGCTGGAAAAGCTGAGGAAAGCATAAAAACAGCCTTAAAGAATCCCAAAAATGGGAAGCCTAGGCAAACAGGAAGAAAAGCATCATGATATTCTGGACGCAGAATTAGAAACAGGCTTTGGGGAAAAATAGCTTAAATAAGCTGCTCCTAAACATATTAGAGGCTGATCTATTCTAGGAGGTGATCTTAGCTTGGGGGTGAGTTCTGGGAGACAGAGGGACTCTAAGGTTGGGAGGTTGGTCGACTGCATGAGTGGTATGTCTCTAAGTTGCATTCTGTTTTTTTCTTACTGTGGTATGAATTAGCTACATATAAAAAAATTGATTTATAGGGTATTAGATTTATTAGTACTACCTTTAACAGAATTAATCATAAGGCATTCACCCTTATAATTCTGTATGGTGGTAGAGAAAAATTCTGTAGAGTAGAATCAAACAGAAAGTGTAGACCAAGGTTGGTTTAAATTTGAGGATACATATCCTCTACAGATAATTTACTGTAAATCTCTTCTAATCTATTAGCACCTAATTGTGAACATGAGTAGGTAAATTAAAGAGAATTTCTCCCAAGTCTCTAAACAAATCCTTAAGGTAAAATCTGGAGATTTCTAATGTCTCATGAAGCATAAAATTGTAACTTTAATCTATTTCTGTGAAAAATGGAGCAGAGAGAAAGTAAATGCATAGAGTGCAGAATTAATTATTATGTAAAGAGCAGAGAGGTATAATATTTTCCACAGTTATACACATTAACAATTAATATAACTATTATTTCCATTAACCAAGATTAAATGGAAGAGTAGAAAACCTTAATGCTGTAACAAGAAATTAAGTAGCAAGGGAATGAATCCCAAAACATGACCAGTTCTATAGAAATACCTAGAAACAGAGAGCTATGTATGCAAGAGATGTGAATAGCTATAGGAAAATGAAAAGAAGATCCAAATAGAAATATATAACATGGAAAACAAGAAGAGCATTGAAACCCACTAGAATATAGTCCTGGTAATTCCTACATATTTATTTTATATATATATGAGAATGGACACACAAGTCTATGCATGCAATTATATGTATAGACAGATCTTAGTAAAGTAATTTCAGTTTAAACATGAGTAGAGGAAGAGTGCTAGCTCATGATAACTAGATATAGTACAAGTTAAACTTATCTAGCTACAGGAATCAATATACAGGTACATCAAAAGAAAATTTAAAATGAAATATAACTCTCCAGAAATCTTGAGAGTCTCTTATACAAGTCATGCAAAACATAAATATCTGAGAAATCTTGTACAACTGAACAATATTAGCTCTAGAGAGAATTATATCAGATACAGTCACTGATGTGATAAGCATAGTAAACAAAGAAAAATTCCATTATGTTAAATAGGATACACGAATCACTCCATTCAAGGAAGCAGGAGACAGTCCATACAAAATTAAGCTGTAGCTTCGTTGGAATTATGGCAACATAAAAATATAAGTGACTATATATATACAAAAGTCGCAATACACTCTATAAGAGTCTGAGCCTATAAGGCTAGAGTCTGAGAACCGAAACCCTTATCCCAATAAAAACAAAATTAAAAGAGTGCCAACATACGAACGAAAACATTTTAACAATCTGACTCTGACAGAGTCTCGTTCTTCAACGAACACTATGTAAAATCATAAGAGAGAAATGATTCTACATCAGACGAAATAACGCAACGAGAGGGTGACAGTATTCCCACAGGCATACCGACCTGAAACGCCAAGGAAGACGAGGTTAACATCCATAGAAATGGAAGGGCTCATAATTTCTTTCAAAGGCATACGAATGAATCTGCGTTACCTGTGGAAAAACCAAGTCAAGATAGGAATTAGTTAATAACACCATTGATAGAAAAACGTTCAAATGGAGAAAATGCTTATAAAAACGAGGCGTTACCTGTGAACCAAGATTCTCGGTTCCTACGAGCTCTCTGAAATCAAAAATTGTAAACAGAGTATCGATTAAATTGAAACTCTATAGGATAATAATAGAAGGAAATAAACATATATGTACAGATAGGAGGAAAATCGAGCCTCACAATGTCTGAGTGAATGCCTGTCCTTCTCCTGAAGCGAAGCGAAGAAAGTATATTGGGACGCTACACAGTATTAACAAAATAAATTAGTTATCATTCAATGAAATCGACATAGGAGAAATGTCGACAATAAATCGGAAATGGAATACAACGAAAATTTTTCACAGAGGGTATAACCAAAAATCTCCAGAACGAAATGCATTCATCTTATTAAAGTTCGAAGACTTCCTCAGAATCGAAGTATGGCAAGTTCTGAGCGACGAGCCTGATCTTTAAAGCATAAAATGAAAAAACAAACAAGGGTATAAACGATTACCCAGTAGCGTCGCAGTGGAGTCGGTAAGCCAGAAATCTCGTTCGTAAACAGAGGTAAGCAAACCCCCTGAAGAGCAAAGACCTTGCAGGTGAAGAGATACACAACAAATGATGAACGCGGAAACTGTCTCTACACAATATCAAGGGTTTATATAATTATTCAAAAGACCCTAGAAAACCTAATACCACAGGATCACCACCGTCCACTTGTCAAAATCATAAGAGCCAAGCCACAGATCGAGGGGTGGGCGAGTGAAATTAAACCAGTCGTATAACATTAATGGTGCCAAGATACGAAATATATTTCATGCGTCCCGTTCAAATACAGAAGAGCGCCATTTTAAGCCGAGTAAGCTTGAATGGTAATACCATATCAACGTGGATCTACCACGTGAACAAAAGAATGGGACAGAAACTAGTATAAACCATCCAATGCAACCATATGTATCACCAAATCTGACGTGGAGAAGACTTATCCCGTCGCAATAAACACAGTACCTCAAATCGAGTTGAACTACACGCTCTATGTGTAAATCAATAACGTAATCAAGTTTCACGTAAAAAAATTTGATCTGAAATCTCATGTACAATGATATGCTATCATATCAACGCAGATGTGAAAACAATTATGTATGCCAACTCATCTGACTGCTTAACGCATAGAAGAGCCTGTCATATAATAGTATGTGCATTGAATTAAATTATAATCACTACCAAACGTAGATACATATACGTAATGGGAAAAATCGAGGATATGTAGATTTGGAAGGGGTCTCGAATGCTCGTAGGCATAACCAACTCAAAACCCATCGTGTATAATGCATGAGAAAGGACCGGATGGCCAAGAGCAAATAAACATCCAAGTAAAGGTTAACTATAGGTGCTATATGCTACCTTAATAGAAATAAAATGATATAAATTCACTCCATACTTGGAGTTAGAATAACATAAAATAATTTAAAGAGGAAGTTAATAGAGAGTTCTTGGGGTTATGGTGTTATGATGAAATGAATCTTGTTTAGAGAATTAGGGTTTCATGATAAACCTATGTTAAAAGCATGAAATGCTTGGAGAAGGAATTTTTTTTTTTGTGTAAATAGGAGGTGTGACAAATGGTATCAAAGCTCACGTTATAAAACTGGGTTGGTGACATTGTGCTCACTGTTGCTGTGTGCTCACTGTATAAAATTATTTTTGTGGAATTTTTTTTTTATTTTTATTTTCACTGATCTGTGCTATGTAGTGTACAGTGGTGCTGAATGATGGCAGAAGGTGATGCAATTTATGTTGATCTACGTGATGAGGAAAATGCACCAGATCCCAATGAGCCCATGATGGCTATGTTGTGGGAATCGCAACAAGAATTGGCTGAGATAAAAAGCCAGAATGACAGATTGTCATTAGCCAGTGAGGAGCAGGTAAAGCTCATCAGGGAATTAACTTCGGGGAACAGCGAGGAAGACGAAGGTTCCAGAAAGGGGAAAACTGATGAGTCTGATGAGGAAGATGCTATTAGGCATCAGAATAAGCAGAAAAAGGAATTACAAGGGGAATTCCGGAAAATCAAACCTCCCTCCTATGATGGAGAGAAGGAGGAAGATGCTGAAGCCTGGTTGTTGAATATGATTAAGTATTTCCAGGTTTATGAATATGAAAGCAATCTGAAGGAGAGATTAGCTGTCTACCAGCTACAAGGTAAGGCTACCTTGTGGTGGGAGTAGACAAAGATGGTGCATGCCATTGATGAAAAGACAGTTACTTGGGAAGATTTCCAGGTTAAATTCAAAAATCGCTACTTGAATGAGCGTTACTATGATGACAAAGCAAAGGAATTTCATGAACTTAGACTGGGACAGCTCACTATCGATGACTTTGTTACTAATTTTACCAATCTTCTGAGATATGTACCCTACATCAGGGAAGGAAAGGAAAAAGTACAAAGGTTTATAAATTGTTTGCCTGTTGTATACAAAGAGAAAATCGAGTTTGACAACCCAAAAAAAATGGATGAAGCTGTTAGAAAAGCCAGATTATGTTACCAACAGTTCAAAGGAAAAACTGAACAGGGGAAAAGCTGGGTAAATAAGAATGATTTCAAAGGGAGGAAGAAGAAACCAGCCTATTTGAAGAATTTTGGCAGAGATCATCAGCGGAAAAGTTTTAATAAACCCAAAGAAAGTCAAACTGCTCAGTCCCAAGTAGCTTCTAAACAAATAGATGGAGACAATAAAAAGGAAGGAACAGTCAGAATGAAGGAACCCTTGAAAGGTTGGGGCTGTGGAGAACCCCATCTTCTGAGGGATTGTCCTCATCGAAATATTCAGATGATTATGAGAGATCGAGAAGCCACTACAGTAAATGTCATAGCTAGAAATATACCAACTATCAGTGCAGCCTTGGAAAATTGACAAGCAGAACATCAAGCTACCATGGTGGAAATAGAGGGTAAGATTTCTGACCTAGCTGTTACTGTTCTGATAGATCCGGGTGCTTCTTTGAGTTACATTAGTCCAAAAATAGTAGAAAAATGTAACCTAAAAGCTGAAAAATTTCAGCAGTCATGGTTGGTACAGCTAGCCACTAGAACTAAGAGAAAGGTAACACATAAAATGCCCCGAACAGAAATCAAATTGAATGATTTCCAAACAGAAGTTAATTTGAACATACTGCCCTTAGGTTCATATGACCTACTGATAGGAATGGACTGCCTGGAAAAGAATAAATATTTGATGAATTGCTGGGATAAGACTTTGCATTGTGTAGATGAGGAAGGGAAAACTTTTATTCTCAAAGGAAGACCAAAACCTATCTCTGTAAGACAAATATCAGCATTGTAATTAAAAAGAACAGCTAGGAAAGGATATCAGGTTTATGCAGTCCATGTGGAGAACATGCAATAGGAAACTGAAGAAAATCTGCTGGATGTATTACCAGTAATAAGGGAATTTAAGGAAGTTTTTCCAGATGAGATCCCTCATCTCCCCCCCAAAAGAGAGATTGATTTTTCAATCGATCTAGTGCTGGGAGCAGTACATGTTTCCCGAGCCCCCTATCGAATAAGTCCCCCTGAACTTATGGAATTGAAAATGCAATTGCAAGAACTGTTAGATAAAGGGTCTATCAGACCGAGTATGTCTCCTTGGGGAGCACCAGTGCTGTTCGTGAAAAAGAAAGATGGCACTTTTCGGATGTGCATTGATTATCACCAATTGAACAAGTTGACCATTAAAAATAGATACCCTTTGCCTCGAATTGATGATCTTTTTGACCAAGTGAGAGGAGCTTCAGTCTTTTCGAAGATTGACTTAAGAACTGGTTATCACCAGCTCAGAATCAAGGAAGAAGACATCAGCAAAACAGCCCTTCGAACCAGGTATGGTCACTACGAATTTGTAGTCCTACCTTTTGGATTGACAAATGCCCCTGCCACATTTATGTTCCTAATGAACAGTGTGTTAAACAAGTACTTGGATAAATTTGTCCTTGTGTTCATAGATGATATCTTAGTCTACTCAAAAAGTGAGGAGGAACATAAAGAACACTTGAGGATAGTATTGCAAACTCTAAAAGAAAATCAACTATATGCCAAGTTTAGCAAATGTGAATTTTATAAAGATAAGATCCAATATTTGGGTCATATTATTTCTGAACTAGGCCTTGTTGTTGACCCTGAGAAGATAAAGGAAATAAAAGAATGGCATATCCCAACGGATGTTTCAGAAGTGAGATCATTCATGGGGATGGCTGGCTATTATCGCAGATTTGTGGAGAGGTTTTCTGCCATAGCACATCCCATCACGTCATTACAAAGGAAAGGTGTCAAATTTGAGTGGACTGAAAAATTCCAAAACAGTTTTGACCACTTAAAACTGAAACTTACTACAACCCCCATACTGAATATTGCAGATCCTGACAAAGAATTTGTCGTATGTATAGATGCCTGTAGAGAGGGGTTGGGAGGAGTTCTCTTGCAGGAGAATTCAGTTATTGCATATGAATCTAGGAAATTGAAGATACATGAACATAACTATAGTGCTTATGATTTAGAATTAGCTGCTGTCATCCATGCTTTGAAAATGTGGCAACACTATCTCCTTGGAAAGAAATTTACGTTGATGACTGATCATATTAGTCTCAAATATTTCTTTTCCCAAACTGATTTGAATGCTAGACAAGCCCAATGGCTGTTTTTTCTAAGTGAATTTGACATGGACATAAAACATATCAGAGGGAAAGAAAATAAAATTGCTGATGCGTTGAGTAGAAATGCTTGTCAGAATATCAATAGCATTGGAAGTAGTGCGCAGATTGATGTGGAAGAATTGGTGGAAAAGGCAGCAAACCAAGATCCAAATTATGAAACACTCCTGGTGAAAATTCTGAAAAAGGAGAAAACTGATTTCACTCAAAACAAAAAGGGGCTGATCTGCTATAAGAACAAATTGTATATTCCCAATGTGGAGTCATTAAAAAGAGAAATTTTGGATGAATATCACAAACAACCGTATGCAGGACATCCAGGATATTAGAAAATGTTAACAGCCCTGAAAAAAAGTTATTCTGGCCAAGAATGAAGAGAGATGTAGCAGAATATTTGAGTAGATGCATGGAATGTCAACTAGTCAAAGTTGACCATCAGCATCCAGCAGGTCTTTTAAACCCTTTATCGATAGCAGAATGGAAGTGGGACACCGTTTCCATGGATTTCATAACAGGATTACCCAGAACCAAACATCAACATGATTCAGTAATGGTGGTAGTGGACACTTTAACAAAAGCTGCACATTTTATACCAATGAAATCTACCTTTGGAACAGCGCAAGTAGCAAATGTGTTCCTGAAGGAAGTAGTAAGACTTCATGGGGTTCCGAAGGTGATTATTTCTGACCGAGATGCTAAGTTTACAACAGCTTTTTGGAAAGGACTGTTTGGAGGGATGGGTACTAAATTGAATTTTAGTACTGCTTACCACCCCCAGAAAGATGGTCAAACAGAAAGAACTAATCAAATTTTGGAGGACATGCTAAGAATGGATGTGATGGATAGACAGTCAAAGTGGGAAGATTATTTTCACTTAGCTGAATTTGCCTATAATAACAGCTACCAATCCTCCATTAAAATGAGTCCGTTTGAGGCACTGTATGGAAGGAAATGTCGTACTCCTTTGAGCTGGAGCTAGCCAGAGGATAAACTAATGTTGGGACCAGATGCTTTACAAGAGATGGAAAAAATTGTTAAACAGATACAAAGAAACATCAAGACATCACAAGATCGTCAGAAAAACTATGCTGATAAGAAAAGAGTGCATCAAGAATTTAAATTAGGGGAGCATGTGTACTTGCGTATTAAACCCAAAAAGAGCACACTTTATGCTGGAAGTTGTGCAAAACTGGCTCCTAGATATTGTGGTCCTTTTGAGATATTAGAAAGGGTGGGCCCAGTGGCTTACAAACTGGCCTTACCACCCCATGTTAGAGTTCATGATGTGTTTCATGTTTCGTTATTAAAAATATATGTGCATGATGCTTCTCACATAGTTGATCGGAATGTTGTATAGGTGGAACTAGAAGGGGAGTTTCTACCAGAACCGCTTCAAATATTGGAGCGGGAAGAAATTGAATTGAGAAACAGAATAGTAGCAAGAGTAAAGGTGCAGTGGAAGAACTTTACTTTTGAGGAAGCTACCTGGGAAAGAGAAGTTGAAATGATGGAAAGATATCCATTTTTGTTTGAAAAATGAACTCTAGTAGTTGAATAACAACACCGCGGATGGTGTTTATTTTCAGAGGGGGAATATGTAACACCCCCAATTTATGTGTTTAAATTTCAAGCTGGACATTTGAACTTTAGTCCTAAGGGGAGTGGACCCCAAAGGATAAGTATTTTGAGAATGTAATTAAATATTTATTTTGAGGAAATGAATAAAATGATTGTGTGCAGATTGACCAAAATGAGATTTATGAGATCACTTGCTAAATCCATGAGGATGGATAAGGCAACTATTCCCCATAATCTTTCAAAAATCCTTGAAAGAAATTATTCTAATTTAGATTTTTGAGGAAGAATCTAAATTTCCCCAATGATGAGGAAAGTAGTTGGGAAGAGGTAAAAAGCTAGAAAAGCTGAGGAAAGCATAAAAATAGCTTTAAAGAATCCTAAAAATGGGAAGCCTAGGCAAACAGGAAGAAAAGCATCCTGATATTCTGGACGTAGAATTAGAAACAGGCTTTGGGGAAAAATAGCTTAAATAAGCTGCTCCTAAACAGATTAGAGGCTGATCTATTCTAGGAGGTGATCTTAGCTCGGGGGTGAGTTCTGGGAGACAGAGGGACTGTAAGGTTGGGAGGTTCGTCGACTGCATGAGTGGTATGTCTCTAAGTTGCATTGTGTTTTTTTCTTACTGTGGTATGAATTGGCTACATATAAAAAAAATTGATTTATAGGGTATTAGATTTATTAGTACTACCTTTAACATAATTAATCATAAGGCATTCACCCTTATAATTCTGTATGGTGGTAGAGAAAAATTATGTAGAGTAGAATCCAACAGAAAGTATAAACCAAGGTTGGTTTAAATCTGAGGATACATATCCTCTACATATAATTTACTGTAAATCTCTTCTGATCTATTAGCACCTATTTGTGAACATGAGTAGGTAAATTAAAGAGAATTTATCCCAATTCTCTAAACAAATCCTTAAGGTAAAAGCTGGATATTTCTAATGTCTCATGAAGCATAAAATTGTAACTTTAATCTGTTTCTGTGAAAAATGGAGCAGAGAGAAAGTAAATGCATAGAGTGCAGAATTAATTATTAAGTAAAGAGCAGAGAGGTATAATATTTTCCACAGTTATACACATTAACAGTTAATATAACTACTATTTCCCTTAACCAAGATTAAATGGAAGAGTAGAAAACCTTAATGCTGTAACAAGAAATTAAGTAGCAAGGGAATGAATCCCAAAACATGACTAGTTCTACAGAAATACCTAGAACCAGAGAGCCATGTATGCAAGAGATGTGAATAGCTATAAGAAAATGAAAAGAAGATCCAAATAGAAATATATAACATGGAAAACAAGAAGAGCATTGAAACCTACTAATATATAGTCCTGGTATTTCCTACATATTTATTTTATATATATATGATAATGGACACACAAGTCTATGCATGCAATTATATGTATAGACAGATCTTAGTAAAGTAATGTCAGTTTAAACATGAGTAGAGGAAGAGTGCTAGCTCATGATAACTAGATATAGTACAAGTTAAACTTATCTAGCTACAGGAATCAATATACAGGTACATCAAAAGAGAAATTAAAATGAAATATAACTCTCCAAAAATCTTGAGAGTCTCTTATACAAGTCATGCAAAACATAAATATCTGAGAAATCTTGTACAACTGAACAATATTAGCTCTACAGAGAATTATATCAGATACAGTCACTGCTATGATAACCATAGTAAATGAAGAAAAATTCCATTATGTTAAATCGGATACACGAATCACTAAATTCGAGGAAGCAGAAGACAATCCATACAAAATTAAGCTGTAGCTTTGTTGGAATTATGGCAACATAAAAATACAAGTGACTATATATATACAAAAGTCGCAATACACTCTATAAGAGTCTGAACCTATAAGGCTAGAGTCTGAGAACCGAAACCCTTATCCCAATAAAAACAAAATTAAAAGAGCGCCAACATACGAATGAAAACATTTTAACAATCTGACTCTGACAGAGTCTCGTTCTTCAACGAACACTTTGTAAAATCATAAGAGAGAAATGATTCTACATCAGATGAAATAACGCAATGAGAGGGTGAAAGTATTCCCACAGGCATACCAACCTGAAACGCCAAGGAAGACGAGGTTAACATCCATAGAAATGGAAGGGCTCATAACTGCTTTCAAAGGCATACGAATGAATCTGCGTTACTTGTGGAAAAACCAAGTCAAGATCGGAATTAGTTAATAGCACTGTTGCTAGAAAAACGTTTGAATGGAGAAAATGATCATAAAAACGACGCGTTACCTGTGAACCAAGATTCTCGGTTCCTACAAGCTCTCTGAAATCAAAAATTGTAAACAGAGTATCGATTAAATTGAAACTCTATAGGATAATAATAGAAGGAAATAAACATATATGTACAGATAGGAGGAAAATCGAACCTCACAACGTTTGAGTGAATGGCTGTCATTCTCCTGAAGCGAAGCGAAGCAAGTAAATTGGGACGCTACACAGTATTAACAAAATAAATTAGTTATCATTCAATGAAATCGATAGAGGAGTAATGTCGACAATAAATCGGAAATGGAGTACAACGAAAATTTTGCACAGAGGATATAACCAAAAATCTCCAGAACGAAACGCATTCATCTTATTAATGTTCGAAGACTTCCTCAGAATCGAAGTATGGCAAGTTATGAGCGACGAGCCTAATCTTTAAAGCATAAAATGAAAAAAAAAACGAGGGTACAAACGATTACCAAGTAGCGTCGCAGTGGAGTCAGTAGGCCACAAATCTCCTTCGTAAACTAAGGTAAGTAAACCCCCTGAAGAGCAAAGACCTTGCAGGTGAAGAGATACACAACAAATGATGAGCGCGGAAAAATGTCTCTACACAATATCAAGGGTTTATATAATTATTCAAAAGACCCCAGAAAACCTAATACGACAGGATCGCCACCGTCCACTTGTCAAAATCATAAGAGCCAAGCCACGGATTGAGGGGTGGGTGAGTGCAAGTAAACCAGTCGTATAACATTAATGGTGACAAGATACGAAATAAATTGCATGTGTCCTATTTGTATATAGAAGAGCGCCATTGTAAGCCGAGTAAGCTCGAATGGTAATACCATATCGACGTGGATCTACCACGTGGACGAAATAATGGGACGGAAACTAGTATAAACCATCCAACGCAACCATACGTATCACCAAATCTGACGTGGAGAAGACTTATCCTGTCGCAATAAACACAGTACCTCAAATCGAGTTGAACAACATGCTCTACGTGTAAATCGATAACGTAATCAAGTTTCACATTAAAAATTTGATTTGAAATCTCATGTACAATGATATCCTATCATATCAATGCAGATGTGAAAACAATTATGTATGCCACCTCATCTGACCACCAAACGCATAGAAGAGCCTGTCATATAATAGTATGTGCATTGAATTAAATTATAATCACTACCAAAGGTAGATATATATATGTAATGGGAAAAATCGAGGATATGTAGATTTGGAAGGGGTCCCAAATGCTCGTAGGCATAACCAACTCAAAACCCATCGTTTATAATGCATGAGAAAGGACCGGATGCCCAAGAGCAAATAAACATCCAAGTAAAGGTTAACTATAGGTGCTATATGCTACCTTAATAGAAATAAAACGATATAAATTCACTCCATACTTGGAGTTAGAATAACATAAAATAAGTTAAAGAGGAAGTTAATAGAGAGTTCTTGGGGTTATGGTGTAATGATGAAATGAATCTTGTTTAGATAATTAGGGTTTCATGATAAACCTATGTTAAAAGCATGAAATTCTTGGAGAAGGAAAAAAAAAAATTTGTGTAAATAGGAGGTGTGACAGTTGGATTCTAAATATGGTAAAGATTGGCTATTTACCAACTACAGGGTAAGCCTTCCTTGTAGTGGGAAGAAACCAAAATGGTACATGTACTAGATTATAAAATTATTACTTGGGAAGTGTTTCAAACTAAACTGAAATATATGTAAATGAATGGGAGATATTATGATGACGAGGCCAAAGAGTTTCATTGCTGAGATTGGGACAACTCACTATAGATGAGTTTGTTACCAAATTCACAAACTTGCTTCACTATGTGCCTTATATTAGAGAAGAGAAGGCAAAGGTAAATCGATTTTTAAACTTCCTACCTACTATCTACAAGGAGAGAATAGATTTTGATAATACCAAGATAATGAATGAAGTAGTGCGCAAAGAAAGACTATGTTATCAACAATTCAAAGGCAGAAACAATCAACTGAAAAATTGGAAAAACAAAGAAAAAGGGAAAGTTTAATCTAGTGGAAAAAGATTAAAACCGACATACTTGAAAAACTTTGGGAAAAATCACCAAAGAAAGGATTTTAACAATACTAGAGAAAATCAACCAGCCCAATCACAAACTAGATCTAAATAGCAAGAAATAAGGAACTGTAAAAATGAAGGAACCATCAAAGTGGCGGGGTTCTGGAGAACCTCATATGTTATGTGACTGTCCTCTTCAAACAATTCTAAATATTCAATTATTGAGAGAGGCGAATACTATAAATGGCATTTCTAGAAACATTTCTATAACCAGTGATGTACTAGACGATTACCAAGCTAAACACCAATCAACCATGATCGAAATAGAAGGTATAATTGTTGAACAACCCGTTTCTATTTTGATATATCCATGAGAAAATTTAAGCTATCTAAGTCCATAGATGGTGGAAAAGTGAAAATTAAAATCAGAAAAAATTCAACAAGCATGGTTAGTTCAGTTAGCTACTGGAACAAAAAGAAAAGTGACCCATAAATTACCAAATATTTCTGTTAATTTAAATGGATATCAAACTAAGATGAACTTAGATATTTTTCCTCTAGGTCCTTATGATGTGTAAGTGCGAATCAACTGGTTAGAAAAACAGAAAGCAATAATTAATTGCTTAGATAAAACAATTCACTCTATAGATAGTGAGGAAAAATCATTGATAATCAAAGGAAAACCAAGATCCATATCAATAAGACAGGTTTCAACACTATAGTTAAAAAAGACAGCAAGGAAAGGATGTCAAGTGTATGTTGTACAAGTGAAGGAATTGGGACAACAAACAAAGGAAATAAGATGTAGAAAATTTATGAGCAATTAGAGAATTCAAATATGTGTTTCTAGATGAAATTCCTCATTTACCCCTTAAATAGAAATTGAATTTTCAATTGAGTTGGTACATGCAGCTACACCTGTCTCTAGAGAACCCTACCAAATGAGTACTCCTGTGTTGTTTGAATTAAAACTTCAACGACAAGGGTTGTTGGACAAAGGTTATATGAGGCCAATTGTGTCTCCATTGGAGCACCTTTATTGTTTGTTAAAAAGAAAGGTGGCACATTTAGGATGTGTATAGACTACATATAACTGAATAAATTGACTATAAAGAATAGATATCCTCTACCCAGAATACATGAATTATTTTATCAAGTGAGAGGAGCTATTATCTTTTCAAATATTGATTTAAGAATAGACTATCATCAACTAAGAATTAAAGATGAAGACATCAACAAGACATCATTCACGACTAGATACATGCACTATGAATTTGTAGTTCTACCTTTTCAGTTGACTAATGCACTTGCTACATTCATGTGTCTAATGAATAGTGTGTTACATAAGTATCTAGACAAATTTGTTTTAGTGTTTATTGATGAAATTATGGTATATTCCAAGAATTAAGCAGAACATAAAGAATATCTCATAATTGTCTTACAAACACTTAAAGAACATAATTTATATGCAAAAATTAGCAAATGTGAGTTTTAAAAAGATACAATTCAGTATTTGGGTCATATAATTTCAGAGAGAGGATTGGCAGTAGATCCAAAAAAGATACAAGCTATCATGGATTGGTCCATGCCTAATGATGTTCCAGCTATAAGGTCATTCATGAATATTGATGGATACCATAGGAGACTTGTAGAAGGATTTTCAGCCTTATCATATCCTATTACATCTCTACAGAAAAAGAGAGTGAAGTTTCAGTGGACAGAAAAATGTCAACATAGTTTTGAACAGTTAAAACTTAAACTAACAACTGCTCCTATTTTGAATATTGTTGATCCAAACAAAGAATTTTTACTGTGTATAGATTCTTGTGCAGAATGATTAGGAGGGGTATTATTACAAGAAAACTCAATCATAGCCTATGAATCAACAAAATTAGAGAAACATAAACAAAACTACACTGTATATGACTTAGAGTTAGCTCTTGTAATACATGCTTTGAAGATGTGGAGACATTATCTGGTAGGAAACAAGTTTGTACTGATAACGGATCACATAAGCTTGATATATTTTTTCACACAATCTAATTTAAATGCTACACAAGCTAGATGGTTGTCTTTCCTTAGTGAATTTGACATGGAAATCAAACATATTAAAGAAAAGGAAAATAAGATTGTAGATGGTTTGAGTAATAATGTTCGTCAAATTTTGAATAGTGCCATAAGTAGTGAGAAATTTGAAATATAAGGATTGATACAAGAAGTGGTGAGTCAAGATTCAAACTATGAATAAATCCAAGAAAAATTGTAGAACACTGAAATATTGGGATATACTCAAATCTAGAAAGGACTGATTTACTATAAAAACATATTGTATATTCCAATTGTGAGATCATTAAAATAGGAAATTTTAGATGAGTATCATAAACGACCCTATGCAGCGCATCCTGGCTATCCAAAATTGATTTCAACATTGAAAAATAAATTTTTTTGGCCTAGTATGTAAAATAAGTGGCTGATTACCTAGCTAGATATTTAGAATTTCAAGAGGTAAAAGTAGAGCATCAACATCCAGTCGAATTGTTGAATCCTTTACCTATTCCAGAATGGAAGTGGGAAATAGTTTCCATAGATTTTATTAGTAGTTTGCCTAGAACTAAATACCAACATGGTTCTATAATGGTGGTTGTAGATACATTGACTAAAGCTACACACTCTTTACCAGTAAATTCTAATTTTGGTACAACCCAAGTAGCTAATGTAGTTATGAAAGAGATTGTAAAGTTACATGGTATTTCTAAAATGATTATATCAAATAGAGATGCAAAGTTTACATCAGCTTTTTGGAAGACTTTATTTGGAGGAATGGGTACCAAATTGAACTTTAATACCACCTACCATCCCCAAACATATGGAAAAACTAAAAGGAAAAACCAGATTCTAGAATACATGTTACACATGTATGTTATGGACAGGGCTACAAGATGAGGATATTTTCTACGTCTGGCAGAATTTGCATATAATAATAGTTATCAAGTCTCAACAAAGATGAGTCCTTTTGAAGCATTATATGGTAGAAAGATCCACACACTACTTAGTTGGATTCGACGAGAGTATAAGTTAATTCTTGGACCATATGCATTGCAAGAGATTGAAAGAACTATGAAGAGAATTCCACAAAACATTAAGACAACTCAAGACAGACAAAAGAGCTATGTAGACAAAAAAATAACTCATAGATAATTCCAAGTGGGAGACCATGTTTAATTGAGGATTAAGCCTAAAAATGGTACTTTATATATACTAGTATATGTGCTAACTTATCACCATGCTATTGTGGACCATTTGAAGTTATAGAAAGAGTGGGGACAATAGCTTATAAGTTGGCTCTACCTAGTCACATTAAGGTTCACAATGTTTTTCATGTTTTCTTATTGAAAAAGTACGTACATGATCCTACTTATGTAATTGATTGGACTGTGATACAGGTGGAACCAGAAGGGGAATTTCTTCCAAAGCCCCTTCATAGACTAGCACGGGAAGAAATAAAGCTCCAAAATAGAACGATAGCGAAGGTGAAAGTGCAGTGGAGGCACTTTTCACCTGAAGAAGCTACTTGGGAGAGAGAAGAAGAAATGAAGGAAAATATCCATCACCTTTTACAAAGTGAATTAATATTTTTCAACACCGAGGGCAGTGTTTTGTTTTAGAGGGGGAATATGTAAATATCCCTATTTTTACTTCCTTTATTACACAGTTGAACAATCCTAAAGGTTGACTGGACCTAAACAAAAACAATTATTGTGGACATATTTTATTTTTTTAATTTAATAAATGTGGAATTTGAATTATTCTGCACAGACTAGAGTATAAATGAAGACCAGGATTTCAAATCCATGAGGATGGATAAGATTCCAAAGACTTTCCTAGATTTTCCAAAAATCCTTGAAGAAAATAAATTAAATTTAAATATTATGTTGGAAATAAAAATCTGAAAAGATACCTTAGTAAAGTGGAAATTTAATAGGAAGAGGTAAAATAAAACTAAAAAGAGGAAAAATCTTGTTTTAAAGTACTTTTGTGGAAAAAACAAAAGGAAAGCCTAGGCAAAAAGGAAAACAACATCCAAATTAATTGGACATAGTTATGGAAACATGATGAAGGGAAAGCAAGCTTAAATAAGTCATTCCCTGGTAGACACGAGGTTGTCTAAATCTTGGAGGAATTGGTCTCTGCTCGAGGGGAGCTGCGAAGAGAAAGCTAAAGGTTGGGTGGAAATTCATCTTACCAAAATTGGTATGCACAAGTAATTCAATTCTGTGTTATAAAATTTAGTGTTGCATAAAGTTTGAAATTATCTATTTAAATTGAATTATGATTTAATTATAGTAGATCGAATTGTGTAAGAAAGTAAATTTTATGCATGATTAATTTCTTTATAAAATTTAATTATACAGTATCATGTATTTAACAGACAACAACTATAATAATTATAGTTGATCTGTATGGTTACCTAAACAATTAGGATTTAATAAACTAACTCTCAGAATGTCTAAACCCCAACAATGGGTTTAAATCTGAGGTTACGGTGTAGACCTTATTACTCTATACGCAGAAAACATAGATAAATACATGGGAAAGAAGTTAAACTTTGTTTATTTATCAGTTGTGCAATAATAACATTAAATAGGAAATTTATACATAAAGAGGAAAATTCCTTTCTCTTGGTAAACATGAATATGGGAACTCCAAGTAAGATCGACTACTGTAACATAACTAGAAGATTTTGGATATACATATAAATTATTGCATTAGCTCAGAAATGTCACAAAGGTCAGATAGAATAAAGTACCTGCAGAAAAGTAAACATAACTCAAATTTCTGAGAATAAGTATATTCTATCATACTGTAATAATTTAATTCATGATATTGTTCTATACATAAATAATAATTTAACTGTGTCATAAATAATTGAAAGAGTCCATGGTCCAAACTCAAATTTTACAACAAAATTATCAATTTGAATATAGTTAAAACTTCAAGAGGATGAATTCTTCAAATTGATATGGACCAACCTGTATAGAAGAAACCAAAATCTACTGTCAATGAATGACATACTGAAGTGCCCAAAACTTACAAAAGTATAAATTAAATTGTACGAAGGTGAATTTAATAAAAGGGAGTACCTGCACATACAATTATACATATGAATTAGTATGTGTACAACTATCTTTAATTGTAAGTAAAGAAATGAATAGATAAGTAAGTGACAATAGTAACTAAATATGGAAATATTACCTTACTGTTCTTTAAAAGACAGTGATAGTAAATCTGCATATAAATATGAGGATAATGATTTAGTGCAAGAATTAGACGAAACATAAGAGAAAGAGGAAATTGATATGACAAGAGGGAAATTGATTACCTGTAGTCTCGTCAACAAAGTAATTTTCAAACACTAGAAAACTATGTATAGTTGAATTATAGTTCTTGTACAAATTAATATTTTATCAATATGTGGAAATTAATTAAATCTTAACAATTATTTCATATTACTCTTAATTTGACATATAAGCGTAATATGAGAAATTCACATAGAAAATAAATATGTAATACATTAGTGCTAAATTGTATTGAAAAGTTTCTAAGTAAAACAAGAAAGTCAACCTCATGAATAGCATTTTTTTATGAGGAATATTACAGAGGCAAAGTAACTCGAAAGTCCTCACTAGGAAATGAGGGCTTCTAAATTTAATTAAAAATCGAATTTACTTTAGATAAATATATCATTACGGAGATATAATGATTTGATGAAAAGTGGAAAATACAAATATAGGGACAGAGAATACCAAACCTAAATGTCCCTAATTCTATTATGAAAATTGTAAAATCTGACTCTCGGTAATAATTACGTAGAAGAGAAATTAAAAGAGATTTGAAATACAACAGTGCAATCCCTTTGAAAAGTGAAATCAAACAATAACAAACAGTGCTTTAATTGGAAAATGAAGGAAACACAATATGTATATAGTGGTATATTAAAAAAACCAAGCTCACGTTGGTTCCGCAAATCAAATTTGGGAAAAATTTAAGTTGAATAAGAACAATTCTCATTCAACACAAAACCCAGAATTTATTTCAAATAAAACATTTAAAACCATATCGTTTAGGAGCTCAGATATTTTTACATCTAGAATGGTAAACATAGTAGAGAAATCATACTCATGAGAGGCGTTTTGATACTAGATAGAGTAATGATAAACTGGCAATAAAATGCAGAGAGGTATACTCCAGAAGAATATGTCAATAATTTAATTATAAATGAAAACAAAATGATGGAGAAACTACCACAATATTATCAGAGAAAAATGAGTTTAATTACTAGTGTAAGTTTTCAAAATATTGTGACAAGAATGAATTCTATGCCAAAATAAACCCTCGCCTATGTTATCATACCCATGAGGAAATAGTATGGTGGTAATGAATTAAATAAAAGTCTCAGAGAGAAATATCAATATTTCTTTCGACATTTAATATTAACTTTCTAAGTAAATGAGAGGTAAGAACTAAAATAATAATAATGGGGTAAAATTTGAGTTATAGTAATTACCATAATAGAAAATCGAAAGTAGTAGCCAGACGAGGACTGCGTTAAGGGTTTTGAAATCTTACTTGTTTCTTGTAGGAGATGAAATTACCTCATAATCCTCAAATGTGTTGAATAAAAATGGGTTAAAAATCTCCAATAGAGTGGAATCCTGCACAACGAAAACTTAATATTATTTATAAATCAAAACATAATGTAATAAAATAAATGATACATATGCATAACTATCCTACGATGGAAACTTGTTAAAAATAGTTCTGCGTATTACCTCCAAGGCAGTTGTGTCTCTGAAAGTCGCAAGGAATTGTCAAAGCAGGAGGTCGAATTCATGATAAGATCTAAAACTAGCATGGACTGAGACGAACCATTAACAGAATTATGGGCTGTGTGGTAAACCTGCAACGAGGGTTTCTAGAAAAACCAGAGCCGAACGACTGAATACCGAAACAAAAAATGAAAAGTCAAGATAGGGTTAGGTCTTCACATAATTCCATGCCAAAGATATGAAGCAATCTGAACCATCAATGTGGTAGATATCTAAGCCAACACTAGATGGAAACATCTACGATGCCATGTGATTACATTAATCACCAGAGTACAATCATAAATATGAAAATCTCGAAACTTCAACCGTATTAAAACCTATGACCTGTAAGAGCTATGGATATTAGATTCGAATCCACAAATTTATTAATGAATACCTCAATATTAACTTAGATGGGATTGCAAAGAGTCACGTATGAACAATGTCAAGCATAGTCTACAATCAATGCAAATATCAGATAAATGAATATAACCTAACCACGTTACAAATGGTAAATTCGATAGGAAAGGAAAAGTAATTAGTATGTATAGTAAAGCTAATTATTAGAAAGTTTCCTATTGTTATATGCTTGACGTTGTATTATTAACATCCTTAAATCTAGAGAAGGGGTTTAGATATACCTTTTAGTTACATAAAAGGTCTACGTAGCAATTAGTGGTATGAATATTGTTAACTGTTATAAATATGAAGAATACCGTATAGTGTGTTAAGGGTATTAATTAGTCTGGAAGTGGAAAAAGGGATGAAAGGATATTAGAATACTTTAAACAAATTAAGGTATTATATAAAGTAAGAAGTTTTCATATTATGCTATATGTAGCATAAAATTGTAAGGACAAAAATCACTAGAAAGTATAAATGCAGTTGTAGTAGAACAAGGATATAAAGAGTTGTCCTCATAGAAAGTCACAACTAAAATTGAATTATGATTTTGTCAAGAAAAAAAGAATTATAAATATCCAGAAAAAATATATTCTATATGAGAAATCAGAGGTTGTGAAGGAAATCCTCACAATAGAAAAGAAACGAAATATATTGTCGAAGGGTGATGAAATACATTAAACCACTTGATGAAAAATTAGTAATTATTCTATAATTAGAAAAAAATGGTAAGTGGAGTTGTTAAAATTGAAAGAATCAATCACAATTTGTATGAGTTCCACACACATTTCAATGGTCTTCTCAGGACTTGAAATGAACTCCCAAGGACATACACCAGGGGAATAGGTTTGGAATAATTGCATAGCTATATAGAGCGCAAAGGGACAAATGTGATAAGATCTAATGGTAGGGAATATTGTAGTGAATTGGAGTTATCGGAATAGAGAGTTGAATTAGGACATGTTAGCCTTCAATTTAGAGAGAGTTTATGTTGTCATTAGCCTTCGATTTCTCCTCCTCGTTTGATTTTGTAGTGCAACATCCAGGAATTGGAGCATTGCTTGGGCATTCAGGTGCACCTAGAGGGCACGTCGAAAGTTCTCCTGCTACTGAAGCCCCAACGCAGGAATGAACATTATGTTGGTGTGAAGGAGTTGGAATATGGGGATTGCATTTAGCGTGGGGGTTGTGATGATGTCCATAATGACCATCACCTCCAAGGAATTGATCATTGCTACTCTTTTGTGGTCCTAGAAAGTGGTGGGTGGGTCGATTTGCATTAACAACCACAAGTAAGGGGGCTTCTTTAAACATCAACGTGCACATAAGTAGGGCCACCAGAATAACAAACACATCATTTATCATTTTCCCTTCAAATGGCATCATCCTTTTAATAAATGAATCTTCATCTCATTGATCGATTTGGTCAGATGATTGCTGGTCGGTAGTGAGAATTACATGATTGTAGGTCAGTGGTGAGAATATTTTTATGATTGCTCGTTTGAAAAGATGATTGCTGGTTAGTTTAGATCCATTGAATATTGGATTTATCATGGGTCTAGAGGTAACAAATCTCTTGAGGTGGTGAAAAAATTATTTTTGGAGTGTATAGCTTGAGGAAGGTTTGATCCATCTAGGCCCATGATAGATCCTGTGTTGAGAGCAACAATGTCACATTTTTAGATTATCATAATTATCTATATGTTGACTAATTTCAAAATTCACATTATTTTTTCTTTGCTTTGCATGACGATACCATTATCTTCTTTAATTTACTTTGTGTTGTTTGACTTGCCTTTCAGTGGCTTATCTCTTTACATGTTTTCATTTTGATGGTAGTCTTTGTGAATGTTAAAGTTCTTGTGTTATATTTTTTATACGTGTATGTAATTTTCTATTAATAATTAGTTGATGATGAAGAAGAGAGCCAATATTTTCAGCAATTGATAGGAGGATTGATACTAGACATCTATTTCATTTAATTTTAGGTATCACAACTATTGAAAACTATTTAATTCTTAAGTGTCCCTTTAGGTGTTACTAAATATATCTTAATGAGTAGTTTGAATAATTGACTACTTAAAGTTACTCTTGAAATATTTTTTTTCTTCGACAGTGTTTGAAATAATTTATTTCCTTCAAGAAAATTTTGATGATATTTTTCATCTATAGTCTATTTTCCAAAGTAATAATGTATTTTTGAATTTTTTTAATGGGTGACCAGATTTATAAAATCTCTACATCCAAACAAGTATCACACCTCTTTCATGAGTATTTTGATTTTTTTTTAATGTTTATAAATACATTTTTTCCTCTTGCAAATATTTTGAATACATTATTGTAGGAAATTATCTATTAGTGATTTTGAATGTATTTAATTGTATATTAGTAATTAGTTGGCGCTGAAGAAGGAAGACGATCTTCTCAAGGATAAATTTTCACTTTGCACGACGATTTATTCCACACATCTATTTCATCTCAATTCTAGGTATCACAACTTTTGACATTTAATTCTTTTTAGTATCTCTCTAGGTATTAGTAATAATTTATAGAATCAAGATTAACATCTAATGCATCTAATGCAAGCAATATAATAAGATTAGTAAAAAACATCTACATTGAAATTAATGCATATAATTCAACAAATCAAATGAGATTAGAAATCAACATCTACAGTGAAAGAAATACATCTAGTGCAAGCAATCATATAGGATTAGAAACCAACATCTACATTTAAATAAATGCATCTATCATATAGGATTAGAAATCAACATCTACATTGAAATAAATGCATCTAGTGCAAGAAATCAAATAGTATTAGAAATCACCATCTACACTAAAATAAAATAATCTAGTGCAAGTAATTAAATATTATTAGAAATCACCATCTACACTGACATAAATGCATCTAGTGCAAGAAATATTCTTCCCTCTACCCCTCCATCTAATCTTGTTTATTTTCTTATAATTTACAACCACAAGATTAACATCTAATCAATATAATGCAAGAAATCAAATAGGATCAGATTACAACATCTACACTGAAATTATTGCTTATAATGCAAGAAATAAAATAAGCCTAGAAATCGACATCTACATTGAAATCCATGCATCTAATGCAAGCAATAAAGTAGGATTAGAAAACAATATCTATCGTTGAAATAAATGCATCTAGAGAAAGTAATCAAATAGGATTAGAAATCGACATCTACAGTAAAAATCAATGCTTCTAGTGCAAGAAATAAAATGGGATTAGAAATCATCATGTACACTTAAATCAATCCATTTAGTGCAAGAAATAAAATAGGATAAAAAATCATCATCTACACTGAAATCAATGCATCTAGTGCAAGAAATATTTTTCCCTCTCTCTCCCCTCCATCTATATCTATATCTCCCTCCATCCATCCATCTTTGTCTCTCTATCTAACCCCCCCACCAAACACACCCACTCTCTCTTTCGAAATCTATATATCTCTCCCTCCCTCTCTCCCTCTTCTTCACTCTCTTCACCCCCCACATATATCTCTATCTCCCTCTTCCTCTCCTTTGTCTATGTATATAGCCCTGAAAACATACACACTCTTTCTCCATATATATCTGTATCTCCCTCCCTCTTCATATTCATCTCCCTTGCTCTTCCATTTCTTTCCCTCTCTCTCCGTTTTGTCATTCTTCCCTCCTGCTATCCTCTCTCCCTCCATCTCTATCCCCCTTCTCTCTCTCTCTCTCTCTCTCTCTCTCTGTGAATTCCTCTCTCTCACCATTCTCCTCTCTCCTTTTCTCTCCTACATCCTTCTGTCTTCCCCCATATATCTCTCTCTATCTCTCTCTCTCTCTGCCCTCCAAACTTGTTAATATCTCCCTCCCTCTATCCTACTCACTCTCCTTCAATCCCCCCCCCCCCCCCTCTCTCCTACCCTCCTGCAAACCCCCCCTCCATATTTTTTCCCTCCCTCTCTCACTCTACTCCTTTTATCTGTCTTCATTCGTTCTCTCTCCTCTCCTTCATTTTATCTCTATCTATCCCTTGTCACTCCCTCTATCTCTCCACATCTATCACTCAATGTGTTTGTTATTCTCTCCATATATATATAGAGTTAATTATATATCATGATATATTAATATATATTATAATATATCAAATTTAATATTATATTAAATTTAATAATATTAATTTTTTAATATCATATTTAATGATTTTTTTAAATCGAATGATAATAAAATATATAATAAAACTAAGCGAAATTAATCTATATGGTTTTTATTTTTAAATATTCAGTTTACAAATATTTTATTAAAAGAAATATCAAAAGATTTGGAGCACAATTTTAGGTTCTTTGTGATGAATTAATCTTTTCCCTTTGCTTTAAAAAATGGTATTGGCTTTAGTAAAGAGTAAATATGTTTAAATTTTGAAGTAATTTGGAACTTTAAAGTAGTAAATTTTTTTGTCAAAGGTAAATTTATGATCCATTCAAATTCACATATATAATAAAAGACATATTAAACACATCAAATAATTCCATTCAAATTATATATAATAATAAATAGTTTTATTTTAATAATTAATCTTAATCCGTTAATAAAATTAAAAATTTATATATAATCTTAATATTCAAATTATATATAATTTAAAATTTAAATGAATGTTTTGGCCAACACTAGCTAAAAATATTTTCGACATACATACACCCATGAAACACAATTTGGAAATTGTAGCCTTTTAAATGGTTAAAATAAATATAAAATATAAATTATTATATATTTTATTATCATTATATCTATATTTATTTTAGAGTAAAAATTTAATACTTTTAATTTAATTATCCATCACTAATGAATTAATGATACAAATTTAATGTTTATTAAATGTTGTTTAGTCACCCTATAAAATATCATTTTTTATATTAAAAGAGTTGTTAGATATATTATATAAAGTATATAAAATGATATTTAATTATTTAGAATTTTTTTATAATATTTGATTAATTATTTGTAATGATACATATTTATTAGTTATATTAGATATGATATTTTGAAAAGTGTAGTTCTTTAGAAATTAAATTAGGAAATTTGTTAGGAGTATTTTCATAAATGCATTAAATATAAATGAATACTTACAAATGAAATAAATGATCCATAATTATATTAGTTTATCTCCTAAATAAGTTTATTTTCTAAATAAGTTTAGACACAAGCTTATTTAAAGCTTGCTTCTCTCATCTTTCTCTTACAAGAGAGTTGAGTGAGGGCACTTCTGATTATTATCACCGTATGAAAGCTTCTATAATGTGGACGATGAAACTTTTGATTATGATCATTGTATCAGAGTTTAGAGCTTCAATGACACAAACGATATGAATTGGAGATTCCATCTTTGCAATTTTTTGGAAAAATCCATCAAAATGATGAACTGTTAATTGGTATGAAAATTGTTCAACCTTTTTTAATGAAAAGATAATTAATTTTTTTTCTTTTAATGAGAGATTTGGCGTTTTGTTTCAATTTTAGTTTTTGTCAAATTATTTTCAACCCCTTCGTTATTTTTCCTTTGATCTATACTTTATATGTGTTAATCTAAAGGCTTTTTGGAAAAGTAGCAAAAAATAATTTTGTTTTGTTTGAGTTAGAGTTAAGCTTTTGAGCTCACATGCTATAGCCTTTTCCGTTGGTTCATGTCATCCCTCAACCACATAAAACTGTTTATTTAAGGTTTATCATCGAGATCTTGAACTTACGATGTCCCCGTGTTAATTTTTTTGGCATATGTAAAACCCATGTACTTTGTTATATATCGAGCTCTTGAATTTACGGTGAGCGATTTGATCATTTTGGTGTGGTTAATTTCCACCACCAATGCCAAAGAAAAATGTTTGTAAGCCAAATTAATTTCTTTTTGCATCCGTCATTTTTATGCTTTAAGGAATTTCCCTTTCAGAACAACTTCCCTAGCTGTGACCATGTACCAATTTGCACCATCAGGCAGAATGTTAGAACATTGATAATTTTTAGGTCATCGAATTAATAGTTAATAGTTAAGAAAAAACTAATCGTTAACACATTTGAAAAGTAACCAAAATATTTGTTCTTGCTTATCAGTTTCTTGATGGATTAAGTGAAGGAATTATGCTTAGAGATGAATAAGAGGTACTTCTTAGAATATTAAGCCATGCCCAGAAGGTTAATGAAAACAGGACCAATATATTGAGCTTTGGTATCTTCTGTTTTTGGAAAGTTCTGTTGGACTTGATCTCAGGCCTAGACCTTGTGAATGATATGGTTGAACGAGGTTGAAGGCTGACTGGTCTAAAGCATGTCAGGATCTTGCAGGTTTTCATTAAATGTATGTTACCACATACGCTTCAGTTGTCGAAAGAGATTATCATGCTTTGGATCGTATTAAGGGATTTTCTTTTTTGTTTTTGTTTTCCATATTTATGTGCGTGTTTCTATGGATGGTTTCATGTCTTGTGATGTTTTATTAGCAGGGGTTTAAATATTTTTTTTTATTTTTTTATTCATTTTGATTCTCATTACTCATTTTTATCTGTTGTAGATCGATCCAATGTGACTGAAGTAATGGGGATTGGTTAATCTCACACAATATCAATCGGCAGAGGGATCTAAGGGAACATAAATTATGGCTGGTTACTATCCCTAATCTTTTAGGGTCTCCAGTTGCAGTTTTGTCAATGGTAACCCTTTTTGTTCCATCAGTTGGTACAGATAGGGTTAGCCACTCAAACCCTGGATCCTCGCTTATCCACTCACATCTACCATAGCCACTAAGAACTATTCTAAAAAATTGAATGCAACTTTAGCTTCAGATATCATTATACATTAAATTTCCCTAGCTACTCTCTTCCTAATAGACCATTAAAACATGTATAAGTAGCACTTTCACTACTACAACAAGGGTACTTTTAAGACAGTGTTTTAAGACAAAATAATTTTTTTGTCTTAAAATGTCACTTTTAATTTTAGTTATATTACATTAAAATTTAATATCAATTGAGTTGTCTTAAATATAAAATTTAAGGCAAAAACAGTTTGAGACAAAAATATTTTAAGACAAAACTTTATATTTAAGATAAAAACAATTCAAGAAAAAAATATTTTAAAATAAAAAAAAATTGAGACAAAAATAGTTTAAGACAAAATTTTATATTTAAGATAAAAATAATTTGAGACAAAAATATTTTAAGGGAAAAATTTATATTTCAGAAAAAAACAATTTAAGGAAAAAATATTTTAAGACAAAACTTTAAAGTTAATAAAAAATTAGTTTGGGACAAAAATATTTTAAGAAAACCCTTTGTATTTAAGATAATGACCACTTAAGAAAATGAAAATTAATATGCAATTCATTTAAGACAGTTTACAATTAATAAAAAATCATATTAGTTTAACACAATATTATCTAAAACCTTCAAAATTGACTCTCACAATGTGCCCTAAGTTCATCAACTTGGAGGCTACTACTGTTGGGGCCTATATGGAGGCTACTACTGTCTTGGGCCTATATGGAGACTAATATTTCACTTACCATTCACGTTATCTTATATAAAGAGAACTATTTTTTGGGATCTTTGTTTTGTGGGGTTAGGAAACTTTGAAGAATGCTACAACTTTTCCTTGCAAGATTTCCTAGAAATCAGTTCCTCTTTTTCCCCTCCATCTTTGTTGATACAATTAGAGTCAACTTGTGTGTCACTCAATTTAGGAAATTTTCACAAACATTCCAAGAGTGGATAAAGGATAATTATTTTCTTAATTTAAAAAAACAAATACACAAACCATATGAAATTTCATCATATCAATTTGTCTTTTTTTTTTATATTATATTTTTATTTTTCATTAATCCTTTTTAATAAAATATAAAATTAGAATATACTAATTATATAATTTTTAAATTAATTATAAAATTAAAATATAACATTTTTAAAATTTAGAATATTTTTAACTAATTTTTAGGTATTCAATTTATTTTATATTTATTTGAAAAATATATTAAAAATTACATAAAAGTAATAAATCAAACATCAATTGATTTCAAAACAATTTCAATATACATACCACATTCTAAAAATATAATAAATAAATAGATAAAAATTATTATTATTTGGTTGGTCTAACTCATGGGGATTTGAATTTTGAATCTCATGCTTTTCTATAACACTTCATAACGGAAACTAAAATTATTTATTTCTTTAAATATGTTAATATTTTTAAATTACTCCAACTAAAACTTTGATATAAATTTGCAATAAATTAGATACAATAAAACAATAAAATAAATAAATATATTCTCAATTGTTATATATATTTCAAAACTATACATAAAGAAATCCAAAAAAATTAAAATACAAATTTATTTATATATGCATTTTAAACCTTCATTTTTTCCTTCTAAAAGAAAGTGAGAAATTTGAGCCTTGCATATATATTATACTCACATCTCAATTTTTCAAACTAAGGAATAACGACTATGTGATTTATATTCCTCACTTAATCAATATATATACAAATACATTATAAAGAAGTTTGAAAAAGTACCTCTAGCATAAACTTTAATTTGACGTAAAAAATCATTTTCATGCCCCTATAGTCACTCACATCAAAGGCTGAATTTGCGCACCCAGATTGCCCATCACTATAGGTTTGTAGTGCATCATCAGTCATTTCATCTCATCGAATTTCTCAATATGAAAGTACGTGATTCCATACTACACCTCACGTTTTATATTTCATGATTATTAAAATTCATAAGTTTAACACTTATTGAAGTATGTAGATAATAATTCCATACAATTATTCCTTACCATAACCAATATGTAAATGATATGGATTCAAGTAATATTATAGAATCAACAACCCAATTGACCTGAAAATTCTCAAATATTTAAATGTGTTACAACCAAGTGGACTCTAGCCTCATATATCAATTTAAAAGTTATAGGAGCACACAATTCATACAAACTTATCCCCAAATTTCCTATTTTATTTACTATCATTAACTTTTTCATAGATAAAAATCATTTCACTTGATATAAATAGTAAGTACTCTCATATGCATGCAATGTATAAAGAGTTAAGTTAAGTGAAGGAAAGCAAGTTTAAGTCTAACATTAGAAGTCAAGTGAGTTGGATTTAAAAAATTAATTCCTTGTGAAGAAAGGCTATGTTAAGGAAAATAAAAATGTTGATTTATATTAAAGTGAAGTTAGAAACCCTCGATTGGGGTGTCACCTAGAGATGAGCTTCACTCATTATCATTAATGAAGGTTTGTATAAAGGAAATCCCAAGTGGCCTCCACAAGTGTGGAAAGGCTGGCAGGTAAGTCGCATGAATTAAGTTGGAGGGTGGTGACATGTTAAAACATTTGAGGCATTCATTGTTATGCATGAATTCTAGCGGAGGTAAAACTCTGGTTTAGGCTCGAATGAAGGCAGTGAATGACGAGTTAAGAAAATGAAAGCAGTTGACACAAGTGTGCCTCCATCAATCTTTAGCATTGGTTTTCTGATATGTAGCCTACTTCTTCCCCTCTGTCTTCATGAAGAAATTATGTTGGGTCCTAGTTCTGAGGTGGTCTAGCTTGAATCCATGGGTTATTAGTATGGGTGGCCTGTGTCTGACTTTAAATATTCATGCGGTGGTATTAATTGTTGTTGGGATTAGTTATATGTCTTTCTTAAATCCGGAATCCATGGTGGTTTTGCTTTTGTTTGGTGTTTGACTATCTCAAAGAGGTTTAACATATGGTTGTTTTGATTATGTTTGGGTCCAAGAAACCACTTTTCTCTCAGTTCTGTATCCTTCTTGGGTTGAACTAGATTTGCACTAGGCTTGTTGTAAGGTGTCGAGGTTGTTGGGTTGCAGGAACCTCAGGTGGAGTCAGGAAGGGAAAAAATATTTGGATCCACTCCATGTATATATATTTTCATTGTCTGAGCTCATTACTTCTGGTGGGTTGCACAGCTGTAATCTCCGTAGTGTAGCCACTGTCTCACTCAGGGTGATTCCGCTCCACTTTCCAAGGGATAATTTGAGGAAACCCTTGTTTTTTTTTGGGAATTCAGGTATTATTTTAAATGGTAAAAGAATGGTCGAATCGCTCCATATTTTGGTTTTATTTTTCCATGTTGGTCTCTTGACAGGTGAGCAAACAAGTAACATGACTCGAGAGATGGGTCCCGATGGGATTAGTCTTCCTTATCGCACCCTATTAGTTGCCATACCCCCTGATAGAAGAATTGCAAAGATGACCCATGTTGGCACTCTGTCCCGGAGCCCTACCCAAAGGCACGGGGAAAAACTAATAGAGGCAGACTATTTAAGGGTCAACCTGGTTCACCGAGCAGCAACCCCAGAAGCGAAGAACCCACTGGGCATATCATCAAGGATGTTATGGAAGCTTACCATGAAAGCACAAAGGAGGAAGTTTGGAAACTGATAAAGGAATGGGAGGCGAGTATTAACCACCACACAATATCAATGAACATGGAGGCTAAGGACTATAGGGACTTGGTGCCAGCCATGGGAAAACACAAGTGCACGTAGCTCAATTTAACCACATGCTCTACCTATATTGGTCAATGAAAGGAATTCTCGGCAATGCCCTAGAACATGTTGTGGTGAGTATGGCCATCTCTGTACATGAATTCCAAAATTATAAAAAGCACACAATATGGGACGTTGCGCCACACTAGAAAACACTTACCATGCATTCTCTCTCCAAGTGAGCTCCTGGGGTACACTGCTCGAGTCCCAACACCAGTGGAATCTGACTTAGCTCAAGATGTTGAGTAGTAATTATGTTTTTCCCTTTGAAATTTTTGTTGATGTTTATAAACATGTGGATAAATTTTACTTTTAATTGCGTAGAAAATCATGTAAGTAGGCAAGTAGATGAGAGGATTTTTATAGACATAAAATCATATTTTGCGTGGCTAGAAAGACTCAAATTGTTCTGTCTTGTCAGGTGGCCAACTTGTTTTCCCACAGGGAAAGTTAGGACCATCCAACAATCTTATTATTTAGTTGTAATTTTCTTTTTTAATTAATATGAAATGGAGGATCTACCAAGCTTACAAAAAGAATTGAAATTTGAAAATTTTAATCAAAGTTTCAAGGCATAGTTTGCATGAGGAAAATAAATTTAGAGTTTGCATGATTCCATATTTATAAAGTTTAGTTTTGCAATAAATGTCTAGGCCACCCACGGGAGTACTTTTTTATCCTCCTTTCCTGACCAGAGGAAATTACTACATATTACTCTAATTTTGTTGAGAATGTCGATGGGAACCCAAGCCAAGGTGATCCAATAGACCAGGATTGCAAGAAGCACTGATTTTATCAGTACCAGTCTCCCACCTCTAGCGAACAACTTGTGACTCCAGGAATTAATTCTTATCTCAATTTTAGATACAAGACAATACCGATCCTTTTTACGATATCCATTAGGTTTCAAAAGAAAGCCCAGATATTTGATGGATGCTTCCGAAGGTGCCTGTAGGAAAGGGAGGAAATTAAGTGTCCATAATAGGTCGGCCTCTGGAATACCTTCATAAGAAAGGGATGACTTTTGGTTTTTTATTGTGAGTCCAATGGCCTTCATAAAAAGGTCCAGGATGGTTTTTAAAATTCATATCTCCCCCTTGTTGCCTTTGCTGAATAACAATATATCATCCACAAAAAGAAGGTGTGTAACACAGAGATTAGGAGCCACTTAGATACCCCCCAAATCTCCTTCATGTTTGGCCTGGTGGATGAGTTTACTAAGTCCCGATGCCGCCAAAAGAAAAATAAAGGGAGAGAGAGGGCAGCCCTGTCTTAAGCCCCTTTGATTTCAGAAGAATTGTGATGCTGCTCCATTAATAACAACAACAAAAGAAATATTAGTGATACAGCTCATAATCCAATTAATAAAATTAATGTGGAACCCCAAATGGGTTACTAACATCCTCATATAGAGCCAATTAATCCTATCATAAGCTTTGGAAAGGTCAATCTTGACAACCATACATTTTTTGCGAGATAATTTAATACTGTGAAGGGTCTCTTGAGCCACCCCAATGGCTTCATGAATTTGTCTGCCATCCAAGAAACCAAATTGTTCCCTAGATATGGACCCTGAGAGAATGGGCTTCAAGCCGTTGGCAATGGTTTTGGAAATAATTTTATAGATACAATTACAAAGGGATATAGGACGAAAATCATCAAAATAAGAAGGGGAATCACATTTAGGAATGAGAGCAAAAAATGTGGATTTTATGGAGTCATGGATGAGACCTTGATATCTAGATTCCTCCACTACATTAGTGATGGCAATCCCCATAAGCTAAAAAAAATGTTGAAAATTTTCCACCGTCCATCCGTCCCATCCAGGGCTTTTATCAGCTTGCATAGATTTAACAATGAGTTCAATCTCCTTCTTTTCCACCGGGGCCAAAGGAATTTTATTGCAATCCTCATCTACATTATGGGGAAAAACTTCTGACACCTCGATGATTTCCCTAATATTAACCTCATTATGAATTACGTAAATATTTTTGAAATGATTTCTTCCGAGAGAGGAGATATATTTGAAAGTATTCACCTTGATCCCCTTTGAGTTCCCCATCTCCCAGATGATATTAGAGTTTTTCCGAGCTTTTTCATAATTATGAAAGAATTTGGTATTTTCATCCCTGCCCTCAACCAAATGGCCTGACTCCGGAGATGCCACATTTCTTCTCTATCCCTGAGAATTTTCCTTCTGCTCACTTCTATCTCTCTAATCTTGTTTCTGGCCTCCTCATCCACAAAACCCATATCCCTGTTGTTGTAATAAATACCTAAGGCTTCATTGATAATTATAATAGATTCCGAGTCTTTTAGGGCCTTTTCATTAGCGCAATTTATGGTGGCATTTTTGATGTTTTTCAAGTTATGAACAAAAGCTTGTGCATGAGATTTTCCAACCTCAACTGCAGTACGTCTCCATAGGTTAGCCACCAAAAGGTTGTAATCCTCCCCCTTGAGCAATCTATAATTAAAATTGAATGGGGCGGGAGGTTTTCTGAAAGGACCTTTAAGCTCTAAAAGATATGGGAGTGATCCGAGATCCCCCTGTGCTGACCGATTCATGAAAACCCATTAATCTATCTGCAAAATCATCACTTAGAAGAAAGTGATCCAACCTCTTAGCAATATGAGTCTCACCCACCGTGTTGTTTCTCCAAGTGGGTGAAATTTTGGTGAGTGAGGGGTCAAAGAAACTCCCATCCTGCAGCTAGTTTAGGAAAAAATCATCAGGGGGTCAGTGCGCGTCGACTGGCCCCAAGCTTCCACTGTGCCCACAGAGAAATTTAAATCAACCCCCACAATCATTTGTGGGTTTTTCATAAAGGATTTTTTTTTAAAGAGATCCAAAAAGAGGCTCTCTCCACAAACGGACCATAAATGTTGATCACTGAGAAGGTAGATCTGAGTTCCATGGAAAAAGCCTCCACATTGATCACTCACTTTGAAGTCCAGCAGTCAACCAAATTGATCGAGTTGTTTGTTAGCCCGTTCATCATCCCCCCCAGAGTGCCCCCTTACATGAGAAGAAATAAAAGTCCAGTGGGGGAGAAAAAAGGAAAGAAAAAGTGAGATCTGCAACCTAGAGCCCAAAGTCTCCTGGAGTAGGATTATATCAGGATGGTTCATATTTACAAGAATTTTTAAAGCTAGTTTTTTGGGTTCACTAGTTAAGCCCCTACAATTGAAAGATAGCACAATAATTTTGAAACTGTAACCAGGGTGATCGTTGCTCTAAGCACCCCTTTTAGTGATAATTGCCTGCCATCCACAATGTCAATCATGGCTTTGAGTTGGGATTTGGAGAGGTCAGACTTCCTACCCCTCATTTTTTTCCCTTTCTCCACAAAAGGGGATTTTCCCAATCCCCCAAACAATTCCTTCTCTAACAATTTATTTTCACTTCATCTGAGATTGTAGCGAATAGTGTAAGTGGATAGTTTGGGGATGGTGGTAATAATATTATCCATCACCAAAGACAAATTTCTAGCACTCATATATTGGGAAGAAAAGAGCCTAGAGGGACCAGGCTTATCAGAACAATTGTACAGTAGATCAAAAGAGTTTAAAATCCAACATTGGATTAGCAGGGATTGTTTGAAGCTCCACCGCGACCACGTCCACATCTAGATCCATATGTGCCTCTACCTCCAGAACACCGATGTTATCCCCTAACAAAGTATTTGAAATCGATATCTGCACAACTATGGTAGCCCCCAGATCCGAAACCCCCAACAGATGTTGTCCCATCTCAGTCGCAGGACACCCTTCCGCCCCATTCTCCTCTCCAGATGGTCCTTCCCAGCCCATAGTCCCCTATCTAGCCCTATCATGCTCTAGTGCACCCTTCCTTAATTTACTGCTCTTTTTGAAACCTAGGGGACAGTCACGAGCCAGGTGACCCAGAGTGTGGCATCTATGGCAACAAAAAGGAAGATTCTCATATTCAATTGGTTGTTCAATAACATGAATGTCAGCATTCATTATTATCTTCCCTATCAAACCTTCCCTGGGAGCTAATCAGACTAAAATTATAGCAGTATTCCTTGCCCTACATTCCAAAAAAGACATATCGGCATCTTGTAAGGTCCCAAACTGTTTCCAATTTCCTGAAATAGTTCCAACAACCAGAAGTGTGGAGGTAAATCCGGCACGCACACCCACAATCGAACATCATCCATTCTTTCCATGTTAGCATCAAACACCGAACCCCCATTGTCATGCCAAAAACCATTCAAGTGTTTCAATTTTCTTAAAATTCACCATGAACCAACCTTTAGACACGATGATGACCTCTACCCCGCTTGCAGGTGCTTCCACCCAGTTTTTCTGGATCCAATCCGAAATGTAATTTTTCGAGAAAACCTTACCTCTAGCCCTACCCACCAGAGTCAGTTCGGAAGTAGCCATGACACTGTCAAACTGTAGGTCCACAACAAAGATCAAGTTTAGACACTCCGAGCTCTCCTTGATCATCTTTCCCTTTTCCCTTTCATTTCCTTTGTGTTCATCAATTTTCATCGAAAACTTTAATGACCACGCATCTCCTATAGATGATTTTCCTTTTGTTCAACCATCCACATTCCCAGGTTGGTCGAGCCCAATCTCTCGCATGACCTATTCCTAACCAATCTTTGAGCCCACTTGAACAGGACCCGAGTTGAGTCCTTTACATATGCTCAGGTTCTCATTTTCAAGACGCCTAGCCTCACTAAACCCAACACATTCCTTAAAGTCCAATAATCCCCCCCTCAAACCCCTGAGTGAAAAACTACCAAAACCCTCATGAGAGCCCCAGTATGGCCTGTGTAGACCCTCCTGCCCCAAAGGAGCCGACACCCCAAGGCCCATATGACGATTCACGTCAGAAATATGAGCGGACTCAGTAGGAGCGACCAAAGGGTTAGAGCCGCATGAAGTGTTTCCTGCCTTCACACCCTCAACACCAACCCCGATGAGTTTGTCCTCCAAACCCCTGGAAAAGTAGTGCTCATGGGGCACTTTTTTTCCCAGAAATCCGTAAAGGTCAGGCAGAGGAATAGTAGAGGCAGACGACAAACCTAGATCCAAAGGTTTATGAGAGGGACGAGGACTGGTCCTCTCCACTGAACAACAACAGGGGATGGTAAAATAAAACTTCTTTAGGGAAGAAAAACCGACCACTGGGTTCTATAAAGCCTTTAACTCACCATATGTTTCTTCATGTGACCAAGAGGGGAGGGAAACCTTGGCCAAGTTAGGGCTCGTGGGTTCAAAACCCCAAACAGACAAAATATCTTCATCCTCGAGCTTTACATCTACATACTCCTTTTCATTACCCATGGTGTAGAACACAACAGAAAAATCCCGACGAAACCCCCAACCACTGCCACCTGAGAAACCGGCAACCAAACCCAACCCACATCAGTAATTCCGGGATTCATACATATAGAAACAGCAGACGCAAAAATTGCCAAAAACCCCGGACAAAAAGTCATAGGAAATAATAAAATCCCTCCGAGGCACCCCCACCAGAAACGGGCCCGAAAAACTTTCAAAATTCTGACACTCACCACAAAAACAGTTGATAGATAACAAAACAATAAAATGTACCCGACACCAGGCTTACCACCACCGGGATTACAGACTTAGGTGATCGTGAAACCAGAGAAAAGTTGCAACTACGACAGAAAAGAAACTAACCAGACATAGTAGCTCCACAACGTCTCTGTTGTCAGCAACCCAGAATGTCAGAGGCGAAGAACCCGCGACAAAAAGAACTGCCATAGTAGAAACTAGGGTAAAAAGTAGAAACCCGCTCAGACGACCAAAAACAAACCCCCACAGTGAAACCCGCATGCCAGAAAACAAGGGAAAAAAGAAACCTTGTCTCGGGAAAATAAGATTTAAAAACAGCATGGTTTCTGAGCATTCAAGCCAAGTGTAATCATACGCGGTGAGTCATGAGAACCAACATGTGTTGGCCCCGCATGCAAGAAGTCGTGGGTCACAAGACCATAACGCCAAATGAGGAACCAATCGATGAAAGAAAACGCGTCAATGGTTAGGGTTCACACATGCTACCATTATCGAGTTCCACCAGAGCTCCACCTTCCATTTAACAGGTAGATTAACATGACCTATTAATGTAATTTTCTAATTATTAACGCATGTTTTTAATATTAAGTAGAAATTTGGTAAACTCTCATTAATACAACCATAGCGTTAAATTTCAATTGCTACTCTTCTCTTGATAGACAATTATAGCATCTATAAGTAGTATTTTTTTATTAAGGTGATGGAGGGCATATGATGTCATTGATTAAGATGGTGAATGAAAAATATGAAGCCATCTAGTTGTTAATGTATTAGTGGAGAATATTACTTCCACTACCAAGGACTTGGAACATGGTGACTTGCTTGACGAGTAGCAATGACAAGTCCACGATTGTGATCCATTAAATCACCTCAAAGTTATCCAATAACAAGAGCAGGAATATCAAACAATTTTTATTAATGCTATGAAATGATGAATCGATATATATACAATGATATTTGTTATTGCGGATGATTATGATAATAGTCTACCCGCACAAAAAGAAAGAAATAGGTGCACGGGCAGCATCGATATGTATGCATAGAGGGAGGGGATCCGTGTGGTGTGAGAAATTGTCCTTGCTTCAAGAGCCAACTAATTTCCTGGTGCATTTAAAGGATTGAGTGTGAGCAGCTCCTGAATCGTTAAACCGGCATCCTTCGACTTTGTTACTTTGTTGTTAATATGATGTGCTGACGCGTGCTTTCGAACATCATTGGAGATCCCATAATTCCCAAGTAACGCCGCCTTGCCATTAGCCTCCTTTGATTTTGCAGGGCAACATCGAGGAGTTGGACCATTGGCTGGGCATTGAGGTGCAGCTGGAGCGCACTTAGAACGTTCTGCTGCTGCTGAAGCCCCTAACGGAAGATGAAAACTGGGTTTAGGATCAGCAAGCACTAGAGAGGGATTAGCCTTCACTTGCTGCTCCTCCTTTCATTTTGCAGTGCAACATCCACGAGTTGGAGCATGTTTTGGGCACTGAGGTGCAGCTGGAGGGCACGTAGACAGTTCTCCAGATGCTGACGTCTCAACGGAAGAATGAACGTTACGATGGTGTGAAGGAGTTACGTTACGATGGTGTGAAGGAGTTGGAAGATGGGGATTGGGTTTAGGATCAGCAAGCACGAGTAGGGGGTTGTGATGATGGCCAGAATGAGCATCACCTCCAAGCAATTGATCGTTGCTGCTTTTATGCGGTCCTGGAAAGTGTTGTGTGGGTTGAGTTCGAGCAGCAACCACAAGTAAGGGGCCTGCTTTAAACGACAACGTCCACATAAGTAGGGCAACCAGAATAACGGACACATCATTTAGCATTTTCTTGGGGAATGGCATCATCGTTTTAATAAATGTGTCTCATTGATCGGTTCGGTTAGATGATTGATGGTCGTTAATGAGAGTTACGAAAAAAGTGATTTGGTGGATGCAGATCATATATTCGGTGGATGCATACAATACATTACTCTTCCGCACATTGAGGGATCATCTGTTCTACACATACAAGACGGACAGGGCGAGGAGCCGTAGTAGACACGTTTTTTTAGATGTGAGACGGTCAATCGATCTGCATATTGAATTTAATTCAAATTAATTGTAACGTGGACCATTGTCAGATCCTTCGTTCGTACGGCAGACGGCTTAAGAACTTTGGGGATTTAATGCGTGCACACAGGGAGGAATAGTATTGTGTGACCGGTTTGGGATGTTTGACTTAATTCTTTGCGACCGTTTGATACATCTCGACTGTCAAACTGACTTCCACGCGTGGAAAGGAAAATGTGATATATATATTTCTAAGTACACACAAATTGGAACATGGCAAGTCAGATTTAATCCGTAGGGAATTGAGAGCAGAGGCATTAGCAAATCCAATTCCATCTAACCCAACTTATAACATATAATCGAGTTTAACAGTAAAATCCAAAATCAATTATTTTAAATAAAGACAAGATCCAACACATTCCAAGAACAATATGATTTTCTTATACTCACTGAACATGGCCAACAATAATAGAGTTTAACAGTAAAATCCAAAATCAATTATCTTAAATAAAGACAAGATCCAACACACTCCAAGAATAATATGATTTTCTCATACTCACTGAACATGGCCAACAATTTTACAACTTACTTGGCTTATCACAACTACTTTCCAATCCAAAGTCCCAAAGACCATCAAACTAGAATCAAATGGATGATACTCAAATTGTCTAGGACAACACTTCTTGTTAATCATTGTAGATTTTTTTTTTGAAGTTTCTTTTCAACTTGGAGATATGGTAAGTGGTTGGGAATGTACAAGGGGCCATTTTGGCTGCAGGAATAGAACTAGAAAATGAAATAGAAATACCATTGCTTGTGCCTAGTTTGTTTTTCTTGCACGAAAAAAGTGTTCCAAACCCTATTCCAGTTTCACGCCCTTTTAAAATGCTGAAAACACCCTTTCTCTCTAATTATATGGAAGAAATTCAAAAAAATGTTCAAATATTTTTTGTTTCTCTCTCCAACCAACTTAGTGGTAAATTGTCAAGAACCTTTAAAACAGTGAACAAGATTGTGATAAAATCCCATTAATAATGTAATCCCTTCCTTTCATGTAATATGATCGTCTTCCTGTAGGAGCATTTCCAAACTTCATATATAGCCTCCCATCCATAGCTAAATGTTGTTTGACCTCATTATCAAGAACTAGGGAAAGGATATAATGATCATCATGAGTAAAGCACACACTCACATTCCCTCTTATGTTGGTTATTGTATATAAAGTATGTGTAGGATTTTGTCGTAAATCCCACAATTTGATTTCCTAATCAAATGGTGGAGTCACAAACAAGTATGGGGAATAATGAGAAAATATTACCTCATTTTTATGTTCACATTGGAGATCTTCAAAAACTTTAACTGTTTTCCACTGGACACCTCACATAGAAAAACTTGTTTTGAATATCCGCTAGCGAGGAAATAATTATCTATTGCATTAATATGGACAGATGTTAATTACTCAAACTCTTCATATGTGTAAGTGGCAGGGTTTCTACTATTCTTATCTTGGAAGGGTCATTGTTGAGCCAACGGAATCCAAGAATACTAGGATTTACTGCAACTCACTCAATGTGGCCAATAGTTTTACCCCTTCCACGATTGATCACAACGACTTCCCCATCCAATATCCCAAGGAGCATCTACATAGAATCAAATGGATGGTACTCAAATTATCTTATATGAAACTTCTTGTTAATCTTTGTAGAGTTTTCAGTAGAGTTGCAATTTCCTTTGCAATTTGGAAATAGGGTTTTCCTTAAAACACTAGCATTTTCATTAAAAATATATTAAATTAAAGCTTATGGGAGAATGACATGTACATGGTTTGCCTTAAAATTTATGGGAGAAATTATATGTACATGGTTTTTCTTAAATTTTTCCTTAAGTTTAAAAAATATAATAAATTAAAGTTTATGGGAGAATGACATGTACATGGTTTGCCTTAAATTTTATGGGATAAATTAGATGTACATGGTTTTCCTTAAAGTTTGCCTTAAGTTTATGGGAGGAATGATGTGTACAAGGTTTTCTTTAAAGTTTTCTTTAAAGTTTATGGGAGAAATTTCACAGAAATGACATGTCCATAGTTCCCAAAACACTAGAAAATGTCTCAAAGTTTAAGGAGAACTTACATACAAATGACATGTACATGGTTCCCAAAACACTATCAAATTCCTTAAAATTTATGGGAGAAATGACATGTACATGGATTTCCTTAAAGTTCACTTTAATTTTTTTTGGAGAAATGGCATCTATAAATGACATGCCTTAAAGTTTTTCTTTCCTAGAGTTTAAGGGAGAAATGAAATGTACAGCGTTTGCCTTAGAGTTTTCCTTATATTTTATGGGATAAATGGCATATTTATGGAAGAAATGACATAGAAATGACATGCCTTAAATTTTTCCTTGAATTTATGCAAGAAATGACACATGTACATGGTTTTCCTTAAAGTTTGCCTTAAAGTTTATGGGACAAATGACAGAGAAATGAAATGCACATGGTTCCCAAAACACTAGCAAATGCCTTAAATTTTATGGGAGAAATTACATGTACATGGTTATCCTTAAAGTTTGCCTTGATTTTATGGAAGAAGTGACATGTACATGGTTATCCTTAAAGTTTTCCTTAAAGTTTATGAGAAAAATGACATAGAAATGACATGTACATGGTTCTAGAAACACTAGAAAATTCCTTAATGTTTATGGGAAAAATGGCATGTACATGGTTATCCTTAAATTTTTCTTTGGTTTTATGGGAGAAATGGGAGAAATGACATATACATGATTATCCTTAAAGTTTTCCTTATTGTTTATGGGATAAATGACATAGAAATGACATGCACATGGTTCCCAAAACGCTATCATGTAACACCCCCCAATTCATGTGATTTCATTTTAAAGTTAGATACTTGAACCATACATCCTAAGGGGAGTGGACCCCAAAAGATGATTATTTTGTGAATGTAATTAAACATTTAGTTGAGGAAATGAATAAATTATTGTGGTGCAAATTGACCAAAAATGAGATGATGAGATCACTTGCTAAATCTTTGAGGATGGATGATGCAAATATTCCCCACAATCTTTCAAAAATCCTTGAAAGATAGTAAGTTTTAAATTTAGATTTTGAGGAAAAATCTGAATTTCCCCAATGATAAGGAAAGTAGTTGGGAAGAGGTAAAAAGCTGGAAAAGCTAAGGAAAAGCATAAAACAGCTTTAAAGAATCCCTAAATGGGAAGCCTAGGCAAATAGGAAGAAAAGCATCCTGATATTCTGGACGCAGAATTAGAAACAGGCTTTGGGGAGTAAAAGCTTAAATAAGCTGCACTAGAACAGATTGAGGTTAGTCTGTTCTAGGAGAACGATCTCAGCTCGGGGGTGAGTCCTGGGAGATAGAAGGATTCTAAGGTTGGGAGGTTGGTCATTTGCAAGAGTGGTATGTTCCTAATTTTACAGATGTTTTACTCCATATAGTATGAATTCGCTGCATATAAAAATTCCTTGTATACTAGAACATAAATTCTACATTTAACAGAGTTGTTTATAAGAAAATTATCCTTCCCACTCTGTATGGTTGTAGAATTCAATCTGTGAAGTAGAATTCCACAGAGTCTCTAAACCAGTGATTGGTTTAAATATGCGGGTAATTATCTTTTCACAGAAGAAGAATCAATAACTTAACTTTAATCTGCTTCTGTTTCTTATAATGATTTTAGTATCTGCATATATGTGCATGAAAATCTGAAATTTCTATTGTATATTGGAGAGCAATAATAAAAGACTTGCAATTTACCCTGTGCATGAGAGAATGACAGGATAGATTTTATGAATCTGGGGACAGAGTACAAGTGCTTTGGTGGGGTTAATTAAACTTTATTGACTTCTAAATTTTAGTCTAGAGGAAATTTTCCTGTAAAACTTGGGAGTAACCGGAATTAATTCCATTAGAGTTCTGAAACAAAACAAACTTCAGGAAGATACTACTATACCATAGAACATAAGCTAGATTTTAAACTTGTTTATGCAACAAATAATCTATGATGCACAAATACCACAACAAACTATTTATGCACACCAAGAGATATATGGTAGTGGGTGAACAGTTAATCTTTTACTAGATTGTTTGAAATATGCCAACTCTAGTTAAGAAACCTGTATAAACCTTTGTATATAAATGAGAGTTAAAAAGCTGCTAGGTATTGACTTAATATTTTAAGTTATCTGTCCTAGAGTTTCCACAGAAATATGAGGGAAATCCAGATAAGAGTATTTGTAACTATTATGCAGCATAAAACATTTTAGGATCTTATACACTGTCATGGTTGTCCAATTAAATTCGAAGAAAAATTTACCATTATTAAAGGAACTGCTAACAGATGGTTGCACAGTGCCTATATATGCATCCTAAATCAGCATATTAAAATAAATAAAACTTCGTTGACATCATTTAAATCTTCATGGGATATCAGTCATAGACAAACATTAATATACTCCTTTAGCATTTAGAGAATAAGTATGTTCTCAGTTGATAAACATTAACTCAAAAGAAAAAAAAATAAAAGAGACTTCTCTGCATAATAGATTCAAACAAAAAGGGAGGAGTCAGACGAAAAACCCAACCAAAGGAACACGAAGCAAGATGCAAATATTCACACGACTCCGTTCAGAATTAATGTTAACTCATCCTGAAACGAGGCAGTACGCATATCAACAGTAGAAATGAGTGCCAATTTAGAATAGAAATTCCATGAGTCACTTCCGAGATTCAGTTCGCCCTTAGTCGGCTGAGTTCAGAAATAAACACGCACAGAAGAAACGAAACTGAGCGAGCTTAGTCGCAACGTTCAGCATGGAACTCATAATGGGTAAACGTCCCTACACCAACCGCATGACCACGGCTATATGAATAAAAACAAATTTAAATACTTTCTATAGCAACATGAGACAATCCGTGCGAAGATCGTTGGAAAAATTGGAGAACCTGTACAATAACGAACGAAGGAAATAAGTCGAATGAAGTCGCCAGAAACAACGAAAAGGATTGTAACCTCTTCGACCATAGCAAACTTTATATACCTGTAAGGAACAGAGAATATTTCTATTAGAGAATTTCTGATCCATAATAGAAAGTGTCCACCGAACGATTAAAAAAAAACGAATTAGACTGTATACCTGGGGTAGCGCAAAAATCGCCAGATCAATACTCCCTGGAACGAACACAGCGAGAAGAGGAGAGTTAAATGCAATTACGCATGATAAAATATAAGCCAACCCTTACAAACTTCGAGTTGCGCTTCAAACTTGATGGCTACCTTGTCACGACAAGAGTGGACCAGGCCTTTCGCCTTCCTACGAAAGCCCCTATTCTCCATCGTGAGTTCTGTAAGAACACCCAAGTCGTTGGGGTTAATAGAACATTTTATTCGGAAAATAGGAGCCAATGGCAATAGTATTAGCCAAACCATATACTCTTTCCGGGTTCTCCATTCAACCCACAGCAAACAAAATGTGTAAGACGAAGAGAAGAAAACCATTGATTAAAAACGATAATACCTATTTTGCTGTAGCAGTATTGTGAAAAATTTCAGGAACGCCATCGTGAGGATTCCACTCCTACACGATTTCAGTAGAGTGAAACCAGAACTAAGGAAACAAGCCGAGTAGCATCGTTCACTAAAATTTCTCCATAACAGAACGAAGAGTTAATAAGCACTACTCACAGCATCAATAGCCAGATGAAAAAACAAAACATACTTACTATGATCAAATGAACGAGCGTGTGGTAGAAACCCTCGACGATTGCCATCCTGTGCAGAAACAGTCCAGAGAGAAACGGCGAATGCCACCAGAGAAAAATGAAGTTCTGGAACGAAAAAGACAGGAACTAATAACGGAGTAGGAAACCCTAACTCCATTAAAATCGAGCCGTCCACGTGTATGGATAATCGTATGAATGAACTCGGCTGGGGAATTGCGTCTGAGTAAATTTAAGGGAGAGTACATCCAATGATCTTGAGAGGGATTGTAACATTAAACTCATACATAGCGTGATCTGAACGAAATATTCATCAAACCCAAGGGGAATATTTTAAATTATTTACTCAAATCCATTGTACACCAAATCGCGTGATGGGTATCCAGAGTTCAGACTCGTAGTACCTCGCATCAATCAAAATTTATGGAAAAACAAGAAATTGAATGCAAGTAGGTTACAGCGTCCCGTTTTCTAAATCGATATTCAAACCCTACCCTATGGGTCAAAAATTATCAGTCATATACCAATAAAATACAAGCGTATCAAGTTGAGTAACACGTGGCTTGAGCCAAACTTCGACCTATGATAAATGATGAAAGGGTCGATCTATGTTTATCGATCACATTTGATTTAAAAATAAAATGAGTGGTTCGATTTTATAATGTACAAAGTTCAAGACCTCGATTTACTCCTATATAACGCCCCATGGTTAAATAAAGTGGGAAAACATTAGTGTAGAGGGGTTATATGAGAATCATCATATGATTAGTTGCTTCTAGTAATAAGTAAAATGGGATGAAACACAATGATAAATGTATGTAGTTAACATTGACAATGTGTTAGAAGTTTATTATTTAATTTTATGTCTATCCTCCAAAGGAAGGAGATGGAAGTGTAAAAGTAAAGATGAACCAAGTTAAATTTCACCTACGAAAAAAAAAAAAATTTCGAGTATCAGAGAGGGAGATGTGACAAATGGTATCAGAGCCCAAGTTATAAAACTGGGCTGGTGACTTTGTTCTCACGATTGATGTGTGCTCACTGTGTAATTTTATTGTTGTAGCAAAAGTTTTGTTTAGTTGTTTTGTTTTTTTTTTTTTTGTTCACTGACCTGTGCTATGTAGTGTACAGTGAGGTGATAGAATGGAAGAAGGTGGTGGAATTTATGTAGATCTGCGTGGGGAGCCAGATCCCAATGCGGCCATGATGGCTATGTTGCAGAATTTGCAACAAGAATTGGTTGAGATAAAAAGCCAGAATGACAGATTGTCATTAGCCAGTGAGGTGCAGGAAAAGCTCATCAGGGAATTAACCTCACGGAACAGCCAAGAAGGCGAAGGTTCCGGAAAGAGGAAAACTGGCGAATCCGATGAGGAGCAGACTACATCAATAAGTGACATAAAAAGGAATTACAAGGGGAATTCGAAAAATCAAACTCCCTCCTATGATTCCGGGAGAAGGAGAAAGATGTTGAGGTTGCTGTCAATTAAGATTAAGTATTTCCAGTTTATGAATATGAAAGCAATTTGAAGGCCGTATTAGTCGCTTCAATAGCTACAAGGTAAGGCTACCTGTGGGAGGAGACAAAGATGGTACATGCCATGATGAAAAAAGATGCGTTACTTGGGAAGACTTTCAAAGTTAAATTCAAGAATCGATTACTAATGAGCAAGATTTAGATGATAGCAAAAGAATTTCATGAGCTTATATTGGGACAGCTCACTATCGATGAGTTTGTTACTAAATTTACCAATCTATTAAGATATGTACCTTACATAAGGAAGAAAAGGCAAAGGTACAGAGGTTTATGAATTGTTTTCCTGTGGTATACAAAGAGAAAATTGAGTTTGACAACCCAAAAACAATGGACGAAGCTGTTAGAAAAGCTAGACAGTGTTACCAACAGTTGAAAGGAAAAATTGATCAAGGGAAAAGTTGGGTAAATAAGAATTAAGTCAAAGGGAGAAAACATAAACCAGCCTATCTGAAGAATTTTGGCAGAGATCATCAGTGGAAAAGGTTTAGTAAACCCAAAGAAAGTCAAACTACACAGTCTCAAGTCGCTTCAAAACCAATAGATGGAGACAGTAAAAAGGAGGGAACAGTCAGAATGAAGGAGCCCTTGAAATTTTGGGGCTGTGGAGAACCCCATATTTTGAGGGACTGCCCTCATCGAAACATTCATATGCTCATGAGAGATCGGGAAGTGACAACAGTAAATGATATAGCCAGAAACATACTCAATCTATCGGGGCAGCCTCATAAAATCGGTAGCGTAACATCAAGCTACTATGGTGGAAATGGAGGGTAAGATCTCTGACCAATCTGTTACAGTTTTGATTGATCCGAGTGCTTCTTTGAGTTATATTAGTCCAAAGATTGTAGAAAAATGTAATCTTAAACCTGAAAAATTTCCGCGTGGTTGGCATGTACCGCCAATCGGAACAAAAAGAAAGGTAACCCATAAACTGCCCAGAACAGAGATCCAATTAAATGAGTTCCGAACAGAAGTGAATTTAAACATTCTGCCTTTAGGGTCATATGATCTATTAATAGGAATGGACTGGCTGGAAAAGAAGAAAGCTTTGATGAATTGCTGGGATAAGACCTTGCATTGTGTAGATGAGGAAGGGAAAATCTTTACTCTTAAAGGGAAACAAAAACCAATTTCGGTCAGACAAATTTCAGCTTTACAATTGAAAAGAATAGCTAGAAAAGGTTATCAGGTTTATGCAGTGCATGTGGAAGAGATAGAACAGAAAACTGAAGAAGAATTACTGGATACTGTACCAGTAATAAAAGAATTCAAGGAAGTTTTTCCAAAGGAAATCCCTCATCTTCCTCCCAAAAGAGAGATTGACTTCACAATCGATCTGGTGCCGGGAGCAACACCTGTTTCACGAGCACCATATCGAATGAGTCCTCCTGAACTTATAGAATTAAAAATGCAATTGCAAGAACTGCTAGACAAAGGATATATTAGACCAAGTGTCTCTCCTTGGGGAGCACCTGTGCTGTTCGTGAAAAAGAAAGATGGAACTTTCAGGATGTGCATTGATTATAGGCAGTTGAATAAGTTAACCATCAAAAATAGATATCCTTTGCCTAGAATTGATGATCTTTTCGATCAGGTGAGAGGAGCTCCAGTATTCTCAAAAATTGACTTAAGAACTGGCTACCACCAGCTCAGAATTAAGGAGGAAGACATCAGCAAAACAACTTTTAGAACCAGGTATGGCCACTACGAATTTGTAGTTCTACCTTTCGGGTTGACAAACGCCCCTGTCACATTTATGTGTCTGATGAACAGTGTGTTACACAAGTACTTGGATAAATTTGTCCTTGTATTCATAGATGATATTTTAGTTTACTCAAACAAAGGGGAAGAGGAACACAAAGAACAATTCGAGGATAGTGTTGAAAACTCTAAAGGAAAATCACCATATGCTAAATTGAAATGTGAATTCTATAAGGACAAGATTCAATACTTGGGTCATATTATTTCGAACAAGGACTACGTTGACCCGAGAAGATAAGCACATAAAAGAATGGCCACACTGCCGATGTTTCAAATGCTTAGATCATTCATGGGGATTGCAGTTATTATTGCAGATCCATAGAGAGATTTTCTGCCATAGCACATCCCATCACTTCCTTACAAAGGAAAGGTGTCAAGTTTGAATGGACTGAAAAATGCCAAACAGTTTTGACCAATTAAAACTGAAACTTACTACAACCCCTATACTGAAGATTGTAGATCGTGATAAGGAATTTGTGGTATGTACGGATGCATGTAGAGAAGGATTGGGAGGATTTCTTTTGCAGGAAAATTCAGTGATTTCCTATGAATCTAGGAAACTGAAGATACACGAACAGAATTATAGTGCCTATGATTTAGAATTAGCAGCTGCTATTCATGCTTTGAAAATGTGGCGGCACTATCTTCTTGGAAAAAAATTTACATTGATGACTGATCATATTAGTCTCAAATATTTCTTTTCTCAAACAGAATTGAATGCCATACAGGCCAGATGGCTGTCCTTTTTAAGTGAGTTTGACATGGACATAAAACATATAAGAGGGAAAGAAAATAAAGTTGCTGATGCATTGAGTAGAAATTCTTGTCAAAATATCAATAATATTGGGAGTAGTGCTCAGATTGATGTGGAAGAATTAGTGATTAAAGCAGCAAACCAAGACCCAAATTATGAAACACTTCTAGTAAAACTACAGAAAAAGGAGAAAACTGATTTCTCCCAAAACCAAAAAGGGCTGATTTGTTATAAGAACATATTGTATATTCCCAATGTTGAATCTTTAAAAAGAGAAATTATGGATGAATATCACAAGCAACCTTATGCAGGACATCCAGGATATGAGAAATTATTAACAGCCCTGAAGAAGAAGTTGTCTCCGGCCAGGAATGAAGAGAGGCAGTGAATATTTAAGTAGATGCATGGAATGTCAACTAGTTAAGGTGGAACACCAAGATATCCCGCTCTAAATTTTCCTCAACCCTTTTGCCAATTGCGTAATGGAAATGGGACACAGTTTCCTGACTTCACATGTGATTACCCAAACCAAACACCCGCATGATTCTATAGCGTATCGTAGGTATACTTTAACCAAAGTCGCTCACTGAGCAATAAAGAAAATCCACCTTTGGAACAGCTCAAGTAGCGAATGTGTTCCTGAAGGAGATAGTAAGACTCCATGGGGTCCCTAAGGTGATTATTTCTGATAGGGATGCTAAATTTACAGTAGCCTTTTGGAGGGGATTATTTGGAGGAATGGGCACTAAATTGAATTTTAGCACTGCTTACCACCCTCAGACTGATGGTCAAACGGAAAGAACAAACCAAATTTTGGAGGACATGCTGAGAATGTATGTGATGGATAGACCCTCAAAGTGGGAAGATTTCTTACATTTAGCTGAATTTTCCTATAATAACAGCTACCAAGCCTCCATCAAAATGAGTCTGTTTGAGGCACTGTATGGAAGGAAGTGTCGTACTCCTTTGAGTCGGAGTCAGCCAGAAGAAAAACTAATTTTGGGACCAGATGCTTTACAAGAAATGGAAAGAATTGTCAAACAGATACAAAAGAACATCAAGAAAGCACAAGATCGCCAGAAGAATTATGCGGATAAGAAAATAGTGCATAGAGAATTTAAAGTTGGGGAGCATGTATATTTGCGTATTAAACCCAAAAAGAGCACCCTTTATTCTGGGAGTTGTGCAAAATTGGCCCCTAGATACTGTGGTCCTTTTGAAGTATTAGAAAGGGTGGGACCAGTGGCTTACAAGCTGGCCTTACCACCCCATGTTAGAGTTCATGATGTATTTTATGTTTCATTGTTAAAAAGATATGTGCATGATGCTTCTCACATAGTTGATTGGAATGTTGTACAGGTGGAACCGGAAGGGGAGTTTCTGCCAGAACCGCTTCAAATATTGGAGCGAGAAGAAATTGAATTGAGAAGCAGAACGGTAGCAAGAGTAAAGGTGCAGTGGAAGCACTTTACTGCTGAAGAAGCTACCTGGGAACGAGAGACTGAAATGATGGAAAAATATCCATTTTTATTTGCAAAATGAACTATAGTAGTTGAATAACAACATCGAGGACGGTGTTTATTTTCAGAGGGGGAATATGTAACACCCCCAATTCATGTGACTGAATTTTAAAGTTAGATACTTGAACTTTAATCCTAAGGGGAGTGGACCCCAAAGGATAATTATTTTGTGAATGTAATTAAACATTTAAATGAGGAAATGAATAAATTATTTTGGTGCAAATTGACCAAAAATGAGATGATCAGATCACTTGCTAAATCTTTGAGGATGGATGATGCAAATATTTTCCCACAATCTTTCAAAAATCCTTGAAAGATAGTAAGTTTTAAAATTAGATTTTGAGGAAAAATCTGAATTTCCCCAATGATGAGGAAAGTAGTTGGGAAGAGGTAAAAAGCTGGAAAAGCTGAGGAAAAACATAAAACAGCTTTAAAGAATCCCTAAATGGGAAGCCTAGGAAAACAGGAAGAAAAGCATCCTGATATTCTGGACGCAGAATTAGAAACAGGCTTTGGGGAGTAAAAGCTTAAATAAGCTGCACTAGAACAGATTGAGGTTAGTCTGTTCTAGGAGAATGATCTCAGCTCGGGGGTGAGTCCTGGGAGACATAAGGATTCTAAGGTTGAGAGGTTGGTCATTTGCAAGAGTGGTGTGTTCCTAATTTTACAGATGTGTTACTTCATATAGTATGAATTGGCTACATATAAAACTTCATTGTATACTAGAACATAAATTCTACATTTAACATAGTTGTTTATAAGAAAATTATCCTTCCCACTCTGTATGGTTGTAGAATTCAATCTGTGAAGTAGAATTCCACAGAGTCTCTAAACTAGTGATTGGTCTAAATCTGCGGGTAATTATCTTTTCACATAAGAAGAATCAATAAATTAACTTTAATCTGCTTCTGTTTCTTATAATGATTTTAGTATCTGCATATATGTGCATGAAAATCTGAAATTCCTATTGTATATTGGAAAGCAATAATAAAAGACTTGAAATTTACCCTGTGCATGAGAGAATGACAGGATAGATTTTATGAATCTGGGGACAGAGTACAAGTGCTTTGGTGGGGTCAATTAAACTTTATTGACTTCTAAATTTTAGTCTAGAGGAAATTTTCCTGTAAAACTTGGGAGTAACCAAAATTAATGCCATTAGAGTTCTGAAACAAAAAAAACTTCAGGAAGATACTACTAGACCATAAAACATAAGCCAGATTTTAAACTTGTTTATGCAACAAAGAATCTATGCTGCACAAATACCACAACAAACTATTTATGCACACCAAGATATATATTGTAGTGGGTGAACAGTTAATCTTTTACTAGATTGTTTGAAATATGCCAACTCTAGTTAAGAAACCTGTATAAACCTCTGTATATAAATGAGAGTTAAAAAGATGCCAGGTATTGACTTAATATTTTAAGTTATCTATCCTAGAGTTTCCACAGAAATATGAGGGAAATCCAGATAAGAGTATTTGTAACTATTATGCAGCATAAAACATTTTAGGATCTTATACACTGTCATGGTTGTCCAATTAAATTCGAAGAAAAATTTACCATTATTAAAGGAACTGCTAACATATGGTTGCACAGTGCCCATATATGCATGTTAAATCAGCATATTAAAATAAATAAAACTTCGTTGACATCATTTAAATCTTCATGGGATATCAGTCATAGACAAACATTAATATACTCCTTTAGCATTTAGAGAATAAGTATGTTTTGAGTTGATAAACATTAACTCAAAAGAAAAAAAAATAAAAGAGACTTCTCTGCATAATAGATTCGAACAAAAAGGGAGGAGTCAGAAGAAAAACCCAACCAAAGGAACACGAAGCAAGATGCAAATATTCACACGACTTCGTTCAGAATTAATGTTAACTCATCCTGAAACGAGGCAGTACTCATATCAACAGTAGAAATGAGTGCCAATTTAGAATAGAGATTCCATCAGTCACTTCCGAGATTCAGTTCGCCCTTAGTCGGCTGAGTTCAGAAATAAACACGCACAGAAGAAACGAAACTGAGCGAGCTTAGTCGCAACGTTCAGCGTGGAACTCATAATGGGTAAACGTCCCTACACCAATTGCATGACCGCGGCTATAAGAATAAAAACAAATTTAAATACTTTCTACAGCAACATGAGACAATCCGTGCGAAGATCGTTGGAAAAATTGGAGAACCTGTACAATAACGAACGAAGGAAATAAGTCGAATGAAGTCGTCAGAAACAACAAAAAGGATTGTAACCTCTTCGACCATAGCAGACTTTATATACCTGCAAGGAACAGAGAATATTTCTATTAGAGAATTTCAGATCCACAATAGAAAGTGTCCACCGAACGATGAAAAAAAAAACGAAGTATACTGTATACCTGGGGTAGCGCGAGAATCGCCAGATCAATACTCCCTGGAACGAACACATCGAGAAGAGGAGAGTTAAATGCAATTGCGCATGATAAAATATAAGCCAAACCTTATAAACTTCGAGTTGCGCTTCAAACTTGATGGCTACCTTGTCACGACAAGAGTCGACCAGGTCGTTCGCCTTCATACGAAAGCCCTATTCTCCATCGTGAGTTCTGTAAGAAGACCCAAGTCGTTGGGGTTAATAGAACATTTTATTCGGAAAATAGGAGCAAATGGCAATGGTATTAGCCGAACCATATACTCTTTCCGAGTTCTCCATTCAACCCACAGCAAACGAAATGTGTAAGACGGAGAGAAGAAAACCATTGATTAAAAACGATAATACCTATTTCGCTGTAGCAGTATTGTGAATAGTTTCAGGAATGCCATCGTGAGGATTCCACTCCTATACGATTGCAGTAGACTGAAACCAGAACTGAGGAAACAAGTCGAGTAGCATCGTTCACTGAAATTGCTCCATAACAGAACGAAGAGTTAATAAGCACTACTCACAGAATCAATAGCCAGATGAGAAACAAAACATACTTACTATGATCAAATGAATGAGCACTTGGTAGAAACCCTCGACGATTGCCATCCTGTGCAAAAATAGTCCAGAGAGAAACGACGAACGCCACCAGAGAAAAATGAAGTCCTGGAACGAAAAAGACAGGAACTAATAACAGAGTAGGAAACCCTAACTCCATTAAAATCGAGCCGTCCACATGTATGGATCATAGTATGAATGAACTCAGCTGGGGATTTGCGTCTGAGTAAATTTAAGGGAGAGTACATCCAATGATCCCGAGAGGGATTGTAACATTAAACTCATACATAGCGTGATCTGAACAAAACATTAGTCAAACCCAAGGGGAATATTTTAAATTATTTATTCAAACCCATTTTACACCAAATCGCATGATGGGTATCTAGAGTTCAGACTCGTAGTACTTCGCATCAATCAAAATTTATGGAAAAACAAGAAATTGAATGCAGGTAGGTCACAGCGTCCCGTTTGCTAAATTGATATTCAAACCCTACTCTATGGGTCAGAAATTATCAGTCATATACGAATATAATACAAGCGTATCAAGTTGAGTAATACGTGGCTTGGGCCAAACTTCGACCTATGATAAATCATGAAAGGGTTGAGCTATGTTTATCGATCACATTTGATTTAAAAATAAAATGAGTGGTTCGACTTTATAATGTACCAAGTTCAAGACCTCGATTTGATCCTATATAACGTCCAATGGTTAAATAAAATGGGAAAACATTAGTGTAGAGGGGTTATATGAGAATCATCATATGATTAGTTGCTTCTAGGAATAAGTAAAATGGGATGGAACACAATGATAAATGTATGTAGTTAACATTGTCAATGTGTTAGAAGTTTACTATTTAATTTTATGTCTATCCTCCAAAGGAAGGAGATGGAAGTGTAAAAGTAAATATGAACCAAGTTAAATTTCACCTGCGAAAAAAAAAATATTCGAGTATCAGAGAGGGAGATGTGACATAGCAAATGCCTTAAATTTTATGGGAGAAATGACATGTACATGGTTTCCGAAAGCACTACCATTTTCTTTAAAAATATATTAAATTAAAGTTTATGGGAGAAATGACTTGTACATGGTTGGCCTTAAAGTTTATGGGAGAAATGACATGTACATGGTTTTCCTTAACGTTTTCCTTGAGTTCAACAATGGAGTGATGTTGTCATTCAAGGATGAACATTAGCCAAGAAAACCAAGTATGTGCATAAGTTTAAATTAGTATGTTTATTTATGAACTTAATTGAAATAAATATGTTGATAGAAATGAAAATATAATGATAGGTTCTACAAGATGGAGATAGACTAATGTTTAAAATATGCATGTATGCATGTATGTCTGGTGCAGTTGTTTTGTGCATGCGGAAGTTGTGTGAAGGATGAACATTAGCCAAGAAAACCAAGTATGTGCATAAGTTTAAATTGGTATGTTTATTTATGAATTTAATTGAAATAAATATGTTGCTAGAAATGAAAATATAATGATTGGTTCTACAAGATGAATGTAAATTAATGCTTAATATATGCATGTATGCATATATGTCTGGTGGAGTTGTTGCATGCATGTGAAAGTTGTGTGAAGAAAATTATCCTACACACAGAAATGAAAATATAATGATAGGTTTTACAAGATGGATGCAGACTAATGTTTAATATATGCATGTATGCATCTATGTCTGGTGGATTTCTTGTGTGCATGTGAAAGTTATGTGAAGAAAATTATCCTGCACACTAGTATTATTCATGATAATTTGTACAAGATGGATGTAGACTATTTTTTAATATATACATGTATTTATGTATGTCTGGTGGAGTTTTTGTGTGCATGTGAAAGCTGTGTGAAGACAATTATCCTAGACACTAGTATTAATCATGATAGGTTCTACAAGATGGATGTAGACTAATGCTAAATATATGCATGTATGCATGGATGTCTCATGGAGTTATTGGCATAAAATTACTGTGTAGCTAAAGTTTAATTGGTCTTCATTATAAATCATAAATTAATTTTCAAAATCTCATAAGTTGAGATCTAACATTGAAATTTTTAACTTCACATCGGGACATAGTAATTTAGCCAATAGCAGTAGATCATTATATGATTGACCTTTACCCTCAAGACAAGCTCAGACTATATTCAAGAAAATTTGAATGTTGAGAATGTGCAATTTTTCTGACACACACTACACATAAACAACAAAGGAAGATCACAGGTTAGGTGGACATACAAGCTGATATGTTTCGAGATGGTCTCAATGCCGCTCACATGGACTCTTTGTTACACAAACATTTTTTTCAGGGAGTGAATGAAGTTAAAGTCAAGGTCAGGTAATCAATATAAATCTATATCTCAATAAATATCAAATCAATATTAATCTCAAGGCATATCCAATTCTACTAAAAAGAGAAAGGGATGAGAAAATTTTACATAATCTAAGTACTTCAGAAAATTTTGAAAATGTTAAATCTATTTCTAAAACAATATTTAACTGTATTAACCAAAACTAAAATAATTACATTATACCTTATCTAAATTGTTAATGAATTTATTATGATAAAAATTAATTTTAACCTCGTGACCATTAGATGAGGGTGATGATGTTGAGATTTAGGGGATCAGTATTTCTCACATTTGGGGTGTTGGCTTTGGTGTTGCTTCAATGTTGTGGCCATGGTAACTCAGCTTCAACAACTATAGATCAAATTGATAATAACATTGGAAATCCAAGGAAGCCTCATGGAGAAGTGTTAAGTAATGGTTTACGGAATTCAATGATCATTAGAGGGTCCACAACTCCTGAAATGCCTTCTCCTCCCTCCAAATGCAGAGTTGAATATAGGTAAGTATCATAGGTTATGTTATTCCAATAATCTAATATAGTTAAACATTACCTAGTGTAAAACATACAAGGAATCAAAGCCCATTGAATATGAGGTTACAATGATTCTATAGCTTATATAAAGATGTTGAACAATTAACAACAGTTATGAAAAATTCTATGATCAGACTAGCTGCAAACACAATAATCTAATATAGGTCAACATTACTTAGTGTAAAACAGACAAGGAATCAAATCCCATTGAATATGAGGTTACAATGACTCTATAGGTTATATAAAGAGGTTGAACACGTAACAACAGTAATGAAAGCTTTTATGATTTGACTAACTGTAGACACAATGATATATTATAGGTAAGCATTAATTAGTGTAAAACAGATAGGGAATCGAAGCCCATTGAATATGAGGTTACAATGACTCTATAGCTTATATAAAGAGGTTTAACAAGTAACAACATTTATGACAACTTATATGATCAAAGTAGATGTAATCTAATGTAATCGAATATAGGTAAACATTACTTAGCTTAAATCAGACATGGAATCAAAGGCCATTGAATATGAGGCTACAATGACTCTATAGCTTATATAAAGATGTTGAGCAAGTAAAAAAAATTATGACAACTTGTATGATCATACTAGTTGTAAACACCAGGGATAATTTTAAGGATGGAAAATTATCTTGAAGTTTAAAATGTTGGCGAATTTCACTAGTCCCTAATATGTGAAGTATAAAATTTTATTGATATGTTTGTAAAATTATATAAATTTATAATGATTTTATATATAGTATCTATATAATGTTGGATATTTTTAAGGTAAAATAATTTTATATTGTAAAATTTTGGCGAATCATGTTCACAAAAAAATGGAAATTGGTGAATCTTTTTTTGGAAAAATCATTGAAAATCAACCCACCTGCGAATATTAGCCCCTAAAATTTTCCATGGTAAACACAATAATCTAATATTGGTAGACTAGTTAGTGTAAAGTAGATAGGGAATCAATGCCCATTGAATATGAGGTTACAATGACTCTATAGTTGATATAAAGAGGTTGAATAAGTAAAAACAGTTATGACAACTTCAATGATTAGACTAGCTATAAACACAATAATCTAATATAAGTAAAACATTAATTAGTGTAAAGAAAACAGGGAATCAAAGCCCATTGAATATGAGGCTACAAATGATTCTATAGCTTATATATAAAGAGGTTGAAAAATTAACAACAGTTATGACAACTTCTATGATTAGACTAGCTGTAAACACATAATCAAAGTAATGAATAGGTATAAGTAAGCTTATATAGCTAATGGTCGATATGTGATTAGTCTGAACCTTGTACTCAGTCTAAATTTACGCTTATGAAGTTGTTAGATACGGTATAGTAACTCCCTGTATCATCATGCTTTTAATCATACCTTATACGTTTCATAGAAAGTGTGATTAATTATGTCAATGCTTACTGCTTATAGCTTATCTACAAATGTATGTTGTTTAAGCTAGCAAATTGGTTAAGCTCTTACACTAGACTTATGATTAGAGATCTAGAACAAAGAGACTATACTTATGGTAATTGGTATCCCTAACTAACACCACATATTCAGAGTAATATGATAGTAAAGCTTGTTATTTAGATGAAACAAACCATGTTCAAGATTTATGGAGAGAGTAGAAACTAAGCCTACATCGGTATAAGTCATAAAAGCTATGTAACAAACTATGTATCATACACATTGTCACAGTTATCTACATAATTAAGCTTATAATAGTGATATGGGATATAATTACAAAGCTAACTTGTACTGATTCTATAAATTTATCTTAACCACAACAAATTCTACGGGAAATTCTTAATGTAAGAGGATGCAAATAGTAGGTTTTTTCTTCTACCTGGAAATTCAAAGACAACAAGACAACGAGTGAAAGACGAGTAGAAAGTGAGACAACAAGGCCACAATGAACAGAAAACAAAACGACGAGGTCACAACTAGTAGACGATGAGACAACGAGGCTGCAATGAGAAGATAATGAGATGATGACGTTGCGGATCACCGAGGACATCGCTGAGGATGCAGATTAGAAATAACCTGCGAACACAAAAAATAAAAATTAAAAAACAATAAAAAGCAATAACAAAAAATAGCAGAACATAAACCATAAGCAAAGCATAACCTTCTCACCCTTGCCTTCTCCCCTCCTCGCCCGTGCTACAACACAACAATACAAAGAGAGCGACAGAGACAACAATAGAGTAGAAATGGAGCAACAGTAGCTAACGAAATGGTAACAAATCCCAAAAGTGTTCTGGTCTGGGGGCCCATATATTTATAATAAATCGTTTGGGCAAATTATTTTGAAAAGTTCGACCGAACTATTATTTCGGTCGAACTTTTTTTTTTCCATTTTTCCCATCTATGGAAAAAAAACCTGTTTACCCACGCCGTCAATATATTGTCAATGTAAACGACATAATTAGTTCGACTGAACTGTTGGAAAAATGAAATTTCCAACCGCGTTTCTCACGAAAGTATAACCCACCTTCGCATTTTTACCCATATATATATATATATATATATATATTGAAAGGGTTGTTATATATATGATGTAAATTACATTAATTCCTATCTAATTATTTAGAATTTTCTTGTAATATTGAATTAATTATTTAGAGTTATAGATATCTATTAGTTATCTTAGATATAATATCTCGAAATGTGTCATTCTTTAGAAATTAAATTAGGAAATTAGTTAGATGTACTTTTAGAAATGAATTAAATATAAGTGGACACTTGCAAATGAAATAATGGATCCATTACTAAATACATTTAGGACACAAGATTATTTAAATCTTGTTTCTCTCCTCTTCCTATTGCAAAAGAGTTGAGTGAGGACACTTCTGATTATTATCACCATATCAAAGCTTTAATGATACAAATGAGTGAAGAGGATATTCCTCCTCTGCAAGATTTTGGAAAACTCCATCAAAATGATCAATTGTTGTTTGGTATGAAAAAATTTCAGCCTTTTTTAAGGAAAAGAAAATTGAGATTTTTTATTTTTATGTGGGATAGATGTTTGGTTTCGATTTTGATCTTTATAAAATTATTTTCAACCCATTTGTTCCTTTGAATTGGCTCTATAATTTATATGTGTTACTCTAAAGTCTCTTTTGCAAATGCAAAATAATTAATTTTTTTTGGTCTTAGTCAGAAAGAAGCCCCATCATTCAATATTAATCAGTGTTTCAATGATTGGTTTTTGGTTTTTCGTCACCTTTTTTGGTTAATGTGATTATTATGAAATACTTTACATTATCAATATGTATAACAAAATTCTAAGATCCAACACCATTAATCACATTAACCAGCGTAAAAATGTAGAATATTTTATTTAAGTGACAAAAGTCTTGCATGACCAATAAAAAAATGTTGAGGATGTATGTCATGCATCAGTAGAGGAAGTAGGAGTAGCATCTTCCACTTGTATAGTTGGCATATAATAATGGGTATTAGGAGTCCTTGAATATGAGTTTCTTTGAGGTTCTTTATGGGTGGAATTGAAATACTCCTATCAACTGAAGTGATCGATTGAACTAGATATTAATTGGGCCAAACATGTTGGTATGTATGGAACAGGAAATCAAGTTATTAAGAGGAATTTTAAGGAGACACAGGACAAGCATAAGATTTAAGTGGATCAACACAAAGCATTTAAGGAGTTCCAGGTTGGGGAACATGTATACTTGTGCATAAAGCCCAAGAGTAGCTCCTTGAGGACTGGGTCATCTGCCAAGTTGGAACCACGGTATTGTGGGCATTTTGAGAACCTTAAGAAGATTAGATTACTATCCTACTGAATTGCACTACATCTGACAGTGAAATTCCACGATGTTTTCCAGGTTTCATTGCTTAATATATATTTCCAGGATGTTGATCATGTGATTGACGGGTATGTGTTACAGGTGGAACCAGATGGAGAATGATATCTATAACCATATCACATATTATAGTGGAAACAAATCATGGTCAAGAACCAAACATTAGTATTAGTACGAAAAATATTTAGTATTAAAATTATGCCATTGACAAACTCTAATGTAGTAATTAAAAGAAAATATTTTCGACTTCATGTATGATAAAATTACCAAAGCATCAGAAACAAAAAATATCAAGCATATATCAAACTCAATTGTGTCATAAGAATCACTAAAGTCACTCTTTAATAAAAAATCCATTTTCCTAATTTATTTCTTTGATTCTAACTTGCCAAAGCTATGATTTTATTGATATGTAGTACTTCATCTCTTTTTGTTTTATAATTTTAGGAAAAAGTTTTTGTTATGAGACCAAAGAGATAAAAATGGTTATTTTTATGCCTATAATGAGTAGGACCTTGACCTCCACATAGAAATCTTTATTATTCATCTTTATTAAATTTCACAGCAAGAAATAAATCTTCATTACTAGTGATCATAAAGTATAAAGTAAAGTAATGAGTTCTTCATTGGCATTTGCAACATGTTTAAAATATAAATATCAAATATGTAAGTTATTAATGGAATTTCCATGTGCGCATGATTTATTATATATATATGTGTATATATTACTTTTTAAAATACATAAGAAAAGAATATGCATCTTTTTTACAGATGTATGAATTCCTTGTTTATAAAACATTATGTTTAGTTTTATTTACATATTTCATGACCTTTAGAACTTCTCTATTATTAACCTCCATTTGCATGAACCTAAGCCACTAAGGACAGTCATAAGAAAATGAATACGACCTCATCATAGGACATCATTATACAACTTTCATATTTAGACCAACCCTTTCAAATTAATAGATGGTTTGCAAATTTCCATGTGGCATAATCAAATAGTGAATTCTCTCCATGTATTATCGTTTTGACATATTGAATGATTCAATTAGAATAATGAATTTTATTCTTAGTCTATGTCTTGACAGAATATCAACATTATATGACAGGGATGGAAACAATTTTACACATTAATGACCATCTATTACTTTCTGCAAATTCATTATCTATGGAATAACAACATCAACATTTCATGTGGGCCTTTAATATAAAATAGTTATATGTTGTTCTTAATGATAAGAAATATTATTCAAATAATTTGGGATATACATGAAGTTACTCCCTAGTTTAGGTAGTACACATTCTAAATAACGGTTTCATTTCTTTTGAAGGTTTTAAGCATTTATATGAGACATGTATTTTCAAGTAAGATCATCTAGATACTTTCCTAGGGTATTTAGTTCATGATGGATAACTATTAAAGCTTGATCAATTATGTGCACCAAAAACATCATATAATTGTATGTTATTAAATCCCATAAATCTTGTTATCATAGCCATTTTAACCCATTGTAAAACCTCTAGCATTAGAAAACCAAAATTTTTATTCATCCACATGAGTACGAATTCATCATTCATCAATTAATGTACCTTAAAGGGATTTGACATCAAATTGGACTCATTTAACTAATAGATTAACATGATCTATTAATGTATTTTTCTAACCATTAACATAGGGTTTTAATATTAAGTAGAAATTCGGTAATCCCTCATTAACAAAACCATAGCATTAAATTTCACTTTTCTACTATCCTCTTGATAGACAGTTAGAGTATCTATAAGTAGTATTTTTTATTAAGGTGATGGAGGGTATATGATGTCATTGATTAAGACGGTGGATGGAAAATATGATGTCATCTTGTTGTTGATGAATCACTCAAGGGTATTACTTCCACTACAAAGGACATGGAACATGGGGACTTGCCTGACGAGTAACAATTTAATTTTCTAATCATTAACACATAATATTAAGTAGAAATCTGGTAATCTCTCATTAATACAACCATACAACCATAGCGTTAAATTTCACTTGCTACTCTCCTCTTGATAGACAATTATAGCATCTATAAGTAGTATTTTTTATTAAAGTGATGGAAGGTATATGATGTCATTGATTAAGATGGTGATGGAAAATATGAAATCATCTTGTTGTGACTTGCTTGACGAGTAGCAATGACAAGTCTAGGATTGTGATCCATTATCACCTCAAAGTTATCCATTAACAAAAGAAGGAATATCAAACAATTCTTATTAATGCTATGAAATGATGAATCGATATACATACAATGATATTTATTATTGCGGATTATTATGATAATAGTCTACCCGCACAAAATAAAGAAATAGTGTCCACGGGCAACATCAATATGTATGCATAGAGGGAGGGGATCCGTGTGGTGTGAGAAATTGTCCTTGCTTCAAGAGCCAATTAATTTCCCGGTGCATTTAAAGGATTGAGTGTGAGCAGCTCCTGAATCGTGAAATCGACTTCCTTCACCTTTGTTGTTAATATGATGTGCTGATGCGTGCTTTCGAACATCATTGGAGATCCCATAATTCCTAAGTAACTCCTCCTTCCCGTTAGCCTCCTTCAATTTTGCAGGGAACATCGAGGAGTTGGAGCATTGGTTGGGAATAGAGGTGCAGCTGGAGGGCACTTAGAACATTCTCCTACTACTGACACCCCTAACGAAAGATAAAAACTAGGTTTAGGATCAACAAGCACTAGAGAGGTATTAGCCTTCACTTGTAGCTCCTCCTTTGATTTTGTAGTGCAACATCCATGAGTTGGAGCATGTATTGGGCACTGAGGTGCAGCTGGAGGGCACATAGATAGTTCTTCTACTGCTGACGCCTCAACGGAAGAATGAAAATTACGATGGTGTGAAGGAGTTGGAAGATGGGGATTGGGTTTAGGGTCAGCAAGCACTAGTAGGGGGTTGTGATGATGTCTAACAAGACCATCACCACCAAGCGATTGATCATTGCTACTTTTATAAGGTCCTATAAAGTGTTTGGTGGGTTGAGTTCCAACCGCAACCACAAGTAAGGGGTCTGCTTTAAACGACAACATCCACATAAGTAGGGTAACCAGAATAACAAACACATTGTGTTGGGGAAGTATATATATTTATGATGAAAAAATAATACTAGAAATTGCATTATATGTTACAAAGGAAACAACGTATGATAATAGTATAAGAAAGAGTATTATTAACAGTTAAAGTGTTACTTGCAACATTTCAAGAAAAATCATGGATGTGGTTAGTATTGGAAAGCTTCAAAAATTTGAAACACTTTGAAAGAATATAAAGATTAATAGTTTTATTTATATACTTTGCAACATTTCGATTAAAAATCATGAATGTGGTTAGTACCTGAAAGCTTAAAAAATTTGAAACTCTCTGAAACCATACAAAGGTTAATATGTTTTCAAATACAAAAAAAGGGAAAAATACAAAAAACTAGTAAATTGAAACCATAATGTATATCGGCCAAGAGTGTTGCACTCTTCACCATGTCATTGTAAATGTGGAATCTTAGTTTTTGCACGATTTTGTTTTACATCATAAATTGAGAGCAGAGGCATTAGCAAATTCAATTCCATCTAACCCAACTTATAACATATATTTCTAAGTATACACAAATTGGAACATGGCAAGTTAGATTTAATCCACAGGGAAAAGTAGATGTATATCATTGTGTTGGGGAAATATATTTCTTTATGATGAAAAAATAATACTAGCAATTGCACTATATGTTGCAAAGGAAACATTTTAAGGCAATAGTATAAGAAAGAGTATTATTAACAGTTAAAGTGTCACTTCAAATATTTCGAGCAAAAATCATGGATGTGGTTAGTACCGAAAAGCTTCACAATTTTGAAACACTCTGAAATCATAGAAAGATTAATAGTTTTATTTCTCTAGTTTGCAACATTTAAATTAAAAATCATGGATGTGGTTAATATCGGAAAGCTTCAAAAATTTGAAACACTCTGAAACCATACAAAGATTAATATTTGTATTTCTCTGTTGTCAAATACAAAAAAAACGGAAAAATACAAAAAACTAGTAAATTGAAACCATAATGCATATGGGCCAAGAGTGTTGCACTCTTCACCATGTCATTGTAAATGTGGAATCTTAGTTTTTGCATGATTTTGTTTTACATCATAAATTGAGATCAGAGGAATTAGCAAATTCAATTCCATCTAACCCAACTTATAACATATAATAGATTTTAATAGTAAAATCCAAAATCAATTATCTTAAATAAAGACAAGATCCAAAGTCAATTATCTTAAATATAGACACTGAGAATATTTCTAAAATGACTTTCATTATCTCAAGTAACATTGACATGCTCTGAGACCACTATTGTCAAAAACAAAAACATAGATATTTTCTAATATAACAAATTTTCTATTAGGTCCTTCAATTTTATTTATTTTTGTCATTAGTATTTTTAGTTCCATTTCTTTAGCTTTACACAACTTCAACAAATTCTTTATATAAAAACGAAATCCTTTATTTTTATAATTTTAGGCCAAAGGGACCACTCACAACTTTTTTTACATTGAATTACACTTTGAATCAAATATGGAGGAACACAAAAATAAATATTGGTCTGTAATTAAATTACACCTAGAAACCATATGATGACCAAGCATAAAATCCATTTCTAGTGAGTTTTTTGAATAAAACAAGGATAGAAGGAAATAAACTGACACTTGAAAGGGACTCGATAAAAACAATGGCCAACAATAGTGACAAAAAGTTGTTGCGCCGACATGTTTTTAAAACTGCAAAACCCAAGAACAAATATGTGTAATTCTCAAAATCTGAATCTGCTTGATTCGAATGTTCAACATCTTTTCTCTTTACACATTTATTTACCTACCAAGTGATGATAGTGATGAGTCTCGCGGTGATTCAATAAAACTGGTTGTGAAAATAAGATCTCACTCCAAACTACCACTATAAGAAGAGGTGCATGTTACCATTCTACAACTAGTGATTCTCATTCTACACACTATAAATCTATTATTATTGATGGAATGTTCATATGACATATTCCATGGATAAGAATACCTTCCTTATGGAATGGGAATAGTGATTACCCACATCCTAAGATAAAAAAGCAAGTTGGAAATAATTTTGCACATTATAAGGTAACTATCAAGCCATTGGTAGCCATATCAATATTGGTCTATAGGAATTAGGAAGTAAAATATGATAAGAATACTTCTCAATGTAAATGAATCGATACCTCGAAAAGAGAGAAACGTATCCAAACCAACACAAGTTCACGGAATTGAAACTAAAACATTATATAATTAGAACTCATACCTAGAAAAGTGAGAAATGGATCAAGGCCATCACAAGTTTAGTGTTTATGAAACAAAACCAATATATACGTTAGTTGCACTACTAGATTTCATTAAACCACGAGATACCCCTCTTGAATTTCTGAACCCATTTGTATGATTATCAGTTGTAGCTTCAGTCTAATGAATAAAAATATCTACACAATTGGGTAATCTAATTGTGATAAGACTTAGGAAGCTATTTAGAGATCCTTCCAAAACCATTAATTCATAACATCAATAATTAACTTTTATTAATTTTTAAGCACTTACAATTATAGGTAGAAAATATACCAAAATTTACATGTTCCACCCTGCTCGCAGATAAATGCATTCCATCACAAAACATAAGTTACCCTGATGGCTACAAGAATGGAGAAACCTAGGAGGGAGAGATAGCACAATAAATACTTGATATACAAATTGATAATAAAAAAGGTCACAAAAAAAACCCAAATGGGGGACTACAGATAAAGGGTGAATGTTACTGAAAGTCAGGCTCAGAGAGTTTCAAGAGAAAAAAATAGCCTAACCATATGCCAAGGCTATAAGAAAACCCATAATTATTAACGAAGACATTTTTTTATGATTAGATCTTTATGAACCTAATTCCAATCAACCTCTTGAAGTTGTTATTTCAATACATCTTGATATATTTATGAAAATGAAAATGACAACGCGAAGCTAAACGAAATTTGAAGTGATGGATGCTTGCAACAATGAACCCATGGCGCAAGGTGAGGTAAACAACTATATTTATTGAGAAAAAGAATTGTTGAAAGAATCAAACCTGCCAATTTATAGAAAGTTAATGCTGAAACATAAAGAATGATTATATGCAAAAGGAAAAATTATAAATACGACATTCCCTCGAAACTATTACAATCAACAGTTGAATTCAAACAACTTACTCCAGAGACACATTATTTTAAATATGGTGTTTCTAAATGTTTTGGAATCTTGAGGCACCTTGGAATGAAATTGAAATGCCCTGAATTTTTTTTATTACATGCATTATTCAGGCATGGAGTTTCAATACCATGAAATCAATTTTTTTCATAAGTACCTAAGTATGGGAACTCAAATGATTTCTTACCAACAAAGTTTGATGGGTTAGTATAAACCTTACAAGAGTTGGTTCAACCAAGAAGCAAACAAAATGATACTTGAACTTGGAAACAATTTTCAATAGTAAATTTTGCTTGGAATTTCAACACTTTTAGTTTAAAAATCTTTCAAAAATATTTAAATATGTAAGAAATTATACCATTGAAACTTCCACTTTGAGAACAGTTCCATCTTTGTTAGATTTTAAAGGACTTAGATTTTTGGGAAATTTTGTATTAAAATTTTGCTCAAAATAAACAAAATAAAAAATTTCCTAAAAAATTGTAATGAAGTGGATGAGACTTAAATTAATTAATCTATTAAATATTCTCAACTTTTTTGATATGAATAAGTAAAAGACTTGAATGAAATGGATAATGTCATAAATTGGTTGGAGAGTAATCAATTTTCTCTCTGAAAGTTTACCAATGGCATTCTTTCAATGGACTACTAAAGCTTTTGTGTGGGTCATATCTTGATGAGGGAAAATAATTTAATTAATGTCAATGACATTGTTAAACAGGGAGAGCTATGAAGCAACAAGCCCCTGTCGTTTAGAGAGTCGTCTTCAACAGGTAACCAAATTTGAGTTAAGTTTGTATTAAATTTTCAGTTTGCTGTAATAAAATTTAACAAAATTGTCCTTTAACATTTAGTCTGCAATTGTAGATGCCATCATTGTTAAATGTATAGGTACAAAATGAATATTCCAGAGTGGGAAAATCTAGAAATTGGAATCATCTTCAACAAGTAGCCAAATTTGAGTTAATTTTGTATTACATTTTCAGTTTGTTGTAATAAAATTTAAGAAAATTGTCCTTCAGAATTCAGTCTACAATTGTAGATGATAGCACTGTTAAATGTACATGTACAAAATGAATATTCCAGAGTGGAAAAATCTAGAAACTGCGCACCAGATGTACAATAAAATTATGTTATTGGAGTACTACATGATTTATTGAGGAAATCCTGGATAGTAAAAGTATTAAAAATAAATAGTACTAGATATTTTCCTCTTAGAAGAGAAGAGAGTCATCTTTAATAGTAGAAAATGTGTCAATTTTAACCAAACTAGTGTAGAATAATAGAGTGCAAAATACCAGCATGATGCACCTTCAAAAACATGCTTCAGGAAGACTAATGTATCACACTGACCTGTAATAATTCATAACCTTGTTAACAGTGAAGATTGTGATCAAAGAGGAAAAGGATGAGGTATTGATACCAAATCCCCGCACACATTACCTACACTAGAGGAATAAGAAGAAAATAAACATATATAAGTGAACTAAATTTCAGTGCAGTGTATGTGATTCTAAATTAAAAACACTTGAATAGTAGATATTATGTTATGTATAATTTAATAATTATTAGTTAAATATAGTTATTATTAGGTTTATTAATGTGGAAGGGCATGATCAACAATTATGCCTCTTCGCCAAGGGACACCATAGGGCTATATTTAAAGCCTTGGTGATCCCCGCTTGTAATCATCTCATCTTTTATCAATAATAATATATGCTTATTCAAGTTTACCATATTTTTTACACTCCATTGGTATTGGAGTAGTCGCTCTTCAGGATCACTGTGATCATCAAGAATTAAGGAATTACAAGAAATTCCAGAATTGCAGATTTTTTTAAATCAAGTGCTTGTGGACAACATTTTCTTAAAAAAAAAAAAATACAGAATTTTCCTCCCTCAATTTATTTTTTCCCTTTTCCCCCTTACATAGCACTCCCCTGAAATTCTTTTTGCAGAATTCCCTCGCTACCCATCCTTACATTCCATACCACTCAACCTCACCTCACCTCACTATAACCCGCACAGCCCTCCCCTCCCACCCGCCTCCCTCTGCAAACACTCCACTTACCCCTTAACCCGACCCCTCTACTCCATCGTCAACCTCCTGCTCTCCCCAGCACTTCCACCTCCCTGCGTTCCCCTTACTACCTGACTCACCATTCCCCTTACTACCCACTTCCATTTCCCCCTCAGCCTCTGCTCACCCCATTTCCATCTTCATCCCTCTGTCGCCGTCTCAACTGCCTCCCTCGTAGTTGCAGTTCGGATCCTCTTTAGATAGGTGTTTTTTAAAAACGATGTGGCGTTTCAGACATGGTGATGGGTATACCGATTTAAAATTGAACAATTTTTATTTTGATTAATAATCATAATATATATATATTATATAATTAAATTCCATAATTATATATATATATATATAATTTATATAAATAAAATAATTACTATTATTATTATCATTTAAAAAAAATTAAATTAATTAATTAATTAAAAAAAAATTACAGCTTTGAGGACAAAGCTTTTAAGGAAAAGAGGATAAGCCCTAACAAGCAGTATGAGGAGTATGTTGTCATGAATGTCGATGGCCGAATTCCAGAAAAAATTGATGGATCTTGAAAAATAGAGCAATAATAATTCAGATGACTTTGGAAAAAGATTAGTCAGTCTCGAAGGTACAATTGCAGGAAATTCCAACGATATCGAAAAGGTTCATGATACGACAAATCGAATAGAAAGACAAATGTGGCTAAATCATAACGAGGCCACAGAACATCATAGCGAAGCAATGAAAAAGATGACAGAACTGTTAGATAAGTTAAATGATAAGATAGATAAGATAAGTCAGACACAAGAACCAATATTTCCGAATGTTGAACATAATGAGCTGAAAAATGCAGCTAATTCAGATCGGAATCATGAATATGAAATGTTTGAAAAAGAGCAATTAAATGAGGCTGAATTGGAAATCAGCTCACATGAGAACTATAGTGTTGAAATACCTAGAAGAAAAGACTCTGAAATCAACCATGAAAGTTACAGAGCAGAGAAGCCAAGAGAAGAAAATGCAATTCAATCTGCTAATAAAACCAGTGATGCAGCAATAGAAGTTATTGAGAACTTTTATATAAATGAAAATATAATGGCAGAAAAAGAAACAATTCTGTATATGAAAGAGCCACCTAAAGAATTCAACGTGACTGCTATCACAGATGCAACAACAGACATAGTCATTCAAAATGAAAGAAACTATGAAAATATAGGTTCTTATAAACAACAAAATGTTTCATCCCCGGAATTGAAAGAAAAATGTGAAGGGACAAACACAGCCGAAGCCACTGATACAGTGCCAGAAGATGTTGAGGCCTTCAATGATGAAGCAGATATGGTTGTTAAGAAGAAAGCATTTGATGATGAGGAGAAGTTGCATCAGACGATAATTGTTGGTAACTGACCTCTAAATCTAAAAATGAACCATGAAGAATCACTAGAAGAACAAGGAATAGTTCAGACACACGCAAAAGTATTTAAAGACTTGCCAATGAAAATGTCTCCTAATAGGGAAATCAAACATCCAATAAGAGTCAAGACAGGATCCGACCCTGTCAATATCAAATATTCTCGCTATCCACATCACCAAAATATTGAACTCGAGAAGATGCTCCACAATATTTTTAAAATGTGGGAAGCAAGAGCTTGCCGCTCGAGAAACCCAAGTGTTCGTCAATGATGTCCATCATTACATATGCTTTGAGGACAAAGCATCTTTAAGAGAGGGGAAATGTTATGTATAATTTATTAATTATTAGTTAAATATAGTTATCTTAGGTTTATTAATGTGGAAGGGCATGATCAATGATCATGCCTCTTCGCCAAGGGACACCATAGGGCTGTATTTAAAGCCTTGGTGATCCCCACTTGTAATCATCTCATATTTTATCAATAATAATATATACTTATTCAAGTTTACCAGATTTTTTACACTCCATATTACCTACTATAGGTACGCAGGATGAGGTGCCTGCTTCTCGAATTTGAAGAAGGGAAACTAAGAGAGTTAGTCACAAGAAAAAAACTTGTTTTAGGGTTGATATTATCATAATGGAAGAGAAAATATTAAATATCAAATACAATACGGTTAAGGGTTTATAATCACCTCACAAGAAAAATAACTATTCTTTCGAGAAGACTTGCTGGAAAATATTTCACAGAGTAGGATCATGCCACTCTAGGCACAACATGCATGTGCAAAGGAATATGATCACTAGTAAAAAAAAATGATATCACATAGAGTTAATGGATATTTGCTAGAGAAATCCCATCTTTCCAAAACTGACACAATTACAAATCCAAGCTACCATAAGATGCACTAACAACGACATACCTAACCAGACTCTTAATGCCAAACAAGCCTGGAACCGAGAAAAAGTAATAAATTGAAGTTAAAAAGGGATGATCAGTTTCTATTAGATGTAGATGACCTAAAATGAATTAAAACGCATGGATTCTATGAAATCACATAAATTAGTGATACGATTGGAAATTTGGATGTACTTACAATAATGGAATGAACACCGCAATAGTAGCTACCTGTTATTGTTCTGAACCACTCTTGTCCTGTAGTGTCCCACTGTAATCGAACAACTTAGTAGAGAGGTATGCCATAAATATCTCTATTAACATTAGCACAACAAGCACAAAGCTCTGATATAAAGACCTAATATAAAGCCTCAATATAAAGCCCAAGATTACTTATATTAAGGGGGCCTCGATATATTATCCCAAAATATTACTCTTCTGAGATTATTGTCGGAAAGGAAAGGAAAATTTATCATTTGTCCCAGGTGCTCCACTCCGTTGAGTGTTTCAATGAAAAGGAGGTTCAAAATATAAAATAATAAAAAATACGAAAAAATACTTTGTCAATACATGGTCGTATCTTTTTATAAATTTTTATTTAGGAAATATAATTTTAAAAAAATCATGGGATTTATGGAATGCAACACATAGAACTAGCATTCCAACGCCCAGCTAACTAGCGTGCTATTCCAGCAACACCCAGTGAAAAACTTATGGGTGTTAACGAAGGGCTTTTTATGTGCTAATATATGAAGGGGATTACTCCATTAGGTTGTCCGAAATTGATCAAGGGCTGGCTGACATTAAGGTGGGGTCTCTAAAGTAGCGATTAGGTATATTACTGCTGTAGAAGTAGTTCCATGAGCGAAATTTCTCCTTTGCTCTCCCAATTAGGACGAATTCAACAAAAAATGAAGGAAACACATAGGTTTATTTTAGGTAAACTTTTGTAGGCTTCCTTTTCCTATAAATTCAATTTATTTAATAATCTGGCTGAGGATTTTCATATGTGGTTATGCTTTAATAGTTCCTGCAATTTCTGAAGAATACCAAGGGATTTAAATAGGTAGTTATTTGATAGGGCCTGCAATTCCCAAGTTCAAATGTGAATATAAAATGAAGGACTATTCCAATTTGCATATGTGGTTATGCTTTGACAGTGACTACAATTCCTCATTTAAAATTTGAATATCAAAGGAAGGGTTATCCGAGGGATGCTGAGGACTCTCAGATTTATTTGAGATAAACCTTTTGTAACCCTTACTTTCCTCTTAGCTCAATTTATTTAGTAATATTGCCTAGGTTTTCCATATGTGGTTGTGTCGATGATTTGGTAGCACTCAGTTAGTGTGTATGTGGTTATATAGATCTTCACAAGCTGATCACAAATTTGACTGGTTCTTATTAGTTAACTTCTCACAGTGCATCGCAGGCAACCTTGTTTCGTACAATCTCCTCTCTTCCTTTGAGGGCTAGCCTCCATCAACCCTGGCAAGCTAGGTTCACTCTGATCAGAATTTGTGCATTGGCCTTCGCAGTTGCTACTAAGCCAGTACATGCTTGTGCCTGTGCCTTTTTTGGCCGATACCTGCCAAATCTGTCCATTGTTAGACAGTGAGACCATTGTCGTTCTCACCACAGTTTAACATCTAGACTAAGCATGTATTCATCTTGCACCAGTGGCAAAGTGAACCAAAATAATTTAAACAAGAATATATATGTAAAAGAAAATTAGATATATGTAAAATCATACCTTCAGTTTCCAACATTAGCAAAGTGATCCAACACAACAATGTCTAAATAGGAGCACTTATGTTAAAGCATACCTTCATCTCATTTCCTTTGAGTTACAAAAATTTAACTAAGAAAGTTGGGACGAGAAAATAAACCATGAGCATAAGAGGAGAATAGTCCAGGAGCAAAGAAGGGAAACATCAACAAGGAACAAGGCAAGGAGGGACAATGCAAAAACCTGTAATAGGGTTGTTAGACAATGCATAAGGGACCTGATTTAGCATCAATGCCAAACACCTTGAAGACCATAGCATAGTGTACAATATTTATAATACAAAATCTGCATTCCCAAAATCAAAATCATCTAAAAAATGTATGTGTTACTTACCCTGCCTTGTCATTTTCTATATTTCATAATTAGACTAAACAAAAATTTTAGAGAGAGATCAATAGAAAAATATGGCCTAGAGTGGGAAAAAACAGCTCACTAGTTTTCCCACTGATGTGTTGTAGAATTTGTGATTGATGTTGTAGCTAAGGCTGAAGCTAATTTCCACCAACGTCTCCACCAACGAAGCTTGATACCCTGCGAAAGAAATGTTCTTGTTTCCTCAACCTATGTGAAAGAAATTTTCTTGTTTCCTCAACTTGTTGCAAAACAATGACAACGTTAATGTATGACATCTGTTAGCCTTGCATGTAGAGCGGTGGTGGCATAACAGACAAGTAGTGGTGGAAAATGTAAGTTTTCAGAGTAATGCGCCTGTGAATTATGATCACTCTACTAGCATTTCATACTGCTAAAAATAATGCTAGCATTAGTTTCATAGCTCCGAAATATGAATGACTAAAAGCAATATACTATATAATTTTCGTATCTTTGCCTCGGGAAGAGGAAAAAACCATAAAAAAAAAGTAGAATATAGCTTTTTGGAGCACATAGTACACAACTAGATAAAAAATAACTAAATCTTAACATTAAATAATGCTATGTCATATGTTTCTATTACTATAGTCCCATGCCATATGACAGGGACTAATAAATCAGTGAGAAACAAAACAATTCTCTCCCATATAGTAGATCAGTGAAATTATTTCAATCAGTTATTTTTGTTTTTAAATGAGAAAGTTAATTTCTTAATTAACATCTTTCAATTTTTAAAGCAAGGAAACTTGTGATTTTTTTGAGTGTTTTCCCATCAAAATTGGATGACACAATTTTTATCAAATAATAAAACTTTATCATTTAAATTAAATATAATTTTAGTTATCATTTGAAATTTTAGTTATTTGTTCCAATGTTATTTCTTCACTATTTTTTCCACTTATAATTGGTTAATATATCTTAGACACGATATTTTTTAGATGTGAGATGGTCAATAGGTCAACGTATTGAATTAAATTCAAACTAATTGTAACATGGACCATTGACATATCCTTCGTTCGTAGAGTAGACGACTTAAGAACTTTCGGGGTTGAATGCATGCACACAAGGATGAATAGTATTGTGTGACCAAATTGGGATGTTTGACTTAATGATTTGAGACTGTTTCCTACATCTCGAGTATCAAAATGACTTCCACATGTGGAAAGGCAAATGCGAAATATATATTTCTAAGTATACACAAATTGGAACATGGAAATTCAAATTTAATTCTTCAGGAAAAGTAGATGTATATTATTGTGTTGGGAAGGTATATATGTTTATTCGTCATTAGAAAGCTTTTCAATATAGGGTGATTGAAAAATTATTACTACCAATTTCACCATATGTTGGAAAGGAAACATTGTAAGGCTATAGTATAAGAAAGAGTAGTATCAATATTTAAAGTGTCAATTGCAACATGTGGAGCAAAAATTATGGATGTGGTTAGTACTAGAAAGCTTCAAAGATTTGAAACATTTTGAATGAATACAAAATATTTAGAACTTTATTTCTCTGATGTCAAATAAAAAAAAAAATACAAAAAACGACTGAATTGAAACAATAATGCATATTGGAAAATAGTGTTGTGGTGTTCACCATGTCATTGTAAAGGTGGAATATTATTTTTTGTAGGATTATGTTTTCCATCGTAAATTGAGAGCAAAGGCAGCATTAGCAAATTCGATTCCATCTAACCCAACTTATAACATATAATAAAGTTTAACAATAATATCCAAAACCAATTATCTAAAATAAAGACATTGAGAAAATTTATAAAATGAATTTTAATATCTCAGGTAACATTGAAATGGTGAGAGACCACTATTACCAAAAATAGAAACGTAAACTTTTTCTAATATAACAATCGATTTTGAGTGTATAGGAGAAATATTTTTATTAGGTCCTTCAAATTATTTATTTTTTAATTTTTTAATTTTTTTATGATTATTATTTTTAGTTCCATTTCTTTAGTTTTAGACAACTTCAACAAATTCTTCATGAGAAAATAAAATCCATTATGTTTATATTTTCAGGCCAAAGGGAGCACTAACAATTTTTTTTACTTTGAGTTACTATTTGAATCAAATATGGAGGAACATAAAAAAAATATTGGCCTCTAATTAAATTACACCAAGAAAACATATGATGACCAAGCATGCAATCCATTTCTAATGCTTCTTGTGAATAAATTAAGCATAGAATGAAAGTTTCTGACACTTGAAAGGGACTTAAGAAAAACAGTGGCCAACCATAGTGACAAAAAGTCGTTGCATCGATATGTTTTTAAACCTGCAAAACCGAGGAAAAAATGTGAATTATTCTCAAAATGTGAATCTTCTTGATTCAAATGTTCGACATCTTTTCTCTTTACAAATTTATTCACTTATGAAGTGATGAGGCTGATGAGTCTTGTGGTGATTCCATAAAACTAGTTTTGAACATAAGGTCTCAATCCAAACTACCACTACACGAAGAGGTGCAATAGTTACCATTCTACAACTAATGATTCTCATTCTACACACAATAATTGTATTATTATTGATGGAATTTTCATATTCCACAGACAAGAATACATTCCTTATGGAATAAGAATGGTGATTATCCATATCCATGATTAAAAAAACAAGCTGGAAATCATTTTGCATATTATAAGTTAACTATCAAGCCATATGTATCAGTATTGGTCTATCGGAATTAGGAATTTTTTTTTTATAAGAATACTTCTCTAAGTAAATGATGGGATACCTAGAAATGTGAGAAATTGATCAAGACGAACACACGTTTAGGGCATCAGATCTAAAATAATACATAGTTAGAGCTGATACCTAGAAAAGTGCAAAATGGATCAAGGCCAACAAAATTTTGGGGTTTTTGAAAAAGCCAATATATATGTTAGTTGCACTACTTGATGTTGTTAAACCACAGGACACCCCTCTTGAATTTTTTAATCCATTTGTATGATTATTAGTTGTAGCTTTGGTCCAATGAAAAAAAATATCTACATAATTAGGTTATCTAGTTGTGATAAGACTTGCGAAGTAATTTAGAGATCCTTCCAAAACCATTAATTCATAACAGCAATAATTAACTTTTATTATTTTTTAAGAACTTACAATTATAGGTAGAAAGGATATCCAAAATGACATGTTACACCTTGCTCATAGATAAATGCATTCCATCATAAAACATAAGTTACCCCGATGGCTACAACAACGGAGAAACCTAGGAGGCAGAGATAGCACAATAAATACTTGTTATATACATATTTAAGAAAAAAGGCAAAAATAAAATCCCAAATGGGGGACTAAAAATGCAGTGTGAATGTTACCAAAATTCAAGCTCGATGAATTTCAAGAGAAAAAAACAACCTAACCATATGACAAGGCTGAAATAAGACCCATAATTTTTAATGAACAACATTTTTTTATGATTAGATATTTATAAACATAATTCCAATCACCCTCTTGAAGTCATCATTGCAATACATCTTGATATACTTATGAAAATAAAACTAACAATATGATGCTAAAGGAAATTTGAAGTTATGGATGCTTACAACAATGAAGCCATGTGCAAGGTTAGGTAATCAACTTTATTTAATTGGAAAAAGTATTGTTGAAAGAAGAAAACCTTAAAATTTATAGAAAGTTAATTATGAAATAGAAATAAATGTATATACGTAAAAGGACACTTTATAAATACGCCATTCCCTGGAAACTCTTACAACCTACAGTTGAATACAAACTACTTACTCGAGAAGAACATTATTTTAAATATGGTGTTTCTATTTTTATAGGAATCTTGAGGGATATTGGCAAGAAATCGAAATGCCCTGAATTTATTTTATTAATAAGTATATGTGAAACGAAAATTTATAAATACGACATTCCCTGGAAACTCTTTCAACCTACAGTTGAATACAAACTACTTAATCCATAGACACACTATTTTAAATATGGTGTTTCTATTTTTTTTGGAATCTCAAGGGATATTGGAAAGCAATTGAAATGCCCTAAATAACTTTTATTGCATGTATTCATCGGGGATCTTGGCATGAAGTTTAAATGCCATGGAATCATTTTATTTCATAAGTACCTAAGTAGGGAACTCAAATAATTTCTTACCATTGAAGTTTGACGGGTTAGTATAAATGTTGTAAGAGATTATTGAACCATGAAGCAAACAAAATGCTACTTGAACTTGGAAAGAATTTTCAATAATAAATTTTTCTTTGAATTTCAACACTTTTAGTTTAAAAAACTTTCAAAGATATTTAAATAGGTAAGAAACTATACCATTGAAACTCCAGAAATACTATACAATTCAAACTTCCACTTTGACAACACTTACATCTTTGTTAAATTTTAAAGGACTTAGATTTTTGGGAAATTCTCTACTAAAATTTTGCTCAAAATACACAAAATAAAAAAAACTTCGTAAAAAACTTTAATGAAGTGGATGAGACTTCAATTAATTAATCTATTAAATGTCTTCAAAGTTTTTTTATCTAAGAAGTAAAAGACTTCAATAACATGGATAATGTCATAAATTAAATTAGTTGGAGAGTATTTAATTATCTCTTTGAAAGTATTTCAATGGCATTCTTTCAATGAACTAATAAATACTTTAATTAATTTCAATGACAATTCTCTCCCATATAGTAGATCAATGACATTATTTCAACAGGTTACTAATTTTTTTTAATCAGAAAGATAATTTCCTAATTAACATCTTTCAATTTTTAAAGCAAGGCAACTTGTGATTTTTTAAAGAGTTTTACATCAAAATCGAATGATAATATTTTTGTCAAATAATAAAACTTTATCATTTCAACTGAATACAATTTTAGTTATCATTTCAAAAGGGTTATATTTTTCCTCTTTGCCCGCAATCCAATTATGGTGAAGAAAAACAGAGGAAAAAATGTCCATATAGACAAAGGAAAGGAAAAAATTTCAAGCCCTCCAGCCAAGAGAGGTAGGAAATCCAATAGAGAGCTCATGGAGCCGTTATTCCAGGTCTACTCAAAGGAAACACCTTTTTTTATAAAATCCCTTATTCACAGATGGGAGATGGAAGCTAGAACCAAAATTGAAGAAGAGGATGACATTGCAGCAGAAGAACTGTAGCAAGTGATCATAGACACGGGGCATACCCCATGGAGAATTTCACTATTTCATCACTCAATCAGAACCTACAAGCTATTAAAATTCCTGTTGGTTAAGGCCATTACTTCAGTTCAGGAAGTAGGAGGGGATCCCAAGGAAATTTCGACTCTGGCAGAGATTAATAGAAGCATCCAGGAAATGAACCTGCATCAACTTCACCAGAATGCTCGTCTTGGCAGAATTGAGAAGTACATTAAGACCATGCAACAAGTTCACATGCCACGTTCAAGCGTCAAAGATACTACCCCAATGGAGTCAGATGATGACTAGAACAACCATATACAATTTTTTTAGTTTTTGATAGCGGTTAGCTTTCTTTTGCATTATGTAAATCTTAGTAATAGTAAACTTTCATATTAGCTACCTAAAGACTCTTCATAGGAATCTAAGGAAATACATGTTTTGGATCGTTTTCAATGCACTGATATGGCCAAAAGACCTGGTTTCGTTTGGGTAGGTTGAGGCCTAATTTTTGCATCTACTATGCCTTATTTTTTACAGAAATAGAGAATAGTAAGGACATACTAGGCTTACAAAAATAAATTACTTATTTGTTCCAATATTATTTCTTAAGTGTTTTCCCATCAAAATTGAAGGATACATTTTTTTATCAAAGAATATAATTTTGTCATTTAAATTGAATAAAATTTTAGTTATTTGCTCCAATTTGATGTTTTAAAAAATCTTATAACCACTTATAATTGGTTAAAATTCAATTAGAAATAAAATAGAAAATGCAAACTTGAATTAAAAAATGGAAAAATACTCTCCCAATACCAACAAATACCAATTTCAATGTTTTTTAATAATATGAGAAAATGCATGTGAACTCTTGTGATTGCAGATATAAAAATTCAATTTTTAATTCAAGACACCAACCTTTGTTGAATTACAATTGTTTTTATTTTATCCATGTCAATACAATATTATCAAATTTTCATTCAAGACACCAAAATAAGTTCAATTACAAGTGTTTTTATCTTATCCACTTCAAGACAATATTTTTATTTCCACTTCCTTTAAGTTTTTTTACCGTTAGTATTTTTAGTTACATTTCTTTAGTTTTATACAGCTTCAACAAATTCTTCATGAAAAAATGAAATCCTTTAGATTTATAACTTCAAGACCCAGAAAGAATTGATTTATTTTTTTTAATATTGAATTACAAGCTGAAAAAAATTTGGAGGAACATAAAAAATATTGATCCCTATTTAAATTACACCAAGAAACTATATAACGAATCGACATCCAATCCAAAATCCAATATAATGGTTTTCTGAATATATTAAGCATCCAATGAAAGTTTATGACACTCGAAAGGGACTGGAGAAAACCAATGGCCAACCCTAGTCACAAAAGAGAAAACCAATGGCCAACCCTAGTCACAAAATTTCGTTGCATCCACATGTTTTCAAACATGAAAAACCCAAAGAAATTGTGTGTTATTCCCAAAATATAAATCCAAAAAATGTGAATCTTCTTGATTGGAATGTTTGACATCTTTACTCTTTAAAAAATTATTTACTTACCGTAGTCAGGTGATGATTTCATAAAACTAGTTATGAAAACAAGTTATCTTAATTGAAAAACAAAAATATTTAGCATCTTGTTCATGTAGCTAGATTCATCAATGACCAATATCTTGAGTTAGCTTATTAAGTGGGATAACCTAATCGGTGACCAATATCTTGAGTTAGCTTATTAAGTGGGATAAACTAATCTAAAAAATTATCTGGATTCCTGCTATCGCTAGGTTCATCAATGAGCATTATCTTGACTTATTTGATTTTATTAAGCTAGAAACTTGGTCACAAAACTTATCTAGATTCATTTTTTTACTTGGGTGAGTTATAGGTCTAGAATGTAACTTATGACTAAGTTGGCCTAACACTAGAGTTTTTTTTTATTTTACTTGAATGAGGATTAAATCCAGATTGCAAGTTATAACTAAGTGATACCTCTACTCTTTCACTCTTATTTTAATCTTATTAGTCAACCAATACCTGCTTTTATAAAAATTGCACCAAGATGAAAGAGAATAAACTATACTCAATTAATGAAAATAAAATGAAAAACTTATTTAGATTGATTTATTACCATTAACCTTAATTATACTATTAGTTCATTAAACAATATAATCATAAAGTTAAACCTATAATTAAATATCGATATTGTTGTGTGAATTTTTTTATTTTTCCATGTTGTGTCGAAGCAAGCCCACTACAATAATCTAATAAATATATATTTATTACATGGCGACTTTGATTTAATCAATGTTTTATTTTTTTTGGCACGACTAAGTTGAACAATGATTTGTTCCCATCCATTTGTGTTGTGCTACAACACAACTGCTTGCTATATTGACATTTCTTTACAAATATCAGAATCCATCCCAAAAACCCTAATTATCTCCAGTCAAATCAAGATACATACTGACTAGTATGAATTTTATTTCCCAGCCTTATCCTTAGGCGCACTGCGTTAGATAGAGTAGAATCAAGCACGCCATAGAAGCCACACAAAATAGCAAACGAGAACCCACCTTTCATGATTTTCAGAAATATTTCATTTCTCGTCATTCTTAACAAGATACGTGCAAGATCGTCATCAAGAGTCTCGTGAAGGATATAGAAGAGGAAAACTGGAATGTTGCGGGTCTTCTTGTGGTTGCAGATATTGTGGAGCGATATGAAGATGTTTCTACGTACAGAATAGATTGTGTGCTTTTGTTAAAGAAGATGTTAAGATTGACTCAATACACAAAAGAGTTAAATAAAAAACACACTTTGTTGAGAAGGATGAAGGGTGCAGCAATAGTTACATGCTCCATTCTCTGATGTGCTCTAATTGAGTAGTCCAAATTTACCTTTTGAGTACTGGAAACTTTAAATTAACAATAATGATGCTGGAAAAATTTTATATTCAGTGGGTGGCTTGTCAAACGACTCTCATCAAGTAAAGGGTTTTAAGTTATGAATGTATCCAGAGTGGCCCTACTATACATTCTAATAAGTCTTTAGGTCAAAGAAGCCTGCACATTCATTTCTAAAAACATAGAGCCCACTAAAAATAGATTCTTGAAACTCCGATTATTAATTAGATTTGTTAATGCTATATAGTCTAATAAGTCTTTAGGTCAAAGAAGCCTGCACATTCATTTCTAAAAACATAGAGCCCACTGAAAATAGATTTTTGAAACTCCGATTATTAATTAGATTTGTTAAAGAATTTTCGAATGTTAGTTTTACCATGGGAAATTTTGAACCATAGACAATCAACGAGGACTATCTTAGAAACAATAAAGAGACGAAATAATTGAGAAGTGCAAAATAATGGTCCATGCAATCAAAAAATAGAAAGCATAGAAGACTCCATTCCACCATTAGCGTCAGATCACAGGACCTTCGAGAAAATAAATCATTGACCCTAAAGATCTTAGTAGGGCTGAAAACATGAACTCCTTAAAACTTCCTTGAAGAGATAAAATGATCGTTGTTCATCTCATGTAGAAACCAAGAAACCCAAGAAACAAAAGAATGGGAGCAGTTAAGAAGCACACATACTTATCTTTTCTACTTTGTTATTGAGGGCTGGAACATACAACCTCCAAAAAATGGCCTAGATCTATGGAAGATTCGAAGAAGGGCATCAAAACCCACTCTCTATACATTTCATATCATTATTGTGATAGGGAAGGAGGGAAGCAGGGGGCGGGGCTTTTCTATGTTTAGTATAATGTTATGCTATTCTCTTATTTAACTGGTGATGAGAGTTGTTTTATTTAATAACAAAAATTAAATATAGAGGTTGAAATGATAAAAATCATTATTCAATATTGACTAGTGTTTCAATTATTGGGTTTTGGTTTGTTGTGACTTTTTTTTTAATCACTAGTAACCATAATTTCATGAAGTTATTAATCTGAAATATTTTCATTATCAATATGGATAAAAAAATTTTAAGATCAAACACCATTAATCACATTAACTAGCGTAAAAATGCAGAATATTTTATTATATTTTATTTTAAGTGACAAAAATTTTGCATGACTAATAAACAAATGTCAAGCATATATCAATCTCATTTCTGTCATAAGAATAAATTAATTCACTGACACATAACAAATGAATTTTCTTAATTTTTCTTGCCCATTATATCTTACCCAACCATATATCGAACTCGATTTTGTCATAAGAATAGCTCAAGTCACTCTCAAATAACAAATCAATTTTCTTAATTTTTCTTGCTCATTCTAGCTTACCCAAGTTGTGTGTTATGTACTATTTCATTTGTGGATCTTTTATAATTTTAGGAACATGTTTTTTTTTTTATATCAAAGAAATAAACATGGTTATTTTACACCTATAGTGAGGATAACCTTGACCTCCACACATAAATCCTTATTATTCATCTTTACTACATGTCATGATGTGAATATTCCTATAAACAAATTGAGAGAAATGTTAAATCTTGATTACTATATATCTTGAAGTATAGCAATAATAAATGAGTTTTCATGCAATATGTTGAAAATACTGATATTAGTTATATGATTGATTAATAAATTGTTTCATGTTCGCATGATTTATTAAATTGTTATATATATGTGTGTGTGTGTGTGTGGAAATCTTATTTTTTACAACACATAAAAAGAGCATGTATAATTTGTTTGTACAATGTTTAAACTATAGTGTATCTAAATATTGTAAGTCAAATATCTGAATTCATTGTTTATATAAGGGTGAAATTGTGAGGTTGGGAAACACTTTTTGCCCTTTTTTGACGTTGAAAATTGTAATTTTCTATGATTTTCAACTTCAACTCCACTAAACTCATATTTTTATTGCAAATTATGCTTTGACATAAAAACAAGAATTGTAGAGAATTGTCTTACCTCCATACCCATATTTTTTTTTTAAATAATATTGAAATATAGAGGGGTAAATTTCTTGTTTAATAACTGCATATACTTGAAATTTTCAGGCAAACATAAATAGTCACTTTATAATCCTTTACTTTTTTTAGGGAAGGTTATTCATTTTTTGGAAAAAAACCATAGCATCATAATTTGAATATATTGCACTAGTGCACAAACTATTGTTCGGTAATTTTCGGATTAAATCACTATTTTTTATTATTTTTTGAAATGGACGAAGACAAAAAAACAGTGATGTTTCAGTACATTTTATCATCCTTTGATTTTCTTTTCAATGTGATCGTCAATAAGAAAAATGAGAGTACCCTTTTGAAGTAGACAGGGATAGGAAGTGTAGTATGATTTTTTTGAATGTTTTGGTGTTCTCATTTGAAAGTTATTGAATTTTCATTCAGTGCAATTTTTCGAACAATGAAATTCCACAGTGACACAGTTTAGTAAAAAATTAATAAAAGATTGAATTTTTTAATGAAACTCCACAAATCTCATATCATCAGAAACTAGATTCAGAGATGAATCTAATGGTACTTCGTCCGACATATAACATTTTTTTTTGTAGGTGTTATGCCCCTCCAAAGTTGCAGGTTCCTGAAAACTGCAGAATTTTCTGTGTTTTTCGTTGACCAGAAACTCTCGGCCGAGATAATGTCTCAGATGAGAAATTTATAAAACTCTCGACCGAGATTTTAACCCGCCTAAAGTTACATTTAAATGCACGGACAAACTCTCGGCCGAAAGTTTAAAAAACTCTCGGACGAGAGTTTGCGCCTGAGAGTTTACGCGATGAAACTCTCGGCCGAGAGTTTAGAAAACTCTCGTATGAGAGTTTAGAAAACTCTCGTATGAGAGATTTTAAAACTCTCGTATGTGAGTTTTTAAAACTCTCGTATGAGACTTTTTAAAACTCTCGTATGAGAGTTTTTAAAACTCTCGTATGAGAGTTTTTAAAACTCTCATCCGAGAGTTTTATTCCTATAATAAAACACAAAAACAAAAATTATTAAGTTTTTAGAATTGGTACATTATATAATTTAAATAGTACTTTATTAAAATTAAAAAAGGATATAAAATAATAAAATTATAATTTTATTTTAAATTATTTTATTATTATTAATGATAAAAAATACATGAAGATTTAATTAAATAAAATTTGTTACAATATTTTGTAATATCAATGTTATATAAAAAAATAAAAATATTTTTACATAAAACTAATTGATATATTAATATAAATAAAACAAAATTCTAAAACATAAATCAAAATAAAAACAACTATATATAATTTATATAATATTTTTTTTTAAATTAATGAATAAATTTAAATTTAAAAAACAATTGACTAAATGCAATGAGGTGATAAAGGAGACAATGCATAGCACCTTAATATCGTTATAAATTCTTGGAAATCTCGAGAAATTTTTGAAGTGAGATGAGCTTCTTTGAATGGGTCACTTTATCTTCCACTTCAGTTTCACACAATTAACTTGAAAGGAAGTCTATTTTCCTAGGTATGGATGTAAGGGAATGAACAATATTATTTGAACATTGAGTGAGATGCCCTTCTTGGAATGGGTCCTCCTATATTCCACTTTAGTTCCACAAGATTAAATTGAAATGAAGTTTATTTTCCTAGGTATGGATGTAAGGGGATAAAGAATATTATCTGAAAAGGAAATGAATGTTAAGTGTGACATTCCAAGCAGAAGTGTATGGGATTGGAGAATTATGTTATTGTAGAAAACTAACCCTCGACCCCTTAACCCTTCATCCATAACCCTTGACCCCTTAAACCCTAATTCCTAACCCCTAAACCCTTAACCCCCTAAACCTTAAACCTCTAAACCCTTAACGCCTAACCCATTTACCCCCACTAAACCTCTAAATCCCTAACCCATTTAACCCCTAAACCCTTAAACCCTACCCCTAACACGTTAACCCCTAACCCATTTAAGCACCTAAACCCAAAAACCCCTAACTCATAACCCCTAAAATACTTAACTGCTAAATCCCCTAACCCCCTAAACCTCCAAACCAATCCTAACCCATTTAAACCCCTAAACCTCAAAACCCCTAACCCCTTAAATCCTAATTCCCAACCCATAACCCTTGACCCCTTAAACCTATTTCCTAACCCCTAAACCCTTAGCCCCTAACCCCTTAAACCCTAATTCCCAAACCCTAACCAATTCAACACCCTAAACCCCTAAAAACCTAACCCATTTAAGTGTTAATTCCATTTCACCCCCAAAACCCTAACCCCTAACCCCCAAAATCCTTCACTGCTAAATCCCCTAAACCTCTAAACCTATAACCCATTTAACCCCCTAAACCCTAAACCTCTAAACCCTTAACCCCTAACCCCTTAAACCCTAATTCCCAACCCCTAACCAATTCAACACCCTAAACCCCTAGAAACCTAACCCATTTAACCCCATTAACCCCTAACTTCTAACCCCTAAAATGCTTAACTGCTAAATCCCCTAACCCCCTAAACCTCTAAACCAACCCTAACCCATTTAACCCCCTAAACCCTAAACCTATAACCCCTTAAACCCTAATTCCCAACCCATAACTCATTCAACCACTTAAACACCTAAACCTCTGACCCATTAACCCTTGACCCCTTAAACACTAATTCCTAACCCTTAACCCATTTAACCCCCTAAACCCTAAACCTCTAAACCCTTAAGCCCTAACCCATTTACCCCCACTAAACCTCTAAACCCCTAACCCATTTAACCCCTAAATGCTAAACCTCTAAACCCTTAACCCCTACCCCTAACTCGTTAACCCATAACCCATTTAAGCCCTTAAACCCCAAAACCCCTAACCCCTTAAACCCTAATTCCCAACCCATAACCCTTGACCCCTTAAACCCTAATTCCTAACCCCTAAACCTTTAAGCCGTAATTCCCAACCCCTAACCAATTCAACACCGTAAACCCCTAAAAACCTAACCCATTTAAGTGTGGATTCCATTTAACCCCCAAAACCCTAACCCCTAACCCTTAAAATCCTTCACTGCTAAATCCCCTAACCCCCTAAACCTCTAAACCTGTAACCCATTTAACCCCCTAAACCCTAAATCTCTAAACCCTTAACCCCTAACCCTTAAAACCCTAATTCCCAATGCTTAACCAATTAGACACCCTAAACCCCTAAAAACCTAACCCATTTAACCCCATTAACCACTAAATTCTAACCCCTAAAATCCTTAACTGCTAAATCCCCTAACCCCCTAAACCTCTAAACCAACCCTAACCCATTTAAACCCCTAAACCCAAAACCTATAACCCCTTAAACCCTAATTCCCAACCCATAACCCATTCAACCCCTTAAACACCTAAACCTCTAACCCCTTAACCCTTGACCCCTTAAACCCTAATTCCTAACCGGGCTAACCCATTTAACACCCTAAACAAAACCCATTTAAGTGTGGATTCCATTTAACCCCCAAAACCCTAACCCCTAACACCTAAAATCCTTCGCTTCTAAATCTTGTAACACCCTAAACCTCTAAACCTTTACCCCATTCAACCCCCTAAACCCTAAACTTCTAAACCCTTAACCCCTAACCCCTTAAACCATAATTCCCAACCCATAACCCTTGACCCCTTAAACCATAATTCTTAACCCCTAAACCCTAAACCTCTAAACCCCTAACCCATTTAACCCCTAAACCCTAAACTTCTAAACGCTTAACCCCTACCCCTAACCTGTTAACCCTTAACCCATTTAAGCCCCTAAACCCCGAAAACCCTAACCCCTTAAACCCTAATTCCCAACCCATAACCCTTGACCCTTTAAACCCTAATTCCTAACCCCTCAACCCTTAACCCCTAATCCCCAACCCCTAACCAATTCAACACCCTAAACCCCTAAAAACCTAACCCATTTAAGTGTGGATTCAATTTAACCCCAAAAATCCTAACCCATAACCCCTAAAATCCTTCACTGCTAAATCCCCTAAACCCCTAAACCTCTAAACCTGTAACCCATTTAACCCCCTAAACCCTAAACCTCTAAACCCTTAACCCCTAACCCCTAAAACCCTAATTCTGAACCCCTAACCAATTCAACACCCTAAACCCCTAAAAACCTAACCCATTTAACTCCATTAACTCCTAACTTCTAACCTCTAAAATCCTTAACTGCTAAATCCCCTAACCCCCTAAACCTATAACGCCTTAAACCCTAATTCCCAACCCATAACCCATTCAACCCCTTAAACACCTAAACCTCTAACCCCTTAACCCTTGACCCCTTAAACCCTAATTCCTAACCCCTAACCCATTTAACGCCCTAAACCTTAAACCTCTAAACCCTTAACCCATACCCCTAACCCGTTAACCCCTAACTTATAACCCCTAAAATCTTTAACTGCTAAATCCCCTAACCCCCTAAACCTATAAACCAACCCTAACCAATTTAACCCCCTAAACCCTAATTCCCAACCCATAGCCCATTCAACCCCTTAAACACCTAAACCTCTAACCCCTTAACCCTTGACCCCTTAAACCCTAATTCCTAACCCCTAACCCATTTAACCTCCTAAACCCTAAACCTCTAAACCCTTAACCCCTAACCCATTTACCCCAACTAAGCCTCTAAACCCATAACCCATTTAACCCCTAAACCCTAAACCTCTAAACCCTTAACCCCTACCCCTAACCCATTTATGCCCCTAAATTTAAACTTAAAAATTAACACTTAAATCCCTAGAACCCAACCCATTCAATGGTGGACTTATTTAACTAAACCTAACTCTAACCCCAAAATCCTTCACCGATAAACTAAACCCCAACCCGCAACTCCATATAGTTTAAATTTAACCTCTAACCCATAACCCTTGACACCTTAAACCATAATTCCTAACCCCTAAACCCTTAACCCCCTAAACCCTAAACCTCTAAACCCTTAACCCCTAACCCAGTACCCCCACTAAACCTCTAAACCCCTAACCCATTTAACCCTTAAACCCTAAACCTCTAAACCCTTAACCCCTACCCCTAACACATTTAAGCCCCTAATTCCCAACCCCTAACCAATTCAACACCGTAAACCCCTAAAAACCCATTTAAGTGTGGATTCCATTTAACCCCCAAAACCCTAACCCCTAACCCCTAAAATCCTTCACTGCTAAATCCCCTAACCCCCTAAACCTCTAAACCTGTAACCCATTTAACCCCCTAAACCCTAAACCTCTAAACCCTTAACCCCTAACCCCTAAAACCCTAATTCCCAACCCCTAACCAATTAGACACCCTAAACCCCTAAAAAACTAACCCATTTAACCCCATTAACCACTAACTTCTAACCCCTAAAATCCTTACCTGCTAAATCCCCTAACCCCCTAAACCTCTAAACCAACCCTAACCCATTTAACCCCCTAAACCAAAAACCTATAACCCCTTAAACCCTAATTCCCAACCCATAACCCATTCAACCTTTTAAACACCTAAACCTCTAACCCATTAACCCTTGACCCCTTAAACACTAATTCCTAACCCTTAACCCATTTAACCCGCTAAACCCTAAACGTCTAAACCCTTAACCCCTAACCCATTTACCCCATTTAGTGGGGGTAAATGGGTTAGGGGTTAAGGGTCTAGAGGTTTAGGGTTTAGGGGGTTAAATGGGTTAAGGGTTAGGAATTAGTGTTTCAGGGATCACGGGTTAATGGGTTAGAGCTTTAGGTGTTTAAGGGGTTGAATGGGTTATGGGTTGGCAATTAGGGTTTAAGGGGTTATAGGTTTTGGGTTTAAGGGGTTAAATGGGTTAGGGTTGGTTTAGAGGTTTAGGGGGTTAGGGGATTTAGCAGTTAAGGATTTTAGGGGTTAGAAGTTAGTGGTTAATGGGGTTAAATGGGTTAGGTTTTTAGGGGTTTAGGGTGTCTAATTGGTTAGGGGTTGGGAATTAGGGTTTTAGGGGTTAAGGGTTTAGAGGTTTAGGGTTTAGGGGGTTAAATGGGTTACAGTTTTAGAGGTTTAAGGGGTTAGGGGATTTAGCAGTGAAGGATTTTAGGGGTTAGGGTTATGGGGGTTAAATGGAATCCACACTTAAATGGGTTAGGTTTTTAGGGGTTTATGGTGTTGAATTGGTTAGGGGTTGGGTATTAGGGCTTAAGGGTTTAGGGGTTAGGAATTAGGGTTTAAGGGGTCAAGGGTTATGGGTTGGGAATTAGGGTTTAAGGGGTTAGGGGTTTTGGGGTTTAAGGGCTGAAATGGGTTAGGGGTTAATGAGTTAGGGGTAGGGGTTAAGGGTTTAGAGGTTTAGCGTTTAGGGGTTAAATGGGTTAGGGGTTTAGAGGTTTAGTGGGGTTAAATGGGTTAGGGGTTAAGGGTTTAGAGGTTTAGGGTTTATGGGGTTAAATGGGTTAAGGGTTAGGAATTAGTGTTTAAGGGGTCAAGGGTTAATGGGTTAGAGGTTTAGGTGTTTAAGGGGTTGAATGGGTTATGGGTTGGGAATTAGGGTTTAGGGGGTTAAATGGGTTAGGGTTGGTTTAGAGGTTTAGGGGGTTAGGGGATTTAGCAGTTAAGGATTTTAGGGGTTAGAAGTTAGGGGCTAATGGGGTTAAATGGGTTAGGTTTTTAGGAGTTTAGGGTGTTGAATTGGTTAGAGGTTGGGAATTAGGGTTTAAGGGGTTAGGGGTTAAGGGTTTAGAGGTTTAGGGTTTAGGGGGTTAAATGGGTTATAGGTTTAGAGGTTTAGGGGGTTAGGTGATTTAGCAGTGAAGTATTTTAGGGGTTAGGGGTTAGGGTTTTGGGGGTTAAATGGAATAAACACTTAAATGGTTTAGGTTTTTAGGGTTTAGGGTGTTGAATTGGTTAGGGGTTGGGAATTAGGGTTTAAGGGGTTAGGGGTTAAGGGTTTAGGGGTTAGGAAATAGGGTTTAAGGGGTCAAGGGTTATGGGTTGGGAATTAGGGTTTAAGGGGTTAGGGGTTTTGAGGTTTAGGGGGTTAAATGGGTTAGGATTGGTTTAGAGGTTTAGAGGGTTAGGGGATTTAGCAGTTAAGTATTTTAGGGGTTAGGAGTTAGGGGTTTTGGGGTTTAGGTACTTAAATGGGTTAGGGGTTAACGTGTTAGGGGTAGGGGTTAAGGGTTTAGGGGTTAAATGGGTTAGGGATTTAGAGGTTTAGTGGGGGTAAATGGGTTATGGGTTAAGGGTTTAGAGGTTTAAGGTTTAGGGGGTTAAGGGTTTAGGCGTTAGGAATTAGGGTTTAAGGGGTCAAGGGTTATGGGTCAAGGGTTAGTTTTCTACAATAACATAATTCTCCAATCCCATACACTTCTGCTTGGAATGTCACACTTAACATTCATTTCCTTTTCGGATAATATTCTTTATCCCCTTACATCCATACCTAGGAAAATAAACTTCATTTCAATTTAATCTTGTGAAACTAAAGTGGAATATAGGAGGACCCATTCCAAGAAGGGAATCTCACTCAATGTTCAAATAATATTGTTCATTCCCTTACATCCATACCTAGGAAAATAGACTTCCTTTCAAGTTAATTGTGTGAAACTGAAGTGGAAGATAAAGTGACCCATTCCAAGAGCTCATCTCACTTCAAAAATTTCTCGAGATTTCCAAGAATTTATAATGATATTAAGGTGCTATGCATTGTCTCCTTTATCACCTCATTGCATTTAGTCAATTTTTTTTTTAAATTTAAATTTATTCATTAATTTCAAAAAAAATATTATATAAATTATATATAGTTGTTTTTATTTTGATTTATGTTTTAGAATTTTATTTTATTTATATTAATATATCAATTAGTTTTATATAAAAATATTTTTAGTTTTTTATATAACATTGATATTACAAAATATTGTAACAAATTTTATTTAATTAAATCTTCCTGTATTTTTTATCATTAATAATATTAAAATAATTTAAAATAAAATTATAATTTTATTATTTTATATCATTTTTTAATTTTAATAAAGTACTATTTAAATTATATAACGTACCAATTCTAAAAACTTAAAAAAATTTGTGTTTTATTATAAGAATAAAACTCTCGGATGAGAGTTTTTAAAACTCTCATACGAGAGCTTTTTAAACTCTCATACGAGAGTTTTTAAAACTCTCATCCAAGAGTTTTTAAAACTCTCTCATACGAAAGTTTTTAAAACTCTCATCCGAGAGTTTTTAAAACTCTCGTCCAAAAGTCTTCCCGAGAGTTTCCATCAATAAAACTCTCGGACGAGAAAATGCATAACTCTCGTTCAAGAGATTTTTAAATCCGGTTAAACCCAATAAAACTCTCGAACGAGAGTTTTTAAAACTCGCGGTCGAGAAATAGAGTTGACTATTTTCTCGGACAAGAAATTAAAAATTTCTCCCATATTCTAGCCGTCCGCCAAAAAGTGTTTCCCAACTTCGCGATTTCACCCGTAATACTATGTTTACTATTATAACATTACATAATTCATGACCTCTACACCATCTCTATTAGTGACTAGCATTCACATGCACAAAAGCCACTAAGGATTATTCTCAAAAATTGAATACAACTTTATCTTCAAATATCATTATACATTATATATTTCATTGGCTAATCTCCTCGTGATAGACAATTATAAAATCAATAAGTATTATTTTTCATTAAGGTCATGGAAGGAATATGATGTCATTCATTACAGCGGTGGATGGATATGATGTCATCTTGTTGTTGATGCACTAGTCCAAGAATAAACATTATATTATTAGTATGAAAGAATTGAACATAATTCATGACCTTTAAACTCTTTCTATTATTAGCCTCCATTCACATCAACTCAAGCCACTAAAACATGTTCTCAAAAATTGAATACAACTTTATCCTCGGATATCATTATACATTAAATTTCCCTTGCTACTCTCTTCTTGGTAGACAATTATAAAACCTATAAGTATCACTTTTTGTTAATGTGATGGAAGGAATATATGGTGATTGGATTGATGAGTAGCAATGATAAGTCGATATTTTGGATTATGTCCACCAGGACTATCACCTAAAAGTGATCAATTAACAAAAGAAGTAATATAAACGATTTTATGCATTGCAAAAAGATTTCATACAATTTTAATTAATGTTATGAAATGATGGAATGATATACATACAATGACATTTATTGTTTCCAATAATTATAAAAATAGTGTACTTGCATAAAAGAAAGAAATAGGGGCCCATCAATATGTATGCATAGAGGGAGGGGCTCCATGTGGTGTGAGAAACTGTCCTTGTTTCAAGAGCCAATTAATTTCTTGGTACATTTAAAGGATTGAGTGTGAGCTGCTACTTAATCCTGAAATTGGTCTCCTTCGACTGCGATGTTAGTATGATGTGATCACACGTTAATTTTAGCATTAATGGAGTTCCCATAATTCATACTTAACTACTCGTTGTTGTTAGGCTCCTTTGAATTTGTAGTGCAACATCCAAGAGTTGGAGCATTGGGTGGGCATTGAGGTGCAACTACAGGCATGTAGAAGGTTCTCCTACTGCTGACACCCGAATGGAAGAATGAACTTTAAGTTGGTGTGAAGGAGTTGGAAGGTGGAGATTTCGTTTAGGATCAACAAGCACCAATAACTCTGCTTTGTCTTTAGCCTTCCCTTGCTTCTCCTCCTTTTATTTTGAAGTGAAACATATATGAGATGGACTTTGATATTACGCTATCAAGATGGTTGGATCAATGCAATTTCCATTTCAAAATTTCAAAATCATTTCATTTACAACAAAATCTATAATAGTGCATCAGTAAATATAATGCATTTTTGCATTGAATAAATTTGTGCATCAAGTAATAATTATCACATCAACACATGAGAACACTATCTTTCTATGTGGAAACCATTATGGGAGCAAACCAAAAATTCTCTCCTCTTCAAGATTTCCTATCAAATGTACGATTTTTATTAGAACCATCCAGAAAGAGACAACCTGATGTAGGAGCATCAAAGCTAAATTTTCATTATTCATTTGTGTAATTTAGGGGGTGAGGTGTTTTAATTGTTTTTCTAATTTTTAATAAATTAAGAGAGAAAAAATAAATGTGAGGATTATTGTAAATATTCCTTAAATAATTAGGATATGAGTGGAGTTGAATTAGGTAGATAATCTAGGGATTAGGAATTCCATAACCGGGACTTAGTTGAGCTTAAAAAAGGGATAAATCTAATTTAGATTTTAGTTGAGATTTGTGTGGAGGAATTTATCGAGTGGAATAAATTCATATTTATGTATAAATAGGAGGGTTGTGTGAGGAAGAAATATAAGTGAGGAAGCGAGGAATACAGAGAGAGTGAGAAATGGGTTGAGAGCATTTTGTAAAGGGATGAGACGAAAGGCCATCCACTATAATATTTTGCCAAGGAATTTCTTGTGTATTTATATCTCATTATATTTGTGTTGTATAAGCTCTCTTTTATTTATGTACGTTTTAAGAAGTTGCGAATGTTTGTTTAATGAATAATTTATGTGAGATTTTTCATGCTCAAGGAAGCGCAGACGAGTTTATATATGCTAGGATCTGTTTAACCTAGTATCTTGACATCATTTTGGTATCAGAGCCCAAAAGATGCTTGTTCTAGATTTTTTTTTGAATCTTCAAGTATATTGATATGCCATAGATTAGTATGGAAATTGCATGGAGACGATTTTCATTGTGGAGGGTGATACGTAGTTTTAAAGCACTGTAGTGGAGTGTGGTGAGACGTAGGTAAGGACCCTCAGGAAATACGTTAAAACGTTGGACTGTTCGGGCTTTATTAACATAACTATATAGCTATGCAATGCTATTCAAATGAGTACGCAGTCACCATGTTCATGGTTTCATATTTTAGCGTATATAGTTCAAATTTCTAGTAATGCAGAGTGGTATGTCATTTGCGTTGAGTTTAGTACAGTCAAGCTAATACGACTATGGATCCAAGCTATAGATATCAATATTTTATCTGTGTTGTCATTTGCTGGTTATCTTGGCATAGAAACTATGTTGACATTGCTGGCTATATTGGCATAGTCATTGCATGAAGAATTGTTGGTGCAATGAGAGTTGAGTGTGGAGCTAGCATGGATTCCAATGACGGTGGTTTCTGTATCTTGGAGGGGCAATGGTTCCTGGTTGCGCAGGTGAAAATCGAAAAGTAGAGAAGGGAGATAACCTCTATGTGATATCATGGTGTTTTTTCTGTGTGTGGGGGAGGTGTAGATGGGAATCGAGTATATACTTCCAGCATAAATACTCTTGCCAAATATGTGTTGGCATATGTGTAGGTATTGCAAGAGTCTAGTGGTCTTGACTGCAACACAGAGAAGCATTACCAATGGCTTAATGGCAACACTTCCATAAATACAAAGTAAATGATTTTGTTTTGAATAATGAATTCCACATTTGATAATGCAACAATTTTTTATTCCATTTGTTATATGTTATAATTGATATAGTTGCACATATAATGATCAGGAATGAACCAGTTTGGAGAGTGAATCTGGGACTTAGTATAATTGAACGTTTTTCTATACTAAATTGTGAAGTGGAAATTGTGCTTTCTACATCAAAATTTTGGAAGCCAATCATACCAATGCACTTAAAAAAAAGGCATGTGTGGGGCTTGTGAGAGAGGTGTGGCTCCAGCAGAAACATTCAAGGTATGGATCAAGTATTTCCACGGTACCACCTTCCAGCATAAGAAAAGGTCATTGGGATTAATCAAGGTAAATTTTTTGCGAATAATTCATGTACATTTTTTTGGGAGAATGTAATCTTGAAAGGATATTCGGTTACATTAAGGTTTCATGTTTTTGAAGCAAGAAATTGAAATTGAAGAGATTGAGATGAGGGAACTTGGCTTAAGCTAAGAGGGGAGATTGTGCATACTTTGAAGGTTTCTAAAATTATTTGCTAGGAAATATTTATGTTAGAAAATTGCTGGAAGAGATTTATTTGCTGGGGAAAAAATGGACCTTGCACATTCAAAGTAAGTCAGTAGAGGATTGAATGTATTCCTAAAGGAATACGTGAAAGAAGGGTTGGATAATTTCAAGCACAAGAAGATTCAAGGTAAGTGCTCATTGAATGAATCAATATTCATTGAGTAGAGATATTTTAAAATCTGGATAATTAAATTTCCTTGCCATACTCGAGAAGATGATATTTTGTAAATGTTATGAAAAAGTGGAAATGTTGCAAATGCGAAGGTATAAATGAATGGAAAATTAATGAAAAAATGTTCTAATCCTGGGTGATATAAAAGGAAGAATGAATTTTTATATGAGAGGGTTTATTATGCATAATTTGGATTCTTCACAGTTTTGGTTAAGTCATTTTGGACCAAAGCTTGTAGTTGGAAACAAGGAGAATTCTTTTGATTTGTGATTGAAAACATAATTTCTTGATGCAAAATATTTTTTTTTTACCATCATGTGGTAGCATCTAAGGAGATTTTATTTGTAATGGATGTGATGTATGAGTTTTACATTATTCATTGAAGAGGTTAAAAACATGTTCTCTCTACACATGTGAAGAGATGTGAATTGATGTTCTATGGTGCATGAAAGTGCAAGAAAATGTTTGCACTAAAACAACAAGCTTATGGTATGAAGGGCATGCGAGTATTCACAATGAAAAAGACGTCAGAGAAAAGTGAAATCGAGAGAGTTGTAAATGCAAGGGAAAGGTTGTTAAATAACCTTGAAGGGAGCATGAGGTATGATAATTCAATAAGATATTTTTGAATGTTGACAATTGGATGGTTTATTTATTTTCACCATAAAATAAATCTTGGAAAACATGGATTTCATTTCAATTAAAGGCTTCAGCATCATGTGAAATGATAATGGGAAACTAATAAGAATGGAGTATGAAAGAGAGAAGATTTTACATCCTAAAATTTATTAAGGGTGTATATTTTTTGGAGGATTGTATAACTTGAATTAAGTCAAAATATCCACTATCATAATTATTGGGTGAAGCCTTGAAGCCAAAACAAATGTTAGGGTCAAATGAAAGTTTGGATAGCTTGAGTTAAGATTGAGTATTCTTCTCCAAGATGAAGGGTTGATGTAAATTCTGAATTCAAAGAGTCATAAGCTATGTCAAAGGTTTGAATGTAATTGGGTGCATGATCGGTAGAGCTCGACACCGAAAGAATTGGTCATTGGAACACATGAGTTATTGAAGTGTTGTTTGCAGCAAAGTGAAGCAAGAGAATTGCCAGAAATGACTACAAGAAAGAGAACCAAAAGATACCAAGCGCCGAAAGAAAGCTTGCATTGTTGAATGGCAAGTGGAAAGATTTGCTAAAAAGTGGATTTGAATGAAATCCACACGTGAACAGATGAAGTTCACGAATGAGGAGAAGATGACTGTTGATAGTCATTTCTGAAGATCTGATGAAGAGCACAGTAGAAGGAAGAAGAAGGAAAATGCCAAGGTATGTGGCGTATGTGAGTAGTTGACTGATTAAGATTATGAGTGGGAGAAGGCTGAGATAACAGTTCACCTTGAATTGTTAATGGAATTGTTGCAGAAAAATGTGAAAGACCAGACACATGATTGGACCATGAGAAAGAAGGTAAAGTGGCATAGACTACACGCAAAAAGGGAACAACAGGTAAACATACAGTTGGCAGAAGAGCTGAGAAAGCTCGAGCAGATGATGAGGTTAGAAGAACTCAGAGAGGCTGAGTTGAAAATGGAAGTTTCCATTTGTGGCCCAGAACAGGGTGAAATTCTGGGTGAAGAAATCAATGAGGAAGATCTCATGAACTATTGGGATATTTCAGAGGAATCTAAAGATGTCTTGATGAGAGTAGTAGATGAGGCTATGAAGCCTTGCATTTTTAAATCTCACAGTTTATGTATGTTTGTAGGATGTGCGAAAGATGGTGGATAGTCTGGTGAAACTGTCACAGAGATGAATGAAACTCTTGAGATGAAGTGTGATGTAGAATTCCTTTCAGAAGAGGAAGGTGTCGATTTGTTGCAGCAGGAAGAAATCATAAATGAATTCTTGTTTGGGGTAAGATAGCCAGTTGAAGCTGTTATGGAGCAGAAGCATAGTGGAAATGCCAAAGAGATATTACAAGGAGGTAAACAAATGTATTTTTTTAATGAAATTGCTGACACAATTTTACATTGTGATGAAATAGAAACCAGGACAACTCAGAAAAATTTCCATAAGAAGAATGATGCTGGGAATGAAGGTTGTGATGAAATGTAGAAAAGATTTCACCTGGAAATCGAGTTCTTGGAACGATGGCTTAAGAAACCTGATCGAGAAGTAAAACTTGCAGAACCTGATCCAGAAGAAATCAGAGTTACTGTGCATGATAGGGGTGAAATTTTTTTATCATTTATAGAGTTGAGTGAATGTTATAACTTTTCAGATAATAATGTCACTATAGGTACAAAAACTGACATTAACAGATATGATGTCGAACTCATAGAAATTGAGCAGAAATTATTTGTAGTTGAGATGGAAGATCAGGAGTAGCAAGAAAGTTATGTCCGTAGAGATATAAGGGAGACATAAATATTGATCCAGCAGGATAAAGATAAAAGCAACCAGCAGTTCAAAACATGATCTACTAAAATCCAGAAGGTCGATGATGGGATATTGGTGCTTGAAGCATCAAAAGAGACTGAAAGGTCTTATCTTTTTAAAACTAACAGTTTTATGGTGAATGCAGATACAACAATGGATGAGAAAGTTGTTTCTATAAAAGAAATAAAATACTATAGTTGTGATCAAGAAGAAACTCTTGATTATTCTTCGCTTCAAAAAGTTGAGTGTTCAACACAGTTGGAGATGAAAGCATTAGAAAAAGAGGAATTACTTCAAGGAATTGGCGAAAGAAAGTGTTGGAGAAGCCAATGTAATCCAATTGACAGAGTGAGTGATGAGTTACCAAATTGAGTTGATATTTTGAAGGACCAGTGGCAGAACAGATTTTGGAATCCTGGAGGGAGCAATTCATTAGGAATTGTGGCTGTTGCATTATTATAGAAAAGTGACGGACCTCATAGACAGGAGTCTATGGAAACTTCTCTACATGGGGAGTCTGATGCAGGAGCATGAAAGCTAAATTTTTATTATTCATTTGTGTAATTTAGGGGGTGAGGTGTTTTAATTATTTTACTAATTACTTTGCTCACTTTTAATAAATTAAGAGAGAAAATATAAATGTGAGGATTATTGTAAATATTTCCTAAATAATTAAGGATATGAATGGAGTTGAATTAGGTAGATAATCTAGGGATTAGGAATTCCATAAACGGGACTTAATTGAACTTAAACAAGGGATAAATCTAATTTAGATTTTAGTTGAGATTTGTGTGGAGAAATTTATGGAGTGGAATAAATTTATATTTATGTATAAATAGGAGGGTTTTGTGAGAAAGAAATATAAGTGAGGGAATGAGGAATACAGAGAGAGTGAGAAATGGGTTGAGAGCTTTTTGTAAAGGGCCGAGATCCGAAAGGCCATCCATTGTAATATTTGGCCAAGGAGTTTCTTGTGTATTTATATCTCAATATATTTGTCTTTGTATAAGCTCTCTTTCATTTATGTACATTTTAAGCAGTTGCAAATGTTTGTTTAATGAATAATTTATGTGAGAGTTTTCATGTTGAAGGAAGCGCACATGAGTTTATATATGCTAGGATATGTTTAACCCAGTATCCTAGCATCACTACCATTCCCTGAAAAATACAAGTACTGACTAGGTTTCACCTCAACCAAATTGAGGCATCAACCCTGAAATGATGCAAACACTAACATGCTATAGGAAAGAACCTGATTAAGGCACCGCCATATGAATTATGTAGGAAATAAATTGATTAATGAACCAACCTCTAAATGTTGCAGGCGGTAATCTAATTGAGTAACCAACCTCAGTGGAGGCACTCATCTCCTTCAATCTATATTGGAAAACTTTCAACAATATTTCAGACACGATGAACGAGCATCATAAATAATATAAGTTTTGAGAAACATATGATAACACTCTTTTCACAAGTCTGTTCATCAAGTTGTCACAAACTCCTCATCAAACTACCACCAATGTTGTTAAGCCTTATTCATCAGTCAACCTATTCATCACAACAACTTGTTCATCAATATAATATAATAATAGCTTTCCGAGATACCAGTTTTTTCATACATACAAAACCTAGTCATAAAGCCTAAGACATTTTCAAAGGCCCCAAAACAAAAAATATAGCTTTATAACATCAACCATACATTGTCTATTTCTTTGTAACCCTTGGAAATATCATAGCTGAGTTCTCGTCATTTCAACCTTTTCAAAAATACACTTGATTTGAAAATTATCTCAAAAAACATATAAAACCATAAAATAATTATGTCTTAAAAAATGACCCTTTTAGGGCTTGTCTTCAAGCCAAGTGTAATCATACGTGCTGAATCGTGAGACCCGACATGTGTTGGCCCTGCATGCAGGAAGCTGTGGGTCACAAGACCAGAACGCCAAATGAAGAACCAATCGATGGAGGAAAACACATCAATGGTTAGGGTTCACACATGCCGCCATTATCGAGTTCCACCAGAGCTCCACCTTCCATTTAACAGGTAGATTAACATGATCTATTAATGTAATTTTCGAATTATTAACGCATGTTTTTAATATTAAGTACAAATTTGGTAAACTCTCATTAACACGACCATAAGGTTAAATTTCACTTGCTACTCTTCTCTTGATAGACAATTATAGCATCTATAAGTAGTATTTTTTATTAAAATGATGGAAGGCATATGATGTCGTTGATTAAGATGGTGAATGGAAAATATGAATTCATCTAGTTGTTAATGCATAACTAGAAAATATTACTTCCACTATAAAGGACTCGGAACATGGTGACTTGCTTCACGAGTAGCAATGACAAGTCCACGATTGTCATCCACTAAATCACCTCAAAGTTATGCATTAAGAAAAGCAGGAATATCAAAAAAAATTATTAATGCTATGAAATGATGAATCGATATACATACAATGATATTTATTATTGCGGATGATTATGAAAATAGTCTACCCGGCCAAAAGGAAAGAAATAGGTCCACGGGCAACATCGATACGTATGCATAGAGGGAGGGGATCCGTGTGGTGTGAGAAATTGTCCTTGCTTCAAGAGCCAATTAATTTCCTGGTGCATTTAAAGGATTGAGTGTGAGCAGCTCCTGCATCGTTAAACCGGCATCCTTCGACTTTGTTACTTTGTTGTTAATATGATGTGCTGACGCGTGCTTTCAAACATCATTGGAGATCCCATAATTCCCAAGTAACTCCGCCTTGCCGTTAGCCTCCTTTGATTTTGCAGGGCAACATCGAGGAGTTGGAGCATTGGCTGGGCATTGAGGTGCAGCTAGAGGGCACTTAGAACGTTCTGCTGCTGCTGATGCCCCTAACGGAAGATGGAAACTGTGTTTAGGATCAGCAAGCACTTGCTGCTCCTGCTTTGATTTTGCAGTGCAACATCCACAAGTTGGAGAATGAATTGGGCACTGAGGTGCAGCTGGAGGGCACGTCGACAGTTCTCCTGCTGCTGACGCCTCAACGGAATAATGGACGTTGGAAGATGGGGATTGGGTTTAGGATCAGCAAGCACGAGTTGTGATGATGGCCAGAATGACCATCAGCTACAAGCAATTGATCATTGCTGCTTTTATGCGGTCCTGGAAAGTGTTGTGTGGTTGAGTTCGAGCAGCAACAACAAGTAAGGCGCCTGCTTTAAATGACAACGTCCACATAAGTAGGGCAACCAGAATAACGGACACATCATTTAGCATTTTCTTGGGGAATGGCATCATCGTTTTAATAAATGTGTCTTCAGCTGATTGATCGGTTCGGTTAGACGATTGATGGTCGTTAATGAGAGTTACCAAAAAGTTATTTGGTGGATGCAGATCAAATATTCGGTGGATGCATACAATACATTACTCTTCCTCAGATTGAGAGATCATCTGTTCTATAAATACAAGAGGGACAGGGCGACGAACCGAAGTAGACAGGCTTTTTTAGATGTGAGATGGTTAATCGATCTGCATATTGAATTCAATTCAAATTAATTGTTACGTGGACCATTGACAGATCCTTCGTTCGTAGGGCAGACGGCTTAAGAACTTTGGGGGTTGAATGCGTGGACACGGAGGAATAGTATTGTGTGACCGGCTTGGGATGTTTGACTTAATGCTTTGCCACCGTTTGATACATCTCGATTGTCAAACTGACTTCCACGCGTGGAAAGGCAAAGGTGATATATATATTTCTAAGTATATACAAATTAGAACATGGCAAGTCAGATTTAATCCGTAGGGAATTGAGAGCCGAGGCATTAGCAAATCCAATTCCATCTAACCCAACTTATAATATATAATCGAGTTTAACAGTAAAATTCAAAATCAATTATCTCAAATAAAGACAAGATCCAACACACTCCAAGAATAATATGATTTTCTTATAGTCACTAAACATGGCCAACAATAATCGAGACCAACAATAATTGAGTTTAACAGTAAAATGCAAAATCAATTATCTTAAATAAAGACAAGATCCAACACACTCGAAGAATAATATGATTTTCTCATACTCACTGAACATGGCCAACAAATTTACAACTTACGTGGTTTATCACAACTACTTTCCAATCCAAAGTCCCAAAGACCATCAAACTAGAATCAAATGGATGATACTCAAATTTTCTAGGACGACACTTCTTGTTAATCGTTGTAGATTTTTCTTTAAAGTTCCTTATGAATTTGGAGATATGTTAAGTGGCTGGGAATGTACAAGGGGCCATTTTGGCTGCAGGAATAGAACTAGAAAATGAAATAGAATTACCATTGCCTGTGCCTCGTTTGTTTTTCTTGCAGGACAAAAGTGTTCCAGAGCCTATTCCAGTTTCGCCCTTTTAAAATGCTGAAAACACCCTTTCTCTCTAATTATATGGAAGAAATTCAAAAAAATGTTGAAATATTGTTTGTTCTCTCTCCAACCAACTTAGAGGTAAATTGTCAAGAACCTTTAAAACAGTGAACAAGGTTGTGATAAAATCCCATTAATAATGTACTCCCTTCCTTTCATGTAATATGATCGTGTATAGTTCTGAGAAATTCCTGTAGGAGCATTGCCAAACTTCATATATAGCCTCCCATCCATAGCTAAATGTTGTTTGACCTCATTATCAACAACTGAGGAAAGGATATAATGATCATTATGAGTAAAGCACGCACTCACATTCCCTCTTATGTTGGTTATTGTATATAAAGTATGTGTAGGATTTTGTTGTAAATCCCACAATTTGATTTCCTAATCAAATGATGGATTCACAAACAAGTATGGCGAATAATGAGAAAATATTACTTCATTTTTATGTTCACGTTGGAGATCTTCAAAAACTTTAATTGTTTTCCATTGGACACCTCGCATAGAGAAACTTGTTTTGAATATCAACTAGCGAGGAAATAATTATCTATTGCATTAATATGGACAGATGTTAATTCCTCAAACTCTTCATATGTGTAAGTGGTAGGGTTTCTACAGTTCTTGTCTTGGAAGGGTCATTGTTGAGCCAACGGAATCCAAGAATACTAGGCTTTACTACAATGCATTCAACATGGCCAACTGTTTTACCCCTTCCACGATTGATCACAAGGACTTCCCCATCCAATGTCCCAAAGATCATCTACCTATAATCAAATGGATGATACTCAAATTATCTTAGATGAAACTTCTTGTTAATCTTTGTAGAGTTTTCAACAGAGTTACGAGTTCCTTTGCAATTTGGAAATAGGATTTTCCTTAAAAAACTAGCATTTTCATTAAAAATATATTAAATTAAAGCTTATGGGAGAATGACATGTACATGGTTTTCCTTAAATTTTTCCTCAAGTTTAAAAAGTATAATAAATTAAAGTTTATGGAAGAATGACATTGTAACACCCCCAAGTTCTATGCTTTTCAGATTTGACATTGGAACATAAATCCAAAGGGGAGTGGACCCCAATGGATAAATACTTGTGTGGATGTGGTTAATTATTTATTTATGAAAAATAAATAAAATATTGTGTATGCACTATGACCAAATGAGAAATTGAGATCACTTGCTAAATCCATGAGGATGTATGAGGCAAATATTTCACCACTATCTTTCAAAAATCCTTGAAATAAATTATTTTTAATTTGGATTTTTGAGGAAAAATCTAAATTCCCCAATGATGAAGAAAGTAGTTGGGAAGAGGTAAAAAAATGGAAAAGCTGAGGAAAAGCATAAAACAGCTTGAAATAATCCCAAAAATGGGAAGCCTAGGCAAACAGAAAGAAAATCATCCTGTTATTCTGGACGCAGAATTAGAAACAGGCTTTAGGGAACAATAGCTTAAATAAGCTCCTCCTAAACACATTAGAGGTTGATCTGTTCTAGGAGATGATCTCAGCTCGGGGGTGAGTTCTGGGAGACAGAAGAACTCTAAGGTTGGGAGGACTGGTCATAGTAGCGGTATGCATGCATAATTTTGGAGTTTATTTTATGACTGTATTAATTATATCTGTGTTAAGTATATCAAGGTTTTATGCATTGTTCTGTTAGAACTTCTTATTTAAATTTTAGATTAAATGTTTGTTCAGTACCTCATGTAATTACAAGCTAGGTTAGTAGCTGAAAATTCAGTATGTATATAGCAGGGAGAAGGTTAAATAAAAACCAAGGGTTTATTTCCAGGAAATTGTACATTGCAGTAATAAAGGTTAGAGATGATAAATCAAGCTGAATGTTTAATCGAATAGAAAAGTTCAAGTGGTAGCTTGCTGTCCTTGGAATGAAAAACTTAGTTGATGTGCTGTATAAACAAAATCTTTTACTAAAGCTATAACCAATAACAGCAAGTAGGAAACCACTAAGTTTGTGATAGCAGTATGGGGTTCAATATATCAGCTGTATGACAAATGGAAAGAATTGTAGAATTAAGAATTTAAATTGTTCTATTACATGGAAGTTTAAATATATGAAAGCAGAAGTTGAATCCTAACTAAGTACGAGAATCTGAAAACTAGGGAGTCTAAACTATCAATTTCAGTATTCACTACCTCCATTTGATTAAAGCAAGAGGATCTATATCCTAGTTTCCCAATGGAAGAGTTTAATATGCACCAGAGTTTCAAACATGTTGAATACGTTGTAACAATAAAATAAGGGGAGAATCCTATTGAAATCTATTTGTGTGATAAAAGTGTGTGTGAGGGAAGATTGTAATCATACTTAAAAATACTAAGAAAAGAGCATCTATTTACCTTCCACACAAACTTCTGGGAAATTAGTTGAAGCAACGAAGGTTAACTGAGTATAGATAGATGTATACGTGGATGCATACATCTATACCTTGATTCTGAAACTTTATAATGCTGAAAATTCTATAAGGCTTGCAAACTGGAAAGTTGAGGAAGGGCCTATTGATCAGCCAGAGTTGGTCAAAACTCTGAAAAACTGACCTGAGAAACACAAACTAATATATATATATATATATATATATAAGTCAACTAGCTGGACTGAGAAGAGTGGAGGTCAAGCCCAAAAATTTTCATGGAAATTCTTATATTCCCATGGCTGCCTATAACTACTAAAAAGAAATTAAATACCTGATAACAGTATGAAATTGAAATTGATTAAATAGAAAATTTTGAATGTTACCTGGTGCATAAAGCAGAGTATATCTGAGTTTATGTTATATGGGTAAGAACTTGGATCTGGGAGACGTGACAAATGGTATCAGAGCCATAGTTGAAACACTGGGCAACTTATGTGCTCACATAGAAAAGTTTATGCTATTGTTATGAATTTTAAATTTTACCAATGTTGGTTTATTGTATATCTAACAGTACTAAGGGATATAGCTATGAACCATGATTGAAGAGGACAAGCAGTATGTGGATCTGGGTGAAGGAGAAAACACGCCAGATCGAAATGCTCCTTGGAAATCTAGGTTGCTTAGAACGCGACGAGGAATGGTAGAGCTGGAAAGTCACAATGACAGGCTAGCATATATAAAATTAGAGCAAGGTTAAAACACTGGGAAAACTATGTAACCACCCAAAAATATTGCATGCTGCTGTATGAAATTTAAATTTTACTAATGAGAAAAAAAAAATTGTATAGAAAAAGTACCGCAGTATAGACCTGCGAATGACGACTGATGAGAAGAAGCGGTATGCACATGAATTTTATGAATGGTTAAAATAGGTGCTGTTATACAGTATTGGTAAATGCTGCAAATGTTAGTTGAATTAAGTTATTTTTTTTTAGAGTTGTTATTCCTTACATTTAACAGAAATTATCGGAATAAATATTCCTCTAAATTCTGTATAGTTGTAGGAATATAAGTTAATTGGGAAATATCATTCAGAATCTCTAAACCATTACTGGTTTAAATCTGAAGATATAATTTATTCCCATAAACGATAAAGTTTTAACTTTAATCTGTTTTCTGTAGTATTAAGTTATATGTACCTGAAAAATGTCTGCATGCAAATTATGGTAACTGTCGTATCGTTCATAACCATGATATCAAATTTCTGTACTGTGAATATAGCAGAAATTATATTTGTATAACATGGTAAACAATAACCTAAAATAATTATTTAGATAAAATGGCTTCATCACAAGAACATAAATTAGAATGAAAGTATTCGATCGGGAAGTCTCAATATGACTAACTAAGAAAGATCCACTTTCTGTCCATGTACATGATAATCAGTATTATACCTTTAGAGAGACAATTTACTACTATTGAATAACTGTAAGTCGACCGAAATAAGTAATCTCCATTCAGAACTTTGTGGACTGGTATAACTTGCTCGGAGGTGAATGTAATCGAGAAAAGTAAACTGAATATCGTCTATACTGTGGCGAAAAACAAAACTCAAAATTTTACTTTGATGAAATGCCAAAATAATATAAACAACTGAGGATCCTAGAAAAAGAAAAAAGAAAAGAGAAAACCATATTTTAGAAATGGATTATTTTGTGCCGAGAGGTCTGTGTAAAGACTCGCGAGGAAAAGAAAAGGTATAATGGCTCTCTAATTAGATCCATTACAGAAAAATAATGTCAAATGGAAGTTGCATCTCTCCTTTAGAATTAAGGGGAGTTGTCATCTAGTAAATTGATTTTAAATTACACTAAGAAAAGAATAAACGCAAGACTTATATAGCTAATATATACCCAAATATTAACAGTACAAATAATGATGGCACGAAACGGTAGTAGGAATATTTGAAAAAAAAATTCCATCAACCGACACTTACGAATAGAGGAAATTTATCTCGATGCAACTTATCGAAAAGCACAACAGTATTTATACCATAAACTATACAAAAATTTCGATTCTAGAATTAAGAGAGAGAAAAAAATAAAAAATCAAATAAAGGATATATTCAATGAGAGGAAAAATAAAATATAAAATTCGAATGTATATTGGTAATCTGACTAATATATATTGATGTTATCTTTCATAAATAGAGCGTTCTTAAATCTTAAGAATAGAAAAGGAATACCAATGGAAAAAAAAAAAGATTAAATAGTAGAATAGTAAGGACAACGACCATTCTAAATATGCGCTCTGAACAATTTAACCCAGGGAAGGAAAAATCCACAGTACACATGTACTGTCTGCGAAAAGAATTCCATAAGACAGTAATACTTAAAAATGGAGAAATGTTATAACACTGTAACCAAAAATAAAGTGGTGCCATTCCGTGGCGATATCTCAAATCTCGAGTGTCTTCTAAAACCAAAAATTACCAACCTGAACAAAGAAGGAAAGATGAGTTAACATGCTTGAATAAGAAGGGTTTCCAGAATGAGCTAAACGAACTAAGAAACGACAAACTCACCTGTAATAAAAGGCAACAGAAATCGAGTTATTACATAGAGTATAGTGAGTATATAACTCTTCACCGAGAAATCGAGCGTAAGTCTCTTACCTGGAGCATCGAACATCATGAAAATTATTTCCTATGGAATAGAAAATTTACGGGTATGAGTGACCTGAAATTATCAAAAAGAGTTCCAGATTTTGCGAAGATGATGAGATACAAATCTCAAAGCTGAAGAGCGTTGCAGAAATAAAAATATTACCCATTTCACATAGTGTTCTCGGGCGCTGGTACAACTTTGAGTTCTATGGTGGCGCAGAGCACCATAACCGAAACAACAGTCTTCATAGAATACATTGAAAAAAAAAATAGTCAAAATAAACTAAGCATCATATGAGGAAAACGATTATAAAAACCTCCAACTTAATACTCATAATAATGCACTGATATTACCTTCATAACAATTAGCCACAGAAACCTTACACTCATGTACAGAGGTGGTTCGATACACATATAAATCTGGAGAACTCATCGAACCCGAATCAATTAACAAGGAATAGAAATCTGCTGTGCCATAACTCGTGGAACACCACAGGTCGAAAAGAATTTCTCAGCAACACTACGAACTGGAGTTAGAAAGTGGCGGCATGAGGAGAAACCAGAATATTATACTAATCGAGATAAACCCTAAGAAGAGCTGAAAGGAAAATAGCCGTCCACTTGTCGTTAGATGCCCAATTGTATATTGGGAAGGACGTGGGAAATTCCTCGAAGTAGCAACCAAGGTATTTGTTGGAGGAAAATTTACGCCATCTTAATTTTAGAAATACGGAAAAATCCAACTATAGTACCAATTCTTAAATACAATAGCATTGCCAGCTGCGGAAATTGAGATTTAAACGAAGTTCAAAAAAATTAGAACAGTCACTGACGACACGTATGTCCTTCTCTCATAAAGGAAGACCCAGTCACGGACGAAAAACAACTGTACAAACCCTAGAAAATTAATGCGGGAATTATGATTGATTCTATGGTTAAAGGGCGGATATACATTAAGATTTCTTTAATAACAGGACGTATTAAGAATGACCGTGTCAAGAAGTTATCAAGTAATTTGGGGTCGATTTATTAGAAATTAAATATCAATCCCACAAATTATATAATGGTGAGAATCGATGCGTGGATAAATAATAACCTTAGCCTCGCAAATAAAAAAATCCGATTTGGTTATAGTATCAACAAGATCCCCATGGATCAAAAATATATATATCCATGTATTTAAAAGTGAAGGTGGAGTAGATGATGTTTCTTTATAAATCGATGTATATTTATACATAGTTGAACGTGCTATAGTGAGAGAAAATAGCACTATAGAGATTGTATAATTGCATGTGGTACAATACTTTTTAGAAAAAGTAAAGTTGGGGGTTAGTAATAATGTTAGTTGCAAGGTTGAACGACATTTTACATGGAAAGGATATATACAAGGCATTTAAATAAACTGAGAAAAGTTACAGAAGAATAAATATCGAAAAAAATATATATATATTTTGTGGAAAAGAGGAACATTACACTATGGACAGATTTGAAACATAAAAATAGAAAATCCTGTAAGTTTATGTATTCGCTTACTTGGCTGAAAATAATAGAAAGGAATTCTATTATAAATTATTGACTTAACAATAGCCGAAACCATCTCAATTGTCCTTGTATTGGTTCAAATTAAAACTTTATAAGTCCATCACAAAGGGAAAATGTAAGTGGGTACGAGAGTATAAGGCTACCTTGTACATTAAATAAGAAAAATAATTATGGGAGTATTAATTAAATTCTTTGGATTATATATAGGGTGGACTTTATATATATGTATGGTGGATTTTATATATATGTGGTGGATTATATTTATATATGGTGGATTATATATATATATGATGGAGTTTATATTATATATATTGTGGATTATATATATATAGAGTGGTTCTATATATATATATGAAAAAGAGTGGAGGATTTAATGATATGAAATATAATGGTTCATATAACAAAGAGCTTTATAAAGAAAATTTTATATGTTTCACTCTATTGGAATATATATACAATGTGGTGGAATTGAGTATAAATAATTATGTGTGCAATAATATATATCTATAGAAAAATTAACCTTCAGGATAAGGTTAAGAAATGGATATATGTAATTAAAACTGAAGTTAAAAGTTGGGGGTGTTAAAACAACTAAAATAGAATTTTATTAATATTCATTATAACAATAAGTTGATTAGAAGCATGAAAAGCTATAAATGAATAATTGTGGAGTGATATATGTTCCAAATATGTTATATAATACTAGGTATTATCATAGTTATTGGAACAAAAGAAGACGGAAAGTTTATATTGGAATATATAGAGAAAGGTGGATAATAGAAAAATGACAATTTATATTGTAAATTCTTAATTAACTATTAAATATATATATATATATATATATATATATATATATAAAATAATAATCATTATCATGAGAAATGATAGATTAAAATGAAAGAAATTGCACGTGGGACATAAGTTAAATCTACAATTAACATTATAAATATAGGTGATCTTGTTATAATGTTAACTTTGTTGAGTTGTATGAATATAATATCTTCATGCATGATAATTTATTTCAGTTAGTAAAACTCAAACTTTATAACCACGGGATTAAGGGAGAAGAAATAATTCACTAGGGAATATTAAAAGTGAATTCACCTTAAAAGTTGCAAGTAAGGTGGAAGGACATATTTTACCATATGGCCGGAATATTATTACTCTAATTATGGTTAAAGGAGTAATAAACACTAGTTGGGGTAGATTAAGTGTTAAAAGTATAATGTGGAAAAAAAATATTGACATTGGAAAAATTTCCAAGATGATTTTCAAGTCAAGTATATTCAAGTCATGACTAGAGTATTTTGTGATAAGCATATTTTAGTTCATGGAAAATAATGAAGTGGTAAGCTTAAGTATGAGTTATAAACACAGTTAAATAGTTGGTTAGTAATTGTGGACCCTTTCATATTAAATAATGTAATGCAAATCCATTACATTGAGTTATGAATGAATGAATGAAGGGATAAATCAAATTTTTCCAGGTGGGCTAGCTAGGGTAGAATTGAAAACCTATATAAACCATGGATTGATTTTTAATGATTAGTGAAATCCACATATAGATATAATTGGTGAATCATCATTGGAATTAGTAAAGCATGAACATACAATTAAGAGTAAATGCATAAATTCTGGTGATTCTTTGAAAAAGGGGAAACTGTGTCAAATTTACTTTTGACATTATCAAGTAGTAATATGTGTGAAAGTGAGGAATCATAGTAATTACATATATCACTATAAAAGAAATATGTACTCACACTATAAAATTTTGTTGGTGTAAATTTTATTAAATTTAATTTTCCTGAGTCTTAAATTCAAGACAGGGAAATAGTGTGAAATCATACAGCTACCAACTGAGAGAAAAGAGGATGAGATACATTTGGACTTGGGTGTGGAGGAAACCCATCAGCTCCAAATTTATTCACGTAAGTTTTGAACTAGTGGATACAATTCATAAAAGAGGTTAGAGGAAAAAATTTCATGTGTGAAGTAAGCATTGAATTGTAGAGATTATTAACGAGTCTAGTTATTACTAATTAAATTGATTGACTAACAAAAGAAAACAATGATAAGATACTGGAAGTACGGCTATGAACTGAGAAAGGGTAAGCATAAACATGCATATGATACAATTGTTTTCTTTCATTTATGAGTACTAATGAAAAGTGTAAAATTGTTTAGCCAAGTGTGTAACAGGAAAGTGTACACTCTGGAACCAAGGAGAAAACAAGGTGAAGATAAATCACTCTTAAACTCAAGAAAAGCCGAATCGATTCAAGTTGAGTGAGGAAAGAACCAGTAGAAAATAATTAATATATAATTTCTTAAGTTATTGAAATGTAGAATGTTGTTGTGGATTATAAATTGTATGTACCTGATATTACTTACATTGGTATGAATTGTGGACAGAGAAACCAGCATAAAAGATCTTCCAGACAGACTTCTTGCAAAGAAGTAGGAAGAAAACCAACTGCATAAGGCATCAGTAAATAGAGTGGAAGCAGGAGAGTACTCTGCTGGAAACTAATCAAGGACGAAGAAGAAATCTTTGTCAAAGTTGAAAAATCAACGTTAAAGTGTAACACCGAGGAAGGTGTTGGAAAGGAGGGAAACTAATGGCTTATAAACTAGCCTTACCCTTGCATATTAAATTTCATGATGTGTTTCATATCTCCTTGTTGGAAAAAATAATTGTTGTACATGATGCTTCTCACATTATTGATTGGAATGTGATATAGGTGGAACCAGCAGAGGAATTCCTTCCAGAGCCGCCTCAACTCTGAGAGCGGGAAGAAATTGAATTGCGAAATCGAACAGTAGCTAGAGTAAAGGTGCAGTGGAGCACTTTACTGCTGAAAAAGCTACATGGAATAGAGAAGCTGAGATGATGGAAAAGCATTCATAATTGTTTTCAAAATAAACTAAGTAGATAGTTGTCAACACCGAGGACGGTGTTTGTTTACAGAGGGGGAATATGTAACACCCCCAAGTTCTATGCTTTTCAGATTTGACATTGGAACATAAATCCAAAGGGGAGTGGACCCCAATGGATAAATACTTGTGTGGATGTGGTTAATTATTTATTTATGAAAAATAAATAAAATATTGTGCATGCACTATGACCAAATGAGAAATTGAGATCACATGCCTAATCCATGAGGTTATGGAAAAGGTAAAGACTTTCCCCAAAATCTTTCAAAAATCCTTGAAAGAAGTTATTTCTAATTTAGATTTTTGAGGAAAAATCTAAATTCCTCAATGATGAGGAAAGTAGTTGGGAAGAGGTAAAAAGCTGGAAAAGCTGGAAAAGTAGAAAGAAACTTTAAAGTCCCTAAATAAGGGAAGCCTAGGCAAACAGGAATAAAAGCATCCTGAAATTCTGGACGCAGAATTGGAAACAGGCTTTGGGGAGAGCATAGCTTAAATAAGCTGCTCCAGAACAGATTGAGGTTAGTCTGTTCCTGGAGGATCTCAGCTCGGGGGTGAGTTCTGGAGATAAACGAACTCTAAGGTTGGGAGGACTGGTCATAGTAGCGGTATGCATGCATAATTTTGGAGTTTATTTTATGACTGTATTAATTATATCTGTGTTAAGTATATCAAGGTTTTATGCATTGTTCTGTTAGAACTTCTTATTTAAATTTTAGATTGAATGTTTGTTCAGTACCTCATGTAAGTACAAGCTAGGTTAGTAGCTGAAAATTCAGTATGTATATAGCAGGGAGAAGGTTAAATAAAAACCAAGGGTTTATTTCCGGGAAATTGTACATTGCAGTAATAAAGGTTATAGATGATAAATCAAGCTGAATGTTTAATCGAATAGAAAAGTTCAAGTGGTAGCTTGCTATCCTTGGAATGAAAAACTTAGTTGATGTGTTGTATAAAAAAAATCTTTTACTAAAGCTATAACCAATAACAGCAAGTAGGAAACCACTAAGTTTGTGATAGCAGTATGGGGTTCAATATATCAGCTGTATGACAAATGGAAAGAATTGTAGAATTAAGAATTTAAATTGTTCTATTACATGGAAGTTTAAATATATGAAAGCAGAAGTTGAATCCTAACTAAGTACGAGAATCTGAAAACTAGGGAGTCTAAACTATCAATTTCAGTATTCACTACCTCCATTTGATTAAAGCAAGAGGATCTATATCCTAGTTTCCCAATGGAAGAGTTTAATATGCACCAGAGTTTCAAACATGTTGAATACGTTGTAACAATAAAATAAGGGGAGAATCCTATTGAAATCTATTTGTGTGATAAAAGCGTGTGTGAGGGAAGATTGTAATCATACTTAAAAATACTAAGAAAAGAGCATCTATTTACCTTCCACACAAACTGCTGGGAAATTAGTTGAAGCAACGAAGGTTAACTGAGTATAGATAGATGTATACGTGGATGCATACATCTATACCTTGATGCTGAAACTTTATAATGCTGAAAATTCTATAAGGCTTGCAAACTGGAAAGTTGAGGAAAGGCCTATTGATCAGCCAGAGTTGGTCAAAACTCTGAAAAACTGACCTGAGAAACAAAAACTAATATATATATATATAGATATATAAGTCAACTAGCTGGACTGAGAAGAGTGGAGGTCAAGCCCAAAAATTTTCATGGAAATTCTTATATTCCCATGGCTGCCTATAATTACTAAAAAGAAATTAAATACCTGATAACAGTATGAAATTGAAATTGATTAAATAGAAAATTTTGAATGTTATCTGGTGCATAAAGCAGAGCATATCTGAGTTTATGTTATATGGGTAAGAACTTGGATCTGGGAGACGTGACAGACATGTACATGGTTTGCCTTAAATTTTATGGGAGAAATGAGATGTACATGGTTTTCCTTAATTTTTTCCTGAAGTTTATGGGAGAAATGACGTGGACATGGTTTTCCTTAAAGTTTTCTTCAAATTTTATGCGAGAAATTACACAGAAATGACATGTCCATAGTTCCCAAAACACTAGCAAATGTCTTAAAGTTTAAGGAGAAATTACATAGAAATGACATGTACATGGTTCCCAAAACATTACCAAATTCCTTAAAATTTATGGGAGAAATGACATGTACATTTTTTTCATTAAATTTTGCCTTGAGTTTATGGGAGAAAGCCTTGCCTTTATGGGAAAAATGACATGTACATGGTTTTCCTTAAAGTTCGCCTTAATTTTTTTTTTGAGAAATGACATCTATGAATGACATGCCTTAAATTTTTTCTTGCCTAGAGTTTAAGGGAGAAATGAAATGTACATGGTTTGCCTTAGAGTTTGCGTTATAGTTTATGGGATAAATGGCATATTTATGGGAGAAATGACATAGAAATGACATGCCTTAAATTTTTCCTTGAGTTTATGGGAGAAATGACACATGTACATGGTTTGCCTTAAATTTTTCCTTAAAGTTTATGGGACAAATGACAGAGGAATGAAATGTACATGGTTCCCAAAACACTATTAAATGCCTTAAATTTTATGGGAGAAATTACATGTACATGGTTATCCTTAAAGTTATCCTTAAAGTTTATTCGAAAAATGACATACAAATGACATGTACATGGTTCCAAAAACACTACAAAATGCCTTAAAGTAAAGTTTTCCTTAAAGTTTATGGGAGAAATGACATAAAAATGACATGCACATGGTTCCAGAAACACTAGAAAATTCCTTAATGTTTATGGGAGAAATGGTATGTACATGGTTATCCTTAAAGTTTGCTTTGAGTTTATGGGAGAAATGGGAGAAATGACATATACATGGTTATCCTTAAATTTTTCCTTATTGTTTATGGGAGAAATGACATAGAAATGACATGTACATTGTTCCCAAATGTAATATTCCTAATTAGCGACAGCTAATTGGAATATTCTATTTTGTTTAGATTGCCGTCTATAGTTTGTAAATAAATAAAAAGTGAGTGAAGAGGGTCTAACTCACTTAAGTGAAATAAGACATCCACCTAGTAGCACAATGTTGTGACTTAAGTGGAAGTCAAGGGGGGACCTGACACCATGTGGAGGAGGGGGCCTATGTACACTCTAGAAGCTTCTGCAAGCTTCTGTGCAGATAAGGATGAGGATGAGGATGTTGGAGAGAGAGAGAGAGGATAAGTTAGGGTTTGGATGGAAAACCAACGTTATAAAAGATGGAGGAGCCTCCTCATTTCAGTCATGCTTGAGTTGTTAGTTTTTGAGTTAGACATTTGTCTTCTTTAGCACGCTGGTTGTTTAGCATGTCTGCAGCACTGTTTAATGCAACCGAGTGTCTCTGTGCCGAGATCTCACCCTTAGCCCCGGGGGCCTTCAAGTGCCTGCTTGGGCAAGGTTATTTTTTCAGCATCATCTTCCACGACAGCGTTATTGCTGCAGCAGCATAATACTATGTTGTAGGGTGTTGCTGTGGTGACTTTACGACACCTCTTCCTTCTCTTGTTTTTCAAAGGGATAGTTCTTCTTCCCTTTGGAGGATCAGATTGGAGGACATTGGAGCTGATTTGTAGATCTTGGTGCTTGGCCAAAGTGTATTATTCCACCACTGCACAGTCCCTCTTAGTTACTACATTATTTTTATGGTGTATCTGCAGTGAGGGGTTGCGGATTGATTTGGGGAAAAGATCTCAAGTGTAAGGATCAGCCTTCCACTTTGGAGATCCATTGGAGGAGGTCTACTTCAGATTGTTCATCATCTACATCCTTCTCTACTTAGTTCCAGATTTGAGTTGTAGCTGCTGCCCAGCAACTCCAGTATTTTTTCCATTTTGTGTATTTCAACCAATCCCTTGGAGGATTGATCTATTACTGTTTCTAAGGGTTAGAACCTTGCTCCCCTATTGTATTTGGGCCATATATTGTCATATCCATGTATTGAAATAATTCTGGAGCAGTTTTCTATCATAGAATGCATTTTTCATAGCCTAGGTTTATGCAGAAATAGCAGTGTTCTTTCATTTTCATGTACATGTATGATTGAGGCTTTCATTGCTTTTCTTGGGAGGTTCTTTCCTCAAGGCTTGTACACTCTCTTGATAATATACATTATTCTTGGCTATATATTCATATTCTTGTCTAACAGCTCCTGGAGAAAACACTGAAGAGTTTCTGGATCATTCTCTTGTCTTGCGGCACCTCGTTCTTGAGGGGTTTTCTATGCAAAACCGTTATTTAACCTTTCTAAATGCCTATGCCATGTTCCTAAAATAATTATATGGTTTTTCATAGTGTTTTACATCTTATACCTTCAGAAAATATGCTACCGTTGCTTTAGTAAATTTCTGCATAGTCAAAGTCATGGGAAATCAGGGTTTTTCTTGACTAGTCACGAAGGAGGAACTGTTTAACATAGTAAAACGCCTTTTTTTGAGATAAAATTCAACATTAGAGTCCCTATTGACCTAATATAACATACTACAGAACCTTGACCCGTCATTTTACGCATATTTCCTTATACACTCATTTTAGGGCCAAAATCCTCACTTTTCCTCACCTTTTTGCCCATACAAGCTGAGTAAAGGTTTCTGCAGTATTTGGAATGGGTTGATAAGTGTTTAAAAACAATTTTTATAATATTTGAAGGAGAAATTCCTGAAGAATGTGTTTTTCAGGCATGATTTGTTGAGAAATTCATTTTCGGGATATTACAGTGGTATGAAAGCCTAGTTCTGGCTCAGCCTGTGGAAATTATCACAATGTATACATTATTACCTCTAGTATTGAGTTATAAAAATAGGCAGCATGATAATATACCCTTTGGATATTATTTCCGAGAATGGCAGTCCAAGGGGGCAGACTTCTGAGCAGCTTTTCCTTTCAAAGATTACTGTCAGCTCAGGCAGGATGAAAGCAAATGGAACAATGGGGGATCTAGCACGCAGAGTTCAAATTTGCAGCATACTACTGGGAGGTCACCTTTTCCCATGTATGAGGGATCCACTGGTCCCTGTGAGTCTAAGCCCAAGAAGACTAGAACGGTGAAAAAGATGAGTTTGTTCTCATCTATTTTCAGATCCAGAGGAAATGCATCCACCGTTGAGGAGGTAAAGAAGATTGAATAAAAAGAGGAGGAAGTACCATGCACTTCCTATTCTCATAAAGAAGAAGATATCGAGCATGGAAGATACTTGTATCATCACATTCTCAGTGATTACCTTGTTGAGTATAGATCTCAACCTAGAGCCTTCAGGGAGACTCTAGATTTTCCTCATTTCATCCAGTTGAAGGAAGAGAAGAGGCCATGCAATAGAAAAGAAATCCAAGGCAATATAATTTTGTTGTCTACCTTTGATGGGTCATCTAATGCAAGAACTTGGGTGAGAAAGTTGGAGGCATTTTTCCTACTACATCCTGTAGCAGGGGAAGAAGTTGTTGAAATCTCAGTGCTGCATTTGGAGGGTGAAGCCTATGATTGGTGGTGTAGCCACTTGAGCCATGCAAGGGAGGAGACTTTTGCAGAGTTCACTCAAGGGTTGATCCAAACCTTTGATGGAGAAAGAGCAAAGAAAGAAGAGATCACATCACCTCTTGAGAAGGCTTGTGATAACGCTGTCACACCCATGGAGGAGTAGCCACATGCATCAACAGTTGGGGCGACCAACACTTGTGAGGAAGGAACTCTTGTAGCCCTACAAGAAGTTCCAAATGCACATCAAGGTATAAAATAACTTCCACAAACTATTGTTGCAGTAACTTCTTTTGAAAATTGTGGAGTTTTACTTTTGCAAGTCCAAGGGTCAAATCCCATTGCTACCATAGAGCAGCTTGGTTGCACTGCGCTGTGCAACATCAAAAATTTCAAGGAGGAACCAAACAATCATTCTCATGAGCCATTGTTGGATTGTACATCACATTGAAGGTTGGGGTTTGAAGCCTTGAATATTGATGGTAGACATCTTGGAGTAAGAAACCTTTTCTCCCTTCAAGATGACACTTTCTCAATGAGCTCTTCTCAGCTCAAAGAGAAAATTCTACTTTCAGAACCAAGACCTCATTGGTTTTGGAAGACTATGGATGAAAGGGAGGTCTCAAGGAGAGATCTCACTGGATATGCACTTCTACACACCATGGTATGCAATGACTTTCTTCCCTTCGCACAAGAGCAGATAGAAGATGGAGGACATTTTGGGATGGATAACATCTCTCATGCTTGTGTTGGACATCCCTTGAGCCAAACACATCATGATGGGAATTTTTTGACTACCACCTATTTGATTCTTGATAGGGTCTCATTGATCCTCGAGAAGCTTACATTTCAAAACCCCATGAAGTGCAAAGACATGAATTTGATTTGGGAGGATGGTAGCCCTCATGGGAGGAGTACCAGGATGAGGAGAAGAAGGATGCATCCACAGGTGATTGAGTGGATGTGGATGATGAGCATGGAGCTAGGGAGCCACCTGCAGATCTATGATACCAAGCAGTAGGAGGCTTGGCTACGCTGGTTACTCTTGAAGGAGTTTTGCCATCACTTGTACTTACAGATCTATGATACCGAGTAGCAGGAGGCTTGGCTGCGCTGGTTACTCTTGAAAGAGTTTGGCCATCACTTGGCAAACACTTTTCTTAAGAGTAAGAGGACGGGGATAAGATGGCTGGATACTTGCATCATTGAGCAGCATAGAGTATGGATGCATGGTGTTGATGTGTTACTCATATCACTCATTATGTCTTCATTACATGAAATGTATGATGGAGGTATGGGGAGGCAACACAATGTCTTGTTGCTTTGTTTGTTTCTGGGAGAGCAAGGGCAGATTTGCTCCCACACCTTGTATGATGTTGCAGGAAGAGGGGATGGCACTATCTTCTTGGTCTTTGATGATGTTTGGGAAGCACTTCCATCTTTGGAGGTATTCCATATTTCTTGCATCATTATTAGAGGATTCTTTGGCAAGGAGCATGTCAAAGAACGGAGCTTTGTATTGACAAAGCTTATTTTCATGAGCTCACAGCACTGCCACTTTGGAGCAGAGCCTTATGGATGAAGTGTGCCCAGCAGAGATATGGTGGATCTATAGCAAATAGGTCCCAGGATCACTTCATATTTTTTACACTTGATGAACAAAGAGGAGGCAATGATGATAGAGACATCTATAGCATATTCTTCTTGACTTGGGTTTTCAAGCATAAGGAGGATTATCTTTTTGTAGCACATGGTTCAGTCTTCTTCATAGCATGCCAACACACTATGGAGGACTCATTCATAGATCCATGTACCATCTTACTTCCAGCATTTGGTGAGAATTTTGTATATACATTCATTGATTTGCACACTTTTACCATTTTCATGTAGTGCATTGCTTCACAAGAGGGCAAGCTTGTCAAATTCCTCCATGAATTGTATTGGGCCAATCTACATGATGGAGGCAGCCATCTCTTTTGTGGCCTTGGGAAAATGTTTTATCACCACATGTATGCTCTTTTTCTGCACTATATCATGTATCATATGAAGACATGCATGATTAACAGAAACATTTTTCCATGTACTCTTATCAAGTAGCAACTTGTAAAACTTCCCTGTCACTATGGGGAAAGTTGTTGGTACCTTCTTGCATCACTTGTAACCTTCAGCATTTTATTTATTTTACTGCTGATCATGTCTCCATTTGCTGATATAGATCAGATTTACATGGAAGGCTTGATTATGAGGGAGACAAATGAGTTGGATGTGTCCGTGAGAGGGAAAAATTCTCACAATTTCTGCACTACATGTTCTAATGGGAGCATGAGAGGAGATATGGCCACCACAGCCAAATGTTTGTTCTCATTTGAGGTGGAACATAAGATTGATATTCATCCATTTTAAAGCCATGGGAAAGTGCTTGATCATGTATTATTGTTGTTACACTCAGCCATTTACTATCCTTTAGTAGATGTGATGAATCATGGAGATTGCTTACCATGTGATTTTCTGAAGTTGCAGTGGATGAGACTGCATTGTATCCTTGTGAGAAATTGTTTGCATCATATATCATCATGTAAAACCTTTATCAAACCTCTCATTAAGATGTTCCTTGATGACCATGTCCTATTCTTTATGGATTGATTGTTTTGGGCCAGCTTGTTCTTCATTGTCGGAGGAACCTTCTTTGGAGGATTGTTCTTTACTTTGCCATTGGAGGAAAATAATTTTACAGCCCAGGATCAACATACACTCTACACTTGTTATGAGTGGAGAGAAGGATAGCATGGGGTAAGCTATGATGCTTGCCAAGTTCAGATTTTCAACCCACCTTCATTACCAGAGCTTGAGGTGGAAGGAGATTTTCAGGAGTTGCCTTGTTGGGAGGTGGCTCATTTTGTTTGGATGATTGCTTGGGGATGGAGGATCCACATGAGGAATATGTTCCTCATTATATTCTAGACTTCATGCCTTGAGTGGAGAGAGGTGATGAGTTGTTACACAATCGATGGGACAGCTTACACAGTGACAGATACAGCTCAGTGGGGGTCATGGTCTTCGCCCCTTAGAGCATCAGTCATAGCCAGAGGTAATGCGCAGTCTGAGCCATGGGACTTGGGCTATTATTTTCCATGGTGGCAATGGGATCTGGGAGGATTTTTGGATGGCTGGTACCATGAGAGATCAGTTTGGGATCTTGGCATTGAGATATCCCTTCATATTAGGATGATGCAGAGGATAGGGAAGATTCAGTGGCGCATCTGGGATCCAAGCACATTTTGCAGTATCGGTGGAGAGCATCAGCTAGGAAGGAGACTTGTTTAGGTAGTTTCTTGAGGACAAGCAAAATTTTTCTTCGGAGGACTGTAATATTCCTAATTAGCGACAGCTAATTGGAATATTCTATTTTGTTTAGTTTTTCGTCTATAGTTTATAAATAAATAAAAAGTGAGTGAAGTGGGTCCAACTCAGTTAAGTGAAATAAGACATCCACTTAGTAGCACAACATTGTGACTTAAGTGGGAGTCAAGGGGGGACGTAACACCACATGGAGGAGGGGGCCTATGTACACTCTAGAAGCTTCTGCAAGATTCTGCGCAAATAAGGATGAGGATATGGAGGAGAGAGAGAGAGAGGATAATTTGGGTTTTGGAGGGAAAACCAACATTATAAAAGATGGAGGAGCCTCCTCATTTCATTCATGCTTGAGTTGTTGATTGTTTATTGAGACATTTGTCTTCTTTAGCACGCTGGTTGTTTAGCCTGTCTGCAGCACTGTTTAGTGCAACCGAATGTCTCCATGCGGAGATCTCACCCTTTGCCCCGGGGGACTTCGAGTGCCTACTCAGGCAAGGTTAGTTTTTCAGCATCATCCTCCAAGACAGCATTATTGCTGCAACATCATAATACTGTGTTGTAGGGTGTTGCCGTGGTGACTTTACAACACCTCTTTCTTCTCTTGTTTTTCAGAGGGATAGTTCTTCTTCCCTTTAGAGGATCAGATTGGAGGACATTGGAGCAGATTTGCAGAACTTGGCACTTGGCCAAAGTGTTTTATTCCACTACTGCGCAGTCCCTCTTATTTATTGCGTTATTTTTATGGTGTATCTACAGTGAGGGGTTGCAGATTGATTTGGGGAAAAGATCTCAAGTGTAAGGATCAACCTTCCACTTTGGAGATCCATTGGAGGAGGTCTACTTTAGATTTTTCATCATCTACAGCCTTCTCTACTTAGTTCCCGATTTAAGTTGTAGCTGTTGCCCAGCAACTCCGACATTTTTTCCATTTTGTGTATTTCAACCAATCCCTTGGAGGATTGATCTATTACTATTTCTAAGGGTTAGAGCCTTGCTCCCCTATTGTATTTGGGCCATATATTGTCATATCCATGTATTGAAATCATTCTAGAGAATTTTTCTATCATATACTGTGTTTTTCATAGCCTGGGTTTATGCAGAAATAGCAGTGTTCTTTCGTTTTCATGTACATGTATTATTGAGGCTTGCATTGCTTTTCTTGAGAGGTTGTTTCCTCAAGGCTTGTACACTCTATTGATGCTATACATTATTCTTGGCTATATATTCATCTTCTTGTCGAACAGCTCCTGGAGAAAACGTTGAAGGGTTTCTGGATCATTCTCTTGTCTTGCAGCACCTCGTTCTTGAGGGGTTTTCTACGCAAAACTGCTATTTAACATTGCTAAATGCCTATTCCATGTTCCTAAACTCATTCTCTAAATTTTCATAGTTTTTTACATCTTATAAATTCATAAAATACACTACCCTTGCTTCAGTTAATTTCTGAATACTCAAAGTCATGGGAAATCAGGGTTTTTCTTGACTAGTCGAGAAGGAGGAACTGTTTCACATATAAAAACGCATTTTTTTGAGCTGAAATTCGACATGGAAGTCCCTCTTGACATAATATAACACATTTCAGAACCTTGAAATGCCATTTTATACATATTTTCTTATACACTCATTTTAGGGCCAAAATCCTCACTTTTCCCCACCTTTTTGCCCATACAAGCTGAGTAAAGGTTGCTGCAGTATTTGGAATGGGTTGATGAGTGTTTCTAAAAAAATTTTATGATAGCTAAAGGAGAATTTCCTGAATAATGTGTTTTTTAGGCATGATTTGCTGAGAAATCCATTTTCGGGATATTACACCAAAACGCTAAAAAATGCTTTAAAGTTTATGGGAGAGATGAAATGTACATGGATTTCCTTAATTTCAACAATGGAGTGATATTGTCATTCAACGATGAACATTAGCCAAGAAAACCAAGTATGTGCATAAGTTTTAATTGGTATGTTTATTTATGAACTTAATTGAAATAAATATGCTGCTAGAAATGAAAATATAATGATAGGTTCTACAAGATGGATGTAGAATAATGTTTAATATATGCATGTATGCATGTACATCTGGTGCAACTGTTTTGTGCATGTGAACGTTGTGTGAAGGATGAATATTAGCCAAGAAAACCAAGTATGTGCATAAGTTTAAATTGGTATGTTTATTTATGAAATTAATTGAAATAAATATGTTGCTATAAATGAAAATATAATGATAGGTTCTACAAGATGGATGTATATTAATGCTTAATATATGCATATATGCATCTATGTCTGGTGGATTTCTTGTGTGCATGTGAAATTTGTGTGAAGAAAATTATGCTGCACACCAGTATTATTCATGATAAGTTGTACAAGATGGATGTAGAATAATGTTTAATATATACATGTATTTATGTATGTCTAGTGGAGTTGTTGTGTGCATGTGAAAGCTCTATCAAGACAATTATCCTAGACACTAGTATTAATCATGATAGGTTCTACAAGATGGATGTAGACTAATGCTAAATATATGCATGTATGCATGGATGTCTCGTGGAGTTGTTGGCATGAAATTAATGTGTAGCTAAATTTTAATTGATTTTCATTATAAATCATAAATTAATTGTCAAAATATCATAAGTTGAGATCTAACATTGAAATTTTTAACTTCACATCGGGACATAGTAATTTAGCCAACAACAATAGATCATCATATGATTGACCTTTACCCTCAAGACAAGCTCATACTATATTCAAGAAAATTTGAATGTTGAGAATGTGCGATTTTTCTGACACACACTACACATAAACAACAAAGGAAGATCACATGTTAGGTGGACATACAAGCTGATATGTTTTGTGATGGTCTAGATGCCGCTCACATGGACTCTTTGTTACCCAAACATTTTTTTTGGGGGAGTGAATGAAGTTCAAGTCAAGATCAAGTAATCAATATAAATCTATATCTTCATAAATATCAGATCAATATTAATCTCAAGGCATATCCAAGTCTGCTAAAAAGAAAAAGGCATGAGAAAATTTTACATAATCTAAGTACTTCAGAAAATTTTCAAAATGTTAAATCTATTTCTAAAACAATATTTAACTGTATTAACCAAAACTAAAATAATTGCATTATACCTTATCTATATTTTTAACCAATTTATTATGATAAAAATTAATTTTAACCTCGTGACCATTAGATGAGGGTGATGATGTTGAGATTTAGGGGATCAGTATTTCTCATGTTTGAGGTGTTGGCTTTGGTGTTGCTTCAATGTTGTGGCCATGGAAACTCAGCTTCAACAACTATAGATCAGATTGATAATAACATTGGGAATCCAAGGAAGCCTCATGGAGAAGCGTTGAGTAATGGTTTACGGAATTCAATGATGATTAGAGGGTCCACAACTCCTGCAATGCCTTCTCCTCCCTCCAAATGCAGAGTTGAATATAGGTAAGTATCACAGGTAACATTATTCCAATAATCTAATATAGTTAAACATCACTTAGTGTAAAACATACAGGGAATCAAAACCCATTGAATATGAGGTTACAATGATTCTATAGCTTATATAAAGATGTTGAACAATTAATAACAATTATGAAAACTTCTATGATCAGACTAGTTGCAAACACAGTAATCTAATATAGGTCAACATTACTTAGTGTAAAATAGACAGGGAATCAAATCCCATTGAATATGAGGTTACAATGACTCTATATCTTATATAAAGAGGTTGAACACGTAACAACAGTAATGAAAGCTTCTATGATCTGACTAACTCTAAACAAAATAATATATTATAGGTAAGCATTACTTAGTGTAAAACAGAGAGGGAATCGAAGCCCATTGAATATGAGGTTACAATGAATCTATAGCTTATATAAAGAGGTTTAACAAGTAACAACATTTATGACAGCTTATATGATCAAAGTAGATGTAATATAATGTAATCGAATATAGGTAAACATTGCTTAGCTTAAAACAGACATGGAATCAAAGGCCATTGAATATGAGGCTACAATGACTCTATAGCTTATATAAAGATGTTGAACAAGTAAAAACAATTATGACAACTTGTATGATCATACTAGCTGTAAACACAATAATCTAATATAGGTAGACATTAGTTAGTGTAAAACAGACAGGGAATCAATGCCCATTGAATATGAGGTTACAATGACTCTATAGCTGATATAAAGAGGTTGAACAACTAAAAACAATTATGACAATTTTGATGATCAGACTAGCTATCAACACAATAATATAATATAAGTAAAACACTAATTAGTGTAAAATAAACAGGGAATCAAAGCCCATTGAATATGAGGTTACAATGATTCTATTGCTTATATATAAAGAGGTTGAAAAATTAACAACATTTATGAAAAATGTTATGATCAGACTAGCTGTAAACATGTAATTAGAGTAATGAATAGGTATAAGTTAGCTTATATAGCTAATGGTCGATATGTGATTAGTGTAAACCTTGTACTCAGTTTGAATTTACGCTTATGAACTTTTTAGGTACGGTATAGTAACTCCCTATATCATCATGCTTTTAATCATACCTTATAAGCTTCATAGAAAGTGTGATTAATTATGTCAATGCTTACTTCTTATAGCTTATCTACAGATGTATGCAGTTTAAGTTAGCAAATTGGTTAAGCTCTTACACTAGACTTATGCTTAGAGAGCTAGAACAAAAATACTATACTTATGGTAATTTGTATCCCTAATTAACACCGCATATTCAGAGTAATATGATAGTACATCTTCTTAGTTAGATGAAGCAAACAATGTTCAAGATTTATGGAGAGAGTAGAAACTAAGCCTATATCGGTGTAAGTCACAGAAATTATGTAACAAACTCTGTATCATACACACTATCACAGTTATCTACATAATTAAGCTTACAATAGTGATATGGGATATGATTACAAAGCTAACTAGTACTGATTCTATAAAGTTATCTTAACCACAACAAATTATACGGGAAATTCTTAATGTAAGAGGATGCAAATAGTAGGTTTTTTCTTCTACCTGGAAATTCAGAGACAACGAGACAATGAGAGTGCTAGACTAGTAGACAGTGAGACAACAAGGCCACAATGAGTAGAAAACAAGATGACGAGGCCACAACTAGCAAACGACGAGACGACGAGGCCACAATGATCAGACACTAAGACGAGGAGGCCGCAATGAGAAGACAATGAGATAACAAGGCCGCAGATCACCGAGGACATTGCCGAGGATGCAAATTAGAAATAACCTGCGAACACAAAAAATAAAATTTAAAAAATAATAAAAAACAATAACAAAAAATAACATAGCATAAACCATAAGCAGAGCATAACCTTCTCACATTTGCTTGCTCCCCGCCTCGCCCTTGCTACGACGTGGCAATACAAACATATTGACAGAGACAAAAATAGAGTAGAAATAGAGCAATAGTAGCTAACTGAATGGTAACAGATCCCAAAAGTGTCGTGGTTTGGGGGCCCTTATATTTATAATAAAAAGTTTGGGCAAATTATTTTGAAAAGTTCGGCCAGACTATTATTTTGGTCGAACCTTTTTTTTTGCCACTTTTCCCATCTATGGTAGAAAACCTGTTTACCCACACTTTCAATATGTTTTCAAAGTAAAGGACATAATTAGTTCGACTGAACTTTTGGTAAAATGAAATTTTCGACCGCATTTCTAATGAAAGTATAACCCACCCTCGCATTTTTATCCATATATATATATATATATATATATATATATATATATATATATATTGAAAGGGTTGTTAGATATATGATATAAAGTACATTAATTCCTATCTAATTATTTAGAATTTTCTTGTAATATTTAATTAATTACTTAGAGTTATAGATATCTATTAGTTATATTAGATATAATATCTTGAAAAGTGTCATTCTTTAGAAATTAAATTAGGAAATTAGTTTGGAGTACTGTTAGAAATGAATTAAATATAATTGGACAATTGCAAATGAAATAATGGATCCATTACTAAATACATTTAGGACACAAGCTTATTTGAATCTTGTTTCTCTCCTCTTCCTATTGCAAGAGAGTTGAGTGAGGACAATTCTAATTATTATCACTGTATCAAAGCTTTAATGATACAGATGACGTGAAGAGGAGATTCCTGCTCTGCAAGCTTTTGGAAAACTCCATCAAAATGATCAATTGTTGTTTGGTATGTAAAACTTTCAGCCTTTTTTAAGGAAAAGAAAATTGAGATTTTTTCTTTTTATGGGGGATTGATGTTTGGTTTCGATTTTAATCTTTATTAAATTATTTTCAACACGTTCTTTCCTTTTAATTGGCTATATAATTTATATGTGTTAGTCTAAAGGCTCTTTTGAAAATGCAAAATAATTAATTTTGTTTTGTTTCAGTCAGAAAGAAGCTTCATCATTCAATATTAACCAGTGTTTCAATGATTTGTTTTTGGTTTTCTGTTACCTTTTTTTTAATCACCAGTAATATACTAATCATAATGTCATAATGTGATTATTATGAGATACTTTTCATTATCAATATGTATAAAAAAATTCTACGATCAAACATCATTAATCACATTAACTAGCATAAAAATGCAGATTATTTTATTTAAGTGACAAAAGTCTTGCATGACCAATAAAAAAATGTTGAGGATATATGTCATGCATCAGTGGAGGAAGTAGGAGTAGCATCTTCCACTTGTATAGTTGGCATATAATAATGGGTATTAGGAGTCCTTGAATATGAGTTTCTTTGAGGCTATTTATGGATCGAATTGAAATACTCCTATCAATTGGAGTGATTGATTGAACTAGTTATTAATTGGGCCAAACATCTTGGTATATATGGAACAAGAAATGAAAGTTACTAAGAGGAATTTTAAGGCAACATGGGACAAACATAACAGTTATGAGGATAAACACAGAGCATTTAAGGAGTTCTATGTTGGGGAGCATGTATACTTGTGCATCAATGCCAAGAGTAGCTCCTTGAGGATTGGGTCATCTGCCAAGTTGGAACCACGGTATTGTGGGAATTTTGAGAACCTTGAAAGGATTATATTATTTTCCTACCAAATTTCACTACATATGACAGTGAAAGTCCATGATGTTTTCTAGGTTTCATTGCTTAATATATATTTCCAGGATGTTGATCACGTGATTGGCGGGTATGTGTTGCAGGTGGAACCAGATGGAGAATTCTATCCAGAACCATAACACATATTGTAGTGGAAACAAATCATGGTCAAGAACCAAACATTAGTATTAGTATGAAAAAGTTTTAGTATTAAAATTATACCATTGAAAAACTCTAATGTAGTAATTAAAAGAAAATATTTTCGACTTCATGTATGACAAAATTACCAAAGCATCACAAATAAAAAATATAAAGCATATATCAAACTCAATTGTGTCATAAGAATCACTAAAGTCACTCTTTAATAACAAATCCATTTACTTAATTTATTTTATTGATTCTAACTTGCCAAAGCTATGATTTTATTTATATGTAGTACTTCATCTCTTGTTTTTTTATAATTTTAGGAACAAGTTTTTTTTATGAGACCAAAGAGATAAACATGATTATTTTTATTTCTATAATGAGTAGAACCTTGACCTCCACATAGAAATGTTTATTATTCATCTTTATTAAATTTCATGGAAAAGAATAAATCTTCATTACTAGAGATCACAAAGTATAAAGTCAAGTAATGAGTTCTTCATTGGCATTTGCAAGATGTTTAAAATATCAATATTAAATATGTAAGTTATTAATGGAATTTTCCATGCACGCATGAGTTATTTTGTATATATATATATATATATATATTACTTTTAAAAATACATAAGAAAAGCATATGCATTTTGTTTACAAATGTATGAATTCCTTGCATAGAAAACATTATGTTTAGTGTTATTTACATATTTCATGACCTTTAGAACTTCTCTATTATTAACCTCCATTCGCATGAACCTAAGCCACTAAGGACATTCATAAGAAAATGAATACGACCTCATCGTAGGACATCATTTATACAACTTTCATATTCAGACCAACCCTTTCAAATTAATAGATGGTTTGCAAATTTCCATGTGGCATAATAAAATAGTGAATTCTCTCCATGTATCATCATTTTGACATATTGAATGATTCGCTTAGAATAATGAATTTTATTCTTAGTGTATGGCTTGAAAAAATGTCAACATTATATGATAGGGATGGAAACAATTTTACACATTAATGACCATCTATTACTTTCTGCAAATTCATTATCTATGGAATAACAACATCACCATTTAATGTGGGCATTTAATATAAGATAGTTATATATTGTTCTTAATTACAAGAAATATTATTCAAATAATTTGGGGTATACATGAAATTACTCCCTAGTTTAGGTAGTACACATTCTAAATAAGGGTTTCATTTCTTTTGAAGGTTTTAAGCATTTATATCAGACATGTATTTTCAACTAAGATCATCTAGATACTTTCCTAGGGTATTTAGTTCATGACGGATATCTATAAAAGCTTGATCAATTATGTGCACCAAACACATCATATAATTTTATGTTATTAAATCCCATAAATCTTGTTATAATGGCCATTTTAACCCACTGTAAAACCTCTAGAATTAGAAAACCAAATTTTTTATTCATCCACATGAGTACAAATTATTCATTCATCAATTAATGTACCTTAAAGGGATTTGTCATCAAATTGGCCTCATTTAACTAATAGATTTACATGATCTATTAATGTAATTTTCTAATCATTAACACAGGATTTTAATATTAAGTAGAAATTCAGTAATCCCTCATCAACACAACCATAGCATTAAATTTCACTTTGCTACTATCCTCTTGATAGAAAATTATAGTATCTATAAGTAGTATTTTTTATTAAGGTGATGGAAGGCATATGATGTCATTGATTAAGATGGTGGATAGAAAATATGAAGTCATCTTGTTGTTGATGCATCACTGGAGGGTATTACTTCCACTATGAAGGACTTGGAACATGGGGACTTGCTTGATGAGTAGCAATTTAATTTTCTAATCATTAACACATAATATTAAGTAAAAATTTGGTAAGCTATCATTAATACAATCATACAACCATAGCGTTAAATTTCACTTGCTACTCTCCTCCTGATAGATAATTATAGCATCTATAAGTAGTATTTTTTATTAAAGTGATGGAAGGCTTATGATGTCATTGATTAAAATGGTGATGGAAAATATGAAATCATCTTGTTGTTAATGCATCACTCAAAAATATTACTTCCACTACGAAGGACTTGAACATGGTGACTTGCTTGATGAGTAGCAATGAAAACTCCAGGATTGTGATCCATTAAATCACCTCAAAGTTATCCATTAACAAAATGAGGAATATCAAAAAATTCTTATTAATGATATGAAATCATAAATCGATATACATACAATGATATTTATTATTGCGAATGATTATGATAATAGTCTACCCGCACAAAAAGAAAGAAATAGGGTCCACGGGCAACATCGATATGTATACATAAAGGGAGGGGATTCGTGTGGTGTGAGAAATTGTCCTTGCTTCAAGAACCAATTAATTTCCTGGTGCATTTAAAAGATTTAGTGTGAGTGTGAGCATCCTTTGACTTTGTTGTTAATATGATGTGCTGACACATGCTTTCAAACATCATTGGAGATCCCATAATTCCCAAGTAACTCCGCCTTCCTCTTAGCCTCCTTTGATTTTGCAGGGCAACATCGAGGAGTTGGAGCATTGGCTGGGCATAGAGATGTAGCTGGAGGGCACATAGAAAATTCTCCTGCTGCTGACGCTCCTAACAAAAGATAAAAAATGGGTTTAGGATAAAAAAGAACTAGAGAGGGATTAGCCTTCATTTGCTGCTCCTCCTTTGATTTTGCAGTGCAACATCCACGAGTTGGAGCATGTATTGGGCACTGAGGTGCAGCTGGAGGGCAGGTAGACAGTTCTCCTGCTGCTGATGCCTCAAGGGAAGAATGAACGTTACAATGGTGTGAAGGAGTTGGAAGATGGGGATTGGGTTTAGGGTCAACAAGCACTAGTAGGGGGTTTTGATGATGTCCACAAAGACTGTCACCACCAAGTGATTGATCATTTCTACTTTTATAAGGTCATGGAAAGTGTTGGGTGGGTTTAGTTCCAGCCGCAACCACAAGTAAGGGACCTGATTTAAACGACAATGTCCAGATAAGTAGGGCAACCAGAATAACAGAGACATTGCGTTGGGGAAGAATGAAAGAAACTGACACTCGAAAGGGACTCGAGAAAAACAATGGGCAACAATAGTGACAAACAATCGGTGCGTCGACATGTTTTTAAAACTGCAAAACCCAAGAACAAATGTGTGTTATTCTCAAAATTTGAATCTGCTTCATTCAAATGTTCAACATCTTTTCTCTTTAAAAATTTATTTACTTACCAAGTGATCGAGTGTGATGATTCTCGTGGTGACTCAATAAAACTGGTTGTGAAAATAAGATCTCAGTCGAAACTACCACTATAGAAAGAGGTGCATGTTACCATTCTACAACTAGTGATTGTCATTCTACGCGAAATCAATATATTATTATTGATGGAATGTTCATATGACATATTCCATGGATAAGAATACCTTCCTTATGGAATGGGAATAGTGATTACCCATAACCTAAGAAAAAAAAAGAAAGTTGGAAATCATTTTGCACATTATAAGGTAACTATCAAGCCATTCGTATCTGTATCAGTATTGGTATATAGGAGTTAGGAAGTAAAATTTGATAAGAATACTTCTCTAAGTAAATGAATCGATACCTCGAAAAGTGAGAAACAAATCCAAACCAACACAAGTTCATGGAATCCGAACTAAAACATTATATACTTAGAACTCATACCTAGAAAAGTGAGAAATGGATCAAGGCCATTACAAGTTTAGTGTTTATGAAACAAAACCAATATATATGTTAGTTGCACTACTAGATTTCATTAAACCACAAGATACCCCTCTTGAATTTCTGAAACCATTTGTATGATTATTAGTTGTAGCTTCGGTCCAATGAACAAAAATATTCACACAATTAGGTAATCTTACTGTGATAAGACTTAGGAAGTTATTTAGAGATACTTCCAAAACCATTAATTCATAACATCAATAATTAACTTTTATTAATTTTTAAGCACTTACAATTATAGGTAGAAAAGATACATGTTCCACCCTGCTCATAGATAAATGCATTCCATCACAAAACATAAGTTACCCCAATGGCTACAAGAATGGAGAAACCTAGGACGGAGAGATAGCACAATAAATACTTTCTATACAAATTGATAAGAAAAAAGGCCACAACAAAAACCCAAATGGGGGACTACAGATAAAGGGTGAATGTTTCTGAAAGTAAGGCTCGGAGAGTTTCAAGAGAAAAAAATAACCTAACCATATGCCAAGGAAATAAGAAAACCCATAATTAATAACGAAGACCTTTTTTTATGATTAGATGTTTATGAACCTAATTCCAATCACCCTCTTGAAGTTTTTATTGCAATACATCTTGATATATTTATGAAAATGAAAATGACAACACAAAGATAAATGAAATTTGAAGGGACAGATGCTTGCAAAAATGAAGCCATGGCACAAGGTGAGGTAAACAATTGTATTTATTGAGAAAAAGAATTGTTGAAAGAATCAAACCTGCCAATTTATAGAAAGTTAATGCTAAAACATAAAGAATGAATATATGAAAAAGGAAAAATTATAAATACAACATTCCCTGGAAACTATTACAACCAACAGTTGAATTCAAACAACTTACTTCAGAGACACATTATTTAAATATGGTGTTTCTAAATGTTTTGGAATATTGAGGCACCTTGGAAAGCAATTAAAATGCCCTGAATTTGTTTTATTAGATGTATTCTTCAGGCATGGACTTTAAATACCATGAAATCAATTTTTTTCATAAGTACCTAAGTATGGGAACTCAAATGAATTCTTACCAATAAATTTTGATGGGTTAGTATAAACCTTGCAAGAGTTGGTTGAACCAAGAAGAAAACAAAATGATACTTGAACTTGGAAACAATTTTCAATAGTAAATGCTGCTTGGAATTTCAACACTTTTAGTTTAAAAAAAATTCAAAAAAATTTAAATAGGTAAGAAACTATACCAATGAAACTTCCACTTTGAGAACACTTCCATCTTTGTTAAATTTTAAAGGACTTAGATTTTTGGGAAATTCTATATTAAAATTTTGCTCAAAAAAAAAAAAAAAACTTCCTAAAAAACTCTAATGAAGTGGATGAGAATTCAATTAATTAATATATTAAATGTGCTCAATGTTTTTTATCCGAAGAAGTAAAAGACTTCAATGAAACGGATAATCTATAAAATTAGTTGGAGAGTAATCATTTTCCTCTTTAAAAGTTTATCAATGGAATTCTTTGAATGGACTACTAAAACTTTTGCGTGGGTCATATCTTGATGAAGGAAAATACTTTAATCAATTTCAATGACATTGTTAAACAAGGAGATTTGTGAAGCAACAAGCCCCTGTCATTTAGAGAGCCGTCTTCAACAAGTAACCAAATTTGAGTTAAGTTTTTATTAGATTTTCAGTTTGCTGTAATAAAATTTTAACAAAATTTTCCTTTAACACTTAGTCTGCAATTGTAGATGCCATCATTGTTAAATTTACAGGTACAAAATGAATATTCCAGAGTGGGAAAATCTAGAAATTGGAATCATCTTCAACAAGTAACCAAATTTGAGTTAATTTTGTATTAAATTTTCAGTTTGTTGTAATAAAATTTAAGAAAATTGTCCTTCAGAATTCAATCTGCAATTGTAGATGCTAGCACTGTTAAACGTACATGTACAAAATGAATATTCTAGAGTGGGAAAATACAAAAATTGTGCACCAGATGTACAATAAAATTATGTTATGGGATTACTACATGATTGGTTGAGGCAATCCTAGATAGTACAAGTATTAAAAATAAATCGTACTAAATATTTTCCTCTTAGAAGAGAAGAGAGTCATCTTTAATAGTAGAAAATATGTCAATTTTAACCAAACGAGTGCAGAATAATAGAGTGCAAAATACCAGCATAATGCACCTTCAAAAACATGCTTTAGGAAGACTAATGTATCACACCGACCTGTAATAATTCATAACCTTGTTAATAGTGAAGATTGTGATCAAAGAGGCAAAGGATGAGGTATTGATACCAGATCCCCGCACACATTACCTACACTAGAGGAATAAGAAGAAAATAAACATATATAAGTGAACTAAATTTCAGTGCAGTGTACATGATTCTAAATTAAAAACACTGAAATAGTAGATATTACCTACTATAGGTACACAGATGAGGTGCCTGCTTCTCAAATTTGAAGAAGGGAAAATAAGAGAGTTAGTCACAAGAAAAAGACTTGTTTTAAGGTCAATATTATCATAATGGAAGAGAAAATATTAAATATCAAATACAATACGGTTAACGGTTTATAATCACCTCACAAGAACAAAGAACTATTATTTCGAGAATACTTGATGGAAAAGATTTTACAGAGTAGGATCATGCCACTCTACGCACAACATGCATGTGCAAAGGAATATGATCACTAGTAAAAAAAAAAGAGGATAACACACAGAGTTGATAGATATTTGTAAGAGAAATCCCATCTTTCCAAAACTGACACAATTACAAATCCAAGCTACCATAAGATGCACTAAGAACGACATATCTAACCAGACTCTTAATGCCAAATACGCCTGGAACCCAGACAAAATAATAAATTGAAGTTAAAAAGGGATGATTAGTTTTTGTTACATGTAGATGACCTAAAATGAATTAAAACGCACAGATTCTATGAAATCACATAAATCAGTCATACGATTGGAAATCTGGTTGTACTTACAATAATGGAATGGACACCACGATAGTAGCTACCTGTTATTGTTCTGAACTGTTCTTGTCCTGTAGTGTCCAACTGTACTTGAAAAAATTAGTAAAGAGGTATGCCATAAATATCTCTATTACCATTAGCACAACAAGCACAAAGCCCTGACATAAAGACCTGATATAAAGCCTCGATAAAAAGCGCAAGAGTACTTATATTAAGGGGGCCTCGTTATATTGTCCCAAAGTATTACTCTTCTGAGATTATTGTCGGAAAGGAAAGGAAAATTTATCATTTGTCCCAGGTGCTCCACTCCATTGAGTGTTTCAATGAAAAGCAGGTGCAAAAAATAAAATAATAAAAACTATGAAAAAATACTTTGTCGATACATGGTCATAACTTTTTATAAATTTTTATTTAGGAAATATAATTTAAAAATATCATGGTATTTATGGAATGCAACACATGTAACTAGCATTCCAACGCCCAGCTAACATGCATGCTATTCCAACAACACCCAGTGAACAACTTATGGGCATTAACAAAGGGGGCGTTATGCGCTAATATATGAAGGGGATTACTCCATAAGGTTGTCCGAAATTGATCGAGGCTGGCTGACATTAACGTGGGGTCTCTAAAGTAGCGATTAGGTATATTACCGCCGTATAAGTAGTTCCACGAGCGATATTTCTCCTCTGCTTTCCCAATTAGGACAAATTCAACAAAAAATGAAAGAAACACATAGGTTGATTCTAGGTAAACTTTTATAGGCTTCCTTTTCCTCTAAGTTCAATTTATTTAATAATCTGGTAGAGGATTTTAATATGTGGTTATGCTTTAATAGTTCCTACAATTCCTGAGTTCAACGGTGAATAGCAAGGGATTTACATAGGTGGTTATGCTTTGATAGTGGCTGCAATTCCCAAATGCAAATGTGAATATAAAATGAAGGACTATTCTAATTTGCATATCTGGTTATGCTTTGATAGTGACTACAATTCTTGAATTAAAATTTAAATATCAAAGTAAGGGTTATTCGAGGGACACTCAGGACTCTTAGGTTTATTTGAGATAAACCTTTTGTAACCCTCCCTTTCTTCTTAGTTCAATTTATCTAGTAATATTTCCTAGGTTTTCCATATGTGGTTGTGTCGATGACTTGGTAGCACTTTGGTAGTGCCTATGTGGTTATATAGATCTTCACAAGCTGATCACAAATCTGATTGGTTTTTATCAGTTAACTTCTCACAGTGCATCGCAGGCAACCTTGTTTCATACAATATCCTCTCTTCCTTTGAGGGTTGGCCTCCACCAACCCTGGCAAGCCAGGTTCACTCTGATCATAATTTACATGTTGGCCTTCGCAATTGCTACTAAGCCAGTACATGCTTGTGCCTGTGTCCTTGTTGGCCGATACCTGCCAAATCTATCCACTGTTAGGCAGTGAGACCATTGTCACTCTCACGACAATTTAACATCTAGACTAAGCATATATTCAGCTTGCACCAGTGGAAAAGTGAACCAAAATAATTTAAATAAGAATATATATGTAAAATCAAATTAGATATATGTAAAATCATACCTTCAGTTTGCAACATCAGCAAAGTGATCCAGCACAATAGTGTCTAAATAGGAGTACTTAAATGTAAAAGCATACCTTCATCTCATTTCCTTTGAGTTACAAAAATTTAACTGAGAAAGTTGGGACAAGAGAAAATAAATGATGAGTAGAAGAGGAGAATAGTCCAAGAGCAAAGAGGGGAAACATAAACACGGAAGAAGGCAAGGAGGGAAAATGAAAAAACTCATAATAGGGTTGTTAGATAGTGCATAAGGGCCAAGATTTAGCATCAATGCCAAACACCTTGAAGACCATCGCATGGTGTACAATATTTACAATACAAAATCTGCATTCCCAAAATCAAAATAATCTAAACAATGTAGGTGTTACTCACCCTGCCTTGTCATTTTCTATATTTCATGATTAGATTGAATATAAATTTAAAAGAGAGATCAATAGAAAAACATGGCCTAGAGTGGGAATTACAACTGACTAGTTCTCCCACTGATGGGTTGTAGAATTTGTGACTGATGTTGTAGCTCAGGCTGAAGCTGATCTCCGCCAACGTCTCCACCAAGGAAGCTTGATACACTGCGAAAGAGATGTTCTTGTTTCCTCAACCTGTGTGAAATAAATGTTCTCGTTTCCTCAACTTGTTGCAAAACAATGGCAACGTTAATGTATGACATTTGTATGACATCTGTTAGCCTTGCATGTAGAGCCGTGGTAGCATAGCAGAAAAGTGGTGGTGGAAAATGTATGTTTTCAGAGAAATGCACCTGTGAATATGATCACTCTACGAGCATTTCATACTGCTAAAAATAATACTAGCATTAGTTTCACAACCCCGAAATATGAATGACTAAAAGCAAGATACTATATATTTTCGTCTCTTCACCTCGGGAAGAGGAAAAAACCATAAAAAAAAGAGAGTAGAATATAGTTTTTGGAGTGCATAGTACACAAATAGATAAAAACTAACTAAATCTTAACATTAAATAATGCTATGTCATCTGTTTCTATTACTATAGTCCCATGCCATATGACAAGGACTAATAAATCAGTGAGAAACAAAACAATTCTCTCCCATATAGTAGATCAATGAAATTATTTCAACTGGTTATTAATTTTTTTTAAATGAGAAAGATAATTTCTTAATTAACATCTTTCAATTTTTAAAGCAAGGAAACTTGTGATTTTTTTAAGTGTTTTTGTAACGCCTCTAGTTAAGTGAATTTTTTTTTTTTTTTTTCATGCTCATAGACAGATTGGAGGAATAATCTGTTCATAATTAAAGTACTTATTTTCATCTAGTGTTATACTTACCTCTACTCCATCAACTTCTTCGTGCAATACACTAAATTCTATCCTTCCTTACAGCCCATGTATACAATCACATATGTATCAATATACATATCAATATATATATATGTGTGTCAATATATATATATATATATATATATATATATATATATGTACTACTCATGTATCAATATATATATATCCTCATATAAAATTTTAATTATCCTCATGTAACATTTTAACCATACATGTAAATGTATCCCATTCTATATTCCCAACCATATCTATATAGATGGGTCATCTCATAACATTAAAAGAGATGTCTTTTTTTTTTTCAACATAACCTAGGTTATAGGAGTATACCTTTTATTAATAGCCCCACATGTTATCTATACTCCACCCCTATACCCTTATATTCCATTGATCGATAAATATCTTTAAATCATTAACTCCATATATATATATCGTGATATATAGATATATGTACATTTACATAACAACCTATGCACATATCAGTTTTATTAACACTGCACCGAATGTATACACTTGTAGATATATATACGCATCCTATGTATATATGTATTCCGATACGACACCCTCGGTCAAATACGGTGGCCTTTTTAAAATCCATATACCGTATATTCAACTCATAATGTATCCTCGAAATGATCATCATGGTTTTTCATTTTAGATTTCGGATTCTAACATAATTATAATCATGTATATTTTCCGATGGCAGGTGGGTAAGGTACGTGAAGTGGTTTTTCATGTTTCCCACCCGGTATCCCTCTCCTTGCGTGTAGACGGGTTTTGCGTGTTACGTTGAGGGTTTTACGCCTCGTCATATCCAGTGCCTGAACCTTACATCGGCACCAACTCCACACGCTATCTCGGCGAGTACACGATGAGTAAGGAGGTTTACAGTAGTCTGAGTTGATCGTAGGGTCTGCGGTCCGGATGGTTTCGGCGACAGTTCCCTGTTATATTATTTTATTTGTTTTGTTTCTACAATGAAGTACCTTCCGCCGTTTGCCACAGAAGAAAATTTCACGTGTCATCTGCTAACGTGATTCATATTTCTAAGTTTCAGTTTACCTGCTCAGCCGAATTACTAACAAATCCCTCTCGGGATCGTATTCTGTGCTTGTTCAGTTGCAGCTCTAGGGTTTTAACTTCTGCGAATTGCTCCAGCCTGTCTCGCAATTATTAATCGTTCTTGGGTCGCTGCACAGGTATTAGGGTTTCGTTTCCTGCTATTTAATAGCGACTCAGGCCCTGATCAATTCATTTTCTCGGCTAACAATTTTCTCCAGGGTGCAGGAAGTTCACTCGTTTGATGAGCGGCCTCCCGGAATAGGCGACTAACCCCTATTAGTCGTTATTCATGCGTCGGTTATCTTATCCCACAGGTTTAGTTCTGTTCTGGCTAAATGGATTGTGGGACTAAAATTATTTCTTCTATGTTTATCTACCCTCGGCAGCGCTGACTGATACCAGGCTTGTTTGGCCTCTTTCAGATATTTGTTGCAGACACTCTGGAGCGGCCTGGCGCTGATTTATTTTCGTGGCTCGTTGCTCCAGCTCTGCGCTGAAACGCTATTATTAACATTAGATGTCTACTGGGGTTTTTCTTTGGTGTCATTCTGCTGTGAGGCTTTAGTTTCTAATCCTCTGCCCTAAACGTATTACAGTATAGGGTTTAGGTGTTTAACTTCCAGTTGCCGTTACGTTACTAGTTAGATCGACGCCACTATTCTTTCACTGGTTTAGTTCAAATGACGATTTATAATATTTACAGGCATGCCACATTTTATCTGACTTTCGTATGGTTGCAGGCTCCTTATTGTTAACTCCTTTTTGCCTGCTTGGGAGAAATGCCGCAAAGGGTTTCTCATACCCCGCGCGTGAAGGATGGCGTTCGATGGAGGGTAAGCCGATCAGACGACGGCATATGGGATAAATCGTATCACTTCATCCCTGTAAGAAATCATTCTATCATTGATCCGATTCTGCGGGGATAGCACAGTAATTTATCGTTTTCTTTCATTATTTATGCTCGGCATAATTAGTGATAGAACGCAGTCAACCACCTAACGTCGAGCATGCGCTGAGTAGTTTCCACCATCTGCATCTGGTCGTTTTCATTTTATTTACATCCGCCTTCCTATTTGATATAGATTAATGTAGCGACTTTATATGATTAAAGAGTTTGATTGAATTCCCCTCGTTACATTATATATAGAATTCGTATTTGTATAGCGTGACCGACTTATGACTCTGCTATGTGATTATATAACTCATTCAGGTTGAACGTTTCCAATCACAGTACTGATTATCGCTCGGTACAATTTTACATAATGTTTAATCGTTTTGATATATATTCGCATTTATATGCTTGGACTTTCAATAAGCCGTGTTTATACCCACTGTTGACTAGGGTTTATTTATATGCATATGTGAACTCTTTAAGGTCAATCGAGCTATGGTATAGCTCTCGGCGCCATAATAGTTATATATGGTTCCTTTTAATTTCCCATCATATCTTTATTATTACCCTACGTGGAAGTAGGTTTTCGCTTTTATTTCACTTATATATATATGTATAAGAGTTTATGCACGGCTGTGAGCACCTTATGCGCATTTCAATGGTTTAATTCTATTTCACTCTTGAATATACATATATTTATTGCTAAACATATATCAGTGTTCAGTCGTACTGTATTGAAGGGGTTTGGTTCTAAATGAGATAAATGGATTTTCAATATGGAGTTAAGGACTCACAAATAGAGGGAGGTGTGAAACTTATACACTTAGGTATATTATTACAATTTGTTTTCGAGTAAGATTACCACCTCCTCACCCACTCATGCGAGCCTAAGGTTTACATGGTATTTATATATTTATATGTGGTCACGAATCATTTTTTTGCCCAAATGAATTATACTTTAGTCTTACTTATGATGCTTAACTCAGAAAATTGAAATGGATTTTAGATCAAAATTATGCTCTATATTTGATATACAACGGTGTATGCATTCTGCAGAATAGGATTCCTTTTAAAGTTTGAAAATATTGACATGTAACCTCCTACATCTTTGATTTACTTCGATGACATATCCAGATCTACTACCATGGTTTTCCACTTATTTTTGAGCATAAAGTTTCACAGTAATACACATATATGATATAGGAAATCCACACTTTTCTAGCAGAATATTAAATGTCAAATTTCATTGCAATAACTTCTAGCAATTTGTCATTATCATAGAATATCATAGATATATATATATATATATATATATATATATATATATATATATATATATATATATATATATATATCATAGATATATATATATATATATATATTTTTTTTTTTCAGGAACTAAATCATAATTAATCATCTATAGGGTTGAAGTAACTTCAGATTTTAACCAACCTTGGTTTATAGATTCTGGAGTTTCTACTCTAGGGAGGGTCTGGTCTACAACTAAACAAAATCTGGAAGGTGGATACCTAAGGATAGATTTTGTTAAATGTAGCACCAATTTTTCTCATGGTTATTAAAGTAAATTCTATATGTAGCCAATTCATACTGTCATAAGACATAGTAACAAGAAAATTCAGAACATACCACAAGTCTGCAAAGTGACCAACCTCCCAACCTTAGAATCCTCTTTATCTCCCAGGATTCACCCCCGAGCAGAGATCACTTCCTAGCACAGATCAACCTCTGATCTGCCTAGGAGCAGCTTATTTAAGCTCATAATTCCCCAAAGCATGTTTCTAATTCTGCGTCCAGAATAGCAGGATGCTTTCTTTCCTGTTTAGCCTAGGCTTCCCATTTTAGGATTCTTTAAAGCTGCTTTAAGCTTTTCCTCAGCTTTTCCAGCTTTTTCTCACCTCTTCCCAACTACTCCTCTTCATTGGGGAAATTTAGATTCTTCCTCAAATCTAAATAAATTTCTTTCAAGGATTTTTGAAAGATTTTTGGGGATTTGTTGCCTTATCCATCCTCATGGATTTGGCAAGTGATCTCAAATTCTCTTTTTTGGTCAAAATGCACAATCATTTTATTTATTTCCTCAAATAAAATATGCAAATACATTCACACTATATTCATCCCTTGGGGTCCACCCCCTTAGGATTAAAAGTTCAATGTCTAACTTTAAAATTCAACACACAAATTGGGGGTGTTACAGTTTTCCCATCAAAATTGGATGACACAATTTTTATCAAATAATAAAACTTTATCATTTAAATTAAATATAATTTTAGTTATCATTTGAAATTTTAGTTATTTTTTCCAATGTTATTTCTTTCGTGCTTTTTCCACTTAAAATTGGTTAATTCATCTTAGACACGATATTTTTTACATGTGATATGGTCAATCAATGAACGTATTGAATTGAATTCAAATTAATTGGAACATGGACCATTGACATATCCTTCGTTCGTAGAGCAGACGACTTAAAAACTTTGGGTGTTGAATGCATGCACAGAGGGATGAATAGTATTGTGTGTCCATATTGGGATGTTTGACTCAATTCTTTGAGACCGTTTGATACATATCGAGTATCAAAATGACTTCCACGTGTGGAAAGGCAAATGTGAAATATATATTTCTAAGTATACACAAATTGGAACATGGAAATTCAGATTTAATTCGTAAGGAAAATTAGATGTATATTATTGTGTTGGAGAGGTATATATGTTTATTCGTCATTAGAAACCTTTTCAATATAGGGTGATTGAAAAAATAATACTACCAATTTCACCATATGTTGCAAAGGAAACATTGTAAGGCAATAGTATAAGAAAGAGTAGTATCAATAGTGAAAGTGTCACTTGCAACATGTGGAGAGAAAGTTATGGATATGGTTGATATTGGAAAGCTTCAAAGATTTGAAACATTGTGAAGGCATACAAAATATTAAGAACTTTATTTCTCTGATGTGAAATATAAAAAAAAAATAGAAAGAACGACTCAATTGAAAGCATAATGCATATCGGAAAATAGTGTTGTGGTGTTCACCATGTCATTGTAAAGTTGGAATCTTAGTTTTTGCAGGATTTTGTTTTCCATCGTAAATTGAGAGCAAATCCAACATTAGAAAATTTGATTCCATCTAACCCATTTTATAACATATAATAAAGTTTAACAATCAAATCCAAAACCAATTATCTTAAATAAAGACATTGAGAAAATTTCGAAAATGAATTTCAATATCTCAAGTAACATTGAAATGGTGAGAGACCGCTATTGCCAAAAATAGAAATGTAAACTTTTTATAATATAACAATAGATTTTGAGTGTACAAGAGAAATATTTTTATTAGGTCCTTCATGAAAAAATAAAATCCATTATGTTTATATTTTCAGGCCAAAGGGAGCACTAACAATTTTTTTACATTGAGTTACTCTTTGAATCAAATATGGAGGAACAAAAAAAAATATCGGCCTCTAATTAAATTACACCAAGAAACCATATGATGACGAAGCATGCAATCCGTTTCTAATGAGTTTTGTGAATAAATTAAGCATAGAATGAAAGTTTTTGACACTTGAAAGGTACTCAAGAAAAACAATGGCCAACCATGGTGACAAAAAGTTGTTGCATCGATATGTTTTTAAACTTGCAAAACCGAGGAAAAAAATGTGCATTATTCTCAAAATGTGAATCTGCTTGATTTGAATGTTCAACATCTTTTCTCTTTACAAATTTATTCACTTATGAAGTGATGAGTCTAATGGGTCTCGTGGTGATTCCATAAAACTAGTTTTGAAAATAAGGTCTCAATCCAAACTACCACTACACGAAGAGGTGCAACAGTTACCATTCTACAACCAGTGATTCTCATTATACAAACAATAATTATATTATTATTGATGTAATTTTCATATTCCATGGACAAGAATACATTCCTTATGAATGAGAATAGTGATTATCCATATCCATGATAAAAAAGCAAGCTGGAAATCATTTCGCATATTATAAGGTAACTATCAAACCATATGTATTAGTATTGGTCTATATGAATTAGGAAGAAATTTTTGATAATAATGGAGGACTAAAAATAAAGGGTGAATGTTACTAAAATTCAAGCTCGATGAGTTTCAAGAGAAAAAAACAACTTAACCATATGACAAGGCTGAAATAAAACCCATAATTATTAACGAAGATCATTTTTTTTATGATTAGATCTTTATAAACCTATTTCCAATCACCCTCTTGAAGTTATCATTGCAATACATCTTGATATAATTACGAAAATCAAACTGACAATATGAAGCTAAAGTAAATTTTAAGTGATGGATGCTTACAACAATGAAGCCATGTGCAAGGTTAGGTAATCAACTTTATTTAATGAGAAAAATAATTGTTGAAAGAAGCAAACCTTAAAATTTACATAAAGTTAATTCTGAAATAAAAATTGATGAATATATGTAAAAGGAAAATTTATAAATATGACATTCCGTGGAAACTCTTAAAACCTACAGTTGAATACAAAATAATTACTCGAGAAGCACATTATTTAAAATATGGTGTCTCTATTTTTTTTGGAATCTTGAGGGATATTGGCAAGCAATCGAAATGCCCTGAATTCATTTTATTAATAAGCATATGTAATAGGAAAATTTATAAATACAACATTCCCTGGAAACTCTTACAACCTATAGTTGAATACAAACTATTTACTCCATAAACACGTTATTTTAAATATGGTGTTTCTAATTTTTTTGGAATCTCGAGGGATATTGGCAACCAATTGAAATGCCCTGAATAAATGTTATTGCATGTATTCATCAGGGATTTGGCATGCAGTTTAAATACCATGAAATCAATTTATTTCATAAGTACCTAAGTAGGGAACTAAAATAATTTCTTACCATTGAAGTTTGATGGGTTAGTATAAATGTTGTAAGAGATGATTGAACCATGAAGCAAACAAAATGCTACTTGAACTTCGAAACAATTTTCAATAATAAATACTGCTTTGAATTTCAACACTTTTAGTTTAAAAAAATTTCAAATATATTTAAAGAGCTAAGAAACTATACCATTGAAACTCCAGAAATACTATACAATTCAGACTTCCACTTTGAGAACACTTACATCTTTGTTAAATTTTAAAGGACTTAGATTTTTGGGAAATTCTCCACTAAATTTTTTCTCAAAATAAACAAAATAAAAAAAATTCGTAAAAAAACATTAATGAAGTGGATGAGACTTCAATTAATTAATCTATTAAATTTCTTCAAAGTTTTTTTATCTAAGAAGTAAAAGACTTCAATAACGCGGATAATGTCATAAATTAAATTAGTTGGAGAGTATTCAATTATCTCTATGAAAGTAGATCAATGACATTCTTTCAATCGACTACTAAATACTTTAATTAATTTCAATGACACGGTTAAATAAATGAGTGACAAGAAAAAAATTCTCTCCCCTATACTAGATCAATGATGGAGTACTAAAAATTTTGCATGGGTCATATCTTGATGAAGGCAAATACTTTAATAATTTCAATGACATGGTTAAATAAATCAGTGAGAAGAAAAACAATTCTCTCCCATATAGTAGATCAATGACATTATTTTAACAGGTTACTAATTTTTTTTTAATCAGAAAGATAATTTCCTAATTAACATCTTCCAATTTTAAAGCAAGGCAACTTGTGATTTTTTTAAGTGTTTTACATCAAAATTGGATCATAATATTTTTGTCAAATAATAAAACTTTATCATTTCAATTGAATAAAATTTTAGTTATCATTTCAAAGGGGTTATATTTTTCCTCTCTTCCCGCAATCCAATTATGGTGAAGAAAAACAGAGGCAAAAATGTCAATATGTACAAAGGCAAGGAAAAAATTTCAAGCCCTCCAGCCAAGAGAGGCAGGAAATCCAGTAGAGAGCTCGTGGAGTTGTTATTCTAGGTCTACTCAGAGGAAACACCTTGTTTTATGAAATCCTTTATTCACATATGGGAGACAGAAGCTAGAACCAAAATTGAAGAATAGGATGACATTGCAGCAGAAGAACTGCAGCAAGTGATCATAGATATGGGGCATATCCCATGGAGAATTTCACTATGTTATCACTCAATCAGAACCTACAAGCTATTAAAATGCCTGTTGGTTAAGGCCATTACTTCAGTCCAAGAAGTAGGAGGGGATCCCAAGGCAGTTTCGACTCTAGCAGAGATTAACAAAAGCATCCAGGAAATGAACCTGTGTCAACTTGAGTAGTATGCTCATCTTGGCAGAATTGAGAAGGACATTAAAACCATGCAACAAGTTGACATGCCACATTCAAGTGTCAAATATATTGCCCCAGTGGAGTCATATGATGACTAGAACAACCAGATACAGTTTTTTTAGTTTTTGATAGTGGTTAGATTTCTTTTGTATTATTTAAATCTTAGTAATAGCAAACTTTCATATTAGATACCTAAATAATCTTCATGGGAATCTAAGGAAATACATGTTTTGGATGGCATTCAATGCACTGAGATGGCCAACAGACCTGGTTTCCTTCGAGTAGGTTGAGGCCTAATTTTTGTATCTACTATGCCTTATTTTTTACATAAATAGAGAATAGTAAGGACCTACTACGCTTACAAAAAAAAAAAATTAGGTATTTGTTCCAATATTATTTCTTAAGTGTTTTCCGATCAAAAATGAATAATACATTTTTTATCAAAGTATATACTTTTGTCATTTAAATTGAACAAAATTTTAGATATTTGTTCCAATTTGATGTTTAAAAAAATCTTATAACCACTTATAATTGGTTAAAAATTCAATTAGAAATAAAATATAAAATACAAACTTGAATTAAAAAATGGAAAAATAATCTCCCAATACTAACAAATACCAATTTCAATGTTTTTAATAATATGAGAAAATGCATGTGAACTCTTGTGATCACAGATATAAAAATTCAATTTTGAATTCAAGACACCAACCTTTGTTCAATTACAATTGTTTTTATTTGATCCATGTCGATACAATATTATCAAAATTTCATTCAAGACACCAACATTAGTTCAATTACAAGTGTTTTTATCTTATCCACTTCAAGACAATATTTTTATTTCCATTTCCTTTAATTTTTTTTACCATTAGTATTTTTAGTTACATTTCTTTAGTTTTATACAGCTTCAACAAATTCTTCATGAAAATATGAAATCCTTTAGATTTATAACTTCAAGACCCATAAAGCATTGATTTTTTTTTTTTTTTAATATTGAATTACAAGCTGCTAGAGAAAACCAATGGCCAACGCTAGTCACAAAATTTCGTTGCATCTACATGTCTTTAATCATGAAAAACCCAAAGAAAATGCGTGTTATTCCCAAAATGTAAATCCAGAAAATGTGAATCTTCTTGATTGGAATGTTTGACATCTTTACTCTTTAAAAAATTATTTACTTACCGAGTGACTAGTCTCATGATGATTCCATAAAACTAGTTATGAAAACAAGTTATCTTAATTATAAAACAAAAAAATTTAGCATCTCGTTCATGTAGCTAGATTCATCGTTCACCAATATCTTGAGTTAGCTTATTAAGTGGGATAACCTAATCGGTGACCAATATCTTGAGTTAGCTTATTAAGTGGAATAGCCTAATCTCAAAAATTATCTAGATTCATGCTATCGCTAGGTTCATCAATGAGCATTATCTTGACTTATTTGATTTTATTAAGCTAGAAACTTGGTCACAAAACTTTTCTAGATTTCTTTTTTTACTTGGGTGAGTTATAGGTCTAGAATGTAATTTATGACTAAATTGGCTCAACTCTAGAGTTTTTTTTATTTTACTTGAATGAAATTTAAATCTAGATTATAAGTTATAGTGAGACCTCTACTCTTTTAGTCATATTTTAATCTTATTGGTCAAGCAATACTTGCTTTTATAAGAATTGCACCAAAATGAAAAAGAATAAACTATACCCAATTAATGAAACTAAAATGAAAAATTTATTTAAATTGATTTATTACGTTTAACCTTAACTATACTATTAGTTCATTAAACAAGATAATCATAAAGTTAAACTTATAATTAAATATCCATATTGTTGTGTGAATTTTTTATTGTTGTATCGAAGCAAGCCCACTACAATAATCTAATAAATATATATTTATTTCCTTGAGACTTTGATTTAATCAATGTTTTATTTTTTTTGGCACGACTAAGTTGAAAAATGCTTTGTGCCCATCCATTTGTGTTGTGCTACAACACAACTGCTTGCCATATTGACATTTCTTTAGAAATATCGGGAATCCATCCCAAAAACCCTAACTATCTCCAGTAAAATCAATATACATACTGACTAGTATGAATTTTATTTGCCAGCCTTCATGCTTAGGCGCACTGCGTTAGATAGAGTAGAATCAAGCACGCCATAGAAGCCACACAAAATAGCAAACTAGAACCCACCTTTCATGATTTTCAGAAATATTTCATTTCTCGTCATTCTTAACAAGATACGTGCGAGATCGTCATCAAGAGTCTCGTGAAAACTGGAACGTTGCGGGTCTTCTTGTGGTTGCAGACATTGTGGAGCGAAATGAAGATGTTTCTACGCACAGAATAGAGTGTGTGATTTTGTTAAAGAAGATGTTAAGATTGACTCAATACACAAAATAGTTAAATAAAAAACATGCTTTGTTGACAAGAATGAAGGGTGTAGCAATAGTTACATGCTCAATTCCGTGATGTGCTTTAATTGACTAGTCCAAATTTACCCTTTGAGTACTGGAAACTTTAAATTAACAATAATGATGCTGGAAAATTTTTATATTCAGTGGGTGGCTTGTCAAACAGCTCTTTAAGTTATAAATGTATCCAGAGTGGCCCTGCTATACAGTCTAATAAGTCTTTAGGTCAAAGAAGCCTGCACGTTGATTTCTATAGAACATTGAGCCCACTGAAAAAATATTTTTGAAACTCCGATTATTAATTAGATTTGTTAAATAATTTTTGAATGGTAGTTTTACCATGGGAAATTTTGAACCATAGACAATCGACGAGGACTATCTTAGAAACAATAAAGAGAGGAAATAATTGAGAAGTGAAAAATAATGGTCCATGCAATCAAAAAAATAGAAAGCACAGAAGACTCTATTCCACCATTAGCGTCAGATCACGGGACCTTAGAGAAAATAAATCATTGACCCTCAAAACTCCTCAAAACCTCTCCTCTTAGTAGGGCTAGAAAACATGAACTCCTCAAAACTTCCTTGAAGAGATAAAATGATCGTTGTTCATCTCATGTAGAAACCAAGAAACCCAAGAAACAAAAGAATGGGAGCAGTTACGAAGCACACATACTTATCTTTTCTACTTTGGTATTGAGGGCTGGAACATACAACCTCCAAAAAATGGCCTAGATCTATGAATGGCAGCAGTTACGAAGCACACATACTTATCTTTTCTACTTTGGTATTGAGGGCTGGAACATACAACCTCCAAAAAATGGCCTTGGAAATATAAAATAATCGTTGTTCGGCTGATGGAAAAACCAAGAAACCCAATAAGAAGAAGAATCGCAGTAGATACGAAGCACGCATACTTATCTATGCTATTTCGGTATTCGGTATTGAAAATTTTCTTGGAAAGAGAAAACTCATGGAAAAACCAAGAAACTCAAGAAGCAAAAGAATCAGAGCAGTTACACAAATAGCTACCATCGCTATTTCAGTATTCAGTCTTCTTGTCAAGATAATGTAAATGTTGGAGTTAATATTGGGCAGGGTAACGCAGGACAAGTGAGAGAAGAATAGTGTAGCAAGGAAACAAATGGTGAGAAATAATACGACCATCGCATGATAGAGTGACGGCATAATTAGGAATAGAATATAAACAATTTTATATTTCTTTATGATTATATGCATGTTTATTTTGAAATAAAGAGTAAATGATTTTAATCTAATTTGTGGCCATATAAGATATTATTTTTTGTTTTTCAATATCATTTAAAAACTACTTCAAAATTATATATATAGAGAGAGTTGTTAGATATATGATGTAAATTACATTAATTGTTATTTAATTATTTAGACTTTTATTGTAATATTTAATTAATTATTTAGAGTTATATATATCTATTATATGATATCTTGAAAAGTGTCATGCTTTAGAAATTAAATTAGGAAATTAGTTGGGAGTATTGTTAGAAATGCATTAAATATAAATGGACTCTCGCAAATGAAATAATGGATCCATAACTAAATAATTTTAGGACACAAGATTATTTAAAGCTTGTTTCTCTCCTCTTCCTTTTGCAAGAGAGTTGACAGAGGTCGTATGAGAACTTCAATGATATAGATGATGTGAAGAGGAGATTCCAGCTCTACAAGCTTTTGGAAAACTCCATCAAAATGATCAATTGATGATTGGTATGAAAATTGGTCAGCCTTTTCTAAGGAAAATGAAATTGAGTTTTTTTCTTTTAATGTGAGATTGATGTTTTGTTTCGATTTTAATATTTATCAAATTATTTGCAACCCTTTCGTTCTTTTGACTTGGCTCTATAATTTATGTTTGTTCTTTTGACTTGGCTCTATAATTTATATTTTTTACTCTAAAGGCTCTTTGCAAAAGTACAATAATTCATTTTGTTTGGTTTCAGGCAGAGAAGCTTTTGAGCTCACACACTATTTCATTCTCCAGTGGTTCATGCTATCCCTCTACCCACTAAAAGCATTTTTTTTTAGGCTTATCATCGAGCTCTAGAGTTTACGTTGACCCCATGTTCATTTTTTTCGCATGCGTAAAGCCCCCTATAGTTTGTTTTCTATCAAGCTCTTGAATTTGTGGTGAGTGTATTGATTCTTTTGGTGTGGGTAATTTTCACTTCCAAGACAAAATAAAAAAGTTAGTAAGCCAAATTAATTTCTTTGTACAACCACCATTTCTACACCATAAGGTGTTTTCCTTTGAGAACAACTCCCCCAGTTGCCACCCTGTACCAATTTGAACCATCAGATAGAATGCTAGATGATTGAGGATTTTTAGGCCATTAGATTAATAGTTAATATTTAAGATGAAACTAATAGTTAAAGTTCACATCCAAAAAGTAATGAAAAGACTGCTTCTTGCTTCACCGTTTCTTTATTGCTTAATCAGAGACATTCTGCTCATAGATGGATGAGAGGTACTCCTTAGAAGCCTGAACCACAACAAGAAAGTTAATGAAATTGGGGCCAATGTACTGAGCTTTGGTATCTTCTATTTTGGTAATTTTTTGTTGGACATCATCTCAAGCCTTGACCCCATGAAATATATTGCTAAACTAGGTTGGGGGTTGACTGTTCTAAACCATGTCATGAGCTTGAAATTTTTCATGAAACCTATGTTACCACCTCTATTTATGTTGTCAAAATATATTTTCATGTTTTGGATCCTATCAAGGGATTTTTATATGCTTTTTTTTTTTTTCCTTTGTATGTATGTGTTTCTATGGATGGTTGCATGTTCTTGTTCTTATTAGCAAGGGTTTAAATATTGTTTATGTATTCGTGTATTTCTTTTGATTATGATTACTCTTTTTTTTTTCTGTTGTAGAGCATTCCAATGTGATTCAAGTAATAGGGATTGGTTAAGCTCCTGCAGTAGCAGTAGCGAGAGGGATGTGAGGAAATGAAAATGGTGGTTGGTTATGATACATGTTCTTTATGGGTCACCAGTTTCCATTCTATCAATGGTAACTCCTTTTGTTTCTTCAGTTGGTACAGATAGGGTTAGTTGCTAAAACCCTATAGCTTGGCTTATCCTTAGAACAAGGCATATGGGAGAAGGCAATTGATGCCATGAGCTCGACTGGAAGCTTGGAGAAAATGTGGAGGAATTGATTGTTTGGGATCCAGATTTGGGCTTGTGGGCAAGGATTGTGGATTGGTTGTCATGCATAATGGGATATTTCTTGGAGAATCAATGATCGTTTCCTAAAAGGGAGGAAATTTTTTGATTGACAAGGTTAATGGAAGATTAAGGTGCTCATCCCTTAATTCTCATGTTGCAAGTCCTCATAATAGTGGATATTTTTCTTTCATCTAGTTGACCTATCATGTTTATAGGGACATTGTGATGAGTTTTATTGTTCAAGGAGAACGTCAATATAGTAAGCCCATTGTACAAATAGCCATGAGACATGCTAATCGTATTACCTTTTTCTTCTTGATATGTCCTTCTATGTCGAGAGTTTGAGGAGTGGTAATTCCTGCCAGTGCATTACACGATGTGGTCGGATTCATTTCTTTCTCTTATAGGGCTGGTTCCTGGTGTATATCCTCTTCTTGTTCATTTTCTTCTTCCTCTTCACAATATATGTAAAATAATTTCTTCTTAGCACACTTATGACCTTTAGTGTATTTGCTATCACAACTGTAGCAAAGCCCTTTTTCTCTTTTTTCATCTAATTGTTGTGGTGTCAACCTTGTAGGTTGTGGAAATCTAGGCGCAGAAACACTTACTTCTTTATAGAAGTGAGTGGTAGGCTTCCTTGTCGCAATAATTTTACATTCAATTTTTCTTGCCAACCTGAATGCCTTCTCCAATGAATCAGGTTCCAAAACGCGAACTTCATGTTGGATGTTACCCTTTAAAGTGTCTATGAAGAGATCAATCCTGTGTTCCTCTGGAATATCAGTTACCCTTATATTCAATTTTTGGAAGTCCTCAATGTGCTCCCCCACTAAACCCTTTTGTTTAAGATTTATCAATTGGCTAAAGAAGGTGTTTCTCTTTTTATCCTCATAATGTGCTATCATTTCCTCCATAAAAACTGACCAAGTGACAATTTTTTACAGGAGCAAAGCTATCGATACCATAAAAATGTATTTTTTTCTAAATGTAAAGTTGCAATGTGTACCTTTTGTGTGGTTTGCACATTATGGAGATCAAAATATTGCTCCATCTATAGTATCCATGTTACAGGATCCTTTCCATCAAACTTCCTCATATCCATTTTGGGAATATGGTGGTTCTTCCCGCCAAAATTAGTGTTTATGAAATCATTATTAACATTTATTTTGTTCTCATCATGAGTTTCCTCTACTATCTTTTCACCATTAGGAAACATTTCTTGTATCAACTTTGTCAAACCTTGCATGTCTGCTTTTAGATCATTCTTCATGTTTTCCATTTTATCTTCCATGTCATACATCTTAGATTCCATGCCAATTTCCATGCCATCTATCTTAGATTCCACGCCTTTCTTCAAACCATCCATATTATTCTTCAAACCATCCATCTTTGCTTCCATGCCTTTCTTCAAAACTTCCATTTAATTTTTTGCTGCTCTTTGCGAGAGCGAAATTTGGTGGACTTCCTCTTGTAATTTTGATAGATCATGTTGCAATTCTTCATCTTCATGAGTCATAGTAGAGCATTCTAAAGGCTCAATGGTTGTTGAATTATTTTTACAGGGCATTTTTTTAGAACCCAATACTGATATATATTCTACAATATGCCCTTGGAATCAATTCAAATTGATTTTTCAAACAAGACTTATGCAATTCGGAAAAAAAATACACACCTTTTTCTTGCTTTTGAGGAGCTCGATATTGAAATTGGATTATCTCTGTGATTGTGACTCTTCAATATCTGAAATTCAGCACTGAAGTAGCCCTCTAAATTCTCTTTTGAATGCCACAGGTCTGACCTTATTTGGATTCTCCAAGACAAAGTTATGTCCAATCTCCCAAAATGACCTAATTATGGACTAGTTTAGTAGAGTGAACTTGTACGACTTTCCACATGTCATGTTTTCGTGCTTTGCCTCTGACATTGATAGCCAAGAAACTATAGTCCGTGTACTTGTGAACTCTTTTTAAAACACTCCAATCTGATGCTCAAAGAGAGATTTATTGAAATTTTCCCACGATCACCTCTTTGAGATGAAATTTGAGAGCCTGAAAAAGAACTACCTTCCATAGATCATATCTCCAAAAATATTGTGAACCAAGCTCTGAATTTTTGCGAAGAGTTTCCTCAGGATTTCAACTTCGCACCCTAAAAGTTTCAGATTCTGAACCTTCGTAGAAATAAATTTATAGCACAAATGCCACGATGACCTGTTTAGGAGCCTGAAAAAAGACCTAAATTCCACAAATTATATCTCCGAAAATATTATGAACCAATCTCTAAAATTTTTAGACGATCTTCCTCAGGATTTTAGCTTCACACCCTAAAAAAATTTCAGCTTGTGAAACTTCGTAAAAAAAAATTTATAGCGAAAATGTCACGATGACCTGTTTGGAGCGGCGAAACCCTAGAATCCAAAGCTCTGACACCAAATGTTGTGTAACCAGCTCCAAAAATAGAAGAAAAGAGATATCAACGCCTTAAAAATAAGCCACTTCGAGGGGGAAACCTCCAATACATTACATAAATGAACAATTCTTGGACGATACAATTTACAAAACCCCCTTTCTATATATAGGAGTCCATGTGGCCATAATGTAATCCTAGTGGGCCACAATGTAATCCTAGCCGACCTAAAAATAATAATTTAAGGGCACAATAATAACAAAATGGGGGTTACACTAATAATAATAAGGGACTATACTTGTAAGATAGGGACCTAACAGTTTACCAAATGTTATTGTGAGTAGTATTTGTTTCTTTTGCTAGTTATAATCATTTATCCATGATCATTACTTGAGACCATCAATATACTTTTCTTCGTGGGATTGTTCATAGATATCTATGGAAAATTCTAAGAAGGGCATCAAAACCCACTCTCCATACAATTCATATCATTATTGTGACAGGGAAGGGGGGGAAGCAGGTGGGTGGGGGGGGGGGGGGTTGCAGCGGCTTTTCTATGTTTAGTATAATGTTATGGTCTTATTTAATTTAAATGGTGATGAGAGTTGTTTTATTTAATAACCAAAATTAAATATAGATGTTGAATTGATAAAAATCATTATTTAGTATTGACTAATGTTTCAATGATTGGGTTTTGGTTTGTTGTGACCTTTTTTTTAATGACTAGTTACCATAATTTCATGGTGTTATTAATCTAAAATACTTTCATTATCAATATGGATAACAAAATTCTAAGATCAAACACCATTAATCACATTAACCAGCGTAAAAATGCAAAATATTTTATTTTAAGTGAAAAAAGTTTTGCATGACTAATAAACAAATGTCAAGCATATATCAATCTCAATTCTGTCATAAGAATATATTAATTCACTCATACATAACAAGTAATTTTTCTTAATTTTTCTTGCCCATTATATCTTACCCAACCATATATCAAAATTGATTTTGTCATAAGAATAGCTTAAGTCACTCTAAAATAAAAAATCAAATTTCTTAATTTTTCTTGCTCATTCTAGCTTACCCAAGTTGTGACTTTATTGTTATGCACTATTTCATTTGTGGATCTTTTATAATTTTAGGAATATGTTTTTATTGTTAGATCAAAGAAATAAACATGGTTATTTTATGCCTATAGTGAGGATAACCTTGACCTCCACACATAAATTCTTATTATTCATCTCTACTACATGTCGTGATGTGAATATAAATATAAACAAATTGAGAAAAAAGTTGAATCTTGATTACTATATATCTTGAAGTATAGCAATATTAAATGAGTTTTCATGTAATTGTTGAAAATATTGATATTAGTTATATGATTGATTAATGAATTTTTTCATGTTCGCATGATATTATATATATATATATATATATATATATATATATATATATATATATATATATATATATATATATATATTATAGTGGAAATATTATTTTATACAACACATAAAAAGAGCATGTATAATTTGTTTATACAATGTTTGAACTATAGTGTATCTAAATATTGTGAGTCAAATATATGAATTCATTGTTTATATAATATTATGTTTACTATTATAACATTACATAATTCTTGACCTCTACACCATCTCTATTAGTGACTAGAATTCACATGCACAAAAGCCACTAAGGATTATTCTAAAAAATTGAATACATCTTTATCTTCAAATATCATTATACATTATATAATTCTTTGGCTAATCTCCTCGTGATAGACAATTATAAAATCAATAAGTATTATTTTTCATTAGGGCTATGGAAGGAATATAATGTCATTCATTATATTGGTGGATGGATATGATGTCATCTTCTTGTTGATGCACTAGTTCAAGAATAAAAATTATATTATTAGTATGAAAGAATTGAACATAATTCATGACCTTTAAACTCTCTCTATTATTAGCCTCCATTCACATCAACTCAAGCCACTAAAACGTGTTCTCAAAAATTGAATACAACTTTATCTTCATATATCATTATGAGTAGCAATGATAAGTCAATGTTTTAGATTATGTCCACCAGGAATATCACCTAAAAGTGATCAATTAACAAAAGAAGTAATATAAATGATTTTATGAGTCGCTAAAAGATTTCATACAATTTTAATTAATGTTATGAGATGATGGAATGATATACATACAATGACATTTATTTTTTCCAATGATTATAAAAATAGTATACTTGCACAAAAAAAAGAAATAGGAGCCCATGAGCAACATCAATATGTATGCATAGAGGGAGGGGCTCTGTGTGGTGTGAGAAACTGTCCTTGGTTCAAGAGCCAATTAATTTCTTGGTACATTTAAAGGATTGAGTGTGAGCAGCTACTTAATCCTAAAATCGGTCTCCTTCGACTGCAATGTTAGTATGATGTTCTCACATGTTCATTTTAGCATCAATGAAGTTCCCATAATTCCTACTTAATTACTCCTTGTTGTTAGGCTCCTTTGAATTTGTAGTGCAACATCCAGGAGTTGGAGCATTGGGTGGGCATTGAGGTGCAACTGCAGGCACGTAGAAGGTTCTCCTACTGCTGACACCCCAATGGAAAAATAAACTTTAAGTTGGTGTGAAGGAGTTGGAAGGTGGAGATTTGGTTTAGGATCAACAAGCACCAATAACTCTTCTTTGTCTTTAGCCTTCACTTGCTTCTCCTCCTTTCATTTTGTAGTGCAACATATATGAGATCGACTTGGATATTACACTATCAAGATGGTTGGATCAATGTAATTTCCATTTCAAAATTTCAAAATCATTTCATTTACAACTAAATCTATAATAGTGCATCAGTAAATATAATGCATTATAGCATTGAATAAATTTGTGCACCAAGTAATAATTATCACATCAACACATGAGAACACTATCTTTATATGTGGAAACTATTATGGGAGAAAACTAAAAATTCTTTCCTCTTTAAGATTTCATATCAAATGTATGATTTTTATTAGAACCATCTAGAAAGAGACAACATGATGCAGGAGCATCAAAGCTAAATTTTCATTATTAATTTGTGTAATTTAGGGGGTGAGGTGTTTTAATTATTTTTCTCATTTTTAATAAATTAAGAGAGAAAATATAAATGTGAGGATTATTGAAAATATTCCTTAAATAATTAGGATATGAGTGGAGTTGAATTAGGTAGATAATATAGTGATTAGGAATTCCATAAATGGGACTTAGTTGAGCCTAAAAAAAGGATAAATCTAATTTAGATTTTAGTTGAGATTTGTGTGGAGGAATTTATGGAGTGGAATAAATTCATATTTATGTATAAATAGGAGGGTTGTGTGGGGAAGAAATATAAGTGAGGAACTGAGGAATACAAAGAGAGTGAGAAATGGGTTGAGAGCTTTTTGTAAAGGGCTGAGAGCCGAAAGGCCATCCACTGTAATATTTGGCCAAGGAATTTCTTGTGTATTTATATCTCAGTATATTTGTGTTTGTATAAGCTCTCTTTTATTTATGTATGTTTTAAGCAGTTCCAAATGTTTGTTTAATGAAGAATTTATGTGAGAGTTTTCACGCTGAAGGAAGCACACATGAGTTTATATATGCTAGGATCTGTTTAACCCAGTATCCTAGCATCATTTTGGTATCAGAGCTGGAAAGATGCCTATTCTACATTTTGTTTTGAATCTGCAAGTATATTGATATGCCACAGATTAGTATGGAAATTGCATGGAGATGATTTTCATTATGGAGGGTGATACGTAGTTTTAAAGCGTTGTAGTGGAGTGCGGCCTTGGTGTGGACACAGACAAGGACCCTCAGGCAATACGTTAAAACTTTGGAAGTGTTGGACTCTTCGGGCTTTATTAACATGACTATATAACTATGCAACGCTATTCAAATGGGTATGCAGTCACCGTGTTCATGGTTTCATATTTTAGCATATATAGTTCGACTTTCCAGTAATGCATAGTGGTATGTCATTTGCATTGAGTTTAGTACAGACAAGCTAATATGACTGTGGAGCCAAGCTATAGATATCGATATTTTATTTGTGTTGACATTTTCTGGTTATCTTGGCATAGAAAATATGTTGACATTTCTGGGTATATTGGCATAGTAATTGCATGAAGAATTTTTGGTGCAATGAGAGTTGAGTGTGGAGCTAGCACGGATTCAATTGATGGTGGTTTCTAGATCTTGGAGAGGTAGTGGTGCCTGGTTGGGCTAATGCAAATTGGAAAGTAGATAAGGGAGATAACCTCTGTGTGAAATCATGGTGTTTTTCTATGTGTGGAGGAAGCGTAGATGGGAATCGAGGATACAATTCCAACGTAAATACTCCAGCCAAATATGCATTGGCATATACGTAGGGACTGCAAGATTCTAGTGGCCTTGACCGCAATGTAGAGAAGCATTGCCGATGGCTTAATGGTAACACTTCCAGAAATACAGAGTAAATGATTTTGTTTTGAAGAACAAATTCCACATTTGATAATGCAACAATTTTTTATTCCATTTTTTATATGTTATAATTGATATAGGTGCACATAGAATGATCAGGAATGAACCAGTTTGGAGAGAAAATCTAGGACTTAGTAGAATTGAACATTTTGCTATACTAAATTGTGAAGTGGAAATTGTGCTTTCGACATCAAATTTTTGGAAGCCAATCATACCAATGCACTTAAAAAAAAGGCATGTGTAGGGCTTGTGAAAGAGGTGCGGCTCCAGTGGCACATTCAAGGTATGGATCCAGTATTTCCATGGTATGACCTTCCAGCATAAGAAAAGGTCACTTGGATTAATCCAGGTAATTTTTTTGCAAATAATTCATTTACGTTTTTTATTGAGAATGTAATCTTGAAAGGATATACGGTTACATTAAGGTTTCATTTTTTTAAAGCAAGAAATTGAAATTGAAGAGATTGAGATGAGGGAACTTGGCATAAGCTAAGACGGGAGATTGTGCGTACTTTGATGGTTTCTAACATTATTTGCTCGGAAATATTTATGTTAGAAAATTGTTGGAAGAGATTTATTTGCTGGGTAAAAAATGGACCTTCCACGTTCAAAGTAAGTTAGTAGAGGCTTGAATGTATTAGGGGTGTATATTTGTTGGAGGATTGTATAACTTGAATTAAGTCAAAATATCCACTATCATAATTATTGGGTGAAGCCTTGAAGTCAAAAAAAATGTTAGGGTCAAATGAAAGTTTGGATAGCTTGAGTTAAGATTGAGTATTTTTCTCCAAGATGAAGAGTTGATGTAAAGTCTGAATTCAAAGAGTTGTATGCTAAGTCAAAGGTTTGAATGTAATTGGGTGCATGATTGGTAGAGCCCAACACCCAAAGAATTGGTCATTGTAACACATGAGTTACTAAAGTGTTGTTTGCAGCAAATTGAAGCAAGAGAATTTCCAGAAATGACTCCAAGACAGAGAACCAAAAGATACCAAGCGCTGGAAGAAAGCTTGCATTGTTGAATGGCAAGTGGGAAGACTCGCTGAAAAGTGGATTCGAATGAAATCCACATGTGAACAGATGAAGTTCACAAATGAGGAGAAGATGACTGTTGGTAGTATTTTCCGAAGATCTAATGAAAACCACAGCAGAAGGAACAAGAAGGAAAATTCCAAGGTAAGTGGCATATGTGAGTAGTTGACTGAGGAAGATTATGAGCGGGAGAAGGTTGAGATAACAGTTCACCTTGAATTGTTAATGGAATTGTTTCAGAAAAATGTGAAATACCAGACACATCGTTGGACCATGAGAAAGAAGGTAAAGTGGCAGAGACTACATCCAAAGAGGGAACAACAGGTAAACATACAGTTGGCAGAAGAGTTGAGGAAGCTCGAGTAGAGGATGAGGTGTGAAGAACTCAGAGAGGCTGAGTTGATAATGGAAGTTTCCATTTGTGGCCAAGAACAGGGTGAAATTATGGGTGAAGAAATCAATGAGGAAGATCTCCTGAACTATTGGGATAGTTTAGAGGAATCTGAAGATGTGCTGATGAGAGTAGTAGATGAGGCTATCAAGCCTTTCATTTTTAAATTTCACAGTTTATTTTTTTTTGCAGGATGTGCGAAAGGTGGTGGAGAGTTTGGTGAAACTGTCACAGAGATGAATGAAACTCTTGAGGTGAAGTGTGATGTAGAATGCCTTTCAGAGGAGGAAGGTACCAATTTGTTGCAGTAGGAAGAAATCATAAATGAATTCTTGTTTGGGGTAAGACAACTAGTTGAAGCTGTTATGGAGCAGAAGCATAGTGGAAATGCCAAAGAGATATTCCAAGGAGGTAAACAAATGTATTTGTTTAATGAATTTGCTGACACAATTTTACAATGTGATGAAATAGAAACAAAGACAACTTAGAAAAGTTTAAGAAGAAGAATGAAGTTGGGATTGAAGGCTATGATGATATGCTAAAAAGATTTCACCTGGAATTCGAGTTCTTGGAACGATGGCTTAAGGAACCTGATGGAGAAGTAAAACTTGTAGAACCTGATCCAGAAGAAATCACAGTTACTGTGCATGATAGGGGTGAAATGTTTTTAACATTTATAGAGTTGAGGGAATGTTATAACTTTTCAGATAATAATGTAACTATAGGTACAAAAATTGACATTAATAGATATGATGTCGAAATCACAGAAATTGAGCAGAAATTATTTGGAGTTGAGATGGAAGATCAGGAGCAGCAAGAAAGTAATGTCCATAGAGAGATAAGGGAGACATAAATATTGATCCAATAGGATAAAGATAAAAGCAGCTAGCAGTTCAAAACAGGATCTACTAAAATCCAGAAAGTTAATGATGGGAGATTGGTGCTTGAAGCATCAAAAGGGACTGAAAGGTCTTATCTTTTTAAAACTAACAGTTTGTTGGTGAATGCAGGTACAACATTGGATGAGAAGGTTGTTGCTATAAAAGTAATAAAATAATATAGTTGTGATCAAGAAGAAAATCCTGATTATTCTTTGCTTCAGAAAGTTGAGTATTCAGCTATCACACCTCCCTTTCCTCTTTCCCACAATAATTTTTTTTTTCCAATTACACAGTTCCTTTCCACATAATTATATTATACTCCAGTCAATATATATTAGTTTCAACTTAAATTGCAATTTTGTTACATCAATGTACTATTCTTTTTATCTTAATTTTTCACACTCTCTATTTTATTATTTTCACTACCTTTAAATCAACCCTTAATTCCTGTTCATAAGGGTGTTGTGAGCAATTCTGAGAGCCTCACACTCATCTTGAACTTATAATACCCTAGGATTATTATACACTTGGGCTTACACTCACACCCACCAATTGGTGCTAATTTATAATGATATATATGATCGTTTACTCTGAGATATGTATGAGTTGTTTGCCTTCTTAGACCTTCAACATGTATATAGGTATTACACCTATATACCTAACATAAATTTTTTTTTTTTTATAATACTCCTATTGAACCTTTCCCTAATTTTGTAGGGTTTCGTCCAACTCGGTATGTGAAATATTACCGTATGGTTTTTTTCCACCATATCTATGTTTTGTGAGGGGTTTTCCTTTACGGACTTTACGGCCCTACCATATCGTTCCGACTGAACTCTGTGGTGGCGCTTGACGCTTATACTCTAATGCATCGTTCACCTAATCAACCTTGCTTGCTACCACCTCGTTTCTATTTTTGATGCCATTCAATTTGATCTGAGTATTTCGTACCTTGTAATTATGGCTCAATTTCACACGTCAAGCCTTGTAGTACGCTACAGTTTTGTATCAATTTTGGGTTGCATTACTCTGGTTCTATGCAGCTGGCCAAATCTGCCAACGTGATATCGCATACATCACCCTTTATTGCTCATATCAATTCAAGTTAGATTGTACGCCTCATTAATATTGAACATTAAGACTTAATTGTTTTGGATTTCTTGTGGAATTACGTGACTTACTACCTTCCAGCGCTCAGAGTTGGGCATCTCCAGCCACGTGTATGGTGGTGATTGTTTGGGGTTAGGGTTTCAAGGGCGTATAAAAATTTTACGTTCAACTTATGACTTCATTTTTTCCTATCGTTTTGAGGGTTTTCCCCCACCGAGCTGCTCCAAAGTTCGTTCTGTTATTTTGTTCTACTACTATGCCGGAGGAATTATTACTATGTGTCGCTTCTCATACCTTCTGGAACTCTGGGAGAACTATGTTGTCACACCATTCAACTCAGGTAATGATTTGTTTTGAATATCGTTCATCCAATTCGACTTTCAATTGCTCCTGTCTCTGCGTTTTGAGTGCATCAGTATTTATATAAGTTCAGAGCTGGAGTTTACGATTTGGATAGATTAAAATTAGTTAGTCATTTTTTTTTATACAGCTCTCCTTTGTTATCGCTTCACTTACAGTGCTTATAGGATGGTGTATATGCAATTTGAGTTTGCCTTAGGGCCGCGTTTACTCTCGCTTCAGCGAGTCACCATAAGCGTTGGTGACATGGGCATACTCTCGTGGTTGATTCCCTCAACTGGGATTGGAGAAGCTGCCAGACTCTTCCGAGAAGGTATTTCTATCTCATTGAGTTCTGGTGACATAACATTTTCATCATTATTACTTCTGCATTTCAACATATCGATTTTTCTCAAGGGTTAATAGCCTGGGGGATTTTTTTGTTCCAGTGTCTACGTTGCCCAAGTTCCCGGAATATTTTGTCAGGTAAACGGTAAATGATTGTTTTCGTTTTTGTGGGTTCACCTTCAGTTTATAATGTAATTAGTATTCTTATTTAATTTCCCTTCACGTACTCTATCTTCTCACTCGTTGCAGGTATATGACGTCTATCACCTTCTCTGCTAACCATTGGCTTATATGCATTTATTTCGACTATTAATCTTTCTTCCCTCGTACTCACAAGTTGGTGCCTCATACAATTTCCTTAGAGGGAACGATAATTTAGTTTACCCTCCTTGAATTTCTTATCTCCTACCGGAGAAATTCGGTTATCATGATTATAAGTTTGTAATAATTTCTTTTAAAAAATAACTTTGGTTGACTTCTCCTCTGAGGGAAGAGAATTTATTTAATTCAAATTCTGGAACCGAACTCACTGTTATATAGAGTTATATGGGTACATATATATATATATATATATATATATATATATATATATATATGCGGTTCAGTTCTCTATCTGTTTATTGGTGTGAATTCTGATCAAGATATTATGTATACTAGTCGTAGTTCCTCGTCTATTAAAATCTGTAAAGCTCATCTTCAAATTTGTTTTGATTAGAATATTTATTGATTCGCATTTTTCTAGTATAGTATAGTCTACTAAATTTGCTAACGAGGTCTAGAGATTCCTGTTCCCAATTAATATAACTTCTGTTGTTATTAATTTAATACATCTGAATGTATTCTATTGTTTTGTTCTCCTGTTATCATATTCCCATTGTCTTTCATCAGTCTGTTGAACAGACCCTTCAGTCACCAATTTCTTTTGAATGGTATTTCAAATACCCCGAGTATTATATTTGTAAGTAAATAAATTTGTACAGTAACTCTATGCGGTAACTGAGAAACTATCTTGTTATATAGATTCATCGGATGTAACTTATTCCTTCCCTAATGACTTGATTCTCATTTATTTATGTACCATTCTGTAGAAAGTTATCACATGTTCTGGCAGTGGTTATATATATATATACAGAAATTTAATGATCTAAAGTTTCTCTCTATTCTGCTACCGAAATAGATGTAATGATATAATTCACCAGTTTTGGTCGTGCCAACTATAAGGGTGATCTGAGACTCTCTTATAGTAAATCTTAACACTTACACAGTTATTTCTCATGACTTTTGACAGATAATTTTGGATGATTACATACTGAATGTACTTCTGTTCTACTTTCATTGCACATAGTTGACAAAATTAATATACTAATCCTTAGGTCCAGTTTATTTCTAACTCAAATTACAGTTCAATAGATTTTACTGTTAACCATTGTAACATGCATCCCATGCTACTTTTCACTATGTATACATTCTAGAATCAATTACTAAACCAGAATCAGATTAAAGTTAAATCATTAAATTTCTTTTGGGAAGTATGTATTCTCAGATTTAAACCAGTTAGGGTTTAGAGATTTTGATGAATTCTTTCCCATACATGTGATTCCTACAACTGTACAGAAATTGAAGGCTAACTCTGCTGAAGTTTCTATTAAATGTATGGAATAGTATCACCCGCAGCATGCATATACAATACTCTCCCTTAGAATTTGTTTATCTTCAGAATTCACCCCCGAGCTGAGATCTCTCCTAGTACAGATCAACCTCTAATCTGCACAAGAGCAGCTTATTTAAGCTGTTATTCCCCAAAGCTTGTTTCTAATTCTGCGTCCAGAATCTCAGGATGTTTTTCTTCCTGTTTGCCTAGGCTTCCCATTTTATGGATTCTTTAAAGATGTTTTATGCTTTCCCTCATCTTTTCTAGCTTTTTACCTCTTCCCAACTAATTTCCTCATCATTGGGGAAATTCATATTTTTCCTCAAAAATCTAAATTTAAAATAATTTCTTTCAAGGATTTTTTTGAAAGATTGTGGGGAAATATTTGCCTCATCCATCCTCATGGATTTAGCAAGTGATCTCATAAATCTCATTTTGGCCAATCTGCACAATCATCATTTTATTCATTTCCTCAATTAAATATTTAATTACATTCACAAAATATTTATCCTTTGGGGTCCACTCCCCTTAGGATTAAAGTTCAAATGTCTAGCTTTGAAATTCAAACACATGAATTGGGGGTGTTACATCAGTACAGTTGGAGATGAAAGCATTAGAAAAATAGGAATTACTCTGAGGGATTGGCGAAAGAAAGTGTTGGAGAAGTCGATGGAATCCGATTGACAGAGTGAGTGATGAGTTACGAAATCGAGTTGATATTTTGAAGGACCAGCAGCAGAACATAGTTTGGAATCCTAGAGGGAGCAAGTCATCAGGACTTGTGGTTGTCACATTATTACAGAAAAGCGATGGAACTCATAGAGAAGAGTCTATGGAAACTTCTCTACATGGGGAGTCTTATGCAGGGGCATCAAAGCTAAATTTTAATTATTCATATGTGTAATTTAGGGGGTGAGGTGTTTTAATTATTTTATTAATTATTTTGCTCATTTTTAATAAATTAAGAGAGAAAATATAAATGTGAGGATTATTGTAAATATTCCTTAAATAATTAAGGATATGAGTGGAGTTGAATTAGGTAGATATTTTAGGAATTAGGAATTGCATAAATGAGACTTAGTTGAGCCTAAAAAATGGATAAATCTAATTTAGATTTTAGTTGAGAATTGTGTCGAGGAATTTATGGAGTGGAATAAATTCATATTTATGTATAAATAGGAGGGTTGTGTGAGGAAGAAATATAAGTGAGGAAGTGAGGAATACAGAGAGAGTGAGAAATGGGTTGAGAGCTTTTTGTAAAGGGTCGAGATCCGAAAGGCCATCCACTGTAATATTTGGCCAAGGAATTTCTTGTGTATGTATATCTCAGCATATTTGTTTTTGTATAAGCTCTCTTTTATTTATGTACGTTTTAAGTAGTTGCAAATGTTTTTTTAATGAAGAATTTATGTGAGAGTTTTCATATTGAAGGAAGTGCACACGAGTTTATATATGCTAGGATCTATTTAACACAGTATCCTAGCATCACCACCATTCCCTGAAATATACAAGTACCGACTAGGTTTCAGCTACAACCAAATTGAGGAATCAACCCCGAAAGGATGCAAACACTAACATGCTATGGGAAAGAACCTGATTAAGGCACCACCATGTGAATTTTATTGGAAATAAATTGATTAATGAACCAACCTCTAAATGTCACAGGTGGTAACGTAATTGAGTAACCAACCTCAGTGGATGCACTCATCTCCTTCAATCTATATTGGAAAACTTTCAACAATATTTCAGACATGATCAACAAGCATCATAAATAATATAAGTTTTGAGAAACATATGTTAACACTATTGTCACAAGTCTGTTCATCAAGTTGTCACAAACTTCTCATTAAGCTACTACCAATGTTGTTAAGCCTTATTCATCAGTCAACCTATTGATCCGGATTTATGCAGGAACACAACAGAATAAACATATAACCATAAATACAGAGATGCAGCGGAAATAACACTTCATTTCATTAATATCAAAGAACTGAAATTTGCTTACAGACAGAATGGAAATAAAACTAGCTAGGGCGCTGGTAGCTATCTCTGAGAAGAGATGTGGCGGCTACCGGCCTTTGAACTGAGTTACAATGAGGCTCAAGGGCCTATTTATCATTTAGAAACAATGGGAAATCCTAAACAGCCAAAACCCTAACCCTAGGAGATGAAGCGCCAAAACTATGGGCCCCGTTTGGGTAAATTGGTGGTTCAACTTCCCAGGGGCGTAACTTTGGCATACGATCTCCGTTTGACGCGTATCATACCTCATTAGAAAGATCTATCCGAGGAATACAAATTTGGAATGAGCAGCATCGGTCCATGGACCCATGATGCTCTCCATTTTCCCAAAAAAACATCGTTTAGGGCCTCAAAATGGCTTCGGAAGTTTAGAACCCGAAAAATTGCTAAAAATAGTAAACTGTGCCGAAACTGAAAAACTGAAATAGACAATGGTGGAGCCCCAAGTGGAATAGGCGGGTGACCACAAATATCCACCTGGATCATTCCTCCCCCCTTAGGAAGCAATGGTCCCCATTGCGTTAAGTTCCTCCATGAGATGAGGAAATTTCTGCTGAACTTGGTCCCTGGTGAACCACTTTCCTTGGTGCGGGAGTTGGCCAGCTTTGACAACCCGATATAGTTGGATCTTCTGCTGGCGAGTGTTCTTGATTTGCATGTCCATGATGCAATCTGTGGTGGCCTGTTCCATGCAGTCTGGATTTAACTCAGTTGGTGTGAGTTGTTCTGCAATGTCTGAGGTGTCCAGTAGAGGTGGGAAGTAAGGACGAAGGCGTTCCACATTGAAGACTGGGTGCAGACCAAGGAATGGTGGAATACTGAGCTCAAAGGCATTGTTCCCTACAGCCTTGGTGATGGTGTACGGCCCGTATCGGAGCGGGCGAAGCTTGTGGTGGGGTCCAGTGAGGCGCTCCTTCTACAAATGTAGCCATACTTTGTCGCCCACCTGGAAGTTGTGTGGCACCCGGTGTTGATCATGGCGTTGCTTGTACTTGGCGTTGGCTCTGTCCAATATATCATGAACTTGTTGGCGGATTTTTTGAAAGCACTCGATGAAGCTACTTGCTTTGTCAACTTCAGACTGGACATGAGCTGAATTGGCCTGAGCAGCTGCAAATGGCATGGCTACGTCAATGGGACATAATGGCTGGAATCCCAAGCCCACCTGAAAGGGGCTATGGCCAATTGAACTGTGGAGAGCCCTGTTATAACTATGTTGTACATAGGGGAGGCTCTCGTCCCATGTGCGTGGATGCTTTGAATTGTACATGCGCAGAATGTGTACAATCATTCTGTTGACGACCTCTGTCTGGCCATTTGTTTGGGGATGGAAAGTTGTGGACTTGGTGAGCTTGGTATCCAACATCGACCAGAGGCTGGACCAAAATGTGCTGAGGAACCTGCTATCCCGATCTGATATGATAGACAGTGGGATCCCAAAGTGCACCCACACTCGTTCAAAGAAGAGTTTAGTAGTGGCTTCTGCTGTGATATTCTTCTTGCATGCCGCCATAATGGCCATCTTCGAGAATCTGTCGACGACCACAAAAACATAGTCATTTCCCTGCTTAGTAGAAGGCAGGCCCAACATGTAATCCATGGAGATGGATTCCCAAGGTCAACTAGGGGTAGGTAGAGGAGTATATAGGCCTTGCTTCTTGATGGTCGGTTTGGCAATGGCACAAGCTGTGCAGGATCTGATGTGCTTCTCGACATCCTTTCGAAGGTTCGGCCAATAGAAATACTTCTGCAGGATTGCTACTGTTTTCTCGACCCCAAAATGCCCAGCGACTCGACTATAGTGTGCTTCCCATATCATCTTGGCACGCTCGCTTGAAGGAACACAAAGGTATCCCATGTGACATAAAAGTGCATCTTGGAGGTGAAAATTTGGAACTTGCATACCCCCCAAGAGTGCCTTGTAAGTTTGGCCAAATTCTGGGTCACTCTCATAGAGAAGCGGCCAATCAGAAGTCTCGTGCCCACAAGAGTTGAGCGCAGTGGTGAGCGCCACGATCGGTGGTCGGCTGAGGCAGTCTGCAGCATGATTGGTGCTACCCTTCTTATACTTGATGTTCAAATGAAACTGTTGCAGATATGTAGACCACTTCTGATGGCGATCATTCTGCAACTTCCCTTGTGTCTGTATGAACTGCAGGGGCCTGTGGTCTGTGTGGATGATTGTTTCCTTCCCCAAAATGTAATGCTTCCATTGTCGACAAGCTTGTACAATGGAGTACATTTCTTTGTCATATGTGGGGTACTTGCGAACTGTGTCAGACAATGTCTCACTGTGAAATGCCACTGGATGTCCCTGTTGAGTAAGAACTGCCCCAATAGCATAGTCAGAGGTATCTGTCTCGATCTCAAATGGCTGTTGCAAGTCTGGTAAAGTGAGCACTGGGGTAGAACAGAGGCGATTTTTCAATTCTGTGAATGCCTTTTGTTGAGGTTCCAACCAAAATTTTTTTTCTCTCGCTCCTCCCTTGGTGACTTGACTCAAGGGCCAAGTGATATGAGAGAATCCCAACACGAACCTCCGGTAGAAATTAGCAAGACCCAGAAAGCTGCGAAGCTCTGTTATAGTGGTTGGGGCTGGCCAATCCCGAATGACTTGGATCTTGGCTGGATCCACATGCACCCCCTTTCATCAATAATGTATCCCAGATATTGAACCTGGGTCATGCCAAAAGTGCACTTCTCCAAATTGGCACACAACTTGTGTTGCCGCAGTGTTTGGAGGACTTGTCGGATGTGGTGAAGGTGCTCTTCTCAAGTCTGGCTGAAGATCAGAATATCATCCAAGTACACCACTACAAATGAGTTGGTGAATGGCCGCAAGATGTCATCCATCATCCTCATGAAGGTGGCGGGAGCATTCGTCAACCCGAAAGGCATGACCGGCCATTCGAAAAGGCCTTCCTTGGCTTTGAAGGCAGTCTTCCACACATCGGAGGGTTCAATTGGTACCTGGTGATACCCAGACTTCAGGTCGATCTTGCTAAAATATTTTGCACCTTTGAGTTGGTCCAGAAGGTCATCAATCCATGGGATTGGGTACCTATTCCGGACAGTGATCTTGTTCAACGCCCGATAGTCAATACATAGTCTCCACGTCCCATCGTTCTTCTGTACCAACACGATCGGGCTCCCACAGGGCGATGAACTTGGTCTGATGTGACCTTTCTGCAACAGCTCCTGAATCTGCCTCTTGATTTCATCATTATCTAGAACAGAGCGCCGATAGATCGGTCCATCAGGTAGCGGCGCACCTGGGGTCAGATCAATCGGGTGCTTGACCTGACAGTGCAGAGGAACCCCTGTGGGTGAGGTGAATATGTCCTCGTACGCCTCCACAACCTTATCCATTTGTTGTTGTTGTGTAGAGGAGCCTTGTCTAGAGGTCGTGGCCACAGTCTTCTTCTTGCCCTGGGGGCGGATCATCAGGAAAACGAATTTCCTAGTTTGGGAAATGAGCTTACTGCATTGTTTTGCAGTAACCAAAGAGATAGCTGTAGGAGGTGGTACCTCTGGTATCCTGTACAAATTATTTCCCAAAGTAACAATAACAGCACGAGGTCGAGACTCATACACAGCATGACACTTCCACAAGTATGGTTGTCCTAATAATACATTAGAAACATCAATAGGAGCAACGTCACATAATACCTCATCCGTGAAGGGCTTGATGCTATAGGGAAGGCGACACTGCCGGCTGACGTGAAGATCTCATCCTTGGTAAAGCCACCCGATGGTGTATGGATGTGGGTGAGTTGTGGTCGGCAAGCCCAACCGCTTCACGGCGTCTGCTGAAATGAGGTTCTTTTGGCTCCTATTGTCGACAATGAACTATACCAGGGAGCCCTTTACCCACATCTGGGAGTGGAAGAGACGTTCCTCCTCCTATGGATATTCTGGTTCCTCCTTTTGGATCTTTTTAGTGGCAACAGTGGCGTTGGGCTCCGCATCAATAATCTGTTTCCCTTTTTCATTCGCCTTTTCAGGTTCTGATTCGGAGTCATAGCATGCATCTGACTCAGAAGCCCTCATCTCGGCCACTAGCGACTGCTTGGCCCGACACTCACTTGTGTTGTGAGTGGAGCTCTTATGGAACTCACACCACTTTCCCGTGTCCTTCTTTGGCTTTGCGGTGCTGTTCTTTTCTTGTGGCTTCGATGAGTTGTCTTTAGCCGCCATGCCTTGGCTCGGTCCTTTTTTCTACGGTTTGGAAGCACCTTTCCCTTGCTTTTGATTCGCAGATCCAAAGTCTCGCTTCTTCTGCTTGAATTTCTGCTCAATCTTGGCAGCATACCAGTATGCCGTACCAAGCAAGGAGATGTCAAGGAACTCCATTTCCTCCTGAATGTATTTGTGCAGACAGATGCGATACTTTAGCACCAGATGTTTCTCTAAATCTTTGATACCCAACTTTGTGCGCAGGGTATGGAACAGATTCGTCAGCTCATGCACATCTTGATCCCTTTGTTGTCGCAGCGTGGTCCATTGTACGTACTTGTCCTCATAGCTCCCCACAGGAGAGTAATGTTCCTTGACGGCGTCTCGGAAAGAATTCCAAGTTGCTACTGCCGAGAACAGAGAGGGTTCTGTCCGATCCTTGTTCTCACAGTAGGTTTCCCACTAGTCCTTAACATGGGGGATAGCTTTGAGGAGTGCAAAAATAATCTTCTCCCAGTCTGAAAAGTCATGAACCGAGAAATATCCTTCTAACAGATTCAACCATCTATCTACGGCATCTGCATCTATTTGACCCTCAAATATGTGAATGTCAAAATTTACTTGTACCTTAAAAGGAGTCGCGCCTCCAGAGTGGCTGCTGGATGCAGATGCGCCGCCGGTGGGTAGCCATTGAAGGATCTGAGCAAAGTTATCCATCATCGCGTTCCTTTGTTTTTCGATGGCCTCCTCGAGCAATATTTTGATAGGATCTCCTACTCCCTCATATTTCTTTTCGTCTCCCATGGGTGTCCATCGAGGTTTGCGAGGCTGATCTTGCAAGGGTTCCACTAGATCGAGCCCTAGCTCCTTATACCCCGACCTCGTTGGGGACATGCAAAGAAGGATCGAGAAAAAGCAGACCCCTCTGATACCACTGATCCGGATTTATGCAGGAACACAATAGAATAAACATATAACCATAAATACAGAGATGCAGCAGAAATAACACTTCATTTCATTAATATCAAAGAACTGAAATTTGCTTACAGATAGAATGGAAATAAAACTAGCTAGGGCGCTGGTAGCTATCTCTGAGAAGAGATGTGGCAACTACCGGCCTCTGAACTGAGTTACAATGAGGCTCGAGGGCCTATTTATCATTTAGAAACAATGGGAAATCCGAAACAGCCAAAACCCTAACCCTAGGAGATGAAGCGCCAAAACTATGGGCCCCGTTTGGGTAAATTGGTGGTTCAACTTCCCAGCGGCGTAACTTTGGCATACGATCTCCGTTTGACGCATACCATACCTCGTTAGAAATATCTATCCAAGGACTACAAATTTGGAACAAGCAACCTAGTCCAAGGACCCACGTTGCTCTCCGTTTTCCCAAAAAAACGTCGTTTAGGGCCTCAAAACGGCTCCGGAAGTTTAGGACCTGAAAAACTACTAAAAATAGTAAACTGTGCCGAAACTGAAAAACTGAAATAGACAATGGTGGAGCCCCAAGTGGAATAGGCTGGTGACCACCAATATCCACCTGGATCACCTATTCATCACAATAACTTGTTCATCAATATAATATAATAATACCTTTTCGAGATACCAGTTTTTCATACATACAAAACCTAGTCGTAAAGCCTAAGACATTTTCATAAGCCCCAAAACAAAAAATATTGCTTTATAACATAAACCATACATCGTCTAATTCATTGTAACCCTCGGAAATATCATAACTGAGTTCTCGTCATTTCCTCCTTTTCAAAAATAAAATTGGTTTGAAAATTATCTCAAAAACCATATAAAACCATAAAATAAATTATGTCTTCAAAAATGACCCTTTTAGGGCATGTCTTCAAGCCAAGTGTAATCATACGCGGTGAGTCATGAGACCCGAAATGTGTTCGCCACGCATGCAGGAAGCCATGGGTCACAAGTCCAGAACGCAAAATGAGGAACCAATCGATGAAAGAAAACATGTCAATGGTTAGGGTTCACACATGCCGCCATTATCAGGTTCCACCAGAGCTCCACCTTCTATTTAAGAGGTAGATTAACATGATCTATTAATGTAATTTTCTAATTATTAACACATTTTTTTAATATTAAATACAAATTTTGTAAACTAAAATTAATACAACCATAACATTAAATTTGACTTGGTACTCTTCTCTTCATAGACAATTATAGCATCTATAAGTAGTATTTTTTATTAATGTGATGGAAATCATATGATGTCATTGATTAAGATGGTGGATGGGAAATATGGAGTCATCTAGTTCTTAATGCATCACTGGAGAATATTATTTCCACTACGATGGACTTGGAACATGGTGACTTGCTTGACGAGTAGCAATAACAATTCCACGATTGTGATCCATTAAATCACCTCAAAGTTATCCATTAACAAAAGCCAGAATATCAAACAATTTTTATTAATGCTATGAAATGATGAATCGATATACATACAATGATATTTATTATTACGGATGATTATGATAATAGTCTACCCACACAAAAAGAAAGAAATAGGTCCACGGGCAGCATCGGTATGTATGCATAGAGGGAGGGGATCTGTGTGGTGTGAGAAATTGTCCTTGCTTCAAGAGCCAATCAATTTCCTGGTGCATTTAAAAGATTGAGTGTGAGCAGCCCCTGAATCGTTAAACTGGCATCCTTCGACTTTGTTACTTTGTTGTTAATGTGATGTGCTGACGCATGCTTTCGAACATCATTGGAGATCCCATAATTCCCAAGTAACTCTGCCTTGCACTTTGAATGTTCTGCTGCTGCTGATGCCCCTAACGGAAGATGAAAATTGGGTTTAGGATGAGCAAGCACTAGAGAGGGATTAGCCTTTACTTGCTGCTCCTGCTTTGATTTTGCAATGCAACATCCACGAGTTGGAGCATGTATTGGGCACTGAGGTGCAGCTGGAGGGCACGTAGACAGTTCTCCTACTGCTGACGCCTCAACGGAAGAATGAACGTTACGATGGTGTAGAGGAGTATGGGGATTGGGTTTAGGATCAGCAAGCATGAGTAGGGGGTTGTGATGATGGCCAGAATGACCATCACCTCCAAGCAATTGATCATTGCTGCTTTTATGCGGTCCTGGAAAGTGATGGGTGGGTTGAGTTCGAGCAGCAACTGGCCTGCTTTAAACATTGAGAGATCATCTGTTCTATAAATACAAGACGGACAGGGCGAGGAGCCAAAGTAGGCACGTTTTTTTAGATGTGAGATGGTCAATCGATCTGCATATTGAATTGAATTCAAATTAATTGTAACGTGGACCATTGATAGATCCTTCGTTCGTAGGGCAGACTGCTTAAGAACTTTGGGGGTTGAATGCGTGCACAGAGGGAGGAATAGTATTGTGTGACCGGCTTGGGATGTTTGACTTAATGCTTTGCAACCGTTTGATACATCTCGACTGTGAAACTGACTTCCACGCGTGGAAAGGCAAAGGTGATATAATCCAATAATGCGAGGCCTTCAAGGACAGCAGGGAAAACTATGCAGGTATTCTGGCAGCTAGTTCTTGAGATAATCTATTCAGCGAAGAGTTTTGTCGATAAGTGGTTATTGTAAAACTTCACGAGAAAAGAGCGGAATACAAGAGCGAGATAGAGAAGCAATATGTCCCATGGGCTATTTTTAGCCTCGTGGACATTAAAAATTCTTTCTATCTTTCTATATTTCTAAGTATACACAAATTGGAACATGGCAAGTTAGATTTAATCTGTAGGGAATTGAGAGCAGAGGCAATAACAAATCCAATTCTATCTAACCCAACTTATAACATATAATCGAGTTTAACAGTAAAATCCAAAATCAATTATTTTAAATAATGACAAGATCCAACACACTCCAAGAATAATATGATATTTTTATACTCACTGAACATGGCCAACAATAATCAAGTTTAACAGTAAAATCCAAAATCAGTTATCTTAAATAAAGACAAGATCCAACACACTCAAAGAATAATATGATTTTTTCATACTCACTGAACATGGCCAACAATTTTACAACTTACATGGTTTATCACAACTACTTTCCAATCCAAAGTCCTGAAGACCATCAAACTAGAATCAAATGGATGATACTCAAATTGTTTATGATGACACTTCTTGTTAATCATTGTAGTTTTTTTTTTAAGTTCCTTATCAATTTGGAGATATGCTAAGTGGTTGAGAATGTAAAAGGGGCCATTTTGGTTGCAGGAATAGAACTGGAAAATGAAATAGAATTACCATTGCCTGTGCCTAGTTTGTTTTTATTGCACGACAAAAGTGTTCCATAACCTATTCTAGTTTCACGCCCCTTTAAAACACTGAAAACACCCTTTCTCTCTAATTATATGGAAGAAATTATATGTACATGGTTATACTTAAATTTTTCCTTAAGTTTAAAAAATATAATAAATTAAAGTTTATGGGAGAATGACATGTATATCGTTTGCCTTAAATTTTATGGGAGAAATGAGATGTACATGGTTTTCCTTAAAGTTTGCCTTAAATTTATGGGAGAAATGACGTGTACATGGTTTTTCTTAAAGTTTTCTTTAAAGTTTATAGGAGAAATTACACAGAAATGACATGTCCATAGTCCCCAAAACACTTGCAAATGTCTTAAAGTTTAAGGAGAAATTACATACAAATGACATGTACATGGTTCCCAAAACACTAGCAAATTCCTTAAAATTTATGGGAGAAATGACATGTACATTTTTTTCCTTAAATTTTGCCTTGAGTTTATGGGAGAAAGCCTTGCGTTTATGGGATAAATGACATGTACATGGTTTGCCTTAAAGTTTTCCTTAATTTTTTTTGGAGAAATGACATCTATAAATGACATGCCTTAAATTTTTTCTTGCGTAGAGTTTAAAGGAGAAATGACATCTATAAATGAAATGCCTTCAATTTTTTCTTGCGTAGAGTTTAAAGGAGAAATGAAATGTACATGGTTTGCCTTAGACTTTGCCTTATATTTTATGGGACAAATGGCATATTTATGGGAGAAATGACATAGAAATGACATGCCTTTAATTTTTCCTTGAGTTTATGGGAGAAATGACACATGTACATGGTTTGCCTTAAAATTTGCCTTAAATTTTATGGGACAAATAACAGAGAAATTAAATGTACATGGTTCCCAAAACACTAGCAAATGGCTTAAGTTTTATGGGAAAATTACATGTACATGGTTATCCTTAAATTTTGCCTTGAGTTTATGGAAGAAGTGACATGTACATGGTTATCCTTAAAGTTATCCTTAAATTTTATGCGAAAAATGACATAGAAATGACATGTACATGGTTCCAAAAACACTACAAAATGCCTTAAAGTAAATTTTTCCTTAAAGCTTATGGGAGAAATGACATAGAAATGACATGTGCATGGTTCCAGAAACACTAGAAAATTCCTTAATGTTTATAGGAGAAATGGCATGTACATGGTTATCCTTAAAGTTTGCTTTTAGTTTATGGGAGAAATAGGAGAAATGACATATACATGGTTATCCTTAAAGTTTTCCTTATTGTTTATGGGATAAATGACATGTACATGGTTCCCAAAATGCTAGCAAATGCCTTGAATTTTATGGGAGAAATGACATGTACATGGTTTCCAAAAACACTAGCATTTTATTTAAAAATATATTAAAATAAAGTTTTTGGGAGAAATGACATTTACATGGTTGGCCTTAAATTTTATGGAAGAAATGACATGTACATGGTTTTCCTTAATGTTTACCTTGAGTTCAACAATGGAGTTATGTTGTCATCCAAGGATGAACATTAGTCTTGAAAACCAAGTATGCACATAAGTTTAAATTGGTATGCTTATTTATGAACTTAATTGAAATAAATATACTTCTAGAAATGAAAATATAATGATAGGTTTTGCAAGATGGATGTAGAGTAATGTTTAATATATGCATGTATGCATGTATGTTTGGTGCAACTATTTTTTGGATGTGAAAGTTGTATGAAGGATGAACATTAGCCAAGAAAACCAAGTATGTGCATAAGTTTAAATTGGTATGTTTATTTATGAATTTAATTGAAATAAATATGTTGCTAGAAATAAAAATATAATGGTAGGTTCTAAAAGATGGATGTAGATTAATGATTAATGCATGTATGCATATATGTTTGGTGGAGTTGTTGCGTGCATATGAAAGTTGTGTGAAGACAATTATCCTACACACGTAAATAAAAATACAATGATAGGTTTTACAAGATGGATGTAGACTAATGTTTAATATATGCATGTATGCATCTATGTCTGGTGGATTTCTTGTGTGCATGTGAAAGTTGTGTGAAGAAAATTATCCTGCACACTAGTATTATTCATGATAAGTTGTACAATATGGATGTGGACTAAATTTTAATATATATATGTATTTATGTATGTCTGGTGAAGCTGTTGTGTGCATGTGAAAGTTGTGTGAAGACAATTATCTTAAACACTAGTATTAATCATGATAGGTTCTACAAAATGGATGTAGTCTAATGCTAAATATATGCATGTATGCATGGATGTATCATGGAGTTGTTGGCATGAAATTAATGTTTAGCTAAAGTTTAATTGGTTTTCATTATAAATCATAACTTAATTGTCAAAATATCATCAGTTGAGATCTAACATTGAAATTTTTAACTTCACATCGGGACATAGTAATTTAGCCAACAATAGTAGATCATCATATGATTGATCTTTACCCTCAAAATAAGCTCAGACTATATTGATGAAAATTTGAATGTTGAGAATGTACGCTTTTTCTGACGAATACTACACATTAACAACAAAGGAAGATCACAGGGTAGGTGGAAATAAAAGCTGATATGTTTCTAGATTGTCTCGATGCCGCTCACATGGACTCTTTGTTACCCAAACATTTTTTTCCGGGGAGTGAATAAAGTTTAAGTCAAGATCAGGTAATCAATATAAATCTATATCTCAATAGATATCAGATCAATATTAATCTCAAGGCATATCCAAGTCTGCTAAAAAGAAAAAGGAATGAGAAAATTTTACATAATCTAAGTACTTCAGAAAATTTTCAAATGTTAAATATATTTCGAAAACAATATTTAACTGTATTAACCAAAACTAAAATAATTACATTATACCTTATCTAAATTGTTAACCAATTTACTATGATAAAAATTAATTTTAACCTCGTGACCATTAGATGAGGGTGATGATGTTGAGATTTAGTGGATCAATATTTCTCATGTTTCGGGTGTTGGATTTGGTGTTGCTCCAATGTTGTGGCCATGGAAACTCGTCTTCAACAACTATAGATCAGATTGATAATAACATTGGAAATCCAAGGAAGCCTCATGGAGAAGTGTTGAGTAATGGTTTACAGAATTCAATGATGATTAGAGGGTCCGCAACTCCTACAATGCCTTCTCCTCCCTCCAAATGCAGAGTTGAATATAGGTAAGTATCATAGGTTATGTTATTCCAATAATCTAATATAGTTAAACATTACCTAGTGTAAAACATACAGGGAATCAAAGCCCATTGAATATGATGTTACAATGATTCTATAGCTTATATAAAGAGGTTGAACACGTAACAACAGTAATGAAAGCTTCTATGATCCGATTAACTATAAACACAATAATGTATTATATGTAAGCATTACTTAGTGTAAAACAGACAGGGAATCGAAGCCCATTGAATATGAGATTACAATGACTCTATATCTTATATAAAGAATTTTAACAAGTAACAACATTTATGATAGCTTATATGATCAATGTAGATGTAATCTAATGTAATAGAATATAGGTAAACATTACCTAGCTTAAAACAGACATGGAATCAAATGCCATTGAATATAAGGCTACAATGACTCTATAGCTTATATAAAGATGTTGAACAAGTAAAAACAATTATGACAACTTGTATGATCATACTAGCTGTGAACACAATAATCTAATATAGGTAGACATTAGTTAGTGTAAAACAGACATGGAATCAAGGCCCATTGAATATGAGGTTACAATGACTCTATAGCTGATATAAAGAGGTTGAACAAGTAAAAACAGTTATGACAACTTCGATGATTAGACTAGCTATAAACAAAATAATATAATATAAGTAAAACATTAATTAGTGTAAAACAAATAGGGAATCAAAGCCCATTGAATATGAGGTTACAATGATTCTATAGCTTATATATAAAGAGGTTGAAAAATTAATGACAGTTATGGCAACTTCTATGATCAGACTAGTTGTAAACACGTAATAAGTGCAATGAATAGGTATAAGTAAGCTTATATAGCTAATGGTCGATATGTGATTAGTGTGAACCTTTTAGTCAGTATGAATTTATGCTTATGAAGTTCTTAGATACGATATAGTAACTCCCTGTATCATCATGATTTTAATCATACCTTATATGTTTCATAGAAAGTGTGATTAATTATGTCAATGCTTGCTGCTTATAACTTATCTACAGATGTATGCAGTTTAAGTTAGCAAATTGGTTAAGCTCTTACACTAGACTTATGATTAGAGAGCTAGAACAAAGAGGCTATAATTATGGTAATTGGTATCCCTAATTAACACCATATATTTAAAGTAATATGATAGTACATCTTGTTAGTTAGATGAAACAAATCATGTTCAAGATTTATGGAGAGAGTAGAAACTAAGACTATATCAGTATAAGTCACAGAAGTTATGTAACAAACTGTGTATCATACACATTTTCACAATTATCTACATAATTAAGCTTATAATAGTGATATGGGATATGATTACAAAACGAACTAGTAATGATTCTATAAATTTATCTTAACCACAACAAATTCTATGGGAAATTCTTAATGTAAGAGGATGCAAATAGTAGGTTTTTTCTTCTACCTAGAAATTCAGAGACAACGACACAGCGAGAGTGCAAGACGAGTAGATAGTGAGACAACAAGGCCACAACGAGCAGACAACAAGATGACAAGGCCGCAACTAGAAGACAATGAGATGACGAGGCCACAATGAGAAGACATTGAGAGGAAGAGGCCGTAGATCACCAAGGACATCGCCAAGGATGCAGATTAGAAATTACCCGCGAACAAAAAAAATAATATTTAAAAAACAATAAAAAATAATAACAAAAAATAACAAACCATAAACCATAAGCAAAGCATAACTTTCTCACCTTTTCTTTCTCCCTTCCTTGCCCCTGCTGCAATGCAGTAATACAAACAAAGTGATAGAGACAACAACAAAGTAGAAAATCGCAACAGTAGCTAACCGAATGGTAACAGATCCCAAAAGTGTCACAGTCTGGGGGCCTGTATATTTATAATAAAAAGTTTGGGCAAATTATTTCGAAAAGTTCGGTCGGACTATTATTTCAGTCGAATTTATTTTTCCACTTTTCCCATCTATGGCAAAAGACCTATTTACCCATGCCGTCAATACTTCGTCAATTTAAATGACATAATTAGCTCGACTGAACTTTTGGAAAAATGAAATTTCTAACCGTGTTTCTCACAAAAGTATAACCCACCTTCGCATTTTTACCCATATATATATATATATATATATCTTGAAAGGGTTGTTAGATATATGATGTAAAGTACATTAATTCCTATCTAATTATTTAGAATTTTCTTGTAATATTTAATTAATTATTTAGAGTTATAGATATCTATTAGTTATATTAGATATAATATCTTGAAAAGTGTCATTCTTTAGAAATTAAATTAGGAAATTAGCTAGGAGTAATGTTAGAAATGAATTAAATATAAGTGGACACTTGCAAATGGAATAATGGATCCATTACTAAATACATTTAGGACACAAGCTTATTTAAAGCTTGTTTCTCTCCTCTTCCTATTGTAAGAGAGTTGAGTGTGGGCACTTCTGATTACTCCCTAGGGTTAGGATGTCACTAATATTGAAGTATCTAGACCTACTAAGAGAGAACGTACTATAGCAGCTCTTCATTCACACGTGCCCAGGAAGGTTAGTGAGTGTAAGGTGCACCAGCTTTACCAACCAACTTCTCCTAAGTTATTTCTTTTTAGTTCTTTCTTTCTCAACTACTACCCTTCCTCATCCGTAGAGAGTGTTCTCCATATATATAGAGTTAGAGCTGTAGTCTGTAGAGTAATAACTACTTTTATCACCGTATCAAGGCTTTAATGATACAGATGATGTGAAGAGGAGATTCTTGCTCTACAAGCTTTTGGAAAACTCCATCAAAATGATCAATTGTTGTTTGGTATGAAAAAATTTCAGCCTTTTTTAAGGAAAAGAAAATTGAGATTTTTATTTTTATGTGGGGCTGATGTTTGGTTTCGATTTTAATCTTTATAAAATTATTTTCAATCCGTTTGTTCCTTTGAATTGGCTCTATAATCTATATGTGTTACTCTAAAGCATCTTTTGCAAATGAAAAATAATTAATTTTGTTTGGTTTTAGTCATAAAGAAGCTTCATCATTCAATATTAACCAGTGTTTCAATGATTGGTTTTTGGTTTTCCATCACCTTTTTTTTAATCACCAGTAATATACTAATCATAATGTCATAATGTGATTATTATGAAATACTTTTCATTATCAATATGTATAACAAAATTCTAAGATCAAACACCATTAATCACATTAAACATCATAAAAATGCAAAATATTTTATTTAAGTGACAAAAGTCTTGCATGACCAGTAAAAAATGTTCAAGATATATGTCATGCATCAGTAGAGGAAGTAGGAGCAGCATCTTCCACTTTTATAGTTGGCATATAATAATGGGTATTAGGAGTCCTTGAATATGAGTTTTTTTGAGGTTCTTTATGGGTGGAATTGAAATACTCCTATCAACTGGAGTGATCGATTGAACTAGCTATTAATTGGACCAAACATGTTGGTATATATGGAACATGAAATGCAAGTTATTAAGAGGAATTTTAAGGCAACACGGGACAAGCATAAGAGTTATGCAGATCAACAACGAGCATTTAAGGAGTTCCAGGTTGGGGAGCATGTATACTTGTGCATCAAGCCCAAGAGTAGCTCCTTGAGGATTGGGTCATCTGCCAAGTTGGAACCACGGTATTGTGGGCATTTTCATAGCCTTGAGAGGATTATATTACTATCCTACTGAATTGCACTACATATGACAGTGAAAGTCCATGATGTTTTCCAGGTTTCATTGCTTAATATATATTTCCAGGATGTTGATCATGTGATTGACGGGTATGTGTTACAGGTGGAACTAGATGGAAAAAAAATCTTCATTTCCAGAGATCATAAAGTATAAAGTAAAGTAATGAGTTCTTCATTGGCATTTGCAACATGAGTTATTATATATACATAAGAAAAGCATAAGAAAAGCATATGCATTTTGTTTACAAATGTATGAATTCCTTGTTTAGAAAACATGATGTTTAGTGTTATTTACATATTTCATGACCTTTAGAAATTCTCTATTATTAACCTCCATTCGCATGAACCTAAGCCACTAAGGACAGTCATAAGAATATGAATATGGCCTCATCATAGGACATCATTATACAACTTTCATATTTAGACCAACCCTTTCAAATTAATACATGGTTTGCAAATTTCCATGTGGCATAATCAAATAGTGAATTCTCTCCATGTATTATCGTTTTGACATATTGAATGATTCGCTTAGAATAATGAATTTTATTCTTAGTGTATGGCTTAACAGAATGTCAACATTATATGATAGGGATGGAAACAATTTTACACATTAACGACCATCTATTACTTTATGCAAATTCATTATCTATGGAATAACAACATCACCATTTCATGTGGGCCTTTAATATAAGATAGTTATATCTTGTTCTTTATATAAGAAAGATTATTCAAATAATTTGCGATATGCATGAAGTTACTCCCTAGTTTAGGTATTACACATTCTAAATAAGGGTTTCATTTCTTTTGAAGGTTTTACCAGTTTATATGAGACATGTATTTTCAACTAAGATCATATAGATACTTTCCTAGGGTATTTAGTTCATGATAGATAACTATAAAAGCTTGATCAATTATGTGCACCAAACACATCATATAATTTTATGTTATTAAATCCCACATATATTGTTATCATGGCCATCTTAACCCATTGTAAAACCTTTAGCATTAGAAAACCAAATTTTTTATTCATCGACATGAGTAAAAATTAATCATTCATCAATTAATGTACCTTAAAGGGATTTGTCATAAAATTGGCCTCATTTAACTAATAGATTAACATGATATATTAATGTAATTTTCTAATCATTAACACAGGCTCTTAATATTAAGTAGAAATTCGGTAATCCCTCATTAACACAACCATAACATTAAATTTCACTTTGCTAATATCGTCTTGATAGACAATTATAGTAGCTATAAGTAGTATTTTTTATTAAGGTGATGGAAGGCATATGATGTCATTGATTAAGATGGTGGATGGAAAATATGAAGTCATATTTTTGTTGATGCATCACTCGAGGGTTACTTCCACTATGAAGGACTTGAACATGGGGACTTGCTTGACGAGTAGCAATTTAATTTTCTAATCATTAACACATAATATTAAGTAGAAATTTAGTAATATCTCATTAATACAACCATACAACCATAGCGTTAAATTTCACTTTCTACTCTCCTCTTGATAGATAATTATATCATCTATAAGTAGTATTTTTTATTAAAGTGATGGAAGGAATATGATGTCATTGATTAATATGGTGATGGAAAATATGAATTCATCTTGTTGTTAATGCATCACTAGAGAATATTACTTCCACTACGAAGGACATGGAACATGGTGACATGTTTGACGGGTAGCAATGACAAGTCCAGGATTGTGATCCATTAAATCACCTCAAAGTTATCCATTAACAAAAGCAGGAATATCAAACAATTCTTATTAATTCTATGAAATGATGAATCGATATACATACAATGATGTTTATTATTGCGGATTATTATGATAATAGTCTACCCGCACAAAAAGAAAGAAATAGGGTCCACGAGCAACATCGATATGTATGCATAGAGGGAGTGGATCTGTGTGGTGTAAGAAATTGTCCTTGCTTCAAGAGCCAATTAATTTCCTGTTGCATTTAAAGGATTGAGTGTGAGCAGCTCCTGAATCGTTAAACCGACATCCTTTGACTTTGTTGTTAATATGATGTGTTGACGCGTGCTTTCGAACATCATTGGAGATCCCATAATTCCTAAGTAACTCTGCCTTATTGTTAGCCTCCTTTTATTTTGTAGGGAAACATCGAGGAGTTGGAGCATTGGCTCGACATAGAGGTGTATCTGGAGGGCACTTAGAATGTTCTCCTACTATTGACGCCCCTAACGGAAGATAAAAACTGCATTTAGGATTAGCAAGCACTAGAGAGGGATTAGCCTTCACTTGCTGCTCCTCCTTTGATTTTTCAAAGCAACATCCACAAGTTGGAGCATGTATTGGGCATTGAGGTGGAGCTCGAGGGCATGTAGACACTCCTCCTATTGTTGATGCCTCAACGAAAGAATGAACGTTACGATGGTGTGAAGGAGTTGGAAGATGGGGATTAGGTTTAGGGTTAGCAAGCACTAGTAGGGGGTTGTGATGATGTCCAGAAAGACCATCACCACCAAGCGATTGATCATTGCTTCTTTTATAAGGTCCTGGAAAGTGTTGGGTGGGTTGAGTTCCAGCAGCAACCACAAGTAAGGGGCCTGCTTTAAACGATAATGTCCACATAAGTAGGGCAACCAGTATAGCAGACACATTGTGTTGGGGAGGTATATTATTGTAGAGAAATGTAGATATATATTATTGTGTTGGGGAAGTATATATCTTTATGATGAAAAAATAATACTAGCAATTACACTATATGTTACAAAGGAAACAACATAAGATAATAGTATAAGAAAGAGTATTATTAACAGTTAAAATGTTACTTGCAACATTTTGAGAAAAAATCCTAGATGTGGTTAATATCGGAAAGCTTTAAAAATTTGAAACACTTTGAAAGCATAGAAATATTAATAGTTTTATTTCTCTACTTTGCAACATTTCGATTAAAAATCATGAATGTGGTTAATACCTGAAAGCTTAAAAAATTTGAAACTCTCTGAAACCATACAAAGATTAATATGTTATCAAATACAAAAAAAGGGAAAAATACAAAAAACTAGTAAATTGAAATCATAATGCATATGCGCCAAGAGTGTTGCACTCTTCACCATGTCATTGTAAATGTGGAATCTTAGTTTTTGCATGATTTTGTTTTACATCGTAAATTGAGAGCAGAGGCATTAGCAAATTCAATTCCATCTAGCCCAAATTCTAACATATAATAGAGTTTAACAGTAAAATCCAAAATCAATTATCTTAAATAAAGACAAGTTCCAAAATCAATTATCTTAATTAAATACATTGAGAATATTTCTAAAATGACTTTCATTATCTCAAGTAACATTAACATTCTCGGAGAGCACTATTGCCAAAAACAAAAACATAGATATTTTCTAATATAACAAATTTTCTATTAGGTCCTTCAATTATATTTATTTTTATCATTAGTATTTTTAGTTCCATTTCTTGAGCTTTACACAACTTCAACAAATTATTTATATAAAAATGAAATCCATTATGTTTATAATTTTAGGCCAAAGGGAGCACTCATAACTTTTTTTACATTGAATTACACTTTGAATCAAATATGGAGGAACACAAAAAAAAATATTGGTCTGTAACTAAATTACACCTAGAAACCATATGATGACCAAGCATAAAATCCATTACGAGTGAGCTTTGTGACTAAAATAAGGATAGAATGAAAGAAAATGACACTCGAAAGGGACTCGAAAAAACAATGGCCAACAATAGTGACAAAAAGTCGTTGCGTCGACATGTTTTTAAAACTGCAAAACCCAAGAACAAATGTGTGTTATTCTCAAAATGTGAATCTTCTTGATTCGAATGTTCAACATCTTTTCTCTTTACAAACTTATTTACTTACCAAGTGATGAGTGTGATGAGTCTCGTGGTGATTCAATAAAACTAGTTGTCAAAATAAGATCTCAGTCCAAACTACCACTATAGGAAGAGGTGCATGTTACCATTCTGCAACTAGTGATTCTCATTCTACACACAATAAATCTATTATTATTGATGGAATGTCCATATGAAATATTCCATGGATAAGAATACCTTCCTTATGGAATGGGAATAGTGATTACCCATATCCAAAGAAGAAAAGAAAGTTGGAAATCATTTTGCACATTATAAGGTAACTATCAAGCCATTGGTATCCATATCAGTATTGGTCTATAGGAATTAGAAAGTAAAATTTGATAATAAGACTTCTCTAAGTAAATCAATCGATACCTCAAAAAGTAAGAAACGGATCCAAACCAACACAGTTTCATGGAATCCAAACTAAAACATTATATACTTAGAAATCATACCTAGAAAAGTGAGAAATGGATCAAGGCCATCACAAGTTTAGTGCTTATGAAACAAAACCAATATATATGTTAGTTGCACTACTAGAGTTCATTAAAACACAAGATACCCCTCTTGAATTTCTGAACCCGTTTTTATGATTATTGGTTGTAGCTTCGGTCCAATGAACAAAAATATCTAGACAATTAGGTAATCTAATTGTGATAAGACTTAGGAAGTTATTTAGAGATCCTTCCAAAACCATTAATTCATAACATCAATAATTTTAAGCACTTACAACTATAAGTAGAAAAGATACCCAAAATTACATGTTCCACCCTACTCACAGATAAATGCATTCCATCACAAAACATAAGTTACCTCGATGGCTACAAGAATGGAGAAACCTAGGAGGGAGTGTAATATTCCCAATTAGCAACAACTAATTGGAAATATTAATTTTGATCAATTTTTCCTTATATTATTAAATTATAAATAAAAGTGAGTAGAGGGGGACATAACTCACTCTAAAAATAAAGTTCACTCCCTAGTAGACACAACGTTGTAACTTAAGTGAGCCAGGGGGGGGGGGGGGGATAGACCACGTAGAGAGGGGAACCATGTATGCTCTAGAAGCTTTTGTGTAGATAAGGATGAGCACGTGGCAAGAGAGGGAGGCTTCGTTGGGGTTTTGGAGGGAAAGCAACGTTATAAAATGGGAGGATCCTTCTCATTTCATTCATTCTTGAGTTGATGATTTTGGAGTGAGACATTTGTCTTCTTGAGCATGCTAGTTGTTTAGCTTGTCTGCAGCATTGTTTAGTGCATTGAGTGTCTCCGGTCAGAGATCTCACCCTTAGCCACGAGGGACTTCGAGTGCCTGCTCAGGAAAGGTTAGTTTTTCAGCATTTTGCGAGTTTTTTCATTGTTTGGGTTTGTTGCGGAGCTGGAGCTTATAGAGATTGCGCAGTCACTGGGAGAGAGGATGCAGTCCATTGTGGAGGATCTTTGGATTGAGGTTTTTGCAGGTGATTTTGCCAGGTTTTTGAGCAGAGGATCAGCCTTTTCCCATCGGAGGTTTTTGGTGGAGTTTGTGGCATTATTTCAGCTGTTTCTGTCTAGCCACTGCGCAGTGCCTTGGAGGCCAGTGTAATTCTCTAGGGAGGTAGTTTCTGGTGGTTTCTGGGGTTGGACATTCTTGGAATAGTTTTTGGATCTTGTCTTGGTTGCCGAGGAGAGGAGGTTTGCCGATTTTTAGCTTATTCCAGCAAGGGGATCAGCCCCTAGTTTTCTGTCCATTCCAGCAGTAGCAGCTACACGGCAGTTTTCAGTAGCTAGGATGCAGTTCCTAGAGCAGGCATTTTCGGTATTCTCTGAGAGTGTTTTCTCACTTTCCTTGTGCAATATTAGCCTATTTTACTCCATTACATTTCTCAGATTAATAAAATGGCTCAGCATTTCTTCTCTATGTTTTTTGGATGAGTTGTCGTAGTTGCCGTATTCTCTTTCTATTGTGTGTCTATTATTGTTTTTGAGCGCTCTAGTTCTATACCACTTGGTGTGTTTATATTTCACTCCTAGATAGAGTCTGGAAAGGGCTAGGTAGCCTCCAGATCTCATCCTCTTTTAGAGGCGACATATCCGGTAAATTCCCTCCCAGTCAATCTCTAGTTGGAGTTTGCCGTGTTTTTGAGATATCCCTGAAAACGAGATATTACAGTGGTATCAAAGCATAGATCTAGCTCAGTATGTGGAGCTAGTAGTCTATGACACTGGGGGAGAAGCCCTAAATCTGCTATAGAGGTAGGAAGTACAGAGATATTGAGCATAGGTTGGAGAACACCTACGGAGAGGAGGAGCCTGTGGTAGACACAGAACATGAGGAGCCCGTGATAGAAACAAAGTAGGAGGAGTCGATGGCAGGTGATGATGATGCGAAGAGATTTGGGGAGATGCTCGTCAAATCCGTACAGGATCTGTCGAGGCAGATTGACGTGATGGGTCAGAGATTCACCATTGTGGAGGCTAGACAGCGTGAAACCCCAAGGGGTTTCCAGATTGGCGTAGGATTAGGCACATCCCACCATTTGCTGGAGCATGATGCCACTCAGCATATGGCATCACATACACCCTCACGTTCCACTATGCCCACTTTCCTGGGTGCAAACATAGGGGCAGGAGCACAACAGGAGTTAGAGCCTAGACACATGGGTGATTATTTCACCGAGTATCAGGCATATGGGCAGGAGTTCAGGGATACCCTTCCATTCAAAGATTTTGTTCAGCTCCAGTGGGATAGCAAACCCTGCAACTTTCACAGAGGGAACAGACACTCACATGACAGGGGTTTACAGCGCACAATGGGAAGATTCCATTTAGTGACATTTGATGGGTCACCCAAGCATTTGGAAAAAGCTTGGGTGGAGAAGTTGGATATCTCTTTCCAGCTTGACCGAGTATTGGAGGGGGAAACCATAAAAATGGTTACCTCGCACTTGGAGGATGATGGCACACAGGATTGTAGGGAGTTCGAGGATACACCTAGTGTGACACAGGACTCACCCTCATTGGAGATCTCCTTGACTGTGTCGGTTTATATCATAGGGGAGAAGGTAGAACCTACCCCAGTAGAGCCATCCATTAAGGGGATGACCGGAGTTGTGTCCAAGTCTTCGGGTGGTAGCAGCACATGACAGATGGGTGAGGTGTCAAGAGATGTATCCACCTTCGATGAGGCACTAGGAGATACAAAGGTAATGGATGATGGTCGTAGACAGTGGTATCATCCACTTCGGGCAGACCTTATAGTTTTGAAAGGGAAGGCCACGTCAGTACGGGAGGCCATTTTGTTGCAGGACAAGGAGTTGGAGGGCATGAGAGTGGTTTGTGCCGAGTCAGCAGCCAAGTTGGCCCGCATTGGGGAATAGCTAGATTCCCTGATGGTACAACCAGAGGGCACATTGGAGCGTCAGATCATTCCCCTTCAGGCATGCATGGATGGGAATAGCAGCGTTGTTGGGTCACCTCTTCCCATTGGAGAGAGAGATGGATTCACCTAGTTAGACCTCATACGTTGACTTGGTTAGTAGGATGAGACGATCGAAGTTGCACAGTGTGCAGCATCCACTTGTCGAGGTTGGATGGCGAGATATTTTGAGTTGGTACTCGGTGGAGTGAGTTATGGACATAGTGGTGGACCTGGGTGTATATCAACAGGAATTCCCAGGTGTTGGGCATACAGGAACCCTAGATTGGCATTGGGATCTAGGCGTGATCACCTATCATTTCCCAAGCAGGTCGGTTGACTATGTCTTGGAGAGTACAGTTGGCCTAGCAGTCGAGCATGCGCATTCGCTAAGGGAGTTTCGGTCAACTCCAATGGCCAACCAGTTTATGGACAGACTCCGTAGGTTATCTTGGTATGACACTTATACACGGGATCACGGGGTGGTCAACATACCTTGGCAGGAGATTGTCGGAGGACGTGGCATTGGCAAGCCATGAGATGGCACCTTGTATGGGGCCAAGGATTCTTCATCTTTGTGTGGGGCACAGAGGACACAGTGGAGCCAAGTAATGCCGGTAACACTACTAACACATAGGGATATTCACTTCTCAGACCCCTCAAGGAGGGTTTGGAGTGATGATCCATTCATCGGTGGGTATAGTGATGCGATGCTGGAGACGATGATACCGATTGGGGGTAGTCTCACATGTAGAGGCACAGCTCTAGGTCATCACATCCATGGATGTGTGGGAGCTTCTATCATTGAGCAGTGGACTACCGGTGGACATAGAGTTACATGGTGGTGTATCGTAGTGTGTGGGACTACATTGTGGAGTAGGGGTGTCCTACATCACATTGAGAGCACACAAGGAGTGACCGATGCCTGGACATAGTCAAGGCACGAGACGGTATAGGGTGGTACAGCAGTAGCATGGGGTATCTAGCAGTATACAGGGGTATGGATCAGTGTGAAGTGGCATGTCGAGGAGTACAGGGATGATCAATGGTATGTGAGGCCATATAGTGCTGCACAACAGGGTCTTAGAGCATTGCCTCCAGGGAGACTCATGGACAGGGACACCAGGCTTACCTCTGGGGGTATTTCAACCAGGATCGATGGGGAGACAGATGAGCGATACTTGACGGTATCTGTGGGGACTCACGCACCTGACCCTTTTCTACATCACTCACGGGCACAATTGATTTTTTTGTTGTCTTTTGGCACCTTGGGCATGAGCAGCGGGGTACGTGAGGCTCACCCAAGATATTTGGACCACACTCAGCACACTAGGGGAGAGAATTCTCAGCAGTGGCACTGGGTCAGGGCACTAGTTGACAACCATAGGTTAGGGGATGAGATGATCCTCTGCAGGTGTGGCACATCAGTCATCACTGAGCCTACACTTGGGGAGCAGGTCATGAGGGAGACATGCGTCATTTTTCCCTCAGGGCATGTCGAGATCATGCATGAGCAGAGGATACTGGGTGCAGCAGAGGTAGCATCCCAGTATGTGTTTGGGATCTAGACGTTGTATCAACACTTTATCGAGAGGGTGGATGGCATATTCATGTGGAAAAGGTAGAACAAGATGACATTCCTTCTGTATGCTAGGGTGAGGACTCTTTTTCATATGAGTCCATAGGATCAGTTGAGGATGATCCTGGGGAGCGAGAGAAGTCATGGAGAGATGGTTACAGTAGACCGGAGCTCCATTCCAGTGTCCAGGGTGACGAGTCAAGAGACTCTGCGGGAGATACTCTGGGTGAAGAGTCACTTGTGACGATTCAGCTAGAGCAGCAGGTGATGGAGCCTGAGTCGACAGAGGAGGACACTATTCAGAACTGGCATGATATTCCTTTGGGGGAGAGCCAGATGGGTGCCCAAGTTGAGCCGATGAGGGATATGCGGCTAACATTGCAGTCAGCCATTGAGATGGGGCAGTCAGATGCACTGACATCCAGTACGGTGACAGCAATTGCAGATCCATAAACTCTAGAGGCTTTGGAGGTTGATGGGATTGTTCTGCAGGGGGCTAGTAAATAGTGGGAGCATGAAATTCCTAATCAAGAGTGGGAGGAGTTGTTGGATATGGTGGAGCATCCATCTGTGGGTCGACACAGGGATGAGGCACAGATAGATGTACATGAAGTCAGTAGAGTTGCAGTATTTTTAGTGGGTAGCACTCTCCAAGAGTACATTGATGGATCTTGCAGCATATCTTGCCCACTTTGGCCCATTATAGAGAGAGGGGCTTCCTTCTACAGGAAGCTTTCATTGGTAAATAGGGTATAGTAGTGGGAGTTGATTACGGGCTGGCGGCAACACTCCAGGAATGTTCCATATGCAGTTGTTGTTGCTACATCGATTTCTTCTTCCAGGATGGACTAGTAGGAGATCATGAGTTGGTACCCTCTTGATGGTACGGTATTCTTCGTAGGGAGCACAGCGGAGCAGGGGCCCTTGGACATAGTAGATGTTACAGTTTCCAGATGGCAGGGGGGCACAGGTCGTCATTTCTTCAGCACTCAATCCCGGTTTCCACAAAGCATGATCAGTGTGGGATTTAGTCATGACTTGGATTGGAGAGAGGTGATGAGTTGGTACACAGCTGATGGGATATCTTACACAGTCACAGATACAGCGCATCATGGGTCATGGTCTTCACGTCTTAAAGCATCAGTCATAGCCATAGGCAGTGTGCAGTTCGAGCTGTGGGACTTGGGCAATTATTGGCGAGGGTGGCGATGGGATCCGGGAGGACTGTTGGTTGGTTGGTACCAGGAGAGATCAGTTTGGGATCCTGGCATTGAGAGATCCATTCATATCAGGGTCATGCAGGGGCCAGGGAGGTTTTAGTGGCACATCTGGGACGCAGGCACATTTTGCAGTGTCAGTGGGGAGCATCAGATAGAGAGGAGGCTGGTTCAGGCATTGCTTGACGACAAGCAATTTTTGGCGGGGAAATATTAATTTTGATCGATTTTTCCTTATATAATTAAATTATAAATAAAAGTGAGTAGAGGGGGACATAACTCACTCTAAAAATAAAGTTCACTCTCTAGTAGACACAACATTGTAACTTAAGTGAGCCAAGGGGGGGGGGGGTTTGCAAGATACCACGTAGAGAGGGGACCCATGTAGAGAGGGTCATGCAGGGGTCATGAGGGGTCACTGGGAGAGAGGATGCAGTCCATTGTGGAGGGGCTTCGGATTGGGTTTTCTACAGGTGATTTCTTCGGGTTTTTGAGCAGAGGCTCAGCCTTTGCCCATCAGAGGTTTTTGGTGGAGTTTGTGGTAGTATTTCAGTTGTTTCTGTCTAGCCACTGCACAGTGCCTTGGAGGCTAGCGTAATTCACTGGGGAGGTAGTTTCTGGTGGTTTCTGGTGTTGGAAATTCTTAGAATGGTTTTTTGATCTTCGCGGTTGCCGAGAGGAGGGTTTTGCGATTTTTCGACTTATTTTTCTGGAGATGCCCTGGATGGGTCCCTCTAGGTAGCAGTGGTGGTTTCAAAGGCGGCTAGGACGCAGTTCCTAGAGCAGCCATTTCCGATATTCTCTGAGAGTGTTTTCTCAGTTCCCTTGTGTAATATTAGCCTATTGTACTCCATTACATTTCTCACATTAATAAAATGGCTCAGCATTTCTTCTTTATGTTTTCTGGATGAGTTGTCGTAGTTGCCGTAGTTGTCGTATTCTCTTTCTATTGTGTGTCTATTATTGTTTTTGAGCGCTCTAGTTCTATACCACTTGGTGTGTTTATCTTTTTCTCCTAGACAGAGTCTGGAAAGGGCCAGGTAGCCTTCGGATCTCATCCTCTTTTAGAGGCGACATATCTGGTAAATTCCCTCCCATTCAATCTTTGGTTGGAGTTTGCCGCGTTTTTGAGATATCCCCGAAAATGGGATATTACAGGGAGAGATAGCATAATAAATAATTGCTATACAAATTGATAAGAAAAAAGGCCAAAAAAAAAACCCAAATGGTGGACTACAGATAAAGAGTGAATGTTACTGAAAGCGAGGGTCCGAGCGTTTCAAGAGAAAAAAATAACGTAACCATATGCCAAGGCTATAAGAAAACCCATAATTATTAATGAAGACCTTTTTTTATGATTAGATATTTATGAACCTAATTCCAATCACCCTGTTGAAGTTGTTATTGCAATACATCTTGATATATTTATGGAAATGAAAATGACAACATGAAGCTAAATGAAATTTGAAGTGATGGATGCTTGCAAAAATGAAGCCATGGCACAAGGTGAGGTAAAGAACTGTATTTATTGAGAAAAAGAATTGTTGAAAGAATCAAACCTGCCAATTTATAGAAATTTAAAGCTAAAACATAAATAATGAATATATGCAAAAGGAAAAATTATAAATATGACATTCCCTGGAAACTATTACAACCAACAGTTGAATTCAAACAACTTACTCCAGTGACACGTTATTTTAAACATGGTGTTTCTAAATATTTTGGAATCTTGAGGCACCTTGGAAAGCAATTGAAATGCACTAAATTCGTTTTATTACATGCATTCTTTAGGCATGGAGTTTCAATACCATGAATTCAATTTTTTTCATAAGTACCTAAGTATGGGAACTAAAATGATTTCTTACGAATAAATTTTGATGGGTTAGTATAAACCTTGCAAGAGTTGGTTCAACGAAGAAGCAAACAAATGATACTTGATCTTGGAAACAATTTTCAATAGTAATTCTTACTTGGAATTTCAACACTTTTAGTTTAAAAATATTTCAAAAATATTTAAATTGGTAAGAAACTATACCATTGAAACTTCCACTTTGAGAACTCTTCCATCTTTGTTAAATTTTAAAGGACTTTGATTTTTGGGAAATTATGTATTAAAATTTTGCTGAAAATAAACAAAATAAAAAAAACTTCCTAAAAAAATCTAATGAAGTGGATGAGACTTCAATTAATTAATCTATTAAATGTCCTCAACTTTTTTGATCTGAAGAAGTAAAAGACTTCAATGAAATGGATAATGACAAAAATTAGTTGGAGAGTAATCAATTTTCTCTTTGAAAGTTTATCAATGGCATTCTTTCAATGGACTACTAAAAATTTTGCATGGGTCATATCTTGATGAAGGAAAATACTTTAATTAATTTCATTGACATTGTTAAACAAGGAGAGTTGCAAAGCAACAAGCCCCTATCTTTTAGAGAGTCGTTTTCAACAAGTAACCAAATTTGAGTTAAGTTTGTATTACAATTTCAGTTTGTTGTAATAAAATTTAACAAAATTGTCCATTAAAATTTAGTCTGCAATTGTAGATGTCATCATTGTTAAATGTATAGGTAGAAAATGAATATTATAGAGTGGGAAAATCTAGAAATTGGAATCATCTTCAACAAGTAACCAAATTTGAGTTAATTTTGTATTACATTTTCAATTTTTTGTAATAAAATTTAAGAAAATTGTCCTTCAGAATTCAGTCTGCAATTATAGATGCTAGCACTGTTAAATGTACATGTACAAAATGAACATTATAGAGTGGGAAAATCTAGAAACTGCTCATCAGATGTACAATAAAATTATGTTATTGGAGTACTACATGATTGGTTGAGGCAATCGTAGATAGTACAAGTATTAAAAATAAATAGTACTATATATTTTCCTCTTAGAAGAGAAGAGATTCATCTTTAATAGTAGAAAATATGTTAATTTTAACCAAACTAGTGCAGAATAATAGAGTGCAAAATACCACCATGATGCACCTTCAAAAACATGCTTCAGGAAGACTAATGTATCACACTGACCTGTAATAATTCATAGCCTTGTTAACATTGAAGATTGTGATCAAAGAGGAAAAGGACGAGGTATTGATAGCAAATCCCTGCACACATTACCTACACTGAAGGAATAAGAAGAAAATAAACATATATAAGTGAACTAAATTTCAGTGCAGTGTACATGATTCTAAATTAAAAACAATGAAATAGTAGATATTACCTACTATAGGTACGCAAGATGAGGTGCCTACTCCTCGAATTTGAAGAGGGGAAACTAAGAGAGTTAGTCACAAGAAAAAAACTTGTTTTAAGGTCAGTATTATCATGATGGAAGAGAAAATATTAAATATCAAATACAATACAGTTAAGGGTTTATAATCACCTCACAAGAACAAATAAATATTCTTTCGAGAAGACTTGATAGAAAATATTTCACAGAGAAGGATCATGCCACTCTAGGCACGACATGCATGTGCAAAGGAATATGATCACTAGAAAAAAAAAGGATAACACACAGAGTTAATAGATATTTGGAAGAGAAATCTCATCTTTCCAAAACTGACACAATTACGAATCCAAGCTACTATAAGATGCACTAACAATGACATACCCAACCAGACTCTTAATGCCAAACAAGCGTGGAACCCAGAAAAAATAATAAGTTGAAGTTAAAAAGGGATGATCAGCTTCTGTTACATGTAGATGACCTAAAATGAATTAAAACACATGGATTCTATGAAATCACATAAACTAGTGGTACGATTGGAAATCCGGTTGTACTTACAATAATGGAATGAACACAACGATAGTAGCTACCTGTTATTGTTCTGAATCGCTCTTGTCCTGTACTATCCCACTGTAATCAAACAACTTACTAAAAAAGTATGCCATAAATATCTCTATTACCATTAGCACAAAAAGCACAAAGCCCTGATATAAAGCCTCGATATAAAGCCCAAGAGTACTTATATTAAAGGTGCCTTGATATATTGTCCCAAAGTATTACTCTTCTGAGATTATTGTCAGAAAGGAAAGGAAAATTTATCATTTGTCCCAAGTGCTCCACTCCATTGAGTGATTCAATGAAAAGAAGGTGAAAAATATAAAATAATAAAAACTATGAAAAAATAATTTGTCGATACATGGTTGTAACGTTTTATAAATTTTTATTTAGGAAATATAATTTAAAAAAAATCATGGTATTTATGGAATGCAACACATGTAACTGACATTCCAATGACCAGCTAACTTGTATGCTATTCCAACAAGACCCACCGAACAACTTATGGGAATTAACGAAGGGGGTGTTTTGCGGTAATATATGAAGGGGATTACCCCATTAGGTTGTCCGAAATTGATCGAGGTTGGCTGACGTTAAGGTGGGGTCTCTAAAGTAGCGATTAGGTATATTACCGCCATATAAGTAGTTCCACAAACGATCTTTCTCCTCTGCTCTCCCAATTAGGAAAAATTCAACACAAAATGAAAGAGACACGTAGGTTTATTTTAGATAAAATTTTGTAGGCTTGCTTTTCCTCTAAGTTCAATTTATTTAATAATCTGGCTGAGGATTTTCATATGTGGTTATGATTTAATAGTTCCTACAATTCCTGAGTTCAACGGTGAATACCAAAGGATTTACATAGGTGGTCATGCTTTGATAGTGCCTGCAATTCCCGATTTCAAATGTGAATATAAAATGAAGGACTATTCCAATTTTCATATGTGGTTATGCTTTGATAGTTACTACAATTCCTCAATTAAAATTTTAATATCAAAGGAAGGGTTATTCGAGGGACACTCAGGACTCTCAAGTTTATTTGAGATAAACCTTTTGTAACTCTTCCTTTCCTCTTAGTTCAATTTATTTAGTAATATTGCCTAGGTTTTCCATATGTGGTTGTTTCGATGATTTGGTAGCACTTTGGTAGTGCCTATGTGGTTATATATATCTTCACACGCTGATCACTAATCTAACTGGTTTTTATCAGTTAACTTCTCACAATGCATCGCAGGCAACCTTGTTTTGTACAATATCCTCTCTTCCTTTGAGGGTTGACCTCCATCAACCCTGGAAATCCAGGTTCACTCTGATCAGAATTTACACGTTGTCCTTTGCAGTTGCTAGTAAGCCATTACATGCTTATGCCTGTGTCCTTTTTGGCCGATACCTGCCAAATCTATCCACTGTCAAGTAGTGAGACCATTTTCACTCTCACCACAGTTTAACATCTAGACTAATCATATATTCAGCTTGCACCAGTGGCAAAGTGAATAAAAATAATTTAAATAAGAATATATATGTAAAAGAAAATTGGATATATGTTAAATCATACCTTCAGTTTCCAACATCAGAAAAATTATCTAGCACAATAGTGTCTAAATAGGATTATTTATGTAAAACCATACCTTCATATTATTTCCTCTGAGTTATAAAAATTTAACTGAGAAAGTTGGGATAAGAGAAAATAAACCATGAGCAGAAGATGAGAATAGTCCGGGAGCAAAGAAGGGAAACATAAACAAGGAAGAAGGTAAGGAGGGACAATGAAAAAACACGTAATAGGGTTGTTAGATAGCGCATGAGGGACAAGATTTAGCATCAATTCCAAACATGTTGAAGAACATAGCATGGTGTACAATATTTACAATACAAAATCTGTGTTCCCAAAATCAAAATCATCTAAACAATGTAGGTGTTACTCACCCTGCCTTGTCATTTTATATATTTCATAATTAGATTGAATATAAATTTCAAAGAGATATCAATAGAAAAACATGGCCTAGAGTGGGAGAAAACAACTCACTATTTTTCCCACTGATGGGTTGTATAATTTGTGACTGATGTTGTAGCTGAAGCTGAAGCTGATATCCATGAACGTCTCCACCAACGAAGCTTGATACCCTGTGAAAGAAATGTTCTTGTTTCCTCAACCTGTGTGAAATAAATGTTCTTGTTTCCTCAACTTGTTGCAGAACAATGAAAACATTAATGTATGACATATGTATGACATCTGTTAGCCTTGCAAGTAGAGCGGTGGTAGCATAGCAAAAAAGCGGTGGTGGAAAATGTATGTTTTGAGAGTAATGCAACTGTGAATTATGATCACTCTGCTAGCATTTCATACTGCTAAAAATAATGCTAACATTAGTTTCACAGCTCCAAAATATGAATGACTAAAAGCAAGATACTATACAATTTTCGTCTCTTCGCCTCGGGAAGAGGAAAAAACCGTAAAAAAAAGTAAAATATAGTTTTTGGAGCACATAGTACACAACTAGATAAAAACTAACTAAATATTAACATTAAATAATGCTATGTCATATATTTCTATCACTATAGTCCCATGCCATATGACAAGGACTAATAAATTAGTGAGAAACAAAACAATTCTCTCCCATATAGTAGATCAAAGAAATTATTTCAACCGGTTATTAATTTTTTTTAAATGAGAAACATAATTTCTTAATTAACATCTTTCAATTTTTAAAGCAAGGAAACTTGTGATTTTTTAAGTGTTTTCCCATCAAAATTGGATGACACATTTTTTATCAAATAATAAAACTTTATCATTTAAATTAAATAAAATTTTGGTTATCATTTGAAATTTTAGTTATTTGTTCCAATGTTATTTCTTCAGTGTTTTTTCCACTTATAATTGGTTAATCGAGCTTAGAAAAGATATTTTTTAGACGTCATATGGTCAATTGATTAACGTATTGAATTGAATTCAAATTAATTGTAACGTGGACCATTGACATATGCTTTGTTCGTAGAGGAGACGACTTAAGAAATTTGGGGGTTGAATGCATGCACATAGGGATGAATAGTATTGTGTGACTAGATTGGGATGTTTTACTTAATGCTTTGAGACCGTTTGATACATCTCGAGTATCAAAATGACTTCCACGTGTGGAAAGGAAAATGAGAAATATATATTTCTAAGTATACACAAATTGGAACATGGAAATTCAGATTTAATCCGTAAGTAAAAGTAGATGTATATTATTGTGTTCGGGAGGTATATATGTTTATTCATCATTAGAAGCATTTTCAATATAGGGTGATTGAAAAAATAATACTACCAATTTCACCATATGTTGGAAAGGAAACATTGTAAGGCAATAGTATAAGAAAGAGTAGTATCAATAGTGAAAGTGTCACTTGCAACATGTGGAGCAAAAATTATGGATGTGGCTAGTACTGGAAAGATTCAAAGATTTGAAACATTGTGAAAGCATAAAAAATATTAAGAAATTTATTTCTCTAATGTCAAATATAAAAAAAACAAAAATACAAAAAACGACTAAATTGAAACCATAGTGCATATCGGACAATAGTGTTGTGGTGTTCACCATGTCATTGTAAAGGTGGAATCTTAGTTTTTGCAGGATTTTGTTTTGCATCGTAAATTGAGAGCAAAGGTAGCATTAGCAAATTCAATTCCATCTAACCCAACTTATAACATATAATAGAGTTTAACAATAAAATCCAAACCAATTATCTTAAATAAAGACATTGAGAAAATTTCTAAAATGAATTTCAATATCACAAGTAACATGGAAATAGTGAGAGATCACTATTTCCAAAAATAGAAACATAAACTTTTTCTAATATAAAAATAAATTTTGAGTGTATAGGAGAAATATTTTTATTAGGTCCTTCAATTTTTATTTTTTTTTGATGATTAGTATTTTTAGTTCCATTTCTTTAGTTTTACACAACTTCAACAAATTCTTCATGAAAAAATAAAATCCATTATGTTTATATTTTTAGGCCAAATGGAGCACTAACAATTTTTTTTACATTGAGTTACACTTTGAAACAAATATGGAGGAACATAAAAAAAATATTTCCCTCTAATTAAATTACACCAAGAAACCATATCATGACCAAGCATGCAATCCATTTCTAATGAATTTTGTGATTAAATTAAGCATAGAATGAAAGATTCTGACACTTGAAAGGGACTCAAGAAAAACAATGGCCAACCATAGTGACAAAAATTCGTTGCATTGATATGTTTTTGAACCTGCAAAACCAACGAAAAAATGTGAATTATTCTCAAAATGTGAATCCAGAAAATGTGAATTTGCTTGATTCGAATGTTCAACATATTTTCTCTTTACAAATTTATTCACCTATGAAGTGATGAGTCTGATGAGTCTGGTGGTGATTCCATAAAACTAGTTTTGAAAATAAGGTCTGAATCCAAACTACCACTACACGAAGAGGTGCAACAGTTACCATTCTACAACCAATGATTCTCATTCTACACATAATAAATGTATTAGTATTGATGGATTTTTCATATTCCATGGACAAGAATACATTCCTTATGGAATGGGAATAGTGATTATCCATATCCACGATAAAAAAAAGCAAGCTGGAAATCATTTCACATATTATAAGGTAGCTATCAAGCCATATATATCAGTATTGGTATATAGGAATTAGGAAGAAAATTTTGATAAGAATACTTCTCTAAGTAAATGAATGGATACCTGGAAAAGTGAGAAAATGATCAAGAATAACAAGAGTTTAGGGCATCATATCTAAAACTATACATAATTAGAGTTGATACCTAGAAAAGTGCGAAATGGATCAAGGACAACACAATTTTTGGGTTTCTGAAAAAAAAACCAATATATATGTTAGCTGCACTACTTGATGTTGTTAAACCACAAGACACCCCTCTTGAATTTTTGAATCCAATTGTATGATTATTATTTTTATCTTTGGTCCAATGAACAAAAATATCTACATAATTAGGTAATCAAGTTGTGATAAGACTTGCGAAGTCATTTAGAGATCCTTCCAAAACCATTAATTCATAACATCAATAATTAACTTTTATTAATTTTTAAGAACTTACAATTATAGGTAGAAAGGATATCCAAAATGACATGTTCCACCTTGCTCATAGATAAATGCATTCCATCATAAAACATAAGTTACCCCGATGGCTACAACAATGGAGAAACCTAGGAGGCAGAGATAGCACAATAAATACTTGTTATATACACTGTTAAGAAAAAAGGCCAAAAAAAATCCCAAATGGGGGACTAAAAATAAAGGGTGAATGTTACTAAAGTTCAAGCTCGATGAGTTCCAAGAGAAAAAAATAACCTATCCATATGACAAGGCTAAAATAAAACCCATAATTATTAATGAAGATCATTTTTTTTATGATTAGATCTTTATAAACCTAATTCCAATAACCTCTTGAAGTCATCATTGCAATACATCTTGATATACTTATGAAAATAAAACTGACAATATGAATCTAAAAGAAATTTAAAGTGATGGATGCTTACAACAATGAAGCCATGTGCAAGGTTAGGTAATCAACTTTATTTAATGAGAAAAAGAATTGTTGAAAGAAGAAAACCTTAAAATTTACAGAAAGTTAATTCTGAAATAGAAAGAAATGAATATATGTAAAAGGACAATTTATAAATACGACATTCCCTGGAAACTCTTACAACCTACAATTGAATACAAACTACTTAATCGAGAAGCACATTATTTTAAATACGGTGTTTCTATTTTTTTTGGAATCTTGAGGGATATTGGCAAGAAATCAAAATGCCTTGAATTCATTTTATTAGTAAGTATATGTAAAAGGAAAATTTTTTAAATACGACATTCTCTGGAAACTCTTACAACCTACAGTTGAATACAAACTACTTAATCCATAAACACATCATTTTAAATATGGTGTTTCTAATTTTTTTGGAATCTTGATGGATATTTGCAAGCAATTGAAATTCCCTGAATAAATTTTATTGCATGTATTCATCAGGGATATTGGCAAGCAGTTTAAATACCATGAAATCAATTTATTTCATAAGTACCTAAGTAGGGAACTCAAATAATTTCTTAGCATTGAATTTTGATGGGTTAGTATAAATGTTGTAAGAGATGATTGAACCATGAAGCAAACAAAATGCTACTTGAACTTGGAAACAATTTTCAATAATAAATTCTTCTTTGAATTTCAACACTTTTAGTTTTAAAAAATTTCAAATATATTTAAATAGGTAAGAAACTATACCATTTAAACTCCAGAAATACCATACAATTCAAACTTCCACTTTGAGAACACTTCCATCTTTGTTAAATTTTAAAGGACTTAGAATTTTGGGAAATTCTCTACTAAATTTTTTCTCAAAATAAACAAAATAAAAAAACTTCGTAAAAAACTTTAATGAAGTGGATGAGACTTAAATTAATTAATCTATTAAATGTCTACAAAGTTTTTTTATGTAAGAAGTAAAAGACTTCAATAACATGGATAATTAACCATTAATTCATAACATCAATAATTAAATTTTATTAATTTTTAAGAACTTACAATTATAGGTAGAAAGGATATCCAAAATTACATTTTCCACCTTGCTCATACATAAATGCATTCCATCATAAAACATAAGTTACCCCGATGGCTACAACAATGGAGAAACCTAGGAGGCAGAGATAGCACAATAAATACTTGTTATATACATTGTTAAGAAAAAAGGCCAAAATAAATCCCAAATGGGAGACTAAAAATAAAGGGTGAATGTTACTAAAATTCAAGCTCGATGAGTTTCAAGAGAAAAAAACAACCTAACCATATGACAAGGTTGAAATAAAACCCATAATTATTAATGAAGATCATTTTTTTATGATCAGATCTTTATAAACCTAATTCCAATCACCCACTTGAAGTCATCATTGCAATACATCTTGATATACTTATGAAAATCAAACTGACAATATGAATCTAAAGAAAATTCGAAGTGATGGATGCTTACAACAACGAAGCCATGTGCAAGGTTAGGTAATCAACTTTATTTAATGAGAAAAAGAATTGTTGAAAGAAGCAAATCTTAAAATTTACAAAATGTTAATTCTGAAATAGAAAGAAATGAATATATGTAAAAGGAAAATTTATAAATACGACATCCCCTGGAAACTCTACAACCTAAAGTTGAATACAAACTACTTACTCAAGAAGCACATTATTTTAAATATGGTGTCTCTATTTTTTTTGGAATCTTGAGGGATATTGGCAAGCAATCGAAATGACCTGAATTCATTTTATTAATAAGTATATGTAAAAGGAAAAATTATAGATACGACATTCCCTAGAAACTCTTACAACGTACAGTTGAATACAAACTACTTACTCCATAAACACATTACTTTAAATATGGTGTTTCTAATTTTTGTGGAATCTTGATGGATATTGGCAAGCAATTGAAATGCCCTGAATAAATTTTATTGCATGTATTCATCAGGGATCTTGCCATGCAGTTTAAATACCATGAAATTTCATAAGTACCTAAGTAGGGAACTCAAATAATTTCTTACCATTGAAGTTTGACGGGGTAGTATAAATGTTGTGAGAGACGATTGAACCATGAAGCAAACAAAATGCTACTTGAACTTGGAAACAATTTTCAATAATAAATTTTGCTTTGAATTTCAACACTTTTAGTTTAAAATTTTTTAAAAGATATCTAAATAGGTAAGAAACTATAACATTGAAACTCCAAAAATACTATATAATTCAAACTTCCACTTTGAGAACACTTCCATCTTTGTTAAATTTTAAAGCACTTAGATTTTTGGGAAATTCTCTACTAAATTTTTTCTCAAAATATACAAAATAAAAAAACTTTGTAAAAAACTTTAATGAAGTGGATGAGACTTCAATTAATTAATCTATTAAATGTCTTCAATTTTTTTTTATCTAAGAAGTAAAAGACTTCAATAACATGGATAATGTCATAAATTAAATTAGTTTGAGAGTATTCAATTATCTCTTTGAAAGTAGATCAATGACATTCTTTCAATGTACTACTAAATACTTTAATTAATTTCAATGACATGGTTAAATAAATGAGTGAGAAGAAAAAAAATTCTCTCCCATATAGTAGATCAATGATGGACTACTAAAAATTTTGCATGGGTCATATCTTGATGAAGGCAAATACTTTAATTAATTTCAATGACATGGTTAAATAAAGCAGTGAGAAGAAAAAAAATTCTCTCCCATACAGTATATCAATAACATTATATCAATAGGTTACTAATTTTTTCTAATCAGAAAGATAATTTCCTAATTAACATCTCTCAATTTTTAAAGCAAGGCAACTTGTGATTTTTTAAAGTGTTTTACATCAAAATTGGATCATAATATTTTTGTAAAATAATAAAACTTTATCATTTCAATTGAATACAATTTTAGTTATCATTTCAAAGGGGTTATATTTTTCCTCTATGCCTGCAATCGAATTATGGTGAAGAAAAACAGAGGCAAAAATGTCGATATGGACAAAGGCAAGGAAAAAATTTCAAGCCCGCTAGCCAAGAGAGGTAGGAAATCTAGTAGAGAGCTCATGGAGTTGTTATTCTAGGTCTACTTAGAGGAAACACCTTGTTTTATAAAAATCCCTTATTCACAGATGGGAGATGGAAGCTAGAACCAAAATTGAAGAAGAGGATGACATTGCAGCAGAAGAACTGTTGCAAGTGATCATAGACACAGGGCATACCCCATGGAGAATTTCACTATTTCATCACTCAATCATAACCTGCATGCTATTAAAATGCCTACTAGTTAACGCCATTACTTCAGTCCAGGAAGTAGGAGGGGATCCCAAGGCAGTTTCGACTCTGGCAGAGATTAATAGAAGCATCCAGGAAATGACCCTATGTCAACTTCACCAGTATGCTCGTCTTTGCAGAATTGAGAAGGACATTAAGACCATGCAGCAAGTTGACATGCCATGTTCAAGCATCAAAGATATTACCCCAGTGGAGTCAAATGATGACTAGAACAAACAGATACAATTTTTTGAGTTTTTGATAGCGGTTAGCTTTCTTTTGCATTATGTAAATCTTAGTAATAGTAAACTTTCATATTAGCTACATAAAGAGTCTTCGTAGGAATCTAAGGAAATACATGTTTTGGATGGCTTTCAATGCACTAAGATGGCCAACAGACCTGGTTTCCTTCGGCTAGGTTGATCTTAATTTTTGTATCTACTATGCCTTATTTTTTACATAAATAGAGAATGGTAAGGACCTACTAAGCTTAAAAAAAAAAAATTAGTTATTTGTTCCAATATTATTTCTTAAGTGTTTTCCCATCAAAATTGAATGATACATTTTTTATCAAAGAATATAATTTGGTCATTTAAATTTAATAAAATTTTAGTTATTTGTTCCAATTTGATGTTTTAAAAAATCTTATAACCACTTATAATTGGTTAAAAATTCAATTAGAAATAAAATAGAAAATACAAACTTGAATTAAAAAATGGAAAAATAATCTCCCAATACCAACAAATACCAATTTCAATGCTTTTTAATAATATGAGAAAATGCGATTGTTTTGGAAAAGCATGAGTTTTGGTGTTCAATTGGGTCTAAGTGATGGGGGAGAGGATCTGAGATCTGAGTTTGAAGCATGGCCCTGAATCCCTAGGGCTTCCCTTGCACTAATCTGCTAGTGCCACCACTGCTTCTGGCTTCTCTTCTACATCTTCTACATAGCTTACGCTGCTGGTCTTCAGCCTGCTAGTTTCCAAAGGTGGGGGCACTGTAACCCCCCCATACCCGGGGATCCAAGAAAATCTGGCATCCCTGATCCCTCGCTCAATGTTGATATGCCTGCTCACTCGATGCCAGCCACTCAGTCGTCAGATCCGACCTCTCCACAAGGCCCGCATCACCCCAACGATGAGATCAGACCCAAAGATGCGCATTCAGTGAAATATGCGACCTGCATCCCAATCCAAACGAAAAGGCCCAAGCTACACCGCCCTGTGGAGCGAATCAATGGATGCATACAATACATGCATGATCATGTGTTGATCGATAATTTAATTGGTCTATGTTCGACTGAGAAATCCCTAACTAGATGGATCAAAGAAAAATGAAAACCAAAAGGGAAAGTGGACCTTCAGCAGGGCCCTAAAGGCTTCTTTGACATCATTTTTTCCTGCATCAAAGATAAAAATAGAGTCATGGATGGAGGTCCTTATTTTTTTAACCCCACAGGGATTTATCTATAAGATTGGGTGGAGTGCTTCGATCCAGATAAGGAGGACTTCAATTGGGCTCTAGTTTGGATCCGTTTATACTCCCTACCCCACAAATATTGGGAATAGATCACCCTCAAGGAGATTGGCAACTTCCTTGGCACATTCATCAAAACTGCTGAAGAAACCAAATACAATAGGTATATTGCTTATGCTTGCATATGTGTATACATACATCTTGCAAAAGCCCTCCCTGATTCGGTAAGTCTATGGCACGAGGACTTCGAGTGCATCCAATCTGTAGATTATGAACATGTTCTTGTTAGATGTAGAAAATGTCATATGCATGGTCATTTTTTCAGGGATTTCCCTCAAAATCACCCCCTACCCCTTATGTTGCTCCTAATGCCTCCGATCCTGATGGCTTCACATGGGTCTCCCACAGAAAAAGACTCTCCAAGAAATGCCTTGCCCCTCCTAACCCCTCCCAACCCTCCCCCTCATTGAAAGGCCCCTCCTAGAGCAATAGCTTCCAAGTCCTAGCTGATCTTGGCTTAGATCATGAGGCTACTAATCCTCGTCCCGACCCTTCTTCCTCTGCGCTACCCTCTTTTGGCTCTATCCCCCCCCTCGAGGTTCTAGTCACCTTTCTGGCTAACAACACTACACCCTCTAGTCCTCCGAAGGCTCCCCCACTTTCGCATTATGATCCTGCCCAAAATCGCGGCCCTAAGGCGACTACGGACATGGATCTGGATCTCCAAGCCACCTTAGATCCACCCAACAATCCTAGTGTCAGATCTGACCCTGCAGCGGTTACCTATATGGTTGAAGAACCAAAGTCTATTGATTTTGGGGATCTTGATCTAACAGGGTTGGAAAAGGCGTGTGATTCTAAGGAGTACCAAATTATCCCGCCCAGACAGATTAATAGTCTAGAGGAGGCACTTCTGAAGGCACAATTTTTAAAGGTTAGTGCTCATCTTGGTATTGAATGGGAGCTCATACCCAGGGAAACAATCAACATCATCAGAGAATCAAGGAAGAGGGGTTGACCTACATATCTACAATGGTTAATCATGCTGGGGGATCAATTGGTCGAATCTGGGAGATTCCCCAAGTCGACAAGATTTTTCAAAGCTCTAAAACCTCCAAGTTTATGATGAAAGTCACTTAATGGAATATTAGAGGGATAAATAGCCCCTCAAAGTGCCGAATGATAAAAAATAGTCTTAAGCACAATAAACCTGCCATTTTTTTCATGTAGGAAACTAAATGTTCCTTTTCCACCTTCCATTCAATTCTATCCCGCCTCTGGCCGGGTTGTTATACCACCATTGTTGATTCAGTTAGGGCCTCTGGGGGCATTTTCATCGCCTGGGATCCCTCCATCATTTCCCTCTCTCACTTTCATGCCTCCAATCATTTTATTCAAGCCTTCTTTCACCTTATTAGCACCAGCATCAAAGGCCTGCTTACTAATGTGTATTATCCTCAAATCGCTACTAGTAAAATTCAAGTCTTGGATGATCTCTTTTCTCTATGTGGTTTAAACTCTCAACACTTCTGGATCCTGGGAGGGGATTTTAACATGATCACTAGTATTGAGGAAAAACGCGGTGAGCGTTCTATTCTAGAAGATGACTCTCTACACTTCAAAAATTTCATCAACCAGAATCGCCTTATCGACATCCCAACTGCTAATGGCTTGCATACATGGAACAATTGATGACCGGGGAACCAATTCATTTCCTCACGTCTAGATCACTTCCTAATCTCAGATCACATCATCCATGCCTGAGGTGATATCTTCTCCACCATTCTACCCAACTGCAGGATCGGATCACTGGCCCATCCAACTTCAGTGGGAACGAGAGTCTATGGGAAGGCCTAAACCCTTCCTGTTTGAGCAATTATGGCTTCCTCATCTAGGCTTCAGGGACATGGTGATGCACTAGTGGCACACCATTCCCCCACAGAATGGCTCCATTATGTACAATATACAACAGAAGATTAAAATCATTAAAGCTAAATTGAAACTTTGGAACCAAAATACCTTTGGTAACATTTTTCAGGGACATCACGATCTACATGTTCAAATGGAAAATCTTCAACAAGAACTTATTAGTTCAGGGAGGACCAAGGCCCTCGATGCTCAGGAGAAGGATCTCAAATCTCGCATAGAGGAAAGAGAGCTTTAGGAGGAAATGTTTTGGAAGCAAAAATCCAAAACCCATTGGCTTAAAGAGGGAGAGAAGAACACCTCCTTCTTCCATCGCTCTACCATTCAAATAAAAATGGCCAATCACATCTCAATTATTCACAATGACCAAGGATTAAACCTGGAAATGCATGAAGAAACTGAATAGGAGCTTTTGAATCATTTTAAGGACACCCTCACAGAGCCACCCTTGGATCGCTAGGAAGCCATTGAAAAAATCACTAGACACATACCAGACTTTATCACTAAGGAACACAACCAGATGCTACTCCATGCCATCCAAATCGAGGAGGTAGATCATGCCATGGCTCAGCTCAAAGCAGGTAAGGCTCTTGACCCTGATGGGTTCACTTCCAATTTCTTTCACTTCTTCTGGCAAAATCTCAGGCAGGAGATCTCCGGTATGGTTGAAGAATCCTATGCTATGGACTGGATGCTCCTTGCTCTAAATGCCACCTTCATTTCCCTCATCCCTAAAGAGGATCAAGCCTCTATCACCAGAAAATTCCATCCCATTTCCCTTTGCAATGTTCTTTATAAGCTTGTCTCCAAAGTTGTTGCCAATCGCCTTAAAACCCTTCTGCCTCTCCTCATTTCCCCTGAGCAAGCCGGCTATGTTGAAGGAAAGCATATCTTGGAAGGCATTTTCCTAACACATAAGGTAGCCCACTCATTGTGATCCCATAAAATACCTGGAATGTTGCTTAAGATAGATCTCTCGAAAGCTTTTCATAAACTTAGTTGGCATTATATTTAGCAAATGCTAAAGGCCTTTAGTTTCAGCCAAACATGGATTAGATGGATCCTTAGCCTCATCTCCTCCCCTCTCTATTCTATTCTTATTAAAGGTTCTCCCTCTCCCCCTTTGCACCCCTCTCGTGGTATTCGGCAAGGGGAACCTCTATCCCCTTTCCTCTTTGTGATTATGGCAGAAGGCCTAGGTAGATTGCTCAAAGCTCACATTCAAGATCAATCCCTTCGCGGCCTCAGTCTCCACCATTTCCCTCCCCTCTTGGATCAACAATTTGTGGATGATAGCATGCTCTTTGGCCACCCGTCTATTCAGGAGGACTCCACTCTCATATCCTTTTTGGATTGCTTCTCTCTGGCTTCCGGCCCCTCGATAAAAAATTCTAAATCCCAAGTTTTTTTTTTTAACACTCCCATCATCACACAACGCAATATTGCCCGCATTTTGGGATTTACAATAGCAGTGATGCCCTTCAAATATCTAGGTGTGCCGCTTACTGATTCCATCCTCAAGCACTTGGCTTGGAAGGAATTTTTACATAAACTGGACAACAGGCTAACTCTATGGACCCACCGAGCTCTGAATCTCATGAGTCGACTTGTCTTAGTCAAATTGGTCCTCCAAGAAATTCCTTTGTACCTCTTCTCCATGTTAGCGGCACCCAAATGGTTACTCAAAGCTATTCAAAACCTACATCACAACTTTCTTTGGGGAGGAGCTAAAGCAAGATGGAAATGGGCTTTACTGAGCTGGCAGGATGTATGTATCCCCAAGAAAATGGGTGGTTTGGGGCTACGAGACCCTCATCTCAGTAACAAAGTCATGGGAGAAAAAATTTGGTGGCATTGGCTGTCCAATGCAAGAAATCCTTGGGCACAAATATGGACAGCCAAATATTCTCGAAACTAGGTGTATAAGGATCTCATTCGTTTTTATACTGATCAAGCAGGTTCCCTCATCTAGAAGGCAGCAAGTCAGCACAGAACACTTGTTCGATACCATAGCTTCTGGGAAGTCAAGTTAGGAGGATCAACCAACTTTTGGCACGATTCTTGGCAACAAATGCCGAAGTTAGCAGACCTCTTTCCTAATTCTAACTAGCATGGCACGCTTGCACGTCTATCTCCTCAAAATGTTGGCACTTTTTGGACCCACCCCACCTCTCCAACCACCCTTTTTAGACAATGGCTCATAGCTGACCTTCTGCACTCTCACTTTGGGCTCACATTCACTAAGGGCATCGCCGAAGAACTTCACAAGAGACAAATTCACATCTTGGAATATCTCGACAATCTTTGTTGGGGCTATTCTACTACTGGATCGTTCACCACTAAGGAAGCTTATAGCCTTTCTCTCCTAGCTTCGCAGCTTGATGTAGTTTGGGAGAAAATCTAGCACTCGAAGAACTGGCCCAAAATTTCCTCCTTTCTCTGGCTTCTCAAGAAACGCCGACTCCTCACATGGGGAAACCTTTGCAAGAAAGGCTTCATAGGTCCATCCAAGTGTCCCAACTGCAGCATTATGGAAGAGACCTCTGAACAACTTTTCAATGAATGTGGAATGACCATAGTAATTTGGGAAAAAGTGGTCCTTCTCTGCAAAAAATCGAACAGAATAGTGGGGGGCATCATTGACACCATTCGCAGCTGGCATTCCACTCCTTTTCAATGTAACATTCTCAATATTCTATGGATCATGATACCATGGCACTTACTTTGGGTTGCTATGGAAAGAGCGTAATCACTGAATGTTCAAGGATCAATGCACTTCCCCAAACATTCTTTGGAACATGGTCTACAGTCACATTCAGGAGACTCTAGCCCTGCGTCACTGGAAGGAAGAGGACATGCCCTCACTTCAAAGTGAGAAAATTATATGGGCCAGCTGGAATTTACAGTTACATTCGGTGGCCATCCCTGAGCCCCCCTCAAACCAAAAGATGACCTCTCCTGGTCGATGGATTCCTGCACCACCATGACATTACAAGCTCAATTTTGACGGGGCTTCTAAGGGGAACCTAGGGAGAGCGAGTTATGGAGGAATTTTTAGAACTTTCCTTGTCCAGGTGCACTTACTCTTCTTCGGTTGTCTTGGATGGGACACCAACAACTCAACAGAACTTGAAGGTCTGCTCCAAGGGCTCATCCTTGCGAGGGAGAATCACTTATTCCCCCTTATTATTAAAGGTGACTCTCAGATTTTAGTCAATATGGCTAAGCAACTCCAGGCCGAATCCTTTGCCTTTAACCTCATCAAAAGTTGGTGGCTAGCCTCCAGGATCAAAGCGCTCGAGCAAAGAATGCACGTCGACACAACAATAGACTTCAGCCATGTTTGGCATTTGGCCAACAAATTTGCGGACCTCCTGGACAAAAAAGGAGTCCTTCACCACGAACCCATCTGGGCTGGGCCTCTTTCCTCTGCTCATGATGAAGCTCTCCTCCAGGACTGAACTCTTCTGGTGCACAATGACAACCGTCCCCCGGATGCGGGTGGTTCACAGCTTGTCTGACCTCAATGCGCCCCTACCTTGGGCCACACACTGCTATCATTTTTCACGTGGGTAGGGAATTAAATTACCATGCGCCACCTTAACTCATACGTACCCAGCAAGTTGGATAATTACTCCTCTGTTTAGTATGGTGATCTATCTTCCTGCCCCGACTTTGGATTTCCATCCCTCCCTGGTTGTTATTCCTCCACTCCTCCTGCTTCAGCCTTCTTCTGCTCTGGTGCAGCGTCTTTGGGCCCCTGCCTCTACAATTGTGCTATCGAATTCGCGAGTTTCATCTGTGTGGCCATAATGTCGCATCGCCATCGCCAACCCAGCCGTAGAGGGGGAGTAGGAATCCCCTCTCGTCCTCCCCTACCCATGGATATCCCTTTGGACTTGAATTCCCCAGCCTCTTGGGACCCCGTCGATCTGTTTCCTCCCTTCCCCATGCCTGCTCTGCACTTTGACCCCTTCATCCCTTCTGGTTTGACTTCGCCTCCTCTGGCTACACCATCCTACTCCCACGACAAGAAGCATGCCCACAAGTCGACCTTTTCAGCTGAGCCACCCTTCCTTCCTCGCAAGCTCAAGGTGCTTCCAGTGTATCCAGCCTCTAGCCCCTCATCGAAAAATGATGACTTCAGGCCAGATGAGGATTTGCAGATGCCAGGGCTTAGTTTATCAAATTCTATGAAAGGCAAGGAAACTCTCCAAGCTGCTGGTGCTTTGGACATTTCTACTCTCTGAAGGATGCTAGTCCTCCAAACATTCCCACAGAAAGGCTCAGTCTTCCACTCTCCCCTCACGACCAACATGAATACATTGATTAGTTGGATTATGGGTACATCTGCTGGATCCTTGTGGAGGATTCTCCATCCAGCAACGAGCATGGAAGCCCTCCCTAGCAGGTCTTTGTTGAGCTTCTTAGTTTTCTGGATTTGGATGCATCTCTTGTTTTTCTTTTTAGTCTCTTTTTGTACAATGTTAAAGGCTGGTTTCCTGCCAAGGGCAGCCTAGTATGTTTGGACTATATTGGCCAGTTTCCCCACTCGGGGCGGTCTAGTTTTGACTAGCAATTTTTTGAACTATCCCTCAGACATGGATTTATCCATGGCTAAGGATGCGACATGTAAAATTTGTGTGATGATCTAATAGAATTAGTATTACTTAGAAACAAAAATAATAATATGAGAAAATTCATGTGAACTCTTGTGATCATAGATATAAAAATTCAATTTTTAATTCAAGACACCAACCTTTGTTCAATTACAATTATTTTTATTTATCCATGTTGATACAATATTATCAAAACTTCATTCAAGACACCAACATTAGTTCAATTACAAGTGCTTTTATCTTATCCACTTCAAGAAAATATTTTTATTTCCACTTCCTTTAATTTTTTTACCATTAGTATTTTTAGTTACATTTATTTAGTTTTATAAAGCTTCAACAAATTATTCATGGAAAAATGAAATCCTTTAGATTTATAACTTCAAGGCCCAGAAAGCATTGATTATTTTTTTATTATATTCAATTACAAGCTGAAAAAAATATGGAGGAACATAAAAAAATATTGATCGCTAGTTAAATTACACCAAAAAACTATATAATGAATAGGCATCCAATCCAAAATCCAATATAATGATTTTGTGAATATATTAAGCATCCAATGAAAGTTTCCGACACTCGAAAGGGACTGGAGAAAACCAATGGCCAACCCTAGTCACAAAATTTCGTTGCATCCACGTGTTTTCAAACATGCAAAACCGAAAGAAAATGTGTGTTATTCCCAAAATGTAAATCCAGAAAATGTGAATCCTCTTGATTGGAATGTTCAACATCTTTACTCTTTAAAAAATTATTTACTTGCCGAGTGACTAGTCATTCCATAAAACTAGTTATGAAAACAAGTTATCTTAATTAAAAAACAAAAATGTTTAGCATCTCGTTCATGTAGCTAGATTCATCGGTGATCAATATCTCGAGTTAGCTTCTTAGGTGGGATAACCTAATCAGTGACAAATATCTTGAGTTATCTTATTAAGTGGGATAACCTAATCTGGATTCATGTTAACGCTAGGTTCATCAATGAGCATTATCTTGACTTATTTGATTTTATTAAGCTAGAAACTTGGTCACAAAACTTATCTAGATTCCTTTTCTTACTTGGATGAGTTATAGGTCTAGAATGTAATTTATGACTAAGTTGGCCTAACACTAGAGTTTTTATTTTATTTTATTTGAATGAGGTTTAAATCTGGATTGTAAGTTATAATTGAGTGAGACCTCTACTCTTCTAGTCTTATTTTATTCTTATTGGTCAACCAATACCTGCTTTTATAAGAATTGCACCAAGATGAAAGAGAATAAAATATACACAATTAATGAAACTAAAATGAAAACCTTATTTAGATTGATTTATTACCATTAACCTTAATTATACTATTAGTTCATTAAACAAGATAATCATAAAATTAAACCTATAATTAAATATCCATATTGTTGTGTGAATATGCTCCATTGTGTGATGTGCTCTAATTGAGTAGTCCAAATTTACCCTTTGAGTACTGGAAACTTTAAATTAACAATAATGATGCTGGAAAATTTTTATATTCAGTGAGTGGCTTGTCAAATGGCTCCCATTAAGTAAAGGGTTTTAAGTTATGAATGTATCTAGAGTGGCCCTGCTATACAATGTAATAAGTCTTTAGGTCAAATAAGCCTGCACATTGATTTCTATCGAACATACAACCCACTAAAAATAGATTTTTGAAACTCCGATTATTAATTAGGTTTGTTAAAGAATTTTTGAATGGTAGTTTTACCATGGGAAATTTTGAAGCATAGAAAATCGACGAGGACTATCTTAGAAACAATAAAGAGAGGAAATAATTGAGAAGTGCAAAATAATGGTCCATGCAATGAAAAAAATATATAGCACAAAAGACCCTATTCCACCATTAGCGTTAGATCACGGGATCTTAGAGAAAATAAATCATTGACCCTAAAGATCTTAGTAGGGCTAGAAAACATGAACTCCTCAAAACTTCCTTGAAGAGATAAAATGATCGTTGTTCATCTCATATAGAAACCAAGAAACCCAAGAAACAAAAGAATGGGAGCAGTTAAGAAGCACACATACTTATCTTTTCTACTTTGGTATTGAGCGCTGGAACATACAACCTCCAAATTTGGAAATATAAAAAAATCGTTGTTCGGCTCATGGAAAAACCAAGAAACCCAATAAGAAGAATGGGAGTAGATATGAAGCACGCATACTTATCTATGCTATTTCGGTGTTCGGTATTCAGAATTTTCTTGGAAAGAGAAAACTCATGGAAAAACCAAGGAACTCAAGAAGCAAAAGGATCGGAGCAGTTACACAAATAGCTATCATTGATATTTCAGTATTCAGTCCTCTTGTCAAGATAATGTAAATGTTGGAGCTAATAATGGGCAGGGTCACGCATGACAAGTGTTGGTGGTTGACAAGTGAGAGAAGAATAGTGTAGCAGGGAAACAAATGGTGAGAAATAATGCGACCATCGTATGATAGAGTGACGATGTAATTAGGAATATAATTATTATGATTATATGGATGTTTATTTTGAAATAAAGAGTAAATAATTTTAATCTAATTTGTCACCATATAAGATATTATTTTTTGTTTTTCAATATCATTTAAAAACTACTTTAAAATTATATCTATATATATAAAGGGTTGTTAGATATATGATGTAAATTACATTAATTGCTATTTAATTATTATTTAATTAATTATTTAGAGTTATATATATCTATTATTTATAATAGATATGATATCTTGAAAAGTGTCATGCTTTAGAAATTAAATTAGGAAATTAGTTGGGAGTATTGTTAGAAATGCATTAAATATAAATGGACACTCGCAAATGAAATAATGGATCCATAACTAAATAAGTTTAGGACACAAGCTTATTGAAAGCTTGTTTCTATCCTCTTCCACTTGCAAGAGAGCTGACAGAGGTCGTATGAGAACCTCAATGATACAGATGATGTCAAGAGGAGATTCCAACTCTGCAAGCTTTTGGAAAACTCCATCAAAATGATCAATTGATGATTGGTATGAAAATTGGTCAACCTCTTTTAAGGAAAATAAAATTGAGTTTTTCTCTTTTAATGTGAGATTGATGTTTGGTTTCGATTTTAATATTTATCAAATTATTTGCAACCCCTTTGTTCTTTTGACTTGGCTCTGTAATTTATATTTGTTACTGTAAAGGCTCTTTGCAAAAGTACAATAACTCATTTTCTTTGGTTTGAGGCAGAGAAGCTTTTGAGCTCACACACTATTTCCTTTTCCATTGGTTCATGCCATCCTCTACCAACTAAAAGAATTTTTTTTTAGGCTTATCATCGAGCTCTAGAGTTTACGATGACCTTGTGTTCATCTTTTTGGTGTGCGTAAAGCCCCCTATACTTTGTTTTCTATCAAGCTCGTGAATTTGTGGTGAGTGTATTGATTGTTTTTGTGTGGGTAATTTTCACTTCCAAGACAAAATAAAAACATTAGTAAGCCAAATTAATTTCTTTGTACAACCACAATTTCTACACCATAAGGTGTTTTCCTTTGAGAGCAACTCCCCCAGTTGCCACCTTGTACCAATTTGAACCATCAGATAGAATGCTAGATCATTGATGATTTTTAGGCCATTAGATTAATAGTTAATATTTAAGATGAAACTAATAGTTAGAGTTCACATTCAAAAAGTATTGAAGATACTGCTTCTTGCTTCACAGTTTCTTTATTGCTTAATCAGAGACATTCTTCTCACAGATGGATAAGAGGTACTCCTTAGAAGCCTAAACCACAACAAGAAATTTAATGACATTGGGGCAAATCTACAGAGCTTTGGTATCTTCTATTTTGGTATTGTTTTGTTGGACATCATCTCAAGCCTCGACCCCATGAAATATATTGCTGAACTAGGTTGGAGGTTGACTATTTTGAAGCATGTCACGAGCTTGAAATTTTTCATGAAGCCTATGTTACCACCTCTATTTCTGTTGTCAAAATATATTGTCATGTTTTGGATCCTATGAAGGGATTGTTGTATGCTTTTTTTCTTTTTCTTTTGTATTTACGTGTTTCTATGGATGGTTGCATATTCTTGTTCTTATCAGCGTGGATTTAAATATTGTTTATGTATTTGTCGATTTATTTTGATTATGATTACTCTTTTTTGTCTGTTGTAGAGAAATCCAATGTGTTTCAAGTAATAGGGAATGGTTAAGCTCCTGCAATAGCAGTAGCAGGAGGGATGTGAGACAATGAAAATGATGGTTGGTTATGATACATGATCTTTATGGGTCACCAGTTTCTGTTGCATCAATGGTAACTCCTTTTGTTCCCTCAGTTGGTATAGATAGGGTTAGTTGCTAAAACCCTATAGCTTGGCTTATCCTTAGACCAAGGAATATGGGAGAAGGCAGTTGATGCCATGAGCTCGATTGGAAGCTTGGAGAAAACGCAGAGGAAGTGATTTTTTGGGATCCAAATATCAGCTTGTGGGCAAGGATTGTGGATTGGTTGTCATGCATAATGGGATATTTCTTGGAGAATCAATGACCATTTCCCAAAAGGGAGGAAATTTTCTGATTGACAAGGGTAATGGAAGATCAAGGTGCTTATCCCTTAATTCTCATGTTGCAAGTCCTCACAATAGTGGATATTTTTCTTTCATATAGTTGACCTATCATGTTTATAGGGTCATTCTGATGAGTTTTATTGTTCAAGAAGAACGTCAACATAGTAAGCCCATTGTACAAATAGCCATGAGACATGTTAATCATATGTAAGCGTTATTGTATTTGTGGCTTTGGAAAAACAGTAGATATGAGCATGGATGCTTGCCATCTATTCTCACAAAAGTTGAGGAAGGAGCACTATCAATAATGTGAGATTTTAGTTTTCTTAGAAATTATATATAAAAAATTTGATCCTTATTTTTTTCATGGGATAGTAACATGTTTTCTACGCTTGGGTTTTCAGATTTTTCCACAAACCCAAAATAATAATGTTTGTTTGTTTGTTGTTTAGTTTACCAAATGTTATTGTGACTTGTATGTGTTGCTTTTGCTAGTTATAATCATTCATCCATGATCATTACTTGAGACCATCGATATAATTTTCTTCACGGGCTTGTTCGTAGACATTTATGGAAGATTCTAAGAAGCGCATCAAAACCCACTCTCCATACAATTCATATCATTATTGTGACAGGGAAGGGGGGGAAGCAAGGGGGGTGGGTGGGGGCTTTTCTATGTTTAGTATAATGTTATTCTCTTCTCTTATTTAAATGGTGATGAGAGTTGTTTTATTTAATAACCAAAATTTAATATAGAGGTTGAAATGATAAAAATCAATTTTCAATATTGACTAGTGTTTCAATGATTGGGTTTTGGTTTGTTGTGACCTTTTTTTTTAATCACTAGTAACCATAATTTCATGATGTTATTAATCTAAAATAATTTCATTATCAATATGGATAAAAAAATTCTAATATCAAACACCATTAATCACATTAACCAGCTTAAAAATCCATATTATTTTATTCTAAGTGACAAAATATTTTCATGACTAATAAACAAATGTCAAGCATATATCAATCTCAATTCTATCATAAGAATAAATTAGTTCACTGAGACATAACAAATCAATTTTCTTAATTTTTCTTGCGCATTATATCTTACCCAACCATATATCAAACTCGATTTTGTCATAAGAATAGCTTAAGTCACTCTAAAATAAGAAATCAATTTTCTTATTTTTTCTTGCTCATTCTAGCTTACCCAAGTTGTGTGTTATGTACAATTTCATTTGTGGATCTTTTATAATTTTAGGAACATGTTTTTGTTGTTAGATCAAAGAAATAAAAATGGTTATTTTATGCCTATAGTGAGGATAACCTTGACCTCCACACATAAATCCTTATTATTCACATTTACTACATGTCATGATGTGAATATTCCTATAAACAAATTGAGAAAAAAGTTGAATCTTGATTACTATATATCTTGAAGTATAGCAATAATAAATGAGTTTTCATGCAATATGTTGAAAACATTGATATTAGTTATATGATTTATTAATTAATTTTTTCATGTTCGCATGATTTATGAAATTGTTATATATATATATATATATATATATATATATATATATATATATATATATAGATTAGTGGAAATCTTATTTTTTACAACACGTAAAAAGAACATGTATAATTTGTTTGTACAATGTTTAAACTATAGTATATCTAAACATTATGAGTCAAATATATGAATTCATTGTTTATATAATATTATGTTTACTATTATAACATTACATAATTCATGACCTCTACACCATCTCTATTAGTGACTAGCATTCACATGCACAAAAGCCATTAAGGATTATTCTAAAAAATTGAATACAACTTTATCTTCAAATATCATTATACATTATATATTTCATTGGCTAATCTCCTCGTGATAGACAATTATAAAGTCAATAAGTATTATTTTTCATTAAGGCGATGGAAGGAATATGATGTCATTCATTACAGTGGTGGATGGATATGATGTCATCTTGTTGTTGATGCACTAGTGCAAGAATAAACATTATATTATTAGTATGAAATAATTGAACATAATTCATGAACTTTAAACTCTCTCTATAATTAGCCTCCATTCACATCAACACAAGCCACTAAAATGTGATCTAAAAAATTGAATACAACTTTATCTTCGGATATGATTATACATTAAATTTCCCATGTTTATGTCTTCCTGCAAGACCATTATAAAACCTATAAGTAGCACTTTTTGTTAATGTGATGGAAGGAATATATGGTGATTGGATTGATGAGTAGCAATGATATGTCAATATTTTAGATTATTTCCACCAGGACTATCACCTAAAAGTGATCAATTAACAAAAGAAGTAAGATAAATGATTTTATGTGTTGCTAAAAGATTTCATACAATTTTAATTAATGTTATGAAATGATGGAATGATATACATACAATGACATTTACTGTTTCCAATGATTATAAAAATAGTGTACTTGCACAAAAGAAAGAAATAGGGGCCCACGAGCAATATCAATATGTATGCATAGAGGGAGGGGCTTCGTGTGGTGTGAGAAACTGTCCTTGGTTCAAGAGCCAATTAATTTCTTGGTACATTGAAAGGATTGAGTGTGAGAAACTAATTAATCCTAAAATTGGTCTCCTTTGACTACGATGTTAGTATGATGTTCTCATAAGTTCATTTTGGCATCAATGGAGTTCCCATCGTTCCTAATTAACTATTGCTTGTTGTTAGGCTCTTTTGAATTTGTAGTGCAACATCCAGGAGTTGGAGCATTGGGTGGGCATTGAGGTGCAACTGTAGGCACGTAGAAGGTTCTCCTACTACTGACACCCCAATGGAAGAATGAAGTTTAAGTTGGTGTGAAGGAGTTGGAAGGTAGAGATTTGGTTTAGGATCAACAAGCACCAATAACTCTACTTTGTCTTTATCCTTCACTTGCTTCTCCTACTTTTATTTTGCAGTGCAACATATATGAGATGGACTTGGATATTAAACTATCAAGATGGTTGGATCAATGCCATTTCCATTTCAAAATTTCAAAATCATTTCATTTAAAAATAAATCTATAATAGTGCATTAGTAAGTATAATGCATTATAGCATTGAATAAATTTGTGCATCAAGTAATAATTATCACATCAACACATGAGAACACTATCTTTATATGTGGAAACCATTATGGGAGAAAACCAAAAATTCTCTCCTCTTCAAGATTTCATATAAAATGTATGATTTTTATTAGAACGATCCAGAAAGAGAGAACCTGATGTAGGAGCATCAAAGCTAAATTTTCGTTATTCATTTGTGTAATTTAGGGGGTGAGGTGTTTTAATTATTTTGCTCATTTTTAAAAAATTAAGAGAGAAAATATAAATGTGAGGATTATTGTAAATATTCCTTAAATAATTAGGATATGAGTGGAGTTGAATTAGGTAAATAATCTAGGGATTAGGAATTCCATAAACGAGACATAGTTGAGCCTAAAAAAGGGATAAATCTAATTTATATTTTAGTTGAGATTTGTGTGGACGAATTTATGGAGTGGAATAAATTCATATTTATGTATAAATAGGAGGGTTGTGTGAGGAAGAGATATAAGTGAGGAAGCAAGGAATACAGAGAAAGTGAGAAATGGGTTGAGATCTTTTCGTAAAGGGCTGAGAGCTGAAAGGCCATCCACTTTAATATTTGGCCAAGGAATTTCTTGTGTTTTTATATCTCAGTATATTTTTGTTTGTATAAGCTCTCTTTTATTATGTACATTTTAAGAAGTTGCAAATGTTTGTTTAATGAAAAATTTATGTGAGATTTTTCATTTTGAAGGAAGCACACACGAGTTTATATATGATTGGATCTGTTTAACCCAGTATCCTGGCATCATTTTGGTATCAGAGCCAGAAAGATGCATGTTCTACATTTAGTTTTGAATCTGAAAGTATATTTATATTCCATAGATTAGTGTGGAAATTGCATGGAGATGATTTTCGTTGTGGAGGGTGATACGCAGTTTTAAAGTGCGGTAATGAAGTGTGGCATTGGTGTGGACGCAGGCAAGGATGCTTAGGCAATACGTTAAAACTTTGGAAGCGTTGGACCGTTCGGACTTTATTAACATAACTATATAACTATGCAATGTTATTCAAATGGGTACGCAGTCACCATGTTAATGGTTTCATATTTTAACGTATATAGTTCCACTTTCCAGTAATGTAGAGTGGTTGTAATTTACGTTGATTTTAGTATAGTCAAACTAATATGAATGTGGATCCAAGCTATAAATATCGATATTTTATGTGCATTGACATTTGCTGGTTATCTTGGCATAGAAACTACGTTGACATTGCTGGTTATATTGGCATAGTCATTGCATGAAGAACTGTTGGTGTGGTGAGAGTTGAGTGTGGAGCTAGCACGAATTCCAATGACAGTGTTTTCTGGATCTTGGAGAGGCACTGGTGCCTGGTTGGTTTGGTGCAAATCAGAAAGTGGAGAAGGGAGATAACCTCTACATGAAATCATGGTGTTTTTTTATGTGTGGAGGAGGCATATATGGGAATCGAGGATATAATTCTAGCGTAAATAATCCTGCTAAATATGCGTTGGCATATGCATAGGGACTGCAAGAGTCTAGTGGCCTTGACCACAACGTAGAGAAGCATTGTCGATGCCTTAATGGCAGCACTTCTAGAAATACGAAGTAAATGATTTTTTTTTGAAGAACGGATTCCACATTTGATAATGCAACAATTTTTTATTCCATTTGTTATATGTTATAATTAATATAGTTTCACATTGAATGATCAGGAACAAACCAGTTTGGAGAGTGAATCTGGGACGTCGTAGAATTGAACATTTTTCTATAATAAATTGTGAAGTGGAAATTGTGCTTTCTACATCAAATTTTTGGAAGCCAATCATACCAATGCACTTAAAAAAAAGGCATGTGTGGGGCTTGTGAAAGAGGTGCAACTCCAGAAGAAAATTCAAGGTATGGATCCAGTATTTCCATGGTACCACCTTCCAGCATAAGAAAAGGTCACTAGGATTAATCGAGGTAAAGTTTTTACAAATAATTCATGATCATTTTTTTTGGAGAATGTAATCTTGAAAGGATATTCAGTTACATTAAGGTTTCATGTTTTTAAAGCAAGAAATTAAAATTGAAGAGATTGAGATGAGGGAACTTGGCTTAAGCTAAGAGGGGAGATTGTGTGTACTTTGAAGGTTTCTAACATTATTTGCTGGGAAAGATTTATGTTAGAAAATTTCTGGAAGAGATATATTTGATGGGGAGAAAATGGACCTTGCGCGTTCAAAGTAAGTCAATAGAGGCTTGAATGTATTCCTAAAAGAATGCGTGAGAGAAGGGTTGGATCGTTTCAACCACAAGAATATTCAAGGTAAGTTCTTATTGAATGAATCAATATTCATTGAGTAGAGGTATTCTAAAATCTGGATGATTAAATTTCCTTTCCATACTCGAGAAGATGATATTTTGCAAATGTTATGAAAGAGTGGAAATGTTGCAAATGTGGAGGTATAAATAAATGGAAAATGAATGAAAAAATGTGTTAATCCTTGGTGATATAAAAAGAAGTATGCATTTTTATATGAGAGGGTTTATTATGGATAATTTGGATTCTTCACAGTTTTGGCTAAGTCATTTTGGACCAAAGCTTGTAGTTGGAAAAAGGAGAATTATTTTGATTTGTGATTGAAAACCTAATTGTTTGATGTTGTAAAATATTTGTGTTTACCATCATGTGGTGGCATCTAAGGAGTTTTTATTCATAAAGGATGTGATGTATGAGTTGTACATTGTTCATCGAAGAGGTTAAAAACATGTTCTCTATGCACATGTGAAGAGATGTGAATTGATGTTGTATGGTGCATGAAAGTGCAATAAAATGTTTGCACTAAAATAATGAGCTTATGGTATGAAGGGCATGTGAGTATTCATAATGACAAAGACGGCACAGAAAAGTGAAATCAAGAGATTTGTAAATGCGAGGATAAGTTTGTTAAATAACCTTGAAGGGAGCATCAGGTATGATAATTTAGGAAGATATTTTTGAATGTTGAAAATTGGATGGTTTATTTATTTTCACCATAAAATAGATCTTGGAAAACATGGATTGCATTTCGATTGAAGGCTTCAGCATCATGTGAAATGATAATGGAAAACTGATAAGAATGGAGTATCAAAGAGAGTGAAGATTTTGCATCCTAAAATGTATTAGGGGTGTATATTTGTTGAAGGATTGTATAACTTGAATTAAGTCAAAATATCCACTATCATAATTATTGGGTCAATCCTGGAAGTCAAAACAGATGTTAGATTCAAATGAAAGTTTGGATAGCAAGAGTTAAGATTGAGTATTTTTCTCCAAGATGAAGAGTTGATGTAAAATCTGAATTCAAATAGTTATAAGCTAAGTCAAAGGTTTAAATCTAATTAGGTGCATGATCGGCAGGAGCCCGACACCCAAAGAATTTGTCATTGTAACACATGAGTTACTAAAGTGTTGTTTGCAGCAAAGTGAAGCAAGATAATTGCCAGAAATGACTCCAAGACAGAGAACCAAAAGATACCAAGCACCGAAAGAAAGCCTGCATTTTTGAATGGAAAGTGGGAAGACTTGCTGAAAAGTGGATTCAAATGAAATCCACACGTGAACAGATGAAGGTCACAAATGAGGAGAATATGACCGTTGATAGTCATTTTTGAAGATCTGATGAAAACCACAGTAGAAGGAAGAAGAAGTAAAATTCCAAGTTAAGTGGCGTATGTGAGTACTTGACTGATGAATATTATGAGTGGAAGAAGGCTGAGATAATAGTTCACCTTGAATTGTTAGTGAAATTGTTGCAGAAAAATGTGAAAGACCAGACACATGGTTGGACCATGAGAAAGAAGGTAAAGTGGTAGAGACTACATGCAAAGAGGGAACAACAAGTAAACATACAATTGGCAGAGGAGTTGAGGAAGCTCGAGCAGATGATGAGGTGTGAAGAGCTCAAAGAGGCTGAGTTTAAAATTGAAGTTTCCATTTGTGGCCCAGAAGAGGGTGAAATTATGGGTGAAGAAATCAATGAGGAAGATCTCATGAACTATTGGGATATTTCAGATGAATCTGAAGATGTGTTGACATGAGTAGTAGATGAGGCTATGAAGCCTTTCATTTTTAAATCTCACAGTTTATGTATGTTTGCAGGATGTGCGAAAGATGGTGGACAGTCTAGTGAAACTGTCACAGAGATGAATGAAACTCTTAAGGTGAAGTGTGATGTAGAATGAATTATTGTTTGGGGTAAGATAGCACGTTGAAGCTGTTATGGAGCAGAAGCATAGTGAAAATGCCAAAGAGATATTCCAAGGAGGTAAACAAATGTATTTTTTTAATGAATTTGCTAACACAATTTTACAATGTGATGAAATAGAAACCAAGACAACTTAGCAAAATTTTCGGAAGAAGAATGAAGTTAGGAATGAACGTTGTGATGAAATGCTGAAATATTTCACCTGCAAATCATGTTCCTAGAATGATGGCTTAAGGAACCTGATGGAGAAGTAAAACTTGCAGAATCTGATCCAGAAGAAATCACAATTACTATGCATGATAGGGGTGAAATGTTTTTAACATTTATAGAGTTGAGTGAATGTTAAAACTTTTCAGATAATTATGTAACTATAGGTACAAAACTGACATTAACAGATATAATGTCAAACTCACAAAAATTGAGAAGAACTTATTTGGAGTTGAGATGGAAGATCAGGAGCAACAAGAAAGTTATGGCCGTAGAGACATAAGGGAGACAGAAATATTGATCTAGCAGGATAAAGATAAAAGCAGCCAACAGTTCAAAACATGATCTACTAAAATCCAAAAAGAAGATGATGGGAGATTAGTGCTTGAAGCATCAAAAGAGACCAAAAGGTCTTATATTTTTGAAACTAACAGTTTGCTGGTGAATGCAGGTACAACATTGGACGAGAAAGTTGTTGCTATAAAAGCAATAAAATACTATATTTGTTATCAAGAAGAAACTCTTGATTATTCTTCGCTTGAGAAAGTTGAGTGTTCAACATAGTTGGAGATGAAAGCAGTAGAAAAAGAGGAATTACTCTAAGGAATTGGTGAAAGAAAGTGTTGGAGAAGCTGATGGAATCCGATTGACAGAGTGAGTGATGAGTTACCAAATCGAGTTGATATTTTGAAGGACCAGCAACAAAACAGAGTTTGGAATCCTGGAGGGAGCAAGTCATTAGGACTTGTGATTGTTGCATTATTACAGAAAAGCGATGGATATCATAGATAGGAGTCTATGGAAACCTCTCTACAAGGGGAGTCTGATGCAGGAGCATCAAAGCTAAAATTTCATTATTCATTTGTGTAATTTAGGGGGTGAGGTGTTTTAATTATTTTATTAATTATTTTGCTCATTTTTAATAAATTAAGAGAGAACACATAAATGTGAGGATTATTGATATTCCTTAAATACTTAAGGATGTGAGTGGAGTTGAATTAGGTAGATAATCTAGGGATTAGAAATTCCATAAACGGGACTTAGTTGAGCCTGAAAAGGGGATAAATCTAATTTAGATTTTAGTTGAAATTTGTGTGAAGGAATTTATGGAGTGGAATAAATTCATATTTATGTATAAATAGGAGGGTTGTGTGAGGAAGAAATATAAGTGAGGAAGTGAGAAATACAAAGAGAGTGAGAAATGGGTTGAGAGCTTTTTGTAAAGGGACAAGATCCGAAAAGCCATCCGCTGTAATATTTGGCCAAGGGATTTCTTGTGTATTTATGTCTCGGTATATTTGTGTTTGTATAAGCTCTCTTTTATTTATGTATGTTTTAAGCAGTTGCAAATGTTTGTTTAATGAAGAATTTAAGTGAGATTTTTCATGTTGAAGAAAGCACACATGAGTTTATATATGCTAGGATCTGTTTAACCCAGTATCCTGGCATCACTACCATTCCCTGAAAAATACAAGTACCGGCTAGGTTTCAACTACAACCAAATTGAGGAATCAACCCCGAAATGATGCAAACACTAACATGCTATGGGAAAGAAGTTGATTAAGGCACCACCATATGAATTTTGTTGGAAATAAATTGATTAATGAACCAACCTCTAAATGTTGCAGGTGGTAACCTAATTGAGTAACCAACCTTAGTGGAGGCACTCATCTCCTTCAATTTATATTGGAAAACTTTCAACAATATTTCAAAAACAATCAACAAGTATCATAAATAATATAAGCTTTGAGAAACATATGATAACACTATTGTCACAAGTCTGTTCATCAAGTTGTCAAAAACTTCTCATTAAGCTACTACCAATGTTGTTAAGCCTTATTCATCAATCAACCTATTCATCACAAAAACTTGTTCATCAATATAATATAATAATACCTTTCCAAGTTACCAGTTCTTTCATACATACAAAGCCTAGTCATAAAGCCTAAGACATTTTCATAAGCCCCAAAACAAAAAATATAGCTTTATAACATCAACCATACATCGTCTGATTCTTTGTAACCCTTGGAAATATCATAACTGAGTTCTCATCATTTCCTCCTTTTCAAAAATAAACTTGGTTCGAAAATTATCTCAAAACCATATAAAACCATAAAATAAAATATGTCTTCAAAAATGACCCTTTTAGGGCATGTCTTCAAGCCAAGTGTAATCATACGCGGTGAGTCGTCAGACCCGACATGTGTTGGCCCCACATGCAGGAAGCCGTGGGTCACAAGACCACAACGCCAAATGAGGAACCAATTGATGGAGGAAAATGCGTCAATGGTTAGGATTCACACATGCCGCCATTATCGAGTTCGACCAGAGCTCTGCCTTCCATTTAACGGGTAGATTAACATGATCTATTAATGTAATTTTCTAATTATTAACACATGTTTTTAATACTAAGTACAAATTTGGTAAACTCTCATTAATACAACCATAGCGTTAAATTTCACTTGCTACTCTTCTCTTAATAGACAATTATAACATCTATAAATAGTATTTTTTATTAAGGTGATGAAAAGCATATGATGTCATTGATTAAGATGGTGGATGGAAAATACGAAGTCATCTAGTGGTTAATGCATCACTAGAAAATATTACAGGACTTAGAACATGTTGACTTGCTTGACGAGTAGCAATGACAAGTCCACGATTGTGATCCATTAAATCACCTCAAAGTTATCCATTAACAAAAGCAGAAATATCACACAATTTTTATTAATGCTATGAAATAATGAATCGATCTACATACAATGATATTTATTATTGCGGATGATTATGATAATAGTCTATCCGCACAAAAGGAAAGAGATCGGTTCACGGGCAGCATCTATATGTATGCATGGAGGGAGGGGATCCGTGTGGTGTGAGAAATTGTCCTTGCTTCAAGAGCCAATTAATTTCCTGGTGCATTTAAAGGATTGAGTGTGAGCAGCTCCTGAATCGCTAAACCGGCATCCTTCGTCTTTGTTACTTTGTTGTTAATATGATGTGCTGACGCGTGCTTTCGAACATCATTGGAGATCCCATAATTCCCAAGTAACTCCGCCTTGCCGTTAGCCTCTTTTGATTTTGCAGGGCAACATCGAGGAGTCGGAGCATTGGCTGGGCATTGAGGTGCAGCTGGAGGGCACTTAGAACGTTCTGCTGCTGCTGACGCCCCTAACGGAAGATCAGCAAGCACTAGAGAGGGATTAGCCTTCACTGGCTGCTCCTGCTTTGATTTTGCAGTGCAACATCCAGGAGTTGGAGCATGTATTGGGCACTGAGGTGCAGCTGGAGGGCACGTAGACAGTTCTCCTGCTGCTGACGCCTCAACGGAAGAATGAACGTTACGATGGTGTGAAGGAGTTGGAAGATGGGGATTGGGTTTAGGATCAGCAAGCACGAGCAGGGGGTTTTGATGATGGCCAGAATGACCATCACCTCCAAGCAATTGATCATTGCTGCTTTTATGGGATCCTAGAAAGTGTTGGGTGGGTTGAGTTCGAGCAGCAACCATAAGTAAGGGGTCTGCTTTAAACCACAACGTCCACATCATTTAGCATTTTCTTGGGGAATGGCATCATCGTTTTAATAAATGTGTCTTCAGCTGATTGATCGGTTCGGTTAGATGATTGATGGTCGTTAATGAGAGTTACAGAAAAGTAATTTGTTGGATGCAGATCATATATTAGGTGGATGCATACGATACATTACTCTTTCTCACATTGAGAGATCATCTCTTCTATAAATACAAGACGGACAGGGCGAGGAGCCGAAGTAGACACGTTTTTTTAGATGTGACATGGCCAATCGATCTACATATTGAATTGAATTCAAACTAATTGTAACGTGGACCATTGACAGATCCTTCGTTCGTAGGGCAAACGGCTTAAGAACTTTGGGGGTTGAATGGGTGCACACAGGGAGGAATAGTATTGTGTGACCGGCTTGGGATGTTTGGCTTAATGCTTTGCGACCGTTTGATACATCTCGACTGTCAAACTGACTTCCACGCGTGGAAAGTCAAAGGTGATATATATATTTCTAAGTATACACAAATTGAACCATGACAAGTCAGATTTAATCCGTAGGGAATTGAGAGCAGAGGCATGGGCAAATCCAATTCCATCTAACCCAACTTATAACAGATACTCGAGTTATACTCAAGTTTAACAGTAAAATCCAAAATTAATTATCTTAAATAAAGACAAGATCCAACACACTCAAAGAATAATATGATTTTCTCATACTCAGTAAACATGGCCAACAATTTTACAACTACTTTCCAATCCAAAGTCCCAAAGACCATCAAACTACAATCAAATGAATGATACTCAAATTGTCTAGGACGACACTTCTTGTTAATTGTTGTAGATTTTTTTTAAAGTTCCTTATCAATTTGGAGATATGGTAAGTGGCTGGGAATGTACAAGGGATCATTTTGGTTGCAGGAGTAGAATTGGAAAATGAAATAGAATTACCATTGCTTGTGCCTAGTTTGTTTTTCTTGCACGACAAAAGTATTCCAAAGCCTATTCCAGTTTCACGCCCTTTTAAAATGCTGAAAACACCCTTTCTCTCTAATTATATGGAAGAAATTCAAAAAAATGTTCAAATATTGTTTGTTATCTCTCCAACCAAGTTAGAGGTAAATTGTCAAGAACCTTTAAAACAGTGAATAAGGTTGTGATAAAATCCCATTAATAATGTAATCCCTTCCTTTCATGTAATATGATCGTGTATAGTTATGAGAACTTCCTGTAGGAGCATTGCCAAACTTCATGTATAGCCTCCCATCCATAGCTAAATGTTATTTGACCTCATTATCAACAACTAAGGAAAGGATATAATGATCATCACGAGTAAAGCACACACTCACATTCCCTCTTATGTTGGTTATTGTATATAAAGTATGTGTAGGATTTTGTCGTAAATCCCACAATTTGATTTCCTAAATAAATGATGGAGTCACAAACAAGTATGGAGAATATTGAGAAAATATTACCTCATTTTTATGTTCACGTTGGAGATCTTCAAAAACTTTAATTGTTTTCCCATGGACACCTCACATAGAGAAACTTGTTTTGAATATCCACTAGCGAGGAAATAATTATAAGTTGCATTAATATGGATAGATGTTAATTGCTCAAACTCTTCATATGTTTAAGTGGCAGAGTTTCTACTGTTCTTGTCTTGGAAGGGTCATTGTTGAGCCAACGGAATCCAAGAATACTAGGATTTACTACAACTAACTCAATGTGGCCAACAGTTTTACCCCTTCCATGATTGATCACAATGACTTCCCCATCCAATGTCCCAAAGAGAATATACTTAGAATCAAATGGATGATACTCAAATTATCTTAGATGAAACTTCTTGTTAATCTTTGTAGAGTTCTCAATAGAGTTACGAGTTCCTTTGCAATTTGGAAATAGGGTTTTCCTTAAAACACTATTATTTTCATTAAAAATATATTAAATTAAAGCTTATGGGAGAATGACATGTACATGGTTTTCGTTAATGTTTATGGGAGAAATTATATGTACATGGTTTTCCTTAAATTTTGTAGAAAGTTAAAAAAATATAATAAATTAAAGTGTATGGGTGAATGACATGTACATGGTTTGCCTTAAATTTTATGGGAGAAATTAGATGTACATGGTTTTCCTTAATGTTTTCCTTAAGTTTATGGGAGGAATGATGTGTACATGGTTTTTCTTCAAGTTTTCTTTAAAGTTTATGGGAGAAATTTCAGAGAAATGACATGTCCATAGTTCCAAAAACATTAGCAAATGCCTTAAAGTTTAAGGAGAAATTACATACAAATGACATGTACATGGTTCCAAAAACACTACCAAATTCCTTAAAATTTATGGGAGAAATGACATGTACATGGTTTGCCTTAAAGTTCGCCTTAATTTTTTTTGGATAAATGACATCTATAAATGACATGCCTTCAAGTTTTTCTTGCCTAGAGTTTAAGGGAGAAATGAAATGTACGTGGTTTGCCTTAGAGTTTGCCTTATAGTTTACGGGATAAATGGCATATTTATGGGAGAAATGACATAGAAATGAAATGCCTTAAATTTTCCTTGAGTTTATGGGAGAAATGACACATGTACATGGTTTGCCTTAAATTTCTCCTTAAAGTTTATGGGACAAATGACAAAGAAATGAAATGTACATGGTTCCCAGAACACTAGCAAATGCCTTAAATTTTATGGGAGAAATTACATGTACATGGTTATCCTTAAAGTTTGCCTTGATTTTATGGAAGAAGTGACATGTACATGGTTATCCTTAAAGTTTTCCTTAAAGTTTATGTGAAAAATGACATAGAAATGACATGTACACGGTTCCAAAAAGACTAGAAAATGCCTTAAAGTAAATTTTTCCCTAAATTTTATGGGAGAAATGGCATAGAAATGACATGTACAGGGTTCCAAAAACACTAGAAAATTCCTTAATGTTTATGAGATAAATGGCATGTACATGGTTATCCTTAAATTTTTCTTTGAGTTTATGGGAGAAATGGGATAAATGACATATACATGGTTATCCTTAAATTTTTCCTTATCGTTTATGGGAGAAATGACATAGAAATGACATGTACATGGTTCCCAAAATGCTAGCAAATGCCTTAAAGTTTATGGGAGAAATGACATGTACATGGTTTCCAAAAGCACTACAATTTTCTTTAAAAATATATTAAATTAAAGTTTATGGGAGAAATGACATGTGCATGGTTTTCCTTAATGTTTTCCTTGACTTCAACAATGGAGTGATGTTGTCATCCAAGGATGAACATTAGCCAAGAAAACCAAGTATGTGCATAAGTTTAAATTGGTATGCTTATTTATGAACTTAATTGAAATAAATACGCTGCTAAAAATGAAAATATAATGATAGGTTCTACAAGATGGATGTAGACTAATGTTTAATATATGCATGTATGCATGTATGTTTGGTGCAGTTGTTTTGTACATGTGAAAGTTGTGTGAAGGATGAACATTAGCCAAGAAAACCAAGTATATGCATAAGTTTAAATTGGTATGTTTATTTATGAATTTAATTGAAATAAATATTTTGCTAGAAATGAAAATATAATGATAGGTTCTACAGGATGGATGTAGATTAATGCTTAATATATGCATGTATGCATATATGTCTGGTGGAGTTGTTGCATGCATGTGATAGTTGCGTGAAGACAATTATCCTGCACATCGAAATAAAAATATAATGAAAGTTTTACAAGATGGATGTAGACTAATGTTTAATATATGCATTTATGTCTGGTGGATTTCTTGTGTGCATGTGAAATTTTTGTGAAGAAAATTATCCCGCACACTAGTATTATTCATAATAAGTTGTACAAGATGGATGTAGACTAATGTTTAATATATACATGCATTTATGTATGTCTGGCGGAGTTGTTGTGTGCATGTGAAAGCTGTGTGAAGACAATTATCCTAGACACTAGTATTAATCATGATAGGTTATACAATATGGATGTAGACTAATGCTAAATATATGCATGTATGCATGAATGTCTCGTGGATTTTTTGGCATGAAATTAATATGTAGCTAAAGTTTAACTTGTTTTTATTATAAATCATAAATTAATTATCAAAATCTCATAAGTTGAGATCTAACATTGAAATTTTTAACTTCACATCGGGACATAGTAATTTAGCCAACAATAGCAGATCATCATATGATTGATCTTTACCCTCAAGACAAGCTCAGACTATATTCATGAAAATTTTAATGTTGAGAATGCGCAATTTTTCTGACACACACTACACATAAACAACAAAGGAAGATCATAAGTTAGGTGGACATACAAACTGATATGTTTCGGGATGGTCTCGATGCCGCTCACATGGATTCTTTGTTACCCAAACAGTTTTTTTTTAGGAGTGAATGAAGTTCAAGTCAAGATCAGGTAATCAATATAAATCTATATCTCAATAAATATTAGATAAATATTAATCTCAAGGCATATCCAAGTGTGCTAAAAAGAAAAAGGCATGAGAAAATTTTACATAATCTAAGTACTTCAGAAAATTTTCAAAATGTTAAATCTATTTCTAAAACAATATTTTGTTGTATTACCCAAAACTAGAATAATTACATTATACCTTATCTAAATTTTTAACCAATTTATTATGATAAAAAACAATTTTAACCTCGTGACCATCAGATGAGGGTGATGATGTTGAGATTTAGGGGATTAGTATTTCTGATGTTTGGGGTGTTGGCTTTGGTGTTGCTTCAATGTTGTGGCCATGGAAACTCAGCTTCAACAACTGTAGATCAGATTGATAATAACATTGGAAATCAAAGGAAGCCTCATGGAGAAGTGTTGATTAATGGTTTATAGAATTCAATGATGATTAGAGGGTCCACAACTCCTACAATGTCTTCTCCTCCCTCCAAATGCAGAGTTGAATATAGGTAAGTATCATAGGTTATGTTATTCCATTAATCTAATATAGTTAAACATTTTTTAGTGTAAAAAATGTAGGGAATAAAAGCCCATTGAATATGAGGTTACAATGATTCTATAGCTTATATAAATATGTTGAACAATTAACAACAGTTATGACAACTTCTATGATCAGACTAGCTGCAAACACAATAATCTAATATAGTTCAATATTACTTAGTGTAAAACAGATAGGGAATCAAATCCCATTGAATATGAGGTTACAATTACTCTATAGCTTATATAAAGAGGCTGAACACGTAATAATAGTAATGAAAAATTCTATGATCTGACTAACTGTAATCACAATAATTTATTATAGGTAAGCAGTACTTAGTGCAAAACAGACAGGGAATCGAAGCCCATTGAATATGATGTTACAATGACTCTATAGCTTATATAAAGAGGTTTAACAAGTAACAACATTTATGACAGCTTATATGATCAAAGTAGATGTAATCTAATGTCATCGAATATAGGTAAACATTACTTAGCTTAAAACAGACATGGAATCAAAGGCCATTGAGTATGAGGCTACAATGACTCTATAACTTATATAAAGATTTTCAACAAGAAAAAATAGTTATGACAACTTGTATGATCATACATGGAATCAATGCTGATTGAATATGAGGTTACAATGACTCTATAGTTGATATAAAGAGGTTGAACAAGTAAAAACAGTTATGACAACTTCGATGATCAAACTAGCTATAAACTCAATATTCTAATTTAAGTAAAACATTAATTAGTGTAAAACAAGCAGGGAATCAAAGCCCATCTAATATGAGGTTACAAATGATTCTATAGCTTATATATAAAGAGGTTGAAAAATTAACAACATTTATGACAACTTCTATGATCAGACTAGCTGTAAACACATAATCAGAGTAATGAATAGGTATAAGTAAGCTTATATAGCTAATGGTCGATATGTGATTACTGTGAACCTTGTACTCAGTTTGAATTTACGCTTATGAAGTTGTTAGGTACGGTATAGTAACTCCCTGTCTCATCATGCTTTTAATCATACCTTATAGATTTCATAGAAAGTGTGATTAGTTATGCCAATGCTTACTGCTGATAGCTTATCTCCAGATGTATGCAGTTTAAGTTAGCAAATTGGTTAAGCTCTTACACTAGACTTATGATTAGAGAGCTAGAACAAAGAGACTATACTAATGGTAATTGGTATCCCTAATTAACACCACAAATTCAGAGTAATATGATAGTACAGGTTGTTAGTTAGATGAAACAAACCATGTTCAAGATTTATGGAGAGAGTATAAACTAAGCCTATGTCGGTATAAGTCACATAAGTTATGTAACAAACTATGTATCATACACATTGTCACAGTTATCTACATAATTAAGCTTATAATAGTGATATGGCATATAATTACAAAGCTAACTAGTACTGATTCTATAAAGTTATCTTAACCACAACAAATTCTACGGGAAATTCTTAATGTAAGAGGATGAAAATAGTAGGTTTTTTCTTCTACCTAGAAATTAAGAGAAAACCAGACAATGAGAGTGCACGACAAGTAGACAGTGAGACAACAAGGCCACAACGAGTAGAAAACAGGACAACGAGGCTGCAACTAGCAGACGACAAGATGACAAGGCCGCAATGGTCAGACATTGAGATGACAAGGCCGCAACGAGAAAACAACGAGATGACTAGGTCGCAGATCACCGAGGACATCACCGAGGATGCAGATTAGAAATAACCTACAAACAAAAAAAATAAAATTTAAAAAAAAATAAAAAATAATAACAAAAAATAACAGAGCATAAACCATAAGCAAAGCATAACCTTCTCACCTTTGATTGCTCCCCTCCTTGCCCCTGCTACAACGTAGCAATACAAACAGAGCGACAGAGACAACAATAGAGTAGAAACAGAGCAACAGTAGCTAACCAAACAGTAACAGATCCCAAAAGTGTCACGGTTTGCGGGCCCGTATATTTATAATAAAAATTTTGGGCAAATTATTTTGAAAATTTTGGCCGAACTATTATTTTTGTCGAACTTTTTTTGCCAATTTTCCCATGTATGGCAAAAAACCTGTATACCCACACCATCAATACGTCGTCAATGTAAATGACATAATTAGTTCGACTGAACTGTTGGAGAAATGAAATTTCTGACCGCATTTCTCACGAAAGTATATCCCACCTTCACATTTCTAGCCGTATATAAATATATATATATATATATATATATATATATATCTTGAAAGGGTTGTTAGATATATGAGGTAAAGTACATTAATTCCTATGTAATTATTTATAATTTTCTTGTAATATTTAATTAATTAGTTAGAGTTATAGATAAAATATCTTGAAAAGTGTCATTCTTTAGAAATTAAACTAGGAAATTAGTTAGGAGTGCTGTTAGAAATGAATTAAATATAAGTGGACACTTGAAAATGAAATAATGGATCCATTACTAAATACATTTAGGACACCAGCTTTCTCTCCTCTTCCTATTGCAAGAGAGTTGAGTGAGGACACTTCTAATTATTATCACCGTATCAAAGATTTAATGATACATATGATGTGAAGAGGAGATTGCTGCTCTGCAAACTTTTGGAAAACTCCATCAAAATGATCAATTTTTGTTTGGTATGAAAAAAATTCAGCCTTTTTTAAGGAAAAGAAAATTGAGATTTTTTCAATATATGTGGGATTGATGTTTGGTTTCGATTTTAATCTTTATAAAATTATTTTCAACCTGTTAGTTCCTTTGACTTGGCTCTATAGTTTATATGTGTTACTCTAAAGGCTCTTTTGCAAATGCAAAATAATTAATTTTGTTTGGTTTCAATTAGAAAGAAGGTTCATCATTCAATATTAACCAGTGTTTCAATGATTGGTTTTTGTTTTTTCGTCACCTTTTTTTTAATCACCAGTAATATACTAATCATAATTTCATAATGTGATTATTATGAAATACTTTTCATTAGCAATATGTATAACAAAATTATAAGATGAAACACCATTAATCACATTAACCAGCATAAAAATGCAGAATATTTTATTTAAGTGACAAAAGTCTTGCATGACCAATAAAAAAATGTTGAGGATGTATTTCATGTATTAGTAGAGGAAGTAGGAGTAGCATATTCCACTTGTATAGTTGGCATATAATAATGGGTATTAGGAATACTTGAATATGAGTTTCTTTGAGGTTCTTTATGGGTGGAATTGAAATACTCCTATCAACTAGAGTGATCGATTGAACTAGCTATTAATTGGACCAAACATGTTGGTATATATGGAATAGGAAATGCAAGTTATTAAGAGGAATTTTAAGGCAACACGGGACAAGCATAAGAGTTATGAGGATTAACACAGAGCATTTAAGGAGTTCCAGGTTGGGGAGCATGTATGCTTGTGCATCAAGCCCAAGAGTAGCTCCTTGAGGATTGGGTCATCTGCCAAGTTGGAACCACGGTATCGTGGGAATTTTGAGAACCTTGAGAGGATTATATTACTGTCCTACCGAATTGCACTACATATGACAATGAAATTCCACGATGTTTGTTAGGTTTCATTGCTTAATATATATTTCCAGGATGTTGATCATGTGATTGACGGGTATGTGTTACAAGTGGAACCAGATGGAGAATTATATCCATAACCATAATGCATATTGTAGTGGAAACAAATCATGGTCAAGAACCAAACATTAGTATTAGTACGAAAAAATTTTAGCATTAAAATTATGTTATTGACAAACTTAAAAGAAAATATTTCCGACTTCATGTATGATAAAATTACCAAAGCATCACAAATAAAAAATATAAAGCATATATCAAACTCAATTGTGTCATAAGAATCACTAAAGTCACTCTTTAATAACAAATCCATTTTCTTAATTTATTTTTTTTATTCTAACTTGCCAAAGCTATGATTTTATTGATATGTAGTACTTCATCTCTTGTTGTTTTATAATTTTAGGAACAAGTTTTTGTTATGAGACCAAAGAGATAAACATGGTTATTTTTATGCCTATAATGAGTAGAACCTTGACCTCCACATAGAAATCTCCATTATTCATATTTATTAAGTTTCATGGAAATCTTTATTACTAGAGATCATAAAGTATAAAGTAAAGTATTGAGTTCTTCATTGGAATTTGCAAAATGTTTAAAATATCAATATTAAATATGTAAGTTATTAAATAAATTTTCCATGCGCGCATGATTTATTATATATATATATATATATATATATATATATATATATATTACTTTTTAAAATACTTAAGAGAAGCATATGCATTTTGTCTACAAATGCATGAATTCCTTGTTTAGAAAACATTATGTTTAGTGTTATTTACATATTTCATGACCTTTAGAACTTCTCTATTATTAACCTCCATTGGCATGAACCTAGGCCACTAAGGACAGTCATAAGAAAATGAATACGGCCTCATCATAGGACATCATTATACAACTTTCATGTTTATACCAACCCTTTCAAATTAATAGATGGTTTGCAAATTTCCATGTGGCATAATCAAATAGTGAATTCTCTCCATGTCTTATCGTTTTGACATATTGAATGATTCGCTTAGAATAATGAATTGTATTCTTAGTGTATGGCTTGACTGAAGGTCAACATTATTTGATAGGGATGGAAACAATTTTACACATTAATGACCATCTATTACTGTTTGCAAATTCATTATCTAAATAAGGGTTTCATTTCTTTTCAAGGTTTTAAGCGTTTATATGAGACATGTGTTTTCAACTAAGTTCATCTAGATACTTTCCTAGGGTATTTAGTTCATGATGGAAAACTATAAAAGCTTGATCAATTATGTGCACCAAACACATCATATAATTTTCTGTTATTAGATCCCACAAATCTTGTTATCATGGTCATTTTAACCCATTGTAAAACCTCTAGCATTAGAAAAGCAATTTTTTTATTCATCCACATGAGTAAAAATTAATCATTCATCAATTAATGTACCTTAAAGGGATTTGTCATCAAATTGGCCTCATTTAACTAATAGATTAACATGATCTATTAATGTAATTTTCTAATCATTAACACAGGCTTTTAATATTAAGTAGAAATTCGGTAATCCCTCATTAACACAAAAATAACATTAAATTTCACTTTGCTACTATCCTCTTGATAGACAATTATAGTATCTATAAGTAGTATTTTTTATTAAGGTGATGGAAGGCATATGATGTCATTGATTAAGATGGTGGATGGAAAATATGAAGTCATCTTTTTGTTGATACATCACTCGAGGGTATTACTTCCATTATAAAGGACTTGGAACATGGGGACTTGCTTGAGGAGCAGCAATTTAATTTTCTAATCATTAACACATAATATTAAGTAGAAATTTGGTAATCTCTCATTAATACAACCATACAACAATAGCGTTAAATTTCACTTGCTACTCTCCTCTTGATAGACAATTATATCAACTATAAATAATATTTTTTATTAAAATAATGGAAGATATATAATGTCATCGATTGATATGGTGATGGAAAATATGAAATCATCTTCGTGTTAATGCATCACTCAAGAATATTACTTCCACTACGAAGGACTTGGAACATGGTGACTTGCTTGACGAGTAGCGATGACAAGTCAAGGATTGTGATCCATTAAATCACCTCAAAGATATCCATTAAGAAAAGCGGGAATATCAAACCATTCTTATTAATGCTATGAAATGATGAATCGATATACACACAATGATATTTATTATTGCGGATGATTATGATAATAGTCTACCCGCACAAAAAGAAAGAAATAGGGTCCACGGGCAACATCGATATGTATGTATAGAGGGAGGGGATCCGTATGGGGTGAGAAATTGTCCTTGCTTCGAGAGCCAATTAATTTCCTGGTGCATTTAAAGGATTGAGTGTGAGCAGCTCCTGAATCGTTAAACCGACATCCTTCGACTTTGTTGTTAATATGATGTGCTGACGCGTGCTTTCGAACATCATTGGAGATCCCATAATTCCCAAGTAACTCCGCCTTGCCGTTAGCCTCGTTTGATTTTACAGGGCAACATCGAGGAGTTGGAGCATTGGCTGGGCATAGAAGTGCAGTTGGAGGGCACTTAGAACGTTCTCTTACTTCTGACGCCCCTAACGGAATATAAAAAGTGGGTTTAGGATCAGCAAGCACTAGATAGGGATAAGCCTTCACTTGCTGCTCCTCCATTGATTTTGCAGTGCAACATCCAGGAGTTGGAGCATGTACTGGGCACTGAGGTGCAGCTGGAGGGCACGTAGACAGTTCTGCTGTTGCTGACGCTCAACGGAAGAATGAACGTTACGATGGTGTGAAGGAGTCGGAAGATGGGGATTGGGTTTAGGGTCAGCAAGCACTAGTAGGGGGTTGTGATGATGTCCAGAAAGACCATCACGACCAAGCGATTGATCATTGCTGCTTTTATAAGGTCCTGGGAAGTGTTGGGTGGGTTGAGTTCCAGCCGCAACCACAAGTAAGGGGCCTGCTTTAAACGACAACGTCCACATAAGTAGGGCAACCAGAATAACAGATACATTGTGTTGGGGAAGTATATTATTGTAGGGAAAAGTAGATGTATATTATTGTGTTGGGGAAGTATATATCTTTACGATGAAAAAATAATACTACATGCTACAAAGGAAACAACGTAATATAAGAAAGAGTATTATTAACATTTAGAGTGTCACTTGCAATATTTCGACCAAAAATCATGGATGTGGTTACTATTAGAAAGCTTTAAAAATTTTAAACACTTTGAAAGCATAGAAAGATTAATAGTTTTATTTCTGTACTTTGCAACATTTCGATTAAAAATCATGAATGTGGTTAATACCGGAAAGCTTCAAAAATTTGAAACTCTCTGAAACCATACAAAGATTAATATGCTGTCAAATACAAAAAAAGGAAAAATACAAAAAACTAGTAAATTGAAACTGTAATGCATATCGGCCAAGAGTGTTGCACTCTTCACCATGTCATTGTAAATGTGGAATCTTGTTTTTGCACGATTTTGTTTTACATTTTAATTTGAGAGCAGAGGCATTAGCAAATTCAATTCCATCTAACCCAACTTCTAACATATAATAGATTTTAATAGTAAAATCCAAGATCAATTATCTTAAATAAAGACAAGATCCGAAATCAATTAATCTTAATTAAAGACACTGAGAATATTTCTAAAATGACTTTCATTATCTCAAGTAACATTGACATGCTCTGAGACCACTATTGCCAAAAACAAAAACATAGATATTTTCTAATATAACAAATTTGCTATTAGGTCCTTCAATTTTATTTATTTTTATCATTAGAATTTTTAGTTCCATTTCTTTAGCTTTACATAACTTCAACAAATTCTTTATATAAAAATGAAATCCATTATGTTTATAATTTTAGGCCAAAGGGAGCACTCACAACTTTTTTTACATTGAATTACACTTTGAATCAAAGATGGAGGAACACAAAAAAAAAAATTGTTATGTAATTAAATTACACCTAGAAACCATATGATGACCAAGCATAAAATCCATTGCTAGCGAGTTTTGTGAATAAATTAAGGATAGAATGAAAGAAACTGACACTCGAAAGGGACTTGAGAAAAACAATGGCCAACAATAGTGACAAAAAGTCATTGCGTCGACATGTTTTTAAAAATGCAAAACCCAAGAACAAATGTGTGCTATTCTCAAAATGTAAATCTGCTTGATTTGAATGTTCAACATCTTTTCTCTTTACAAATTTATTTACTTACCAAGTGATGAGTGTGATGAGTCTCATGGTGATTCAATAAAATTGGTTGTGAAAATAAGATCTCTGTCCAAACTACCACTATAGGAAGAGGTGAATGTTACCATTCTACAACTAGTGATTCTCATTCTACACACAATAAATCTATTATTATTGATGGAATGTTCATATGATATATTCCATGGATAACAATACCTTCGTTATGGAATGGGAATAGTGATTACCCATATCCTAAGAAAAAAAGCAAGTTGGAAATCATTTTGCACATTATAAGGTAACTATCAAGCAATTGGTATCTGTATCAATATTGGTCTATAGGAATTAGTAAGTATAATTTGATAAGAAAACTTCTCTAAGTAAATGAATCGATACCTCAAAAAGTGAGAAACAGATCCAAACCAACACAAGTTCATGGAATCTAAACTAAAACATTATATACTTAGAACTCATACCTAGAAAAGTGAGAAATGGATCAAGGCCATCACAAGTTTAGTGTTTATGAAACAAAACCAATAGATATGTTAGTTGCACTACTAGATTTCATTAAACCACAAGATAACCCTCTTGAATTTTTGAACCCATTTGTATGATTATTAGTTGTAGCTTCGGTCCAATGAACAAAAATATCTACATAATCAGCTAATCTAATTGTGATAAGACTTAGGAAGTTATTTAGAGATCCTTCCAAAACCATTAATTCATAACATCAATAATTAACTTTTATTAATTTTTAAGCACTTACAATTATAGGTAGAAAAGATACCCAAAATTACATTTTCCACCCTGCTCGCAGATAAATGCATTCCATCACAAAACATAAGTTACCCTGACGGCTACAAGAATGGAGAAACCTAGGAGGGAGAGATAGCACAATAAATACTTGCTATACAAATTGATAAGAAAAAAGGCCACAACAAAAACACAAATGGGGGACTACAGATAAAGGGTGAATGTTACTGAAAGCCAGGCTCGGAGAGTTTCAAGAGAAAAAAATAACCTAACCATATGCCAAGGCTATAAGAAAACCCATAATTATTAATGAAGACCTTTTTTTATGATTAGATCTTTATGAAACTAATTCCAATCACCCCCTTGAAGTTTTTATTGCAATACATCTTGATATATTTATGAAAATGAAAATGACAACACGAAGCTAAACGAAATTTCAAGTGATGGATGCTTGCAACAATGAAGCCATGGCACAAGGTGAGGTAAACAACTGTATTTATTGAGAGAAAGAATTGTTGAAAGAATCAAACCTGCCAATTTATAGAAAGTTAATGCTGAAACATAAAGAATGAATATATGCAAAAGTAAAAATTATAAATACGACATTCCCTGAAAACTATTACAACCAATAGTTGAATTCAAACAACTTACTCCAGAGACACATTATTTTAAATATGGTGTTTCTAAATGTTTTGGATTCTTGAGGCACCTTGCAAAGAAATTGAAATGCCCCGAATTCATTTTATTACATGCATTCTTCAGGCATGGAGTTTCAATACCATGAAATCAATTTTTTTCATAAGTACCTAAGTATGGGAACTCAAAAAATTTCTTACCAATAAATTTTGATGGGTTAGTATAAAACTTGCAAGAGTTGGTTCAACCAAGAAGCAAACAAAATGATACTTGAACTTGGAAACAATTTTCAATAGTAAATGCTCCTTGGAATTTCAACACTTTTAGTTTAAAAATCTTTCAAAAATATTTAAATAGGTAAGAAACTATACCATTGAAACTTCCACTTTGAGAACACTTCCATATTTGTTAAATTTTAAAGGAATTAGATTTTTGGGAAATTTTGTATTAAATTTTTTCTCAAAAAAAATTAAAAATAAAAAAATCCTAAAAAGCTCTAATGAAGTGGATGAGACTTCAATTAATTAATCTATTAAATGTCCTCAACCACTACATGAAAAAAACACATTGGTGAGGGTCATGCTTGTGACGGACATTTAAGGTCCGTCACCAATGTCACATATGGTGACGGTCATTTAAAAACCGTCACTGTAAGTGTATATAGTGATGGTCCTTTATGGTCCGTCACCAAAGACATTTTCAATGACACTTTTGGTGAGGGTCGTTAAAGGCCCATCGCTAATTCTCTCTGTAGTGACACTTCTAGTGACAGAACTTTTAATGACCCTCACCGATGCTCTTTACGTTACTTTTGGTAGTGTCAATGTCCGTCATCATTGATCATAAAAACTAGATCACTTTGTAAGTGTATAAAGTGATGGTCCTTTATGGTCCGTCACCAAAGAACTTTCACTTTTGGTGAGGGTCGTTAAAGGCCCATCACTAATTCTCTCTTTGGTGACACTTCTAGTGACAAACTTTTAATGACCCTCACCAATTCGCTTTTTGTTACCTTTGGTGACGATCAAAAAATGTCAGTCATCATTGATTATTCCAATGAGTTTTTGATGACGCTATGTGCCTATTAATATATTTTTTGTCAAAAGATAGCGATTTAATACCATTATTGTGGAGCATTTTGTATAATATTTCCAAGGCCATAGTGGTTTAGATCGATCAATTTTTAAAGTAATAAAGTGTATCATTTCCCTCAAGTAATGACTAGTTGAATAGAGATTTCCTATGAGTCAACAAATGATTCATATCTATTATTTTTATTATCTACAAAATTCCATTTAGATAAAGTTCCACTATTGTGTGTAGGAAATATATTATTTAATAAATACTCGAGCTTTGACAATTCTATTAATGAGGAAGACCTAACAATCCCCAACAATATGGGCACACCTTAAATTAATGCTTTGGCACACACTAACATTTCTTAGCACCCCACATGTCTTGGAACATCTTTGTACCTAGAAAATCTTGTGATGACACTGACACCCAAGCACATGGTGGCATGCGCTATTAACACTATTATCGATGAAATAGGTAACCTAACCTCAAAACGGGAACTCTAGCCCAAAAAGACTCAAAAAACATGAAAAAACACCCCAAAAACAAAGAAAGTGTATTCCAAAACGCACTTGGTAAGGTAATTTCAACTTATTTTATAAAATTATGCTAAAAACAAAATTGTTTCTTGAAAATAAGATTGAAAAAACACCCTCAAAACAAAACCAGGTTGATCTTGGAATAACAAAAAAATAAATTTGTGTCATATTTTTTGACATTTTTAAAAAATAGAAATAACATTTTAATTTTTTAAAATTTCAAACATAAAAAAACCTAAAATTTAAGAAAAAAATAAATTTAAAAAATAAAAAAACATTTTAAAGCTTAAAATTTAAAAATACATAGGAATAAAAAATAAAATAGAAACAAAATAAAATTTTTAATTCAAACATTAAAAAAAACCCAAAATTTAAGAAAAGAAAAATTAAAGATTAAAATTTCAAAATATATATAAATAAAAAAATAAAAATAAAAACAAAATAAAAATATTAAATTAAAAAAAAAACAAGTTAAAAAAGAAAAGAAATTATAAAAAATAAAATATAGAGATTAAATTTAAAAAAGAAAAAAAAAATGCTTATTAAATTAAAAAAAAATTAAATTAAATAAAACATTAAATTTAAATAAATATATTAAATTTTAATAAATTTAAAACTTTAAAATAAAAATTTAAAACAATAAAAAATACATTATTTAAATTAAAAGTAAAAAAATAAACTAAACATAAAACTTAATAATAATTAAAAAAAATGAAGAAATTATCTATTAAATATACAAAATTTAATACAAGTTATTAATAAAATTTAGATTAAAAACAAAGAAAATTGAATAAAATAAATTAATTAATTACAAAAAAATTAAAACAAATTAAATTTCAAATAGAAAAATTAAATTATTTTAAATGAAAATTTATTAAAAAATGAGAAATTTTTTTATCGCGATGGTGCCACCAATCTTCCTCCTGCCCGGGTGGCGACGGAGGTCGCCCGCGGGCATGTAGCCCACCCCGGCCGGCAGTCGGCTCAGCCATCGCGTGGGCGGGGAGGCCAATTCCGGGAATCGCCCTCCCGTCCCGGTGGAGGCCAATTCTGGGAATCGCCCTCCCATGGCGGGAGGCTGATTCCAAGAATTGCCCTCCCCTCCCGTGGCGGGAGGTCGATTCCATGAATCGCCCTCCCATCCCACGGTGAGAGGCCGACTGTGGCGGGAGCCCGATTCCTACAATCGCCCTCCCACGATGGGAGGACGATTCCCGGAATCGGCCTCCCACCGCATGAAGGGAGCGTGATTCTTGGAATCGGCATCCTGCCGCAGGAGGCTGATTCCCAAAATCGGCCTCCCGCCACAAGACGGGAGGTCGATTCCCGGAATCGGCCTCCCGCTGCGGGAGGGTGATTCCTGGAATCGACCTGCCACCGCGAGAGGGCGATTCCCAGAATCGGCCTCCGACTGGAGGTGGCGCAAACCGCCGAGCCTGCAGGGGCGAGCGGGTGCTACATGCGGCCTCCTGCTTGGGATTAAGTGACTAGCCTCCCGCTTTGTGACGAGAGGCGATTGGCGGTGCCGACGATCAATTTTTTAATTTGATTTAAAAGAAAAAATTTAAATTCAAAATATTTAAAATTTTTTTTTTTTTAATTCAAATTTTTTATTTTAAATTTAATTTCTTTTAATTTTTTTATTTTTATTTTTATTTTAAATTTTGTTTTTAAATTTAATATTTTAGATTAGTTATTTTTTAAAATTTAAACTTTATTTATTAAATTTGTTTTTAAATTTTTTTTTTTTTTTAATATTTAGTTTATTTAGTTTTTCATTTTGAAAATTTATAAATTGTTTCATTTGAAAAAAAAACAGTAAATTTATGGATATTTGTTTTTTAATTATTTTACACATCAGTTTTTTTCATTTTTTTTGTTTTTTTAATGATATAATTTTCTTTTTCCAATTTTAATGGTTAATTTTAAAATTTGTATTTTTTTCTTATTATTATTATTTTTTTAATTTAAATTTTTAACTTTAATTTTTTCTTTTTTTTGCATTTTATTTTTTCTATCTAAATTTTAGTTTTGTAATTTTAATTTTTTTTAATTATATGGCTTTTTTTAATAACTTAGAAAAAAATGCTTTTGATGATAAAAAAAATTTTGGCTAATTTTTTGTCTTTCTAAATTATGTGTCAAATTTTGTCATTTCTTTTGATATAATTTGCGAATATTTTTGTTTTTATTTATTTATTTTTTGTTTAAATTTTTATATTTTAAGAGTTAATTTTTGTTTTTTTACATTTTTATTGGTTTTTTTATTATTTATATATATATTTTTTCATCTAAGTTTTATGTTTCATTACCAACATGAAAATCACCACTCTAGGTTGATGTTGCATCAATATGTTTCAAAATTAGCATGAAAATCACCACTCTAAAGAGTTGATCTTTGCATCATCACGTTTCAAAATTAGCATGAAAATCACTAACATGCAAAACAAATATTCATACCTCATAAATAAAAATATTAGAGTGTCAAAAATGTGCACAAAAAAAGGGGGTGATTCTGCATCACCACTTTTCAAAATCGGGTGCTTTTTATTCTACCAAAAAAAAGTAGGTAACAGTGCAATTACCTATTTCATCGGTAACATTGCTTAGCACAACATGGAACTCTCCTATCATGTGTTGGCATGTTGCATATAGTCCCTAGCATGACCTGGAACACCTTCGTTGAATGCATTGACGTACATTAGCACTTGGCACACAATGTCACTTGGCATGTATTGGGACCTATTATTAGTGTGCTTAGAATGCCTTTTTCAAAAGATAAATCTACGACTTATTAACCTCTTATTGGTTCTTCCTTTTGTTTCCTTGACACATATTGATATACCTTGGCACCCCTATGCCACATCCTTAGCACCTAGCATGTATTGGCATATCTTGGCACTAGTAATTGGCACATGATATAATTAGCATGCCTGGAACTCCCAAGCACACTTTGAGGAATTCTTAACATGCCTTGATATTCCCTAGCATGCCTTACCAATGCTTAGCATACCTTGTCCTCCCTCCTTGGCATGACAACTACACGACCATTAACACTAGTCTTTAGCGATTGCTGTTCCTCATATTCATTGAATTTTCTACCTAGTGCTCCCTTAATTGTTTTCTAGTTACTCCCTTAACACTCCTTTGACATGCCTTCTCACTCTCTAGCACACCTTAGCACTCTTTAGCATTCCTTTCCACTTTCATAACATACATAACACTAGTCACTGGCTATATTGGCGCTTGGCACATGTTGGTGCTGGATGTCTAGCATGTATAGAATACGTTGAAATGCCTTGGTATGATTTAGCATGGTTTAATATTAAATTTATTTGTGATGATCAATTGTTGGAAAGTAGATGAGAAGCAACAAAGGAATACTTGGCATAGAATACTAAGAAACTTGAACTTAGCACCTATTAGCCACCTAGTGTTAGTGTGCCTAGCATGCCCCCTCTTGGAAAAGATAAATTGATAACTTATTAACCCTCTTATGTGTTCATTTCTGTGGTTTAACTCTCCCTTTTTGTTGTCTTGACGGTCCACGACAGGATTGACACACCCTTGCACATCTTGGCATGCCTTATCCTTGGCACATCTTAGCATTTTTGACATGTATTTCCTATCGGCACATCAGAGGTGGTGAAAGGGGCATGTAGTCCTAAAGTAGTTGAGTGCGAGGCCCACGTATGGGTTTGCTAAAGGGAGGTCATGATCATCCTCCAAAATCAAGAGTCATCGTGTGAGGTTGGGAAGAATGTTTCATCTTAATGTTCGGTTTTGCGCCGGAAGTTGGATGGCATATTGTTGGTTCTGTGCAGCGGATCAGAGCTTAAGAGGTTTCTCATGAGAATCCAGGGCATGTGATTTCAATGGTGTCTTTGTGTGAAGGCGCATCAAATTATGAAATGTTTGAAATTTTGCAAACAAGAAAGCAGGTGAGATTGGAAACCGAGAAAGGGAAAAAAAATGCACCCAGCTATAGGGAATTTTGATGCACTAGGAGTGAGGAATTTGGGGGCGTCTAATTTATTTTCCTTAAATAGAATTGGACAATAAATTGTAATTTCATCTCATAACAACTTGTGTCGGTTAATTAAGTCATGATGGCCAGAGTTAGCTAAATAAATTCGAGTCAAGTGTCTAATACGAGGCCTCTAGAGGATTCTAATGTTTTTGAGGTCGAGTTGAAGTTGATGCATTAGTAGGGGTGCAAGTGTAATTAGTACTCAATTAAATGAGTTAAAATCAGCTTAACTAGTTCTAGCGAGTGATGAGCTAGTGAGACCCTGAGTGAATTAAATTAGATTTAATTCATAATGAGTGATCCATTAAATAGCGATAATTCACTCGTAATAGTTGCATGCATGTCGGTTTCGAGAATGCAGTTGAGATAGAGGTTAAAGGAACATAACTATCAGTTTTATTTAGAGAAAATTTCCCATGTGCAATTATAAAGTTATTGGGATGCCATGATGGGTGAGTTGCGTGATCAAGGAAGAAGTGATTTTCCTAATTAATAAAGAGTTAATTCACCTAGGAATTTCATGAGCTAGGTAGGCTGTAAATAAGAAAATGAGAAATGGCTAATACTAGAAACAAGTTTACTAGATCAGCAGGGAGAGCAGTGTGAGTGATGGAGAATCTCATGAGTGATTAAGCATTGTATTTGATTTCATGATTCCTTGACTTAATACATAGTATCGAGATAGAGTTTTCATTATTTTCTTTCAGAAATACACATCATGTTGTTGTGCGATTGATAATTTACTTTCTCTTACTTATATATGATTGTGCTAGATCATGTTTTGTTTCCATAAGAATTGTAGGAAGGATTCGGTATCTTGTTTTAGTAGATTACAAGGTCGAGATTGAATCTCACAGGTTAGATTTTACTACCATGGCATCGGAGAAGGACATTTTTGGGTGGAGAAGTTTGTGAGAAAATGTTTGAAGATTTTGGTGTAAAATTTTCAAAAACAAATAGAATATTTGAGACTCCTTGTGAAAATCTACAAATGGATCGGTCCGAAATTGGAGCTTTGGATGAGGGAGATATCATCGATTTAAAATGTCACTCTTTTGTGGAAACTTTTTGTAACTCTAGGACAATTGCTTTCGTGCGCGAGTCAAGAACCTGTGCACTTGAGCACTGGATGCATGCAAATATTTGAGGAGAAAAGGCAGAAGTTAGAGACTTGGTGGTTTAGAGGGAGCATAAATTACCTCTCAATATGCATCCTCATGAGAAGACAATCTCGAGAAAAGGTTGTGGATGCATTGCCACGATTGGAGAAAGCGAGTGGAGTGGCTGCACCACGGTGGAGAAGCAGAGAGGAGTGCCCAGGTGGAAGCTTCCACTCAAGCAAAGACCTCCCATGAGAAATTTCACGAGCAGGATGGGAAGAGGGAGCAGCCATGGCTCGGCGGGTGTAAGGTGGGGTTGTGTATCAGACATAATCCGAGATAATAAATTTGAGGCGAGGTCCATTGAGATGGCGTGTCTCATGGATCGAAGACACATTACGAGGACTTGCGACGGTACCTGTGAGTAGTAGGAAGAGGATCAATTAAAGTGATGTATTCAAATGTCAATGGACATGACATAAATTAAAGTGACGAGATGTGCAAATGTCACTGCGGCACAAATAGAGTTAGCAATAGTTCAAAAAGAGCACGGATGCTGGATGTCGGCGGCGTAGATGAAATCCGAGTACTAGACATGTGCGGTGGCTAGCGACGGTCGGAAGACTCGTGATGCCGGATGCATTATGCGGTTCGGTTGTAACCGAGAGGCTATTCAATTTCGGGATTTGCGAGTGCAGAAACTACACTAGCGAAGTGTAGCATACGAGATCATTCCAAAGGTATGGGATGGGGATAGATTGAATTCCTTTCTTGTTGAGAGGGAGTGTTGAAAATTTCTGTGACAGAAATAGTGAAAGTGGCGACTCTATAAAGGACATGCTGCAAACACTTGGTGAGGAAATTTTGATGTACCGAGGAGTAAGGAATATGAGGTGTCTAAATTATTTTTCCCTTAAATAAATTGAATGATAAATTATGGCATATTTCATCTCGTACAACTTGTGTCAATTAACTAAGTCGCGATGATTGAGTTAGCTCAAGAGATTTGATTTAAGGTGATCTGAGGTGGATATTGGTGGCCACCCACCTATTCCACGCAGGCCTAACCATTGTCTCTTTCAGTTTTTAGTTTCATTAATTATAACACGATTTACTATTTTTGTCGAGTTTTTCGGGTCCTTTAAACTTTTGAAGCCGTTTTCGAGGCCCCAAAGCGATGTTTGCTTTGGCACTGAAAGGTTTGGTGATTTCATAGAAATCATATTAGCGAGTTAGTAGTCCTTGGAGAGATATTTCTAATGATGTATCATGTGCGTCGCGAAACGAATCATATGACCAAAGTTACGACCCTGGGAAGTTGGGCGCAACTAACTCCAATGGGGCCCATAAAATCTTCGGTGTACGTCTCCTCGAGAATAGGGTTTTGGTTGTTTAGGGTTTTATCAATGAATAGGTCGCGAAAGTGACCCTTGAAACCCTTTCCCTAAAGATAAAATAAAGAGTGGGACTTGCTTTCCTTTTAAAGCAAGGGAATTATCTTGGGGAGAGAGGAGAGATTAAAGAGTGAGGAGGAGAATAAGACTTATGAAGGAAGTTCTCAATCTAAAATGCTTTGGGAACTTGGATTCCCATAATGGTCCTTGATGAAAGGCCTTTGACACTAAAATGGGACGACTCGCCAAGTGGACCCACGACCCGGAGTTCAGATGGAGATTTAGTAACCAATGATGTTCATTTATCACGGACAAGGTGATGGGAAAGGATCAAACAAGTGTTTTTTACTTCGACGGGTCAAATTGATCCTCTTAGGTTCTATCCTTGGGAACACTAGGCAAAACTTGATCCTAGAGATAGGGCTTGAGGTATGCGAGAAATTCCCACCATCCGAATTGGCCCAAGTTCTAAGGAGAGTGAGGCACCCGGAAAACGCGACTACCTTTAGGAGATAGAATTTTTCCTCTAGCTAGATTCTGGGAAATTGTTGCCTTATGTGACCTAATGGGGCTAGACATAGGGAATGTGAAAATTTCTTAATCTAAGAAACCCTATTGTAGTATCTTGATTTACTTCTCCTACTTGAATTATGTTACAAGTTAATTTACCGAAATATTCAATAAATTAGCGAAGTAAATAGTAAATACAAATAGAAACCTATACATATAGATCAAATACTAGCTAACATGCTCATAAACAAAGTGACACAAATATTTTATGGACAACTATCCTAGGAAAAAGCCCCGTGTGAGAAAATCGGTGAAACTGGCTGCGGAGGTTTTCATTATTACGCATAATCTAAGTACAACAATCACAGGCACCAAGGCGGTTCACACGCAGTAAATAGCGGTAATACCTTTGCTGCGAATCCCCTCTACGTCGGCCTAACTTCAGCACATGTCATTACCTCGTGCTGCTCGATGAGGCTTTGTGTCACCACGAACGACACACGCACGTGCTACCCGGCCCCGGGCACGCCCGACCCTGTGTGCTGGCTCCTGCTTGCCTCTGCGGCCCCGCCCCTGGGGCTGCGGCTACAACTGCGTGGCTCCTGTTGCCTATTTGCTGCGACTAGTTGGAATGTAGCGGAAAAAGTCATAGGTAAGAAAGAAGGCATTAGCGAACGCGTAATAGTCGAGAAAAATTGAAGAAATGAAATGAAAATATGATCAATGTCCACAAATAATAGAAATAGCTCATTGGGACTAGAGATTAAAGCTTTGACAACAACAATAAGTGCTTATAGTGACTAAGAGAATAGAGGAGACTAATTCATGATGTTAAAATGTTGTATAATTGTTGGTATAGGAAAATTGTAGGGTGTTAGAGTAATAGTTACGGTACATTAGATGGTGATGTTCGATAATCATTTCATTTCATGTTAAGAATACCTTGATGAATGGGCCTTACAAGCTATTTGTGTAGACAAACCCATAGAAGGCTGTGTGATGGAAAAATATTCACACTATATTGAAGAAAGCACCTACCAAATAAGGATGACATTTCAAATTGGGCAAGAAACAATAGAGAGATAGACATTGAAAAAAGTTAAAATGCTACGGAAACGGGAACGCAACTAGGTAGCATGGTAGAAAGCACAACCAAGAAAATTATAAAGGGAAAGCCCTACGAAAGTAGCACCCATCCAAACATCACCTTTTTCTTCAACTCTAAATCTCCAAATTCATCAAATTATATCTGTATTAAAACCTAATCCTCTCTTGTTAGCCATTAAAGGGATAAGGTTGAGAAATTACTACGGGAACCATCACCTACATGTAGTGATCTTATTATGTGACCGAACTGACCTACTTTCGTCAAGACATGGAAAGGTAAACACTCTGCGCAAGATTTTCCATACAACCCGGGTTGAGCAACCACATATACATCCTTTAGTTTTCTCTTGATTTGTAACTTAGAAGAGCTTTGTCGACCACCTCTAGGGTTGCTCCCAGTTCACTGAACGAAGCCCTCTCAACATCATCCTCTTTTTGCACTACGTAATTAGTAATTTAATTAACCATAACGGTTTCTTGATCATGCGGGTATTTCAAATATATTTCCAATAAGCATAAAGCTTTCATGTTAAACAATCGGGTCAAAATACTTTAGACTATGATGCAAAAAATACAAAGAAACCTCACCAACACTCGAAGGACAGACAAAGTCCAAACCTCTACAAAGTATAAATAGATATGCGATAATCTTCGTTCCACCACAAAAATGCAGCAACTAAAGAAAATTCTAATTACTATGCTTTCAAGACAAAGCTTTCAAGGGAAGTGATGTTATAAACATACCCCTACACCTCGTGAAAAATAAATGTGTATAAATAGACCATCATAAGGATCATTTTAAACATCATTATTATCATTTTATAAATCATTTTTATTAAATCAAAAAGAAGAAAGCAACAATTACATTCGGTTCAACGAAGCAAAGTATATGGCAATTTCATATGCTTATTATAAAGCTATCTAGATTTGCAACTTGATTGTAGTGTCAACCAATCGGTTATTTGAAGCTGATATTGTCTCTTGTGAAATCAAAGTTACATCAAGCTCTATGAAAATCCAATGTGTCATGACCATTTCAAACACATTGATATTCAATACAATTTCCTAGGATTCCAAGTTCATTAGGGAGGTAGTAGTTTTGGACACATTACGAAAATGTTGCATATGGTTAATAGTTTGACAAAGCTCCTAACAAAGGGGAAGTTTGACATGTTGGGGAGAATCTTGGGTTATTGGAAAAAAAAAAAATATCTCAAGGCTGATTAGATTACCTAGTTGGTCCAATTTGGTCTCACCTCGACCTTGAGAAGTTGAACAACACTAGGATTGCGAGCTAGATTGCTTGGTACACTAGTCGAAGATTCTTAAATGCATCTAGAATCTTATAATGACACCAACCTTCGAGGATAGACGAATTAGTTGTTGGGTCACACCCACAGTTATAGCACACTAGTTGAGGAATTAACACCATCATCTCGGTGGCATTCATGAGTGCACACTTATGGAATGAGGCACCTTCAAGAGAGGAGTTATATACGCTATGATAATGCATTACTATAAAAGAAAAGCCTTGCATAGAAAGGCAAAGTTATGAGGATTTTCTCATGCTCAAGGGAGATGCACCACTAATGCTATCATTAGCCTATTTTCTAAGAACACCTTCTCTTAACTTATAAATGAAAAGGATGGGCACAGTAGTTAGAAATTTGTAGAAATAGATAATAAGAGTGAGTCTTATTAGCCATAGGTTGTAGTAGGAGCTTTTGTGAGATGACAACTTGTTTTTTGACATTCTTCTATTTGAGTAATAAAGACTTCTATGCAATTGTTGTTGGAGCTTTGCTATTTTTATCCTGAGATTCTCGGATTGTAGATTTGTGTAGAGTGGGCCTAATATACATTTGCTTTAATCCATTATACTTCCTTCTCTCCTTTCTCTCCAGGCCTTGCTCTCTCTTCCCCTCTCTCTCTCTCTACCCTTCAATCCTCTCACTATATCCCTCCCTTTATCCTTCTTTCCACCCCCTTCCATCTTTGTGTCACTATCTCCCTCTCTTACCCTTCTCTACCTCTCTCACTCCTCTCTCCCTCTCTCTCTCTCCATTCTTTCTCTCTCCCTCTCCTTCGGTTTACCTCCATATTTTCCTTGTGACTCCCCTTGTCTTGCCACCTCTATCAATGTATGTATTTATTATTCCTTCTCATATATCTAGAGTTAATATATATAATGACATATTGGGACCTACGATTGGGTTAATTCTGCCTTGTTGGCAATGTTAAAATGGTTAATTTTCAATAGACAAAATGTAGATCAAATATTTCATCAAAAAAGAGGGAACCATACCCTATCTTCCAGGCTATGCCTATCGGTGGCTTGACCTCTTCTTGCTCTCACATGAATGTAGTCTTGCTTGGTGAGTACGAGAAGAAAGGTTTTGCATTTTCAACTATTTTTGGGACAAATTTTAGTTGTTTCAACTTTGTTACATTCTTCAAGCTTATCCTTTAAACCATCTTAGTCTTTTGTATTCTCTTGACTTTGTAGTGCTTTCCATTCCTCTCGATCCCATATGTTTCCTTGGTGTTAAGGGACAAGGTCGACAACGATAGAATGTTTTTGCAATAGTATTTCTAGGACACGGTCGGGTGGAGCGAAGGGATAAAATGAATTTCTCATGAATGTGGGACACTCGAGCTTAATATTTTTTGGAATAGTCATGAGGTGTAGTCGGTTATCAAGACTTCATCGGATGGCCATTCTCCGGACTTAAATTGTGTGACAAAACTATGGTGAGGTTTGGAGATTGAACATACATTTGGTTTGATTGCAATAGACATTTTCATCGATAAATGTAAATCAATAGCTAACAAATGTTATAAATTAATAAATAAAGAAGACATGGCAACAAGCAACAATACTTACAAAATTGTTACATTGAGGCATGAATAATAAGCAAAGCTATTATTGTGCAAAAACGGAGACCAATGAAACTATTATCTTAACTTTAACCCCTTAAACACTAATTACCAACCCCTAACCCATTTAACCACCAAACATCTAAACCCCTAACACATTTTATCCCTAAACCATAAACCTCAAAACCCTTAACCCATAACCCATTTAACCCCCTAAACCCCTAGTAAACCCCTAACCCATTTAACCCCATAAACCTAAACCTATAAACACTTAACCCCTAACCCCTTAAACCCTATACCTTCAAACCCTTAACCCTAAGCCATTAATTCACGACCTTTGACCCATCTAACCCACCTAAAACCTAACCCCATTGGCCACTAGCTTCTAACCCTAAAATTCTTGCTAAATCCCCTAACCCCCTAACCTCTATCCCATTTAACCCCATAAACCCTAAACCTATAACCCCTTAACCCCTAACCCATTAAACCCTAATTCCCAACCCCTAACCCATTTAACTTAGCTAAACCATAAACCTCTAAATGCATAATATTAACCCCTTAACCTCTAAATGCATAATATTCTCTTAACCCCTAACCCATTTAACAAGCTGACTCATTATTACCATAACCGTAAATGCTCTGAAATCCCTTAACCCACGAGACCTCAATCCCTAACCCCCTTAACCCCTAAGCCCCCAATCCCTAACCCCTTAACCATTATCTCATTTTTCCCCTAACCTCTAAACCCTAAACCTCTAACCCCTAAGCCCCAGTCCCACCAAGCCACTAAGCCCTAATCCTTAATCCCTTAACCACTAACTAATAATTCCCCTAACCCTTATAATAATCCTTAAAACCCGTTGGGATTAGTCATTCCAAATGAGAGCGAGTTAATTCCCCCTTGTTGGCAAGGTGGAATACCATGAGCAAAACCATGGGTTGCAAAAAACCTCTCCTAAATTTACTATTTTATCTCAATTTTATTTTAATAATTAATTAATTAATTTCCTTAAAAACTCTTATGGATAAATCACATAAATTTTTTAAGGTACATGCCTTTTGAACCACTCATTGTGTGGTTCGCCATCAATGTTTTTAAAATAAATTTATTAGAATGAAATCAAATTGATTTTGAAGCTTCCTTTTAAATCAATTGTTGGCATTACAAAAAGTCACGAGAGTGCGCTCAACATCCATAAGAAAAACAATGGGTATGATATTAAAATTATATTTGAAGGCATAATATTAAAAATGATGTTTGGAAAAATGGACGAAGGGAGTATTCATGAGCATGGACACTATGCCACAGAAGCTGTCCACGAAAGAAGAACAATAAGAAGGAATGCTAGCTAATGAATGGTGAGCAAATAAGTTGCACTAAAAAATGCATTGAGCTTAGAAGAAAAAAAAAAATTAGCTAGGAGTCTTCATATGAATCTAGGGCCCTTTAAGGCATGCAAGAGAACTTTCCTTAACATTGTATTGTCATTCATCCATTTTTGTAATTATAACATTAGGTTGTAAGCCCTAAAGAATGAAGGTGCATGGAATTTAGGAAGGAGGTGTGTTGGAACCGATAGATAGATAAAGAAATGTTCAATTGAGAGGCAAGGCCTAGAACCACACCATCCCCATCCTCCAAATGATCAATATTGTTAGATAACAATGACTAAATTGGTGTATAGGTGACTCAATTTATAAGGATAAACTTTATCATGAGGTTGGAAAACATTCAAAAATAATTGAATCGAGAGTGAAAAGGAAAATATATCCAAAGGGCACAAATATTAAGGGCCTATGTCGACCAAAGTCAAACCAATGGCCAAATGCTTTCTCCTTGATACCATCTTAAACCAGAAAATGAAACTAAATATAAACATATATGTGAAACATAATACTCCAATAACTACCATAATTAGTTGCATGTTGTTCAAAATATTGAATGAATGACATGCTAACTCTGTTTTGTTTCCAAAGTGTCTCGCTTTTCGAGGAAAATACATGAATTTTGAAGGTCTATCATATGGGAGTTGTCTTTAGTGGCTTTTTTGAAGTTTCAAGTGCGGAATCCGGTGAAAATTTTTGAGGTAAAATCTTGGTTTTTGTTATTCAAACTAGTTTTTGACTCTATATATGGATTCATCACCCTCAAAAACCTCTAGGGCACTTCGATAGTGCAAAGTTAGCAATCAAACTTCTCTTTTCAATAAATTCTGGAATTTAGAGAATACACCATAAAAAGTCACTTAGTAAAAGCCTTCAAAAAGTCGCACTAAAGACTACTCATATCATATGTGCTTCTTTGTATTAGAAAAAAAAGATAATTTGTAGGAGAATTTTAGAGATGGGATGTCAAAGATAAAAAATCACACTTGCAAAACCAACCTTTAAGGAGTACAATAATCAATGCATGTAGCATAGTTTTAGAGAATCACATGGGCTAATGACTAGGCTAGGTACGATCTTGAACCTATCTCATTCTAAACGAGGTATTAAGATAATAAATATGATTAATAAACCTAGCTATGGGTTGGATATAGAGGCATTCACGTAGTTTAGGCTAAGTTTCTAAGGCTCATCATCATAACTATATCTTCGATAGAAAGGTTTGGATCGGCCGGCAACCAATAATCTAAACCTTTAAGAGTTATAATAAACCCCTTCATTATGAGGAAGCATAAAATGTATTTTTTAGGGGTTGAGTCGTGTGTTAGATTCATATGTCCTAGAGGTTCACCATGATAAATAAAGTATGAATATATAAGAGGCATATAGTAAAGCATGGAACGAGGGAAGTTGTGTGCCGGTCCTATCATTTTAATTGTAGAATTCATATTAAATTGAGTATAAAAAGGCCTCTAATGAAGTGTGTACTAAAAATTGGTCAATGGAAGGTGTTGGAGTTTCATTTCTAGCCTAGATAGTTCTCCATGATGAAATGATTTTACATTTACTAAAGATTCTAGATTTTTACAACTTGGTTTGAACTTCATTTGTAGTTTGCTTAAATAGGTAGAATTTTATAACATGAAAAATAAATGTTTCATTAAAAATATTCCTTGATACCATAACCACTTCATCCCCTAAAATTAGGGTTTCCTCTCACCTTTTCCTCAACAAAATACAATCTCAAACCTTCGTTCTATTAACAACAAATAAATAGTGTGCATAATTTTTAGTCTCTAGCTCTCCCTTTCTCTCCCTCTCGCTCCTTAGTCCCTCCCATTCTTTCCTTGTCCCTACCTCCCTCTCCATGTCTCCCTCAATTTCTTCCTCTTTGTCTGAATGGAAAAACTAGAATCAAACCACGAAATTGGATACCCAAATATTTATGGCTTTCCATCCATTGCTAAACCCATAACCTTCATTAGCATCCAAGGAAACGAAACTCCACCCCTTTAGTAGGCCTTCTAGAAAAGTGACAACATAAACGCCATATCTTGACAATTGTCACCAACGACTTGGAGGATGTGTTGAGGAGAGGAGTTACACCATTTAGCTTTTCCTCAATGCCCAAAACCTCCAATGCGGAACCCTTTTCTAACCTAATATGTCATTTCCACTAGATGGATAGTCCTAAGCAAGAAAAGGGGCTTATGGTTTTTTAGCGAAGGTGCCTCATACCTATGGCCCCACCTACACCTAAAAGGTATTCCTTCATAACCCAATATGCGAATACACTCCACCCCAATCCCGATATCCATGCCTTCTATAAGCCCTTCTGTGAGGTCCATATTAACCAAAATATGGGTGTATGTATTAATCCCCATCTCTAAATATGTAGATTCATGGGCTAAATAAGATCCCGATATGAGTTACTGTATATCTTTGAAAATTAGGGCATACCAATAGGTAGGAGGATGCGGGAAGATGAACCTAGACTAGAGCCATATCTAGTCTCTAATACTTTGCATCGAAGAGGGACATCTAGAAATTGAAAAGGATAGGAGATGAATCGAGTTTTCTAAACCATTTGTTGTACCTTTTGGGTGTACGCACCATCTTTAAAGCATAAATGAATATAACATGGGCTAACGATGTTGACACACATGTGGATAAAATTTTACAATAGGTAAGATTTCATTGTCTTCGCACACGTTTAGGGTTGAGGACCTGAATTTTCAACTTGTGATTACTTGCCCCCACCAAGGATTTTTGGGACATTTCCTTAGTGTTTTGAATGGTGACGTTACCTCCCAAAAATAGAGAAAGCGAGGACTTTGTTCTTCTTCTTGACACCACAATGGATTTTCCTCTTCCTCGCTTTCCTCATACTCCTTTTGAATCTGTTCACTTCTTATTCACAAGAGTGTTTCTCCCCTAAAAACCACAAGACCATTCATGATGTTAGTTTGACCTTCTTCCATTGTCGAGGCAAGGCTCTTATTCACTAATTCACGAGAAGGAGGCGGGGGCGGTGGCACTTGAGATGAAGGATATACATGAAAAAAATATGGAGAGGCTTGTGAGAGTGAAGAACCCCACTATGTTCAAAAAATTGAAAACCCTAGGAAGTAGTAACACATTGTATGTCTTCCTCCAAAATTTGGGACAATGGGAAACTAAACTTAGAGCCACACACCCCAAGAAGAGTTCTCTGGCCACACAGAAAAACATCCTCGGGCCCCAAGCTAGCCGAAACTAAAGGACCTAAATAGTATGTGGGCTGGAGCAAGGGTTAGGGCCTTAAATAGCTAGATAGTTGCTGGTAGATTCTTAACTTTCTTTCTAATAATGATCTAGTGGGGCTAGAAGCTGGTATGGTGACCTTCTAGGTTGATTTTGAAATGTGAATGGATAAAATCCTTGGGACTGAACCAAATTTGTTGAAAACCCCCCTCCTCTAGTTCATAATCCACCAACTCCTCCTCCTCCACGTGGGTCCAATAGTAAGCAATCAACATCTCATCTTAAAAGAATATTTGATGAGTAGTTTCATGTCTTCGAAGGGTTTATCATGGTGAAAATCTCTCTACAAAATATATAACACGTGGATGGCAACATGAGTTACCATTTAATCTTATCTTGAATTTTGACGATGATATTAGAGCCCTAGCATTGTACGAAACTGTTCACTCTTTGTGAAAGCTATGATGCTTTCTTTACCAATTTTTCCATGGGCCTCTAGGGTTTCTCGAAATTGTTGAATTGTTCTCCTATGGTAAAGATGTTGTAATTTTCTCTTTAAAATTTTGAGTCGTCGAAATAAAATAAAAATTAAAAACATAAAATTAGTAATTAAACCAATATAGATCTATCTTAACTCTAGATCTACCAAAGGTATAAAGGAAGGATCAAATCTCTTGAGGTTCAAACCTCTTTAGATTTGATCTCTAAACACTTCATAAAATCGAAATGAAGATGAATATAAATTAATCATATACAATGAAAAAAAATAAAAAACATAAAAAATAAATTGATTTGCAAAATAAACATAGTATCCACCTTTCCTTCGAAAAATATTAAAATATTTACCATATTTGAATAAATTTTAAGAAATTAAAGTATTTAATATATTGGAATTATTATATTGTGATAAACGTTTTTGACCCTTGGAGATTAAAATGATTTGAGTCATCCAAAAACCATTTTCCACCTCGATTTAAATTTCAAGAGGTATTGTCTTGGAGGATTGGCGAGCAAACTAAACGAGGGGGAAGCGAAGCACAAAACGTTATTGCAAAATAGTAGAGCGAGAGCTAGAGCTACATGAGGGGGGGCATGTGACCTCTCATCGATGCGGAATGCATTGAAGGGTTCGACTCAAGCAAAGATGAAGAAGAAATTGTTCGATTTCAAGAAGAAGAAGAAGGCCGTCCTCCATGCGATTTGGGCATACGAAGGTAAGAGTTTAAGGGGTATTGCATGTATAATGTAGCTATTGTGCCATGGAAATCGAAATCGGACCATCGAGTATGCACTCTCGCAAGACGAGGTAAACTCCACAAAGAATGTTCATAAATGATGACCACTCCTGGTTGAGCTTGGGAACCTGTAACGTGAGTCTTTGGTTCTCGTGCTTATCACTTCTTCCACATCACCATTTTCTTAAGCTCTTCAACCTTGATTCTCCACCTTTGATATCCGTTTTCTCACAAAGTAATAACCTCTGTCGTGGCTACCTGTAAGGTGAGCGCAAACAATGTTGCTTAACAATGTTAGTGAACTCCATATCAGTTTAGCCATGTGCCATGCATCTCCATTTATCTCTTTGAAGGTGTCTGATACGCTAGTGTATACACCTTCATTTGCTCGGTTAGAAATACACTTCACCCCTTTTATTAAGTCACAAGCTTCTATATTTTTCAATGCTTTGTTAACGTGAGTGCTTGTAAATTTGTTTCTCTTTTCATATCTTTTGTCCATATACCCATATTTCCGGCATTTTTTATGACTTGATATATGAGCATATCTTCAAATGAGAGGCCCTTAAAACTTACGAGATTCTTCTTTAAGTCTGTTGCTTCCAAACTATGAAATCACCACTGCTTTAAAACACGGAGTTGACGATTTTCAAGCGGGGCATTGGTACGAGATCTAACATTGAGATCGACATCTTTAAGATTTTACTCCATGATTTTATCTATCAATCCATCGGAGAAAGTATTGAAAATATCCAATATTCTATTAATGGTAGTAGCCATTTTAAAATGATGTTGCGATCTCTAAGATCTTCAAAGCGCCAATGGGCTTTGAACCCTAGGAAACAGTATATGCTTTGTGATAATACGATATGTGGTTGCCCTATTTAGAGTATGGGCTGGAAAAGCCTAGCCACGGTATGTGCAATGCGTGGCCTCAAGAAGGAAACGAAAAATGTATGTATATATGCTACTGCATTTTGAACATTTGTGTGGCTATTACTATGTTTTGATCACGAGAAAACAAAATTATGCCTGTTGAATTTTGATAATTTGGATACCAAATGTAGAATTGAGTGGTGCACGAGTGTTGTTTGGTGGGGGACAATTTCTAACTTGATGGATTTAGTTTCAAACTACTTTATGAACAATCCTAACTTGTTTTTCGGTTTTTTCATCTCAAACACATCAATGTCCTTTTCCAACATATATTATTATCATTTACTCATGCAACTTTGTTGTGCATAAGGTTTCAATGTTTCATTTTCTAATTTTCCTTGTAGAGGCAATCATGGCCTCCTTTTTTTCCAAGCATATCTGTTTGTAAAAAAAAATTCCTTATTGTTTAAAGGGGTAGGTAGGTGTCATTTATTCGTCTTTATAATCATTACTCACAAATTACAATTCAATGATATCTTGCATCCCATAGATTTAATGTCTTAGCTTCCTATGATCTATCATAGCCCAAATCCTCATAGTTTTCTTTTAGAGCCAAAATTTTTGCAAAGATTCATCTTTTGGTGAATATCATGAAACCTTCTTTAGAGATTCGATGTGCTCTTTTGATTTTGAGTTTGCATTCTTGAATTTGAAGTGTGCTTTGAATTTTCTTTAAGCATTCCTTCACATGAATTGTATTCAATTTCTTATTGTCTATCCAAACACGAAAGAGCTATAGATAAAAACACATTGATGTATGTTGTATTCGGTGCTACTTCCTAACTTGTAATCCAAGGACTTAATGCGATAATCCGTTGTGTCCGGGAACATGGATGTTCTTCTTTTGATACTTTGCTTTGACTTTATTAGTGTTTTGGCACTATGAACGAAACTTTCCGGATGCTTACTTTGAGATTGCTTATGCCTCGCATGTGATACTAATTTGTTTGTCCATTTTTTGTCTGGGCCGGGATTATTTGGCAAACGCATCAACTATGACATTGGATATCTTGTACTTTTAGAACACGCGCTTGCGGAGAGGAATGAGAAGGTATGTTTTTCTTCTTCTAATTCTTGTTATAGTTTGATTCATATCCTTACCACAAGAATAAACTATGTGGTATTTGAATGAATATTTATTTGTGTTTGTATCGAAATATGTGAGATGATCTACATCTTGCTTGGGGTGGGTGGGTCCATCAATAGTTTATTTGTATGTAATTACATTTAATCTATACTATGTGTTAGGTGCATTGAATATAATATTACAAATCCATCTAATTCTAGTTTCGATAGGGTAAATGTGCATATCTCAAGTTGAAGAAATGTTGATATATTAAATATTGAAATTTGAGATATTCAACCTCGAGCTTTGGAACATTGATGTGCATGTCAAACACAATTTTAGATGTCTCTTGTGCTAGTTTATATTGATTCCCTTTGATATTAGTGTGAGTAATCTCATTTGTTGGAGGTGACTGTTTAGTTTGGAGGCTTTGCGAGGTTTTTGTCATTTGGGTCGAGAAATGCAAGTGTGTATTTTGATATGCGATTTCGTTTTGCTTTGTATATTTGTTACTCTTTGATGTTATTTATTTTTGGGAAGAATAGAGAATTAATGGAGTTAATGCATGCCATTGGGTTCTTAGTCTATTTACGTGATTTGTATATTGTGAAAATTTCTAAGCACAACAATCCTAACACTACTAAATATTGATTTACTTCTCCTACTTGTTTATTATGCACAAGTTATTTAAGCGAAAATATTAAAAAAAAAATTCAAGGTAAACACAACTAGCAACCTACGGAAATAAAGATAATTTACTAAACATCATGCACATATGACAAAGGACACGAGATTTTTAGAACAAATGTCCTCGGAAAACCCAATGCGGGAAAACCGGTGCAACGGATATGAGGCTTTATTATTATTAAGCAACGATATTACGAGTACATCTAGGGTGCCATAATATGTCTCACCCAACAAAGAAAACCTTGTTTACAAATAAAATGTAAGTTTTACCTCACTCACTCCTAGGCGGTCTGGATGAGCCTTGGTGAAACCCCAACTAGCTTTGCACAATCTATACACTGCCAGCTGTGTAAGGTTGTGTGGAATTGTTGAGGACTACGTCATCATACTCTGTATTTGATCAACTTCTACTAGAGTACGGTTTCGGCCCTACGGCTCAAAAAACCTAGTCTCTAGTTGAATTTATTTGTCCTTGGGCTCTACGAGCGCCGCTGTGTGGGCTGCGTCACCCTCTCTAGGGATTGCGTCATACCCTGCGATGGTTGCGTTGCCTCCACCATCTCTATTGCCCTTGCTACTACGTTGTACTCTTGGTCCTCGACCAATCACTACATCCGCCCCTCACTTTGCTTCTCTAAATCACTCAAATGCGATCTTCGTCGAAACCTTTCGCCTCGTCGGAAAAATTCGATCTCTTAGATTCTTTGTGTGTGTTCTCCAATTGACCCGAAGCCCTTCCTTTATACTTTCTCTAACGGAAAATCAATGGCTATGATGCGATCACTAATCAAGGGCTAAGATTAAAGCTTGATCCCATGTCACTTAGAATGTTCTCATCACATGTGTAAATTAATTCACTTTAATTTTTTTAATTTCCTAAGTTGAACTTAGGGTCGACATTAAAAAATTTCATTATTTGAATAAATTTTACACCATATGGAATTTTTTCCAAACGCTTTTGGGTCTTGGAGATCTCATGTGTTCTAGCCCCTCCACAAAGTTTTGGAGTTAGAACACATACGATGCTACACCAAAATCTCAACACTCCCTCTTAGTGAGCGATTATTGTAGCAATAGTTCTAGCAGTATCACCTTCATCTTTGGCATCGATATTTGCATCGATGCTTGGACTTGTGACCTCCATCGGTTGCGATGATGTTCTATCTACGCTGCCCATGTCACTACTAATGACGAGTGCCACATCTATACTACATCTCCCTCTCAAATTGTTGCATCATACGCATAGCACGCCCCTTTGCTAATTACACTACAACTCGATTCTTGATAGCGGTAAAGGACCACAACCCAATCACCATACAAGTCATTTTATTTGCATCTCATCCTTTGAATCACCCTCTCTTGATACTTTGTGTTGTCTCTGCGAAGTAACGATATACATTGCCAACATCACTGTGTACTGCCTTTACGTCTCTTGTCTCTCATCTGTGACTACTCCAAAGTTAGCATCCCAACTTCTTGCCTCTTCTTCTCCATGATTTTCTACACCCACTACTCCGAGTCATCTTGTTATTGCCTTAAGGCTGTCATAGATCGTATGTGATCCACGAGTTTGGGCAACTTAAGGATCACGACTTTTCCATGCAGCACGTTGCTCTACGGATCTATGTGCCCCACCTCTTCTATTGAGACATGAGCACTCATGGCCACATCATCGACTACCTTTGTCCCCTCTAGTTGTTGCTACCTTGGAATCCGAAGCTTCCTTGTCCTTTCTCTTAAGACAGAGTCTTTGGTGAAGTGTCCAATTTTCCACATCTAAAGCGACGGACGTTGGATAGTTCCTTCTTCTTCACCTACCCGCTTGTCCCTTTGATGCTAGGTACACGTCTCCTCCTCCTCCTGTGAAGGATAGCTCACATGTCACCCCGGTTGGGAGTTGTGCTACTTGCCCAAGATGCTTTGGACAAATTTTTCCCACTCATCGATGGTGCATTTAGGGCGAGTCCTCACCAAAGAGCCTTTCATCCAGATTTTTCCTACATGACAATCAACTAATCTCGGATCGTCTAAAATGCGAAGAGGAAGGGACCAATCTCCTCTCCCTTGTGCATTTGGAACATCCGCATTTGGTTCTCTAGAAGCATCTTACGTTGGAAAAAGTTGCCTTGATACAACGTGGTCAAAGACTTCAACATATCATGTGTCGTCCTCTTCTTGGAAATGTGTGGTACCACATGATCCTTCACCCCATCCATGATCAAGCGCTTTGCTCGCGCCTAATTTTCGTTGAACTTATTTAGAGCGTTTACGTTGTTCAAGAGCCTGACTAGGACATTTTTCACGTGGTCTACGATATCGTATTCCTTTAGGATGGTTAGGATTTTGGCCTTCCCGATCGCAAAGTTAGACACACGCGTCAACCTATCCGTCTCTCGGTTCATATGGGGCCATATCTACTCAAGCTGACAAATAGATACTCTTCTCCCTTCTACTCTGCTCAATTGAAGAGCGGATCTAGGTTTCTTGGTGTTAGAAACCCTCACAGAATCTGCTCCCTCGTATTTGATTTCCCTCTAAAATCCTTCTCGATTCTATTGAGTCAACCCTCTACAATCACCCTCTTGATCGAATCTCGAGCTTTAAAAATCCATAAAACTAATTGGTAAGGTGGCTTTAAAAATCCACTTGTATATTATTGCATATTTTATTTCAAATTTACACCAAAAACATCTTTGTAATCTTCTAGAGTTACAAAATCGTAATACTCTTTTAATATGTTCCTACATAGGGAATCAATGGGATTACTTTTATTTTCATAATATGAAATGTATGTTTGACAAAAGTCTCTATCACTATATCCCTGCTATCCACAACATCAACAATTGGTTGTTGAGCGACATCTTCGACCACCTTGTTAAGACATGTTGAATCCATATACATTTCCCAAAATGATAGACTAGTCCCTTTTCCTTTTTGACCACATACATCTTAGCTATTTTTTTTAAAGTTGCTCCACGGGTTTCAACCAATGATCATGAGCATAAATAGCGGTTGAGCAATGATTCATAAAACATGCATTATCACATCACTCACTCACTATCCCATCTACACTTTGACTTTCAACGGTACATGCGATTTTGATATCTTCTATCATGTTGTGGACTACGGTAATAAATCCATGCGAGTTTCTATTTTTGGCATTTTCACTTTCTTCTTTGAGCATGTTATTTTGTTTTCCGGCTTGACAAGCTACAAGCTCATCTTCTCGGTTGCTTCACGCAATTACTTTATAGCTCCTACCTAAGATTCTTTTACAACTCCTACCTAGCTAAGATTCTTTTATGACTCGTACCTAATGACCACCTCCAAATGTTTATTTTTTCATTAATTTTTGGCGAGGATTTTTGGTGTATTGAATGGGGAAAGGGAAATAAGGGTATCATGGATGGGTAGAAGTGAGGATTCTTCAGAAATCTATAATCCTAACATTAGGGAATGAGATGGACCTTATGGGCGGGGGCGAGGAGGTGCGCAGGTAGACCGCAGAGAGAAGACAATAAGAGCAATTGATAGGGGGACCCCCAATAGTTGTGATAAGGAGGACTAGGGGGCACTATTATCACAACCCATAAGCTCTTAACCCATAACCACTAATTCCTATCACTGTAACCCCGGACCATAATCCTTTAACCCCTACACTTATAACTCATAACCCATTAAACCCTTGATCCCTTAAACCTAAGACACTAAACCCTTAACCCCTAACTACTAACCCAGAATCCCTTAACCACCCTTAAAAGTCACGACGATGTAACTTTTGAGTAGTTTTGGACAATCCCCCCCACCCTCAATGTCATTAGAATTAAACTTTTTGATGCGGTTGCTAAGTGACCACCTCCAAATGTTAAATTTTCATAAGTTGTATAAGGAGTAAGTCTAGTGCCTAATGCGATACTACTCCATGATAGCTTTGATTAGTTTGGATGTGAATTTCATTTCATAGTCGGTGTGACCTCTCTTAGCACATCGAGCCTGGTCAAAATCTCCTCATAAAGAAAATTGACAATTTCCGTTCATTTACTAAAGCCGATTACCTTGGCCTCGACCCATTTCGTAAAATATTCGGTGAACACTAGAATATGTTCTTCTTTCGGGACATTAGCGTGATCGAGGTCTACAAAATCAAGGGCCTAGATTTTGAATGGTTTGAGCGCGATGCCAGGGTTGTAACGACATTTTTCACTTGAAGCTGGCCTCCCATCCTATGGCGAACATCATTGGTGATGGCAGGATGATTGTGTCGAAGGGCTTGAATTGCCATTGCATGTGGCTTCATTCGATTCAATTCCATGTTGCGTATTTTTTTATTAAACAAATGAGTACACATGGTGAGGAGGTATTTACCTTTTAATTGCATGAAGAAAATGTCAAGGGGAGAGGCGCCATTAGGTTTTCCCATTGAACCCTAATTCACCCAAATTCAAATTCACTCCTTCATGTTCCATTGTGTTTGATTCTTGGTTGTTTGCTCGAGCACATGATATACATAAATGGAAGAGAATTAACTATTATATGATGAATAAGGAGTTTAAATCACAATAGCAATCAAAAGAAGAAAAATGATGTTCTTTTGTCAAAATTGATCCTTAAGTGAACCTCAAGTTCACCCAAATTCTAATTCACTCCTTCATTTGCCATTGCACATCTCGATTATTGGTTGTTTTCCTCTAGAGCACATGATATACATAAATGGAAGAGAATCAACTACTATATGATGAATAAGGTGTTTAAAATCACCAACAACAATCGAAAAGAAAAATGATGTTCTTTTGTCAACATTAATCCTTTAAGTAATGCATATGCTTCCACTTGATTGCTTGAGATTGATCACATCCCCCATACATAAAACAATTCTATTTTCCTTTGGGACAAAGGATAACCTTGCTACATTATGTTTGCTAGTTTGCGACAATTTCTTCTCCATACTAGGTATAAAAAACCTCACCATTTTTTTTAAATGGTGGGAAAACTTATCACAACTCAATGGCCAAACCAAGAACAAGGAAAATCATCACTAGGTGTTATTTGCTAATGCGAGGTTGACTCATCACTATTATTCAAGTAAAACCACCACCTTAATTACCGCTAGTGGTCCATAATGGGACAAACTTTTACTCTTGCGAGATGCCTCTAGGTCATGGGCCATTGAATTGTTTCCTTACATTTGAACAAATGAGTGAAGTGTGAAACTAACTCGTTCCAAACTCGATAAGAGAATTATGAGGCCCATGTATATCACTAGTCCTTGAATATTTATATGAATATTTTTTTCATTTCTTCTATCTTTGAAGGATATTGACAATTTTCGACGGAACATGGCTTCCGTAGGTGAAGAAGCATGCACGAACATCAAACCTCAAAATGGTATTGGTGGAAACCCCAAAGCAAGACCCTTAAGAGTGTACGAAGACGCGCGGTAGACGGAGCCTAAATTTGTTGAAAATTTCGAGAAAAATAAAAAACCAACTCCTATGGAGGACATCGAGTTGTCGAGGTTCTAGTAAAGAAATGGAACGAGAAAAAAGCGGGAAGTTAAAAAGTGGTGCCAAAAAAATGTCGTCGCTCTGAGAAGCCAACCCTGCGGAATCTAGGCCCAGCAAAGGTAGATTTTCGGGGTCTATGTTATAAACATCTCAAGTTGCTTGGTAGGGTTTAAATTTGTGCGTATGAAACGAATATGATATGTTAATTAGAATAATTTGAGGTTTAATATTTTGTCACCATGCTATTAAATGATTTTTTGTTTTACTAAGAAAATGTATGTCTTCTTATGTTTCATATTTGTATATATAGAAAAATGATTAGCAACACTCTTGCTTTGTAGGGTTACAATTTTTGTGCTATGTTGATCTTGTTCCAAAGTTTTAGCAATTATCTCTCATCACGGTAGGGTTCTCACATGGTGTTCTTACTGACTTGTATACATTACCCTCTCAAATCTTGTAGCCAAAACCCCAACTAGGATATGGGCATATATTTTTGATGAGAGTGATCATCAAACTCAACAATATATCATAGGTTTATCATTACTAAAACTGAAAGGAAATTTTTAGTTAATCTGGGTACATGTAAAACACCATTGAGCTCAAAGATATCACCCAATGGCATTTGGAGTGAGATAGATCCCATTCTTGTTGTTGCATAGTCAAAATAATACTCTTGGATTACCATAGTTAGAAAAGGAGACCAAGTACCTAAAGACAAACTATCATAGGTCCATAGTTCTTTTCTCGAGCATGAATCCTAGGCATCCCACTATTGAAACCTTCGACAACTTCCTATCCCAAGTAGAGAGTACGGGGTTATTGGAAGGCTTCAACAAACATGCTCTTTAGGTTATGATAATTCCATTGGATTCGAGAGGTATCTCACAAAATGCTTCCACTGAGACTATGAGTCTCTTCTCTTGTCTTTGTGTGGTCGGTCACTTCTCTTGTCATTTTGTGGGTCACTCATTTTAGCCCCCCAGTACAACACGGTACTCCGGAGTTGAGGTGTAGGATAAAGAATACGAAGGAGTGGAATTTGTTCCATCTTTTCATGATTACATCCTTTAGGGTTCTAGACAAAACGAGGCCCCACTCCTTAGAAAATGTTGAATTCTTTCCAACAAAATGTTGACACCCTCCAAAATGTCACATCAATATCCTAAAGTAGTAAAAAATCAACAAGTTTGGATCCATTATGGAGAGAAAATATTATTTGATCACATCGAAGCCTCATGAAGAATGGTAATTCTAATCCAAATTGTCTTTTGAAGTTTGCCACTAAAGTGAACCATGGAAGATAATTTTTTCCTCATTTCTACTAATTGTTTAAACATGATATATTCAAATTCAAATCTGGTTTCTCCAACCTTTAGGTTGAGGATCGGCAAATTGTCGGTATACGGCCCGGCATGTTGGTGGGTAGCGATAAAAATTTGAATTTTTATTCCATTTCACTCCCATGATTTCATCCCTTGAACTTCAACAATGATATATTTCATAGGAAAATTTAACCTATCAAGCAAAAAGGGTCAAAAATATGGTGTTACTTTGCGTGAGCATTTTGTTGATCACAAGCATTTGAAGGACCAATGATCTCGGTGCTTCTAATTTTTTAGCACCCCAATCAATTGCCTTCTCCTCCCTTTGTAGTTGTTATAGCCCTCAAGAAGTATGGACCTATAGGAGATAGAGTGTTTACCAAGGGCTTATTGGTCATATTGGTCTAACCATCTGAAATATAATGAACAAGCAAGCCATTACAACTCTGACAAGTACCAATCGGTTCTAGAATTCTCTGTAGCTAATCTCTGCTTTAGAAAGAGTAGTGTGTAGTTTCTCGAAGTTTGGTCCCTTGTACCTCCCGGAGTGCTTAATTTACCACCTTAAGCATGTCTTGAAAACATTGACCACACTATATTGAAGGGTATACCACATGAAAATTCAAAGCCATTACTGTCAACAAGCACGAATTGGTCTTAGAATTATCTCTACGGTGAATCTCTCCTTTCATAAAATAGTAGTGAATACTTTCAAATGTTTGGCCCCTTGTAACTTATTTTCTTAACCACCTTGACATGTATTGCCAATATTTTGAGCACATTACATTGAAAGGTGTTCCATATGAAAATATGGCCCTCGAAACTTCTGTTTTTTGTCTCATCCTTTCACCGATATAACATTTTTTGCCGAGGGTCCACTATTAAGTCACTTGCGAGGGGATCTTGATAGTTGGGGAACATGTTATCCTTTGTTTTGGGATTGCTTGCTTGCTTGAGGAACTTGGAAAAATAGGCTTCATCATGTTCCCTTTGAAATTAATTTCTTTTTTGGGAGACAACTTCACAAAACTAACCTCATTCCAAAGGGTGTTTTAAGAAAACGGATTTTAACTCTAGTGTAAGACACACTATATACCCCGGCTTATTTGCGCAATTACGCAAGCATCTTCCACCAAAGGCTTATTTGCCTTCTTCCCTATATTTTTCACATACTTATATAGAGGAAATCAACATGAGATTACGAAAAGCTGTTATTGAATTAACATAAGTTGGGTGGAAAATCACGGAAAATATGCACTTAGACGAAATCGACAAAATAGTTTTTGGAAAAATCATAGAACCAAAAGAACTACTTGGAGATGGAAAATATGCATTTAAACGAAAGAGGAAAAGACCTTGTGTTACACCATATGTAGCATGGATACGAGCACAAATGTTGTAGACCCACATCAAGGCTGATTTGTAACCAACATAACATATATGTGGGTTTGGTGATAGTGTGATTTTCATTTTTAAGAGCCATGGAATGAATTATGAAGGATTCAATTTTGAGACCATACGGTCTTCTAAAAAAATTCCGGTAAGAACTAAATAGTGGATTATAAATTGCAAATAACCACATTCCACACAACAAAAGAGAAACATGCATATACCACATGAAAACCACAACTACCAGTAGAAGAAGTTAGATATAGTTCTTATTGTCCCATCCAATTTTTAAGACATATTTTGGATGGAAATCTCATTGATTTATGTAACTTTGTTATAATCCTTTCATATTGCCTTGGAAGAACACCACAATAGAGTTCTAATCAAGTAGTCTTACACAACATTAGATAGAGACAATTTGCATTGAAAACTTTGGATGAAAATTCAACTAAATTATGTTATATCCTTTTCATAAAATCTTCTAACGAACACTGTTGATTTTTGTAAGGAACTATGTTACACCAACATAAAGAAATGTGAACTATGGTACATCAACATATAGAAGCCGCTTGTAGTTCTGAGTTGTTTCCCTGCGATTCCTGAGTATTGAAGAAATCTTTTAATGGAATCATCTTCAAGGAATCCTTCTTCATGCTCTTAATAACTTGAACATAAGTTAAAGCCTCGTGCTTGTGGTTATGATATGAATCTTATATGGTAATGCCATTTGTCTCAACACGCCCATCTATTTGATCTAATGCATCCTCTCTTGAATTTGCAGTCATAGGTAACTAAATGCGACCATTTACAATCATGTCATCTACATGTGGACACTCTTCATGGAGTTTGAGAAACTCTTTCCTTGGAATTCCTTCATTTTTTACAAAATCGTTTGTGCTATTTGTTGCAACAATTGTAAAACCAAGTTCAATGAATATGTTGCAATTGCTGAGGTCTTGGTTTGGTGAAATCATTTAAAACTTGAAAGCATCGTGCTACGAAGAAATTTTTGATTTTACGCAGTTTTGTCCTTGGAAAATGCCATAGGAAATTTAAATTCTATGCCCATCACTTCTCCGAGTGCTTCACATTTCGGGACCAGGAACCATCTTGACCTTGAAAATTTTCAAATCGAAAATTTGCTTCCTTGTGAGATACGTGACTTGGAATAACTTCTGCATAAAACCAAAGTCTTGAAGAGATTTTCGACATAAGAAGCACGACATACTTTGCTAAGGGGTGACGATTGCCTTTGAGACAAAAGGTATTGTTCGTGATGCTCTAGGATTTACTTCAAGAAGGTAAACTTCACCATCGGGTGTGATTTCATATTTTCAATTCATCGGTCCACATAAGCAAGCCTCTTTGCCAATTTAGATGTCCATGATCTATTAATGACAAGTATACAAGTGACACTATTTCCTTAGGAATATAACAAGGTAAGATACCCGGAAATGCACTACTTGCTCGGTAATATCATGATACCACCAATGACCACACTACCTTTAGAATGCGACGAAATAATCTACATTGATATCCATGACATCTACCGAAGTACTTGTCAACGAGTACGCTTCAGGTCCACTTCTATTGTAGTTTCTAATTAATGATTCTGTTGTCATCAACGTATAAAATTTCCATTGCAAGACCACCTAAAACCTTCAGGGACACGACAAGAACGAGGATGACAACCTTTCTTGCTGTTACTGATGCATCCTCATCACTCTTTGCAATACCACCTTGAGGTTGCTTGAATTTTAGCTCATCCAACATTACATTGAACTTCTCCCCCTATCTTCGACTGTCTGTTGAAGTGGGGATAAGTCTCCCAAGTCCTTAAGGCATTCCCCACTTGCACCCACGGGCTTAAACTCATTGACGTATTTTTCTATGGGTAAGAGCTAGATTGAAAGGTGTTTGCCTCCAAAGCTGTACAATTATACCATCAGACCTCTCTTTGTCAATGATATTCAAAACATCCTCATAAGAGGCTCAAAATACGTTAACACTAGTATCATAATATGTAGAGATAGTCTCGGGGTTTGAATTCATCATGATGGTTTCAAATCCATCCTTCGAAGTGCAAGCAACCTTAGAAAAATTCCATAGAGGTCAATAATTAGCCATTTAAATAGAGGAAAAATACTCTAGCGAATAATGTAGATGAGTTCGACGGAGAAAACCAATCGAGGTTTATCCCTCGGTTTATGCGAATACCCTCCTATTCTAGGGCTAAAATAATATCAAACAAAGGTTTTCTTGTGTCTCAAATAAACCAAAAAAGAATAGCCATTAGGGTGAGACTCAAATAGCCACAATTCTTAAGTGAATAGTGCTAAATAATGTCCAAAAGAATCCATAGTCATTAGTCCTAAAATGTGCATGTAGTAAACCTTGGAACGTTGTGTCGACCTCCAGTTAACCTAAGAAAGGGTCAAAATTCAGCCTCTAAGGTTTCCTTAGATGACACGGATGCAAGCCTCGGAAGAAAAACAAAGAAATTTAGTGAACTTCACATGAATTCATCCTCTTCTCCTCCAAATCTCTATACGAAAAAATCACTTAAAAATGAAACCTAAAATCACAAGTAGAATGCCCTCTTTCTTTTGTTTTGCGCTCTTGCCCAGGCTTCAAAAATTTAGAGAAAACAATCTACTTGCCAATTCTCTCTTTTGGAGAAGCGAGACACGTTTCTTTTGATAGTGGTTGTCGGTTATTTTGATATTATTCGATTAAAAATGTGCCTCTGAAAATCATAATCGGTATGCCTTGCTCATGTATGTTATGGATGAGATTTCCTTATAGAATATTATATGGATCTAGGTGATGGAAAAATTGGAACCTTGTAGATGGCATGTTTATGCCGGTGGCCACTAGCAACGTGAGTATGCATCTTACGTTGCAACCTACAAAACCTAGAAGCTGAAATTTATCCATTTATGGTTATAACCATATACTAAGACTTGAAACATAATATTTGAACTTTATCAATTTGACAAAACTTATAATATGACGGTGTTCTCTACACGGGCCCTGCGCTAGATGTCACTATACATTACTTGAAGGTTGGAAGGACAAGTTTTTCATTCAAAGTTTTGTCTATACTTGATTTTCTTGTCCATTTTCTTCTCTTTGTAGTTTGATCTAATGTTAACTTTTAAGTGTTGTACTTAACATATATGCAAATTCTCTTTAACATGCCCCTTTTGAAGTTTTCTTTTGTAAACCAATCATGCAACGTATGGAAATTTGAGCTGATAATATGCTTCCTATATTTCTTGTAAATATTAGTTAGGGATCAACCATAGGATAGTTGTTTCTTGATGGTAAGGTATTTATTTTGAAGGCACAACTCTGAACTTAAAACACCCTTAATTGTAAATATTTATGGCTTTAATGAGTACCTTATGCCCTATTAAGGTGTTGCAAATTATGATAGAAATTATGATTATGGGGTTTAGTTAATTCTAAGGTTATCTCATGATGGTTTTTCTCAAACACCACATATTCATTCATTCCAAAAACTAGGAGCAAATATTTTAGATACGTCATAGTTTAGACTATGAATATTATACTTGATTGTTTTAGTTAACTAGTTCTTGTCACACGGTGATGTTTTCTCGGACACCATTTATTCATTAATTCCAAATAGGAATGGGATTTTGAATGCATTTTAGGTCGACTCACCTTGTTGAGCCATTAGATGATCCTAAACTCTTGGTCAATTGGATATGTTAATTTTATTTTCAATTGGTGTTGTTGGGGGAGGTTAATTGGGATGGCTAGAAAATTTGTTTGAAAGAATCTAGTGTGAAGAGTAATGGGCGATAGTGGTGTTGGACACCTTAATCCCCATAAAAAAATGCGGTAGAATAATCACGCTAGAGAATCCAACATCACTAGAGGTTTGTTCTATCATTGTCATGTTGATAAGGGTTTGGATTATTATTTTGTAACTTCTAGTGGGAAGTATTTTTGTTTTGGGATATCGATCTTCGATTTCTTGAAATAAGCCATTCTAGAATTTTCTACCTCCATGCGGACAAACCTTAGTTATGCATTCCTAGTAATCCATCTTCTTATGTTTGTAAATACGTCTTTCTTGTTTCCTCGGTGGAAATATGTGCTTCGTATTTACATTAGTTCATGACAATGGTTTTATATCTAGAATTTTTTTAACTTCCATGACATTTCGATCTTTCATCTTCGGAAATTGAAGTCAGGTATTGTCTTTATTTGTGTAAATAGGTAGTTATGGATTTTGCTACCTCCCCGATAATCTTTCAATTTCTTCCCATGTATTCACGATAGTAATATTTTCTTGTCTCATCGGTCATCGTAGCATATACATAGATTAATAGAAGATTGAGATTTAGTGAATGTTTTCAATTATAATGGTTGTTAAATTGTACGATTTAAATTGGAAATGGTAACTAACTTTTATTTTCGTAAAAGTGTTTTTAGTATTCTTTATATTCGTAAATGTGTTTCTCTTGTCTCACAATGGAACGATTGCTGTGGTCTAATTTGTTTGGTAAGGGCATTCATGGTTTTGTGAAATTCCCCATTTCTAATGTATGCATCCTCGGATATACAAATATAATTGAGACATATATGGAGGCTGGTTAAGGAGTTTATGGTGCCAAGCTAGATTTGTTAAGGTTTGTGATGTAATCATCGACCTCTGTGCATCCATGGTTTTTGAAATTCCTCATTTATAGTTCTTATCCAATCTTTGGACCTTACAAATATAATTGGAGATATTATTGGAGTTGGAGTTAAAGAGTTTATGTGGTGCAGGAGTAGATTTATTAGGTTGTGATGTAATCTTCAACCTCTATATTTTGAATTTATGTGCAGGGCTTATGTGATTGTCACCAAATATTTTTTATGGCTTTGTAAGTATAACATTAAGTCTGTGCTTGGACAAGGCAAATACTCGGAAATGTTTTACATTGTGATCTCCTTCTTGCATATACTGTAAAAGCTAGTATTGTTTACTATCACTCTTAAAGTGGGGCTACATATGATGTCATAATTCGGTACATTTTGTAGGTTTAAAATCTATATAAATTTCGAAAAAAAACAAAATTTGCATTAGCACATGCTTCAACTACACTTATCTTCCTCCTTTGTTGGTAGCTGAGTGAGATCGAACGAAACCTTTGTCCATTTGTCTCCAATTCTCATGACTATGATCATGATTTTGGTGTTCGGAAGTTGGACTGCTCTATGACCCCACTAGCCCCATTACATAAAGAGCCTCGAATTCATTTTGTTGCATGACGAAATTGGCTTTCAAAGCCGCGTGATGACCTCCAATGCTTGTACACTTGTCATCATTTTCTCTTTGGGCTTCAAATTAATCATTATAGTATACTTGGAGTACATCAAATTTTCATTAGCGATTTACCTTCTCATTGCGAGCTGCCAAATTAAAGTGCCATGCAAAATATTGGTGCTTTTATTCCATCTTGCCCTCCCCACATTGTATTAACATTTCATTGTTGTGCCACACCAAATCACTTACCCTCCATTTACTCCAAGATAACATATACCATTACTTGCTCCCCAAACCGGCATAGCTTAGTGATGCTTAATATATAGGGATACATAATACCTCTAGATTTACTTTTTCTCTTGCACTTATTTGCAAAATTCTTGCACAATTGAGTCCTTTTTTAATCACAGCAAACTGAGACTATATTTGCACCAATAACTATCGAACGCAAGGAAATTAACATTCTAGGCTCACACTTACGGCAAATTTATTTCTAGGATGTTGCTTACGGTTGAGCCTTTGATCCTTTGTTGTGAATTAGCTCTCCACATATTTCCAACGAGGTAGTAGTTAGGAATTGGTCGACCTCCAACCAAAGCCTCTTGCATTTAGACATTTTTCCAATTGCTAGCTCATGGCAGGGAGGCTAAATTAACATTGAATTTGGGGCTTTAATTTAATTTATTGAAATTTGTGGAATTTACAATCTATAAAGGTTTCAAGATATAATTTTTAAGTCTAATTTAAAAGGGTGCTAGCTCAATGGAAGCACACCTTACAAGCGGGGAGGTTGGTGGTTCGATTCCATTGTTAGCACGATATTCATATGGAATGGCGACGAACAATTTTTGGTGACGAAGGCTCTTTTGACCATCAACCCCAACCAGGCTTATGGTGACATTTTCGACCCTCATGAAAATATGAAATGGTGATGGCCATAAGGCCTGCCGTATATAGCCATCAATAGTGACGACCATGAAATAATCGTTGTTGATATGAAATGGTGAGGGTAATTGTTTGTGTTATAGTCATTATTAAGTGATGGACTTTGATGTCACCGATACAAGGCTTATCATGACACTTTTTAACCCTCACCAAATATGAAATTGTGACGGTCGATGAACGTCGCCATATATATGCACCAATAGTATTGATGACCATGAAAGGTCCACGACAAAAAATTGTTATTTCTTCATATGAAATGGTGACGGTCACTATCGAGTCATTATAATCAATATTCATGATGGACCTTGAATGTCACCGGAACACATACTTTCGGCGACGCCACCTTTCGTGACGTTCAATTTTTTGGTGACAGGCTATTTCCATTACCATTCTCTCACGCAAAATAATGGCTTGTCACTATACATGCATTATAAATCATTATTGGTGACGAGACCTTGAATGTCACCTTTTATACTTTCGGTGATGCCACCTTTGGTGACGTTCAATTTTTGGTGACGAGCTCTTTTGATCGTCACCAATGAGCTTATGGTGACATTTTCACCTCACCAATGTCTCTTTTTCTTGTAGTGAACTACAGAAGAAGTAAATATTTCAATGAAATGGATAATGTCATAAATTAGTTGGAGAGTAATCAATTTTCCTCCGAAAGTTTATCAATGGCATTCTTTCAATGGACTACTAAAAACATTTATGATGGGTATTCCGGTGAAGGAAAAATACTTTAATTAATTTCAATGACATTGTGAAACAAAGGGAGCTTCGAAATGAAAGCTATGGTCTTTTAGAGAGTCGTCTTCAACAAGTAACCAAATTTGAAGTTAAGTTTGTATTACATTTCTAGGGCTTTGCTGTAATAAAATTTAACAAAATTGTCCTTTAACATTTAGTCTGCAATTGTAGGTGCCATCATTGTTAAATGTATAGGTACAAAATGAATATTCCGAGTGGGAAAATATAGAAATTGGAAATCATCTTCAACAAGTAACCAAATTTGAGTTAATTTTGTATTGTATTTTCGATTTGTTGTAATAAAATTTAAGAAAAATTGTCCTTCAAAATTGAGTCCACGATTGTAGATGCTTTAGCACCATTAAATGTACATGTACAAAATGAATATTCCAGAGTGGGAAAATCTGGAAACTGCGCACCAGTTGTAAAATAATTTTTTTTTATTGGTGCACTACATGATTGATTGAGGCAATCATAGATGGTAAAAGAATTAAAAATAAATAGTACTATATATTTTCCTCTTAGGAGAGAAGAGAGTCATCTTTAATAGTAGACAATATGTCAATTTTAACCACACTAGTGTAGAATAATAGAGTGTAAAATAATAGCATGATGCACCTTCAAAAAAACATGCTTCGGGGAAAGACTAATGTATCACACCGACCGTAACGCAATTCATAGCCTTGTTAATAGTGAAGATTGTTGATCAAAGAGGCAAAGGATGAGGTATTGATAGAAAATCTACGCACATTACCTACACGAGAGGAATAAGAAGCAAAAATAAACATATATAAGTGAGCTAAATTTCAAGTGCGATGTACGTGATTCTAAATTAAAAACACCTAAATAGTAGATATTACCTACTATAGGTACGGATGATGAGGTGTCATACTTCTCGAATTTGTAGTAGGGAAACTAAGAGGGTTAGTCACAAAGACTTGTTTTAAGGGTCGATATTATCATAATGGAAGACAAAATATTAAATATCAAATAAAATATGGTTAAGGGTTTATAATCACCTCACAAGAACAAAGAGCCTATTCTTTGGAGAAGACTTGTGGAAAAGATTCCACAGTGAGGATCATGCCACTCTAGGCATGACATGCATGTGCAAAAGAAATATGATCACTAATAAAAACAAAGGATACACACACAAGTTAATAGATACTTTCAAGAGAAATCCCATCCTTCCAAAATTGACACAATTACAAATCCAAGCTACCATAAGATGCACTAACAACAACATACCTAACCAAACTCTTAATGCCAAACAAGCACAGAACTCAGACAAAAATAATAAGTTGAAGTTAAAAAGGGATGATGGTTTCTGTTACAGGTAGATGGACCTAAAATGAATTAAAAACCATGGATTCTATGGAATCACATAAATCAATGATATAATTGGAAATATGGTTGTAATTACAATAATGGAATGAACACCATGATAGTAGCTACTCTATTGTTCTGATCGCTCTTGTCGTGTAGTGTCCTACTTTGCAATCGAAACAACTCAGTAAAGAGGTATGCCATAAATATCTCTATTACCATTATCACAACAAGCACAAACGCTCGATATAAAGACTGATAGTAAAGACTCGATATAAAGCCCAAGGTACTTATATTAAGGGGCCTCTGATAGATTGTCACCAAAGTATTACTCTTTTCAAGATTATTGTCGAAAGGAAAGGAAAATTTATCATTTGTCTTTGGGTGCTCCACACACATTGAGTGTTTTCAATGAAAATTAGAGTGCAAAATAAAAAATAATAAAAAATACGTATTTTGTCGATACATGGTAGTAACTTTTTATAAATTTTTATTTAGGAAATAAAATTTATCATGAGGGTATTTTATGGAATGCAAACACACTAAAGTGGCATTCCGTATAATACTCGCAACACCCAACAAAACTTATGGGCGTTAACAAAGGGTGTAATGCGCTAATATATGAAGATAATTACTCCATTGGGTTGTCACGAGATTTATCGAGGCGTAGGCGGTTTTAAGGTGGGGTATCTAAAGTAGCGATTAGGTATAACACGCTTATAGAAGTAGTTCGCATGAGCGATCTTTCTCCTCTGCTCTCCCAATTAGGACGAATTCAACACAAAAATGAAGAAAGAAACACGTAGGTTTATTCAGGTAAAACTTTTTTTAGAGCTTCCTTTTCCTCTAAGTTCAATTAATTTAATAATCTGGTGATCATTTTCATATGTGGTTATGCTTTTAATAGTTCACCGCAATTCTGTTCAAGGTATATGACCAAAGGATTTACATAGGTGGTTATGCTTTGATAGTGCTGTAATTCTCGAGTTCAAATGTGAATATAAAATGAAGGACTATTTCCAATTTTGCATATGTGGTTATGCTTTGATAATGACTACAATTCGTTATTTAAAATTTGAATATCAAAGGAAGGGATATTCGAGGACGCTCAAGACTCTCGGGGTTTATTTGAGATAAACCTTTTGTAACCCTCCCTTTCCTCTTTAGTTCAATTTATTTAGTAATATTGCCTAGGTTTTCCATATGTGGTTGTGTCATTGATTTGGTATCACTTTGGTAGTGCCTATGTGGTTATATAGATTTTCACAAGCCGATCACGACGTCGACTACGTTTTTATCGGTTAACTTCTCATGTGCATGCGTAGGCAACCTTGTTTTCATACAATCTCCTCTTTCCTTTAATGGTTGGCCTCCATCAACCCTCAACAAGCTGTGTTCAATCTGATCAGAATTTACGTGTTGGCCTTCGTAGTTGCTACTAAGACGGTACATGCTTGTACATGTGTCCTCGTAGCCGATACTGCCAAATCGTACCACCGTTAGGCAATGAGACCATTGTCGCTCTCACCACGAGTTTAACATATAGACTAAGCAGTTATTCAACTTGCACCGGTGCGAGAGGAACCAGAAAAATAATTTAAATTAGAATATATGTGTAAAAGCAAATTGGATATATGTAAAATCATACCTTCAATTTGCAACATCAACAAAGTGATCCGGCCACAATCTCTTGTTTCTAATGAGTTTTGTGAATAAATTAAGCATAGAATGAAAGTTTCGGACACTTGAAAGGGACTCAAGAAAAACAATGGCCAACCATAGTGACAAAAATTCATTGCATCGATATGTTTTTAAACACCTGCAAACCGAGGAAAAATGTGCATTATCCTCAAATGGTAGAATCTACGCTTGGTCGAATGTTCGACATCTTTTCTCTTTACAAATTTATTCACTTATGAAGTGATGAGTCTCGATGGGTCTCATGGTGATTCCATAAAAACTAGTTTTGAAAATAAGGTCTCAATCCAAACTACCACTGCATGAAGAGGTGCATGCGTTTACCATTCTACAACTAGTGATTCTCATTCTACGCACAATAATTTGTATTATTATTGATGGAATTTTTCATATTCCATGGACAAGAAATACATTCCTTATGGAATGAGCATAGTGATTATCCATATCCATGATAAAAAAGCAAGGCTGGAAATCATTTCGCATATTATAAGTTAACTATCAAGCCATATGTACCGACGATTGGTGCGTATAGGAATTAGGAAGAAAATTTTGATAAGAGTACTTCATAAGTAAATGAATGGATACTTGGAAAAGTGAGAAACTGATCAAGATAAACACACAAGTTTAGGGCATCATATCTAAAACAATACATAGTTAGAGCTGATACCTATAGTGCGAAATGGATCAAGGCCAACATAAGTTTAGTGTTTCTGAAAAAAACCAATATATATGTCCGTTTGCACTACTTGATGTTGTTAAACCACAGGACACCCCTCTTGAATTTTTGAATCCATTTGTATGATTATTAGTTGTAGCTTTGGTCCAATGAACAAAAAATATCTACATAATTAGGTAATCTAGTTGTGATAAGACTTGCAAAGTCATTTAGAGATCCTTCCAAAACCATTAATTCATAACATCAATAATTAAATTTTATTAATTTTTAAGAACTTGCAATTATAGTAGAAAGGATATCCAAAATGACATGTTCCACCTTGCTCATAGATAAATGCATTCCATCATAAAACATAAGTATACCTACGATGGCTACAACAATGGAGAAACTCAGGAGGCGAGAGATAGCACAATAAATACTTTTTATATACATTGTTAAGAAAAAAGGCCAAAATAAAATCCCAAATGGGGGACTAAAAATAAAGGGTGAATGTTACTAAAATTCAAGCTCGACGAGTTTCAAGAGAAAAAAACAACCTAACCATATAACAAGGTTGAAATAAAACCTATAATTATTAATGAAGATCATTTTTTTATGATTAGATCTTTATAAACCTAATTCCAATCACCCTCTTGAAGTTATCATTCCAATACATCTTGATATACTTATGAAAATCAAACTGACTATATGAAGCAAAAGGAAATTTGAAGTGATGGATGCTTACAACAATGAAGCCATGTGCAACGTTAGGTAATCAACTTTATTTAATGAGAAAAAGAATTGTTGAAAGAAGCAAACCTTAAAATTTATAGAAAGTTAATTCGAAATAGAAAGAAATGAATATATGTAAAAGGAAAATTTATAAATACTACTATTCTTTGAAACTCTTACAACCCACAGTTGAATACAGCTACTTACTCGAGAAGCACATTATTTTAAATATGGTGTTTCTATGGAATCTTTAGGGATACTCAAGCTATCGAAATGCCCCTGCATTCATTTTATTAATAAGTATATGTAAAAGGAAAAATTTATCAACATCGAACTTTACAACCTATATGATACAAACTACTTACTCGTAAAACACGTGTTTTAAATATGTGTTTCTGATTTTTTTGGAATCTTGAGGGATATTGGCAATTGAAATGCCCCACGAATAAATTTTATTGCATGTATTCATCACGGATCTTGGCATGTAGCTTTAAATACCATGAAATCAAATTTATTTCATAAGTACCTAAGTAGGGCAACTCAAAATAATTTCTTACCATTGAAGTTTGATGGGTTAGTATAAATGTTGTAAGAGATGATTGAACCATGAAGCAAACAAAATGCTACTTGAACTTGGAAACAATTTTCAATAATAAATTTCCCTGCTTTGAATTTCAACACTTTTAGTTTAAAAAACATTTCAAATATATTTAAATAGGTAAGAAACTATACCATTGAAACTCCCAGCAAATACTATACAATTCAAACTTCCACTTTGAGAACACTTCCATCTTTGTTAAAATTTTAAAGGACTTAGATTTTTGGAAATTCTCTACTAAAAATTTTGCTCAAAATGAAACAAAATAAAAAAACTTCGTAAAAAACTTTAATGAAGTGGATGAGACTTCAATTAATTAATCTATTAAATGTCTTCAAAGTATTTTTATCTAAGAAGTAAAGGACTTCAATAACATGGATAATGTCATAAATTAAATTAGTTGGGCATATTCAATTATCTCTTTGAATGTAGATCAATGGCATTCTTTCAATGGACTACTAAATACTTTAATTAATTTCAATGACATGGTTAAATAAATGAGTGAGAGGAAAAAAAATTCTCTCCCTATATAGTAGATCAATGATGGACTACTAAAATTTTTGCATGGGTCATATCTTGATGAAGGCAAATACTTTAATTAATTTGAATGACATGGTTAAATAAATCGAGTGAGAAGAAAAACAATTCTCTCCCATATAGTAGATCAATGACATTATTTCAACAGGTTACTAATTTTTTTTAATCGTAAAGATAATTTTCCTAATTAACATCTTTCAATTTTTAAAGCAAGGCAACTTGTGATTTTTTTAAGTGTTTTTACATCAAAAATTGGATCATAATATTTTTGTCAAATAATAAAAACTTTATCATTTCAATTGAATACAATTTTTGTTATCATTTCAAAGGGGTTATGTCCTCTCGCACTCGCAATCCGAATTATGGTGAAGAAAAACGAGAGGGACAAAAAATGTCGATATGGACAAAGGCAAGGAAAAAAATTTCAAGCCCGCCAGCCAAGAGAGCGTGGTGAAATACGAGTAGAGAGCTCATGGAGCCACTTATTCCAGGTCTACTCATAGGAAACACCTTTTTTTATAAAATCCCTTATTCACGGATGGGAGACGGAGCTGAGAACCAAAATTGAAGAAGAGGATGACATTGCAACGCAGAAGAACCACAGCAAGTGATCATAGACATGGGGCATACCCCATGGAGAATTTCACTATTTCATCACTCATTCGAACCTACAAGTTAAAATGCCTCACTCGTTAAGGCCATTGTACTTCGATCTGAAGCAGGAGGAGGGTCCCAAGGCGATTTCGACTGCGGCGGAGATTACGAAGCATCCGGAAATGAACTTGCATCAACTTCACCATATATGCTCTATCTTGGCAGAATTGAGAAGGACATTAAGACCATGCAACAAGTTCACATGCCATGTTCAAGCGTCAAAGATATCGCCCTCAATGGAGTCGTAGATGATGACTAGAACAACCAGCATACGTTTTTTTAGTTTTTGATAAAGCGTTAGCTTTCTTTTTGCATTATGTAAATCTTCGTAATAGTAAACTTTCATATTAGCTACCCAAAGACATCTTCGTAGGAATCTAAGGAAATACATGTTTTGGATGAGCGTTCGATGCACCTGAGATGGCCAACAGACCTGGTTTCTCTTCGGGTAGGTTGAGGCTTAACTTTTTGTATCTACGTATGCCTTATTTTTTACATAAATAGAGAATAGTAAGGACCTGCTAAGCTTACAGAAAAAAATAGTCTTTTGTTCCAATATTATTTCTTAAGTGTTTTCCCATCAAAAATTGAACGATACATTTTTTATTAAAGAATATAATTTTTGTCATTTAAATTGAATAAAATTTTAGTTATTTGTTCCAATTTGATGTTTTAAAAAATATTATAACCACTTATAATTGGCTAAAAAAATTCAATTAGAAATAAAATAGAAAATACAAACTTGAATTTAAAAATGGAAAAACTAATCTCCCACTACCCACAAATACGCAATTTCAATGTTTTTTAATAATATGAGAAAATGCATGAACTCTTGTGATCGTAGATATTCAATTTTGAATTCAAGACACCAACCTTTGTTTCAATTACAATTGTTTTATTTTATCCATGTCACACAATATTATCAAAATTTGCATTCGAAGACACCAACATTAGTTTAATTACAAGTGTTTTTTATCTTATCCACTTCATGAAAATATTTTTATTTCCACTTCCTTTAATTTTTTTTACCATTAGTATTTTTTAGTTACATTTCTTTAGTTTTATACAAAGCTTCAACAAATTCTTCATGAAAAAAATGAAATCCTTTAGATTTATAACTTCAAGACCCAGAAAGCACTGCTGATAATATTGAATTACAAGCTGAAAAAAATATGGAGGAACATAAAAAAATATTGATCCCTAGTTAAATTACACAAAAGAAACTATATAATGAATAGGCATCCAATCCAAAATCCAATATAATGATTTTGTGAATATATTAAGCATCCAATGAAAGTTTCGACACTCGAAAGGGGACCAGAGAAAACCAATGGCCAACCCTAGTCACAAAAGAGAAAACAAAGTGACCAACCCTAGTCACAAAATTTCGTTGCATCCACATGTTTTCAAACATGCAAAACCCAAAGAAAATGTGTGTTATTCCCAAAATGTAAATCCGGAAAATGTGAATCTTCTCGATTGGAATGTTCAACATCTTTACTCTTTAAAAAAATTATTTACTTGCCGAGTGACTAGTCATTCCATAAAGCGAGTTATGAAAACAAGTTATCTTAATTAAAAAAAAATGTTTAGCACCTCGTTCATGTAGCTAGATTCTTGGGTGACAATTATCTTGAGTTAGCTTCTTAAGTGGGATAACCTAATCGGTGACCAATATCTTGAGTTATATTATTAAGTGGGATAACCTAATATCAAAAATTAGCTCGATTCATGTTATTTCTAGGTTCATCAATGAGCATTATCTTGACTCGTTTGATTTTATTAAGCTATAAACTTGGTCACAAAACTTATCTAGATTCCTTTTTTTACTTGGTTGAGTTATAAGTCTAGAATGTAATTTATGACTACGTTGGCCTAACACTAGAGTTTTTATTTTATTTTACTTGAATGAGGTTTTAAATCTAGATTGTAAGTTATAAATCGAGTGAGACCTCCACTCTTTTAGTCTTATTTTAATTTTATTGGTCAACCAATACCTACTTTTATAAGAATTGCACCAAGATGAAAGAGAATAAACTATACCCAATTAATGAAACTAAAATGAAAAACTTATTTAGATTGATTTATTACTATTTAACCTTAATTATACTATTAGTTTATTAAACAAGATAATCATAAAAGTTAAACCTATAATTAAATATCCATATTGTTGTGTGAAATCCATGTTGTGTCGAAGCAAGCCCACTACAATAATCTAATAAATATATATTTATTTCCTTGAGACTTTGATTTAATCAATGTTTTATTTTTTTTTGCACGACTAAGTTGAACAATGATTTGTTCCCATCCATTTGTGTTGTGCTACAACACAACTGCTTGCCAGATTGACATTTCTTTAGAAATATCGGGAATCCATCCCAAAAACCCTAATTATCTCTAGTAAAATCAAGATACATACTGACTAGTATGAATTTTATTTCCCAGCCTTGATGCTTAGGCGCACTACGTTAGATAGAGTAGAATCAAGCACGCCATAGAAGCCACACAAAATATTTTCAGAAATATTTCATTTCTCGTCATTCTTAACAAGATACGTGCGAGATCGTCATCAAGAGTCTCGTGAAGGATATAGAAGAGGAAAACTGGAACGTTGCGGGTCTTCTTGTGGTTGCAGATATTGTGGAGCGATATGAAGATGTTTCTACGCACAGAATAGAGTGTGTGCTTTTGTTAAAGAAGATGTTAAGATTGACTCAATAGACAAAAATAGTTAAATAAAGAACACGCTTTGTTGAGAAGGATGAAGGGTGTAGCAATAGTTACATGCTCCATTGTGTGATGTGCTCTAATTGAGTAGTCCAAATTTACCCGTTGAGTACTGGAAACTTTAAATTAACAATAATGATGCTGGAAAATTTTTATATTCAGTGGGTGGCTTGTCAAACGACTCCCATTAAAGTAAAGGGTTATAAGTTATGAATGTATCCAGATGCTGTACAGTCTAATAAGTCTTTAGGTCAAAGAAGCCTGCACATTGATTTCTATAGAACATAGAGCCCACTGAAAATAGATTTTTGAAACTCCGATTATTAATTAGATTTGTTAAAGAATTTTTTGAATGGTAGTTTTTACCATGGGAAATTTTGAAACCATAGACAATCGACGTGGACTATCTTAGAAACAATAAAGAGAGGAATTAAATTGAGAAGTGCAAAAATAATGGTCCATGCAATCGCAAAAAAATAGAAAGCACAGAAGACTCTATTCCACCATTCGCGTCAGATCACGGGACCTTAGAGAAAATAAATCATCGACCCTAAAGATCTTAGTAGCGCTAGAAAACATGAACTCCTCAAAACTTCCTTGAAGAGATAAAATGATCGTTGTTCATCTCATGTAGAAACCAAGAAACCCAAGAATAGGAGCAGTTAAGAAGCAAACATACTTTTATTTTCTACTTTGGTATTGAGGGCTGGAACATACAACCTTCAAAAAATGGCCTTGAAAATATAAAATAATAGTTGTTCGGCTCATGGAAAAACCAAGAATCCCAATAAGAAGAAGAATGGGAGTAGATACGAAGCACGCATACTTATCTATGCTATTTCGGTATTCATGGCTAGAACTTTTCTTGAAAGCAAAAATCATGGAAACACACAAAAAACTCAAGAAGCAAAAGAATCAGAGGAGTTACACAAAACTCAGCATATGCATTAGAGGGGCTATTTCAGTTATTCTGGTATTCTTGTCAAGATAATGTAAATGTTGGAGCTAATAGTGGGCAGGGTCACGCATGAAAAGTGTTGGTGGTTGACAAGTGAGAGAAGAATAGTGTAGCAGGGAAACAAATGGTGAGAAATAATACGACCATCGCATGATAGAGTGACGGCGTAATTAGGAATAGAATATAAACAATTTTATATTTTATTATGATTATATGCATGTTTATTTTGAAATAAAGAGTAAATAATTTTAATCTAATTTGTCGCCATATTTTTTGTTTTTCAATATCATTTAAAAACTACTTTAAAATTATATCTATATATATATCTATATATATATATATATAAAGAGTTGTTAGATATATGATGTAAATTACATTAATTGCTATTTAATTATTTAGACTTTTTCTTGTAAATATTTAATTAATTATTTAGAGTTATATATATCTATTAGTTATAATAGATATGATATTTTGAAAAAGTGTCATGCTTTAGAAATTAAATTAGGAAAATTAGTTGGGAGTATTGTTAGAAATACATTAAATATAAATGGACACTTGCAAATGAAATAATGGATCCATAACTAAATAAGTTTAGGACACAAGCTTATTTAAAGCTTGTTTCTTCCTCTTCCTATTGCAAGAGAGTTGATAGAGGTCGTATGAGAAATTCAATGATACGTATGATGTGAAGAGGAGATTCCAGCTTCGCAAGCTTTTGGAAAACTCCATCAAAAATGATCAATTGATGATTGGTATGAAAATTGTTTAGCCTTTTTTAAGGAAAATAAAATTGAGTTTTTTTTCTTTTAATGTGAGATTGATGTTTGGTTTTCGATTTTAATATTTATCAAATTATTTGCAACCCCTTTCGTTCTTTTGACTTGGCTCTATAATTTTATATTTGTTACTCTAAAGGCTCTTTGCAAAAGTACAATAATTCATTTTGTTTGGTTTGAGGTAAAGAAGCTTTTGAGCTCACACACTATTTCCTTTTCCAGTGTTTATGTCATCCCTCTACCAACTAAAAGCATTTTTGTTTAGGCTTATCATCGAGCTCTAGAGTTTACGATGACCCTGTGTTCATTTTTTTGGCATGCGTAAAGCCCCCTATAGTTTGTTTTCTATCAAGTTCTTGAATTTGTGGTGAGTGTATTCATTGTTTTTGGTGTGGGTAATTTTCACTTCCAAGACAAAATAAAACACGTTAGTAAGCCAAATTAATTTCTTTGTACAACCACCATTTCTACACCATAAGGTGTTTTCCTTTGAGAACAACTCCCCCGGTTGCCACCGTGTACCAATTTGAACCATCGGATAGAATGCTAGATGATTGAGGATTTTTAGGCCATTAGATTAATAGTTAATCTTTAAGATGAAACTAATAGTTAGAGTTCACATTCAAAAAGTAATGAAAAAGACTACTTCTTGTTTCACAGTTTCTTTATTGCTTAATCAGAGACATTCTTGCTCACAGATGGATAAGAGGTACTCCTTAGAAGCCCGAACCACAACAAGAAATTTAATGACATTGGGGCCAATCTACTGAGCTTTGGTATCTTCTATTTTGGTAATGTTTTGTTGGACATCATCTCAAGCCTCAACCCCATGAAATATATTGTTGAAACTAGGTTGGAGGTTGACTGTTCCGAAAGCATGTCACGAGCTTGAAATTTTTTCATGAAACCTATGTTACCACCTCTATTTATGTTGTCAAAATGATATTGTCATGTTTTGGATCCTATGAAGGGATTGTTGTATGATTTTTGTCTTTTGTATGTACGTGTTTCTATGGATGGTTGCATGTTCTTTGTTTCTTATTAGCAAAGGGGTTTTAAATATTGTTTATGTATTTGTGGATTTCTTTTGATTATGATTACTCTTTTTTTGTCTGTTTGTAGAGCAATCCAATGTGATTCAAGTAATAGGGATTGGTTAATCTCCTGCAAAGAGCAAATAGCTGAGAGGGATGTGAGGCAACGAAAATGATGGTTGCTTATGATACATGATCTTTATGGGTCACAGTTCCATTGCATCAATGGTAACTCCTTTTTGTTCCTTCAATTGGTACAGATAGGGTTAGTATGCTCAAAACCCTATAGCTTGGCTTATCCTTAGACCAAGGCATATGGGAGAAAGCATTTGATGCCATGAGCTCGACCGGAAGCTTGGAGAAAACACAGAGGAAGTGATTGTTTGGGATCCATATTTGAGCTTGTGGGCAAGGATTGTGGATTGGTTATCATGCATAATGGGATATTTCTTGGAGAATCAATGATCATTTCCCAAAAAGGGAGGAAATTTTCTCGATTGACAAGGGTAATGGAAGATCAAGGTGTCTCATCCCTTAATTCTCATGTTGCAAGTCCTCACAACAGTGGATATTTTTCTTTCATATAGTTGACCTATCATGTTTATAGAGACATTGTGATGAGTTTTATTGTTCAAGGAGAACGTCAATATAGCAAGCCCATTGTACAAATAGCCATGAGACATGTTAATCGTATGTAAGTGTTCTTGTATTTGTGGCTTTGGGAAAAAACAGTAGATATGAGCATGGATGCTTGCCATCTATTCTCACAAAAGTTGAGGAAGGAGCACCATCAAGAATGTGAGATTTTAGTTTTGTTAGACGTTATATAAAAAACCTTTTGATCCTTATTTTTTTCATGGGATAGCAAACATGTTTTCTACTCTTGGGTTTTTCATATTTTTCCACAAACCCAAAATAATAATGTTTTGTTTTGTTTGTTGTTTAGTTTACCAAATGTTATTGTGAGTTGTATGTGTTGCTTTTGCTAGTTATAATCATTTATCCATGATCATTACTTGAGACCATCAATATAATTTTCTTCTTGGGCTTGTTCGTACAGATCTATGGAAGATTCTAAGAAGGGCATCAAAACCCACTCTCCATACAATTCATATCATTATTGTGACAGGGAGGGGAGGGGGAGGGGGCTTTTCTATGTTTAGTATAATGTTATGCTCTTCTCTTATTTAAATGGTGATGAGAGTTGTTTTATTTAATAACCAAAATTAAATATAGAGGTTGAAATGATAAAAATCATTATTCAATATTGACTAGTGTTTCAATGAGTGGGTTTTGGTTTGTTGTGACCTTTTTTTTAATCACTAGTAACCATAATTTCATGATGTTATTAATCTGAAATACTTTCATTATCAATATGGATAACAAAATTCTAAGATCAAACACCATTAATAACATTAACCAACGTAAAAATGCAAAATATTTTATTTTAAGTGACAAAAGTTTTTCATGACTAATAAACAAATGTCAAGCATATATCAATCTCAATTCTATCATAAGAATAAATTAATTCACTGACACATAACAAATCAATTTTCTTAATTTTTCTTTCCCATTATATCTTACCCAACCATATATCAAACTCGATTTTGTCATAAGAATAACTTAAGTCACTCTCAAATAAACAAATCAATTTTCTTAATTTTTTCTTGCTCATTCTAGCTTACCCAAGTTGTGACTTTATTGTTATGTACTATTTCATTTGTGGATCTTTTATAATTTTAGGAACATGTTTTTTGTTGTTAGATCAAAGAAATAAACATGGTTATTTTATGCCTATAGTGAGGATAACCTTGACCTCCACATAAATCCTTATTATTCATCTTTACTACATGTCATGATGTGAATATTCCTATAAACAAATTGAGAAAAAAAGTTGAATCTTGATTACTATATATCTTGAAGTATAGCAATAATAAATGAGTTTTTCATGCAATATGTTGAAAATATTGATATTAGTTATATGATTTATTAATGAAAAATTTTCATGTTCGCATGATTTACTATATGTGTGTATATGTATATGTATATGTATATGTGTGTGTGTGTGTGTGTGTAGTGTAGTGGAAATCTTATTTTTTACAACACATAAAAAGAGCATGTATAATTTGTTTGTACAATGTTTAAACTATAGTGTATCTAAATATTGTGAGTCAAATATATGAATTCATTGTTTATATAATATTATGTTTACTATTATAACATTACATAATTCATGACCTCTACACCATCTCTATTAGTGACTAGCATTCACATGCACAAAAGCCACTAAGGATTATTCTCAAAAAATTGAATACAACTTTATCTTCAAATATCATTATACATTATATATTTCATTGGCTAATCTCCTCGTGATAGACAATTATAAAATCAATAAGTATTATTTTTTCATTAAGGTGATGGAAGGAATATGATGTCATTCATTACGAGTGGTGGATGGATATGATGTCATCTTGTTGTTGATGCACTAGTGCAAGAATAAACATTATATTATTAGTATGAAATAATTGAACATAATTCATGACCTTTAAACTCTCTCTATTATTAGCCTCCATTCACATCTAACACAAGCCACTAAAACGTGTTCTCAAAAAATTGAATACAACTTTATCTTTGGATATCATTATACATTAAATTTCCCTTTGCTACTCTCTTCCCCGGGATAGACCATTATAAAACCTATAAGTAGCACTTTTTGTTAATGTGATGGAAGGAATATATGGTGATTGGATTGATGAGTAGCAATGATAAGTCAATATTTTAGATTATGTCCACCGGGACTATCACCTAAAAGTGATCAATTAACAAAAGAAGTAATATAAATGATTTTATGCATTGCTAAAAGATTTCATACAATTTTAATTAATGTTATGAAATGATGGAATGATATACATACAATGACATTTATTGTTTCCAATGATTATAAAAATAGTGTACTTGCACAAAAGAAAGAAATAGGGGCCCACGAGCAACATCAATATGTATGCATAGAGGGAGGGGCTTCGTGTGGTGTGAGAAACTTGTCCTTTGGTTCAAGAGCCAATTAATTTCTTGGTACATTTAAAGGATTGAGTGTGAGCAACTACTTAATCCTGAAATCGGTCTCCTTCGACTGTGATGTTAGTATGATGTGCTCACATGTTCATTTTAGCATCAATGGAGTTCCCATAATTCCTACATAACTACTGTTTGTTGTTAGGCTCCTTTGAATTTGTAGTGCAACATCCAGGAGTTGGACCATTGGGTGGGCATTGAGGTGCAACTATAGGCACGTAGAAGGTTCTCCTACTACTGACACCCCAATGGAAGAATGAACTTTAAGTTGGTGTGAAGGAGTTGGAAGGTGGAGATTTGGTTTAGGATCAACAAGCACCAATAACTCTGCTTTGTCTTTAGCCTTCACTTGCTTCTCCTCCTTTTATTTTTGCAGTGCAACATATATGAGATGGACTTGGATATTACACTATCAAGATGGTTGGATCAATGTAATTTCCATTTCAAAATTTCAAAATCATTTCATTTACAAACTAAATCTATAATAGTGCATCAGTAAATATAATGCATTATAGCATTGAATAAATTTGTGCATCAAGTAATAATTATCACATCAACACATGAGAACACTATCTTTCTATGTGGAAACCATTATGGGAGCAAAACCACAAAATTCTCTCCTCTTCAAGATTTCATATCAAATGTATGATTTTTTATTAGAACCATCCAGAAAGAGACAACTCGATGTAGGAGCATCAAAGCTAAATTTTTCATTATTCATTTGTGTAATTTAGGGGGTGAGGTGTTTTAATTATTTTTGCTCATTTTTAATAAATTAAGAGAGAAAATATAAATGTGAGGATTATTGTAAATATTCCTTAAATAATTAGGATATGAGTGGAGTTGAATTAGGTAGATAATCTAGGGATTAGGAATTCCATAAACGAGACTTAGTTGAGCCTTAAAAAAGGGATAAATCTAATTTAGATTTTAGTTGAGATTTGTGTGGAGGAATTTATGGAGTGGAATAAATTCATATTTATGTATAAATAGGAGGGTTGTGTGAGGAAGAAATATAAGTGAGGAAGTGAGGAATACAGAGAGAGTGAGAAATGGGTTGAGAGCTTTTTGTAAAGGGTTGAGAGACGAAAGACCATCCATTGTAATATTTGGCCAAGGAATTTCTTGTGCATTTATATCTCAGTATATTTGTGTTTGTATAAGCTCTCTTTTATTTATGTACATTTGAAGAAGTTGCAAATGTTTGTTTAATGAAGAATTTATGTAAGATTTTTCATGATGAAGGAAGCGCACACGAGTTTATATATGCTAGGATATGTTTAACCCAGTATCTTGGAATCATTTTGGTATCAGATCCAGAAAGATACTTGTTCTACATTTTGTTTTGAATCTACAAGTATATTGATATGCCATAGATTGGTATGGAAATTTCAGGGAGACAATTTTCATTGTGGAGGGTGATACGCGATTTAAAGTGCGGTAGTGGAGTGCGCCTTGGTGTGGACGCAGGCAAGGACCCTCGAGCAATACGTTAAAACGTTTGGAAGCGTTGGACCGTTCGGACTTTATTAACATAACTATATAACTATGCAATGTTATTCAAATGGGTACGCAGTCACCGTGTTCATGGTTTCATATTTTAGCGTATATAGTTTCGACTTTCCAGTAATGCAGAGTGGTATGTCATTTACGTTGAGTTTTAGTACAGTCAAACTAATATGATTGTGGATCCAAGCTATAGATATCGATATTTTATTTGCATTGACATTTGTCGGTTATCTTGGCATAGAAACTACGTTGACATTGCTTGGGTATATTGGCATAGTCATTGCATGAAGAATTGTTGGTGTGATGAGAGTTGAGTGTGGAGCTAGCATGAATTCCAATGATAGTTGTTTTACGGATCTTGGAGAGGCAGTGGTGCTGGTTGGTTTCGGTGCAAAATCGGAAAGTAGAGAAGGGAGATAACCTCTACATGAAATCATGGTGTTTTTTCTATGTGTGGAGGAGGCATAGATGGGAATCGAGGATATAATTCCAGCGTAAATACTCCCTGCTAAATATGCGTTGGCATATGCATAGGGACCGCAAGAGTCTAGTGGCCTTGACCACAACGCAGAGAAGCATTGTCGATGGCTTAATGGCAACACTTCCAGAAAATACGAAGTAAATGATTTTGTTTTTGAAGAACGGATTCCACATTTGATAATGCAACAATTTTTTTATTCCATTTGTTATATGTTATAATTAATATAGTTTGCACATTGAATGATCGGGAATGAACCAGGTTTGGAGAGTGAATCCGGGGACTTAGTAGAATTGAACATTTTTCTATAATAAATTGTGAAGTGGAAATTGTGCTTTCTACATCAAATTTTTGGAAGCCAATCATACCAATGCACTTAAAAAAAAGGCATGTGTGGGGCTTGTGAAAGAGGTGCAGCTCCAGTGAGAAACATTCAAGGTATGGATCCAGTATTTCCATGGTACCACCTTCCAAAGCATAAGAAAAGGTCACTGGGATTAATCGAGGTAAAGTTTTTACAAATAATTCATGTATCATTTTTTTTGGAGAATGTAATCTTGAAAGGATATTCGGTTACATTAAGGTTTCATGTTTTTTAAAGCAAGAAATTGAAAATTGAAGAGATTGAGATGAGGGAACTTGGCTTAAGCTAAGAGGGGAGATTGTGCGTACTTTGAAGGTTTCTAACATTATTTGCTAGGGAAAGATTTATGTTAGAAAATTATCGGAAGAGATTTATTTGTTTGGGGAGAAAATGGACCTTGCACGTTCAAAGTAAGTCAATAGAGGCTTGAATGTATTCCTAAAAGAATGCGCGAGAGAAGGGTTGGATCATTTCAACCACAAGAATATTCAAGGTAAGTTCTTATTGAATGAATCAATATTCATTGAGTAGAGGTATTCTAAAATATCGGATGATTAAATTTCCTTGCCATACTCGAGAAGATGATATTTTGTAAATGTTATGAAAGAGTGGAAATGTTGCAAATGTGGAGGTATAAATAAATGGAAAATGAATGAAAAAAATGTGTTAATCCTGGGTGATATAAAAAGAAGTATGCATTTTTATATGAGAGGGTTTATTATGCATAATTTGGATTCTTCACGGCTTTTGGCTAAGTCATTTTGGACCAAAGCTTGTAGTTGGAAAAAAGGAGAATTATTTTGATTTGTGATTGAAAACATAATTGTCTTTGATGTTGTAAAATATTTGTGTTTACCATCATGTGTGAGCATCTAAGGAGTTGTTATTCATAATGGATGTGATGTATGAGTTGTACATTATTCATCGAAGAGGTTAAAAACATGTTCTCTATGCACATGTGAAGAGATGTGAATTGATGTTGTATGGTGCATGAAAGTGCAAGAAAATGTTTTGCACTAAAATAATGAGCTTATGGTATGAAGGGCATGTGAGTATTCATAATGACAAAGACTGCACAGAAAAGTGAAATCAAGAGATTTGTAAATGCGAGGGATAAGTTTGTTAAATAACCTTGAAGGGAGCATGAGGTATGATAATTTAGGAAGATATTTTTGAATGTTGAAAATTGGATGGTTTATTTATTTTCACCATAAAATAGATCTTGGAAAACATGGATTGCATTTCGATTGAAAGGCTTCGACATCATGTGAAATGATAATGGGAAAACTGATAAGAATGGAGTATCGAAAGAGAGTGAAGATTTTGCATCCTAAAATGTATTAGGGGTGTATATTTGTTGAAGGATTGTATAACTTGAATTAAGTCAAAATATCCACTATCATAATTATTGGGTCAAGCCTGGAAGTCAAAACAGATGTTAGGTCAAATGAAAGTTTGGATAGCTAGAGTTAAGATTGAGTATTTTTCTCCAAGATGAAGAGTTGATGTAAAATCTGAATTCAAATAGTTGTAAGCTAAGTCAAAGGTTTGAAATGTAATTAGGTGCATGATCGGCGAGAGCCTGACACCCAAAGAATTTGGTCATTGTAACACATGAGTTACTAAAGTGTTGTTTGCAACAAAGTGAAGCAAGATAATTGCCGTAAATGACTCCAAGACAGAGAGAACCAAAAGATACCAAGCATCGAAGAAAGCTTGCATTTGTTTGAATGGAAAGTGGGAAGACTTGCTGAAAAAGTGGATTCGAAATGAAATCCACACGTGAACAGATGAAGGTCACAAATGAGGAGAATATGACCGTTGATAGTCATTTTCGAAGATCCGATGAAAGACCACGAGCAGAAGGAAGAAGAAGGAAAATGCCAAGGTAAGTGGCGTATGTGAGTACTTGATCGATGAATATTATGAGCGGAAGAAGGTCGAGATAATAGTTCACCTTGAATTGTTAATGAAATTGTTGCAGAAAAAATGTGAAAGACCGGACACATGGTTGGACCATGAGAAAGAAGGTAAAGTGGCGAGAGACTACATGCAAAGAGGGAACAACAAGTAAACATACAATTGGCGAGAGGAGTTGAGGAAGCTCGAGCGAGATGATGAGGTGTGAAGAGCTCAAAGAGGCTGAGTTGAAAAATTGAAGTTTCCATTTGTAGGCCCCAGAACAGGGTGAAATTATGGGTGAAGAAATCAATGAGGAAGATCTCATGAACTATTGGGATAGTTTGAGATGAATGCGAAGATGTGTTGACGATGAGTAGTAGATGAGGCTATGAAGCCTTTCATTTTTAAATCTCACGAGTTTATGTATGTTTGCAGGGATGTGCGAAAGATGGTGGACGAGTCTGGTGAAAGCTGTCACAGAGATGAATGAAACTCTTAAGGTGAAGTGTGATGTAGAATGAATTATTGTTTGGGGGTAAGATAGCACGTTGAAGCTATTATGGAGCGTAGCATAGTGAAAATTCCAAAGAGATATTCCAAGGAGGTAAACAAATGTATTTGTTTAATGAATTTGCTAACACAATTTTACAATGTGATGAAATAGAAACCAGGACAACTTAGCAAAATTTTCGGAAGAAGAATGAAGTTAGGGAATGAAGGTTGTGATGAAATGCTGAAAATATTTCACCCGGAAATCGATGTTCCTGGAATGATGGCTTAAGGAACCTCGATGGAGAAGTAAAACTTGCAGAATCCGATCCGAAGAAATCACGAATTACTATGCATGATAGGGGTGAAATGTTTTTTAACATTTATAGAGTTGAGTGAATGTTATAAACTTTTCGAGATAATAATGTAACTATAGGTACAAAAACTCGACATTAACAGATATGATGTCAAACTCACAGAAAATTGAGAAGAACTTATTTGGAGTTGAGATGGAAGATCGGGAGCAACAAGAAAGTTATGTCCATAGAGACATAAGGGAGACAGAAATATTGATCTAGCAGGATAAAGATAAAAAGCAACCATAGCTTTCAAAACAAGATCTACTAAAATCCAGAAAGTCAATGATGGGAGATTGGTGCTTGAAGCATCGAAAGAGACCGAAAGGTCTTATCTTTTTAAAACTAGCAGTTTGTTGGTGAATGCAAGTACAACATTGGACGAGAAAGTTGTTGCTATAAAAGAAATAAAATACTATATTTTTGAGCTAGAAGAAACTCTTGATTATTCCTCACTTCAGAAAGTTGAGTGTTTGGCATAGTTGGAGATGAAAGCATTATAGAAAGAGGAATTACTCTGAGGAATTGGTGAAAGAAAGTGTTGGAGAAGCCAATGGAATCTGATTGATAGAGCGAGTGATGAGTTACCAAATAGAGTTGATATTTTGAAGGACCAGCAGCAGAACAGAGTTTGGAATCCTGGAGGAAGCAAGTCATTAGGGACTTGTGATTGTTGCATTATTACAGTAAAAAGCGATGGACCTCATAGATAAGAGTCTATGGAAACTTCTCTACAAGGGAGTCCCGATGCGAGAGCATCAAAGCTAAATTTCATTATTCATTTGTGTAATTTAGGGGGTGAGGTGTTTTAATTATTTTATTAATTATTTTGCTCATTTTTAATAAATTAAGAGAAAAAATATAAATGTGAGGATTATTGTAAATATTCCTTAAATAATTAAGGATATGAGTGGAGTTGAATTAGGTAGATAATCTAGGGATTAGGAATTCCATAAACGGGACTTAGTTGAGCCTAAAAAAGGGATAAATCTAATTTAGATTTTAGTTGAGATTTGTGTGGAGGAATTTATGGAGTGGAATAAATTCATATTTATGTATAAATAGGAGGGTTGTGTGAGGAAGAAATATAAGTGAGGAAGTGAGGAATACAAAGAGAGTGAGAAATGGGTTGAGAGCTTTTTTGTAAAGGGCCGAGATCCGAAAAGGCCATCCATCTGTAATATTTGGCCAAGGGAATTTCTTGTGTATTTATATCTCGAGTATATTTGTGTTTGTATAAGCTCTCTTTTATTTATGTATATTTTAAGCGACTTTGCAAATGTTTGTTTAATGAAGAATTTATGTGAGAGTTTTTCATGTTGAAGGAAGCACACATGAGTTTATATATGCTAGGATCTCGTTTAACCCGGTATCCTGGCATCACTACCATTCCCTGAAAAAATACAAGTACTGACTAGGTTTCAACTACAACCAAATTGAGGAATCAACCCCGAAATGATGCAAACACTAACATGCTATGGGAAAGAACCTTCATTAAGGCACCACCATATGAATTTTGTAGGAAATAAATTGATTAATGAACCAACCTCTAAATGTTGCAAAGTGGTAACCTAATTGAGTAACCAACCTCAGTGGAGGCACTCATCTCCTTCAATCTATATTGGAAAACTTTCAACAATATTTCAGAATACGATCAACAAGCATCATAAATAATATAAGTTTTGAGAAACATATGATAACACTATTGTCACAAGTCTGTTCATCAAGTTGTCACAAAACTTCTCATTAAGCTACTACCAATGTTGTTAAGCCTTATTCATCAACCAACCTATTCATCACAACAACTTGTTCATCAATATAATATAATAATACCTTTCCGAGATACCAGTTTTTTCATACATACAAAACCTAGTCATAAAGCCCTAAGACATTTTCATAAGCCCCAAAACAAAAAAATATAGCTTTATAACATCAACCATACATCGTCTGATTCTTTGTAACCCTTGGAAATATCATAATTGAGTTCTCATCATTTCCTCCTTTTCAAAAAATAAACTTGGTTTGAAAATTATCTCAAAAACCATATAAAACCATAAAATAAATTATGTCTTCAAAAATGACCCTTTTAGGGCATGTCTTCAAGCCAAGTGTAATCATACGCGGTGAGTCGTGAGACCCGACATGTGTTGGCCCCGCATGCAAGAGCCGTTGGTCACAAGACCAGAACGCCAAATGCGGAACAAATCAATGGAGGAAAACACATCAATGGTTAGGGTTCACACATGCCGCCATTATCAAGTTCCACTGCAGCTCCACCTTCCATTTAACAGGGTAGATTAACATGATCTATTAATGTAATTTTCTAATTATTAACACATGTTTTTAATATTAAGTAGAAATTTGGTAAACTCTCATTAATACAACCATAGCGTTAAATTTCACTTGCTACTCTTCTCTTAATAGACAATTATAACATCTATAAGTAGTATTTTTTTATTAAGGTGATGGAAAGCATATGATGTCATTGATTAAGATGGTGGATGGAAAATACGAAGTCATCTAGTGGTTAATGCATCACTGGAGAATATTACTTCCACTACGAAGGACTTGGAACATGTTGACTTGCTTGACGAGTAGCAATGACAAGTCCACGATTGTGATCCATTAAATCACCTCAAAGTTATCCATTAACAAAAGCAGAAATATCAAACAATTTTTATTAATGCTATGAAATGATGAATCGATATACATACAATGATATTTATTATTGCGGATGATTATGATAATAGTCTATCCGCACAAAAAAGAAAGAAATAGGTCCACGGGCAACATCGATATGTATGCATAGAGGGAGGGGATCCGTGTGGTGTGAGAAATTGTCCTTGCTTCAAGAGCCAATTAATTTCCTGGTGCATTTAAAGGATTGAGTGTGAGCAGCTCCTGAATCGCTAAACCGGCATCCTTCGACTTTGTTACTTTGTTGTTAATATGATGTGCTGACGCGTGCTTTCGAACATCATTGGAGATCCCATAATTCCCAAGTAACTCCGCCTTGCCGTTAGCCTCTCTTTGATTTTGCAGGGCAACATCGAGGAGTCGGAGCATTGGCTGGGCATTGAGGTGCAGCTGGAGGGCACTTAGAACGTTCTGCTGCTGCTGACGCCCCTAACGGAAGATGAAAACTGGGTTTAGGATCAGCAAGCACTAGAGAGGGATTAGCCTTCACTTGCTGCTCCTGCTTTGATTTTGCAGTGCAACATCCAGGAGTTGGAGCATGTATTGGGCACTGAGGTGCAGCTGGAGGGCACGTAGACAGTTCTCCTGCTGCTGACGCCTCAACGGAAGAATGAACGTTACGATGGTGTGAAGGAGTTGGAAGATGGGGATTGGGTTTAGGATCAGCAAGCACGAGTAGGGGGTTTGTGATGATGGCCAGAATGACCATCACCTCCAAGCAATTGATCATTGCTGCTTTTATGCGATCCTAGAAAGTGTTGGGTGGGTTGAGTTCGAGCAGCAACCATAAGTAAAGGGGCCTGCTTTAAACCACAACGTCCACATAAGTAGGGCAACCAGAATAACGGACACATCATTTAGCATTTTCTTGGGGAATGGCATCATCGTTTTAATAAATGTGTCTTCAGCTGATTGATCGGTTCGGTTAGATGATTGATGGTCGTTAATGAGAGTTACAGAAAAAGTAATTTGTTGGATGCAGATCATATATTAGGTGGATGCATACAATACATTACTCTTTCCTCACATTGAGAGATCATCTCTTCTATAAATACAAGACGGACAGGGCGAGGAGCCGAAGTAGACACGTTTTTTTAGATGTGACATGGCCAATCGATCTACATATTGAATTGAATTCAAATTAATTGTCACGTGGACCATTGACAGATCCTTCGTTCGTAGGGCAAACGGCTTAAGAACTTTGGGGGTTGAATGGGTGCACACAGGGAGGAATAGTATTGTGTGACCGGCTTGGGATGTTTGGCTTAATGCTTTGCGACCGTTTGATACATCTCGACTGTCAAACTGACTTCCACGCGTGGAAAGTCAAAGGTGATATATATATTTCTAAGTATACACAAATTGGAACCATGGCAAGTCAGATTTAATCCGTAGGGAATTGAGAGCAGAGGCATGGGCAAATCCAATTCCATCTAACCCAACTTATAACAGATACTCGAGTTATACTCAAGTTTAACAGTAAAATCCAAAATCAATTATCTTAAATAAACATAAGATCCAACACACTCCAAGAATAATATGATTTTCTCATACTCACTGAACATGGCCAACAATTTTACAACTTACATGGTTTATTAGAAGTACTTTCCAATCCAAAGTCCCAAACACCATCAAACTAGAATCAAATGGATGATACTCAAATTGTCTAGGACGATACTTCTCCTTAATTGTTGGGGATTTTTTTTTAAAGTTCCTTATCAATTTGGAGATATGTTAAGTGGCTAGGAATGTACAAGGGGGATCATTTTGGTTGCAGAGAATAGAATTGGAAAATGAAATAGAATTACCATTGCTTGTGCCTAGTTTGTTTTTTCTTGCACGACAAAAAGTATTCCAAAGCCTATTCCAGTTTCACGCCCTTTTAAAATGCTGAAAACACCCTTTTCTCTCTAATTATATGGAAGAAATTCAAAAAAATGTTCAAATATTGTTTGTTCTCTCTCCAACCAACTTAGAGGTAAATTGTCAAGAACCTTTAAAACAGATGAACAAGGTTGTGATCCCCCGATCGGGGTGAACGAGTGAACAATAGGACAATCCATGGCGAGGCTCACGGCACGCCACCCTTGACAGGTTAATAACCATCATGATTCACGCCAAGCTCTATCAATATTTGTGGTGATCACTTGTGCGGGTTTAATGATGCGAGAGATCCTGTCATGATGAGCGCTCGGCGCCGGGAGGGAAGGTTTGTTTAAGGTATGTTTTCGCCCTCCTTCGTCCAACCGGCTCATGCACGGCCTGGCACGTACGAGAGCTTGGGAGACGAATAAGGGGCGCGACCCTGCAACAGTTTCGCAACCTCTTTTGTTTGGTATGTATCGACCTCCATCCTCATTTCATGGATCATATAGTTCATAGAAAAATATGGGCCGGATTACTTGTTAGTTGTTTGGATTCATTCGGGTGTTTTGGGTTCTTAGGCCTCCAAAAATGCCCGGTGCGTCCACATTTTCGGGACCCTTCTTCATTCTTTTCTCTTTGTTTTAGTAATGCTTTACTTACTTTCGGTCACGAGTTTTGCTTAAAAGTTCTCCTTCGAAGCGTTATATGGTTTTTATAGGTACGGCCCTTCTCTATTTTCGAGGCCCTTTGTCGGGGTTCGGCCTATATACATTTTGTGGGCAAAGTGGCTTCAAGGAATGTTACGGGTTTGTCTTACTACCATCGGGAACCCTCTTGTTCATTTCTTTCTTTTTAGCGACCATGCAAACAACATTACTTGGGGTTTGTTGGCTTTTCACTTTAAAGGTCTTTCTTTGAGTCTGGGTTTTATTGGGTTTTAGTGGGTTTTAATTAATTGCCCTCTGCATATGCCAATCTTTCCGGCATGCTCGTCGGTTGTGCTCATTCCTGTTTTCATGCAACCCACGCTGCTCTGCGGCTTACCATTATCCTGCGAGGTTATGGGCTCCATTGTACGTGGTTTTATTTTTCTGCTCTGTTCATGCTGCGCGCATGGCTTTATGGCGGAATTGCTTTCGGAATCTCTCTCAATTGCACTTTAAAGCGATTACGAAAACGAGAGAGGCCATATGTACTCTAGTTATTACTACGGTTATTATTACTATTTGCATGTACGATTTCTCTGAATAGGGACCAAGGCACCATGGGGAAACATAGTGCGTTCTAAAACAGCCAAGGGGAACGGTACGGCGAGAGCCGGCTACCACGAGAAACGAGGAAGAAAACAAACCGGAACGCCGAATACGGTAGTAAAAATACATTGGGCAATTCCTCTCCAACACGAATGGGGTCGTGGGCGGGAAAAGAGATTTGCGGACGAGACCTAAAGACACGCGGTGGTGAGCATTCTGAGCTTCATTCACGACCACAGTAACCGAGGTCGCCTCGGTCTATTCAACCAAGCCATTCATACACTCTTGGCTAATGAAATGCCTACTGACTAAAGCAATTCAAAGTGCACATCCTCCAAAGGTTTAAAGTACGATACCAAAGACGAGAACACTTCCTCAAAGATTTGTTTGGAGAAGATTGAAAGTCACCTGAGCATATTAAGCTTGCAATATCAAGTAAGCGATCGCATTCGGAGAATGGACGATAGGATGGAACGTATGGAGAGTTGCTTCAACGGATCTGGCAATTGGACATGCCGAGGATCACATGCCAAGGATACGACCCCAATTTCATCTTACGATGGATAGTTTTCATAGGATCTTGTTTTTTTGGAAGTATGGCATCTTATGTTATGTTATAAGCTATAACTTATTTTATGGTATCGGCTTGAACATGGTGAAGCGATGAGACGGCTAGTTAATGCGCTGTATAGGATAAAGAGACAATTTCAATTTTGGCAAGCATTCAAAGCACTTAGACGGCCAACGGACACAGTTTCCTACGAGGCAGTTGAGGCCAAAGAAATATGTGGCTAAACAGCCTTTGTCCTACACAAATATAAATAGAAAATAGAAAGGTGCCGCCTAACACAAAAAAAATAATAAACAAGGTTGTGATAAATCCCATTAATAATGTAATCCCTTCCTTTCATGTAATATGATCATGTATAGTTCCTGAGAACTTCATGTAGGAGCATTGCCAAACTTCATATATAGCCTCCCATCCATAGCTAAATGTTGTTTGACCTCATTATCAACAACCGAGGAAAAGGATATAATGATCATCACGAGTAAAGCACACACTCACATTCCCTCTTATGTTGGTTATTGTATATAAGTATGTGTAGGATTTTGTCGTAAATCCCATAATTTGATTTCCCTAATCAAATGATGGAGTCACAAACAAGTATGGGGAATAATGAGAAAATATTACCTCATTTTTTATGTTCACGTTGGAGATCTTCAAAAAATTTAATCGTTTTCCACTCGGACACCTCACATAGAGAAACTTGTTTTGAATATCCACTAGCGAGGAAATAATTATATGTTGCATTAATATGGACTAGATGTTAATTGCTCAAACTCTTCATATGTGTAAGTGGCAGGGTTTCTACTGTTCTTATCTTGGAAGCGTCATTATTGAGCCAACAGAATCCAAGAATACTAGGATTTACTGCAACTCACTCAACGTGGCCAACAGTTTTACCCCTTCCACGATTGATTACAACAACTTCCCCATCCAATGTCCCAAAGACCATCTACCTAGAATCAAATGGATGATACTCAAATTATCTTAGATGAAACTTCTTGTTAATCGTTGTAGAGTTTTCAGTAGAGTTACGAGTTCCTTTGCAATTTGGAAATAGGGTTTTCTTTAAAACACTAGTATTTTCATTAAAAATATATTAAACTAAAGCTTATGGGAGAATGACATGTACATGGTTTGCCTTAAAGTTTATGGGAGAAACTATATGTACATGGTTTTCCTTAAATTTTGCCTTAAGTTTAAAAATTATAATAAATTAAAGTTAATGGGAGAATGACATGTACATGGTTTGCCTTAAATTTTATGGGAGAAATGAGATGTACATGGTTTTCTTTAAAAGTTTGCCTTAAGTTTATGGGAGGAATGACGTGTACATGGTTTTCCTTTCAAAGTTTTTTTTTAAAGTTTTATGGGAGAAATTTCATAGAAATGACATGTCCATAGTTCCCAAAACAACAGCAAATGCCTTAAATTTTAAGGAGAAATTACATACAAATAACATGTACATGGTTTCCAAAACACTAGCAAATGCCTTAAAATTTATGGGAGAAATGACATGTACATTTTTTTCCTTAAATTTTGCCTTGAGTTTATGGGAGAAAGCCTTATATTTATGGGAGAAATGACATGTACATGGTTTTCCTTAAAGTTCGACTTAATTCTTTTTGGAGAAATGACATCTATAAATGACACGCCTTAAAGTTTTTCTTCCCTAGAGTTTAAGGGAGAAATGAAATGTACATGGTTTGCCTTAGAGTTTTCCTTATATTTTATGGCATAAATGGCATTTTTATGGCATAAACGACATAGAAATAACATGCCTTCAATTTTTCCTTGAGTTTATGGGAGAAATGACATATGTACACGGTTTGCCTTCAAATTTTCCTTCAAATTTACGGGACAAACGACAGAGAAATGAAATGTACATGGTTCCCTAAAAACACTAGCAAATACCTTAAATTTTATGGGAGAAATTACATGTACATGGTTATCCTTAAAGTTTTCCTTGAGTTTATGGAAGAAGTGACATGTACATGGTTATCCTTAAAGTTTTCCTTAAAGTTTATGCGAAAAATGACATAGAAATGACATGTACATGGTTCCAAAAACACTACAAAATGCCTTAAAGTAAAAGTTTTTCCTTAAATTTTATGGGAGAAATGACATAGAAATGACATGTACATGGTTCCAGAAACACTAGAAAATTTCTTAATGTTTATGGGAGAAATGACATGTACATGGTTATCCTTAAAGTTTGCTTTGAGTTTATGGGAGAAATGGGAGAAATGACATATACATGGTTATCCTTAAAGTTTTCCTTATTTTTTGTGGGAGAAATGACATAGAAATGACATGTACATGGTTCCAAAAAGGCTAGAAAATGTCTTAAAATTTATGGGAGAAATGACATGTACATGGTTTCCAAAAAGCACTACCATTTTCTTTAAAAATATATTAAATTAATGTTTATGGGAGAAATGACATGTACATGGTTTTCCTTAATGTTTTCCTTGAGTTCAACAATGGAGTGATGTTGTCATCCAAGGATGAACATTAGCCAAGAAAACCAAGTATGTGCATAAGTTTAAATTGGTATGCTTATTTATGAACTTAATTGAAATAAATATGTTGCTGGAAATGAAAATATAATGATAGGTTCTACAAGATGGATGTAGACTAATGTTTAATATATGCATGTATGCATGTATGTTTGGTGCAACTATTTTGTGCATGTGAAAGTTGTGTGAAGGATTAACATTAGCCAAGAAAACCAAGTATGTGCATAAGTTTAAATTGGTATGTTTATTTATGAAATTAATCGAAATAAATATGTTGCTAAAAATGAAAATATAATGACAGGTTCTACAAGATGGATGTAGATTAATGCTTAATATATGCATGTATGCATATATGTCTAGTGGAGTTGTTGCGTGCATGTGAAAGTTGTGTGAAGACAATTATCCTGCACATAGGAATGCAAATATAATGATAGGTTTTACAAGATGGATGTCGACTAATGTTTAATTTATGCAAGTATGCATCTATGTCTGGTGGATTTCTTGTGTGCATGTGAAAGTTGTGTGAAGAAAATTATCCTTCACACTAGTATTATTCATGATAAGTTGTACAAGATGGATGTAGACTAATCTTTAATATATACATGTATTTATGTACGTTTGGTGGAGCTGTTGTGTGCATGTGAAAGCTGTCTAAAGACAATTATCCTTGACACTAGTATTAATCATGATAGGTTATACAAGATGGATGTAGACTAATGCTAAAAATATGCATGTATGCATGGATGTCTCGTGGATTTGTTGGCATGAAATTAATGTGTAGCTAAAGTTTAATTGTTTTTCATTATAAATCATAAATTAATTGTCAAAATCTCATAAGTTGAGATCTAACATTGAAATTTTTAACTTCACATCGGGACATAGTAATTTAGCCAACAACAACAGATCATCATATGATTGATCTTTACCCTCAAGACACGCTTAGACTATATTCATGAAAATTTGAATGTTGATAATGTGCGATTTTTCTGACACACACTACACATAAACAACAGAGGAAGATCACAGGTTAGGTGGACATACAAGCTGATATGTTTCTAGATCGTCTCGATGCTGCTCACATGGACTCTTTGTTACCCGAACATTTTTTTCGGGGAATGAACGAAGTTCAAGTCAAGATCAGGTAATCAATATAAATTTGTATCTCAATAAATATTAGATCAATATTAATCTCAAGGCATATCTAAGTCTTATAAAAAGAAAAAGGCATGACAAAATTTTACATAATCTAAGTGCTTCAGAAAATTTTCAAAATGTTAAATCTATTTCTAAAACAATATTTAACTCTATTAACCAAAACTAAAATAATTACATTATACCTTATCTAAATTGTTAACCAATTTATTATGATAAAAATTAATTTTAACCTCGTGACCATTAGATGAGGGTGAGGATGTTGAGATTTAGGGGATCAATATTTCTCATGTTTGGGGTGTTGGCTTTGGTGTTGCTTCAATGTTGTGGCCATGGAAACTCAGCTTCAACAACTGTAGATCAGATTGATAATAACATTGGAAATTCAAAGAAGCCTCATGGAGAAGTGTTGAGTAATGGTTTACGAAATTCAATGATGATTAGAGGGTCCACAACTCCTGCAATGCCTTCTCCTCCATCCGAATGCAGAGTTGAATATAGGTAAGTATCATAGGTTACGTTATTCCAATAATATAATATAGTTAAACATTACTTAGTGTAAAACATACAGGGAATAAAAGCCCGTTGAATATGAGGCTACAATGATTCTATAGCTTATATAAATATGTTAAACAATTAACAACAATTATGACAGCTTCTATGATCGGACTAGCTGCAAACACAATAATCTAATATAGGTCAACATTACTTACTGTAAAACAGACAGGGAATCAAATCCCATTGAATATGAGGTTACAATGACTCTATAACTTATATAAAGAGGTTGAACACATAACAACAGTAATGAAATCTTCTATGATCTCACTAACTGTAAACACAATAATCTATTATAGGTAAGCATTACTTAGTGTAAAACAGACAGGGAATTGAAGCCCATTGAATATGAGGTTACAATGACTCTATAGCTTATATAAAGAGGTTTAACAAGAAAAAACATTTATGATATCTCATATGATCAAAGTTATAGGTAAACATTAATTAGCATAAAATGGACATGGAATCCAAGGCCATTGAATATGAGGCTACAATGACTCTATAGCTTATATAAAGATGTTGAACAAGTAAAATAGTTATAAAAACTTCATATGATCATACTAGCTGTAAACACAATAATCTAATATAGGTAGACATTATTTAGTGTAAAATAGGTAAGGAATCAATGCCCATTGAATATGAGGTTACAATGACTCTATAGCTGATATAAAGAGCTTGAACAAGTAAAAACAATTATGACAACATCAATGATCAGACTAGCTATAAACACAATAATCTAATATAACTAAAACATTAATTAGTGTAAAAAAAACAAGGAGTCAAATCCCATTGAATATGAGGTTACAAATGATTCTATAGCTTATATATAAAGAGGTTGAAAAATTAACAAAAATTATGACAACTTCTATGATCAGAGTAGCTGTAAACACGTAATCAGAGTAATGAATAGGTATAAGTAAGCTTATATAGCTAATGGTCGATATGTGATTAGTGTGAACCTTGTACTCAGTCTGAATTTACACTTATGAAGTTGTTAGATATGGTATAGTAACTCCCTGTATCATCATGCTTTTAATCATACCTTATACATTTCATAAAAAGTGTGATTAATTATGTCAATGCTTACTGCTTATAGCTTATAGTGTGAACAAAGAGACTATACTTATGGTAATTGGTATCCCTAACTAACACCACATATTTAGAGTAACATGATAGTACAGCTTGTTAGTTAGATGAAACAAACCATGTTCAAGATTTATGGAGATAGTATAAACTAAGCCTATATCAGTATAAGTCACAGAAGTTATGTAACATACTATGTATGATACCCATTGTCACAGTTATCTACATAATTAGGCTTATAATAGTGATATGGGATATATTTACAAAGCTAACTAGTACTAATTCTATAAAGTTATCTTAACCACAACAAATTCTACGGGAAATTCTTAATGTAAGAGGATGCAAATAGTAGGTTTTTTCTTCTACATAGAAATTTAGAGACAACAAGACAACGAGAGTGCAGGACGTGTAGACAGTGAGACAACAAGGCCACAATGAGCAGAAAACAAGACGACGAGGCCGCAACTAGCAGACGATGAGACGACGAGGCCGCAATGATCAGATACTAAGACGACGAGGCTGCAATGAGAAGACAACGAGATGACGAGGCTGCAGATCACCGAGGACATCACCGAGGATGCAGATTAGAAATAACTTGCGAACATAAAAAATAAAATTTAAAAAACTACAAAAAACAATAACAAAAAATAACAGAGCATAAACCATAACCAAAGGATAACCTTCTCACCTTTGCTTTCTCCCCTCCTCCCCCCTGCTACAACGCGGCAATACAAACAGAGTGACAAAGACAACAACAGAGTAAAAACAGAGTAATAGTAGCTAACCGAACGGTAACAGATCCCAAAAGTGTCGCAGTCTAGGGGCCCGTATATTTATAATAAAAATTTTGGGCAAATTATTTTGAAAATTTCAGCCAAACTATTATTTTGGTCGAACCTTTTTGCCACTTTTCCCATCTATGGCAAGAAACCTATTTACCCATGCCATCAATACGTCGTCAATGTAAACGACATAATTAGTTCGACTGAACTGTTGGTGAAATAAAATTCCTAGTCGCATTTCTCATGAAAGTATAATCCACCTTCGCATTTTTACCCATATATATATATATATATATATATCTTGAAAGGGTTGTTAGATTTGTGATGTAAAGTAAATTAATTCCTATCTAATTATTTAGAATTTTCTTGTAATATTTAATTAATTATTTATAGTTATAGATATCTATTAGTTATATTAGATATAATATCTTGAAAAGTGTCATTCTTTAGAAATTAAATTATGAAATTAGTTAGGAGTACTGTTAGAAATGAATTAAATATAAGTGGAAACTTGCGAATGAAATAATGGATCCATTACTAAATACATTTAGGACGGAAGCTTTCTCTCCTCTTCCTATTGCAAGAGAGTTGAGTGAGGACACTTCTGATTATTATCACCGTATCAAAGCTTTAATGATACAGATGATGTGCAGAGGAGATTCCTTCTCTGCAATATTTTGGAAAACTCCATCAAAATGATCAATTGTTGTTCGGTATGAAAAAATTTCAGCCTTTTTTAAGGAAAAGAAAATTGAGGTTTCTTCAATTTATGTGGGATTGATGTTTGGTTTAGATTTTAATCTTTATAAAATTATTTTCAACCCGTTCGTTCCTTTGACTTGGCTCTATAATTTATATGTGTTACTCTAAAGGCTCTTTTGCAAATGCAAAATAATTAATTTTGTTTGGTTTCAGTTAGAAAGAAGCTTCATCATTCAATATTAACCAGTTTTTCAATGATCGATTTTTGGTTTTCCGTCTCCTTTTTCTTAATCAACAGTAATATACTAATCATAATGTCATAATGTGATTTTTATGAAATACTTTTCATTATCAATATGTATAAAAAAATTCTAAGATCAACCACCATTAATCACATTAACCAGCATAAAAATGAAGAATATTTTATTTAAGTGAGAAAAGTCTTGCATGACCAATAAAAAAATGTTGAGGATGTATGTCATGCATTAGTAGAGGAAGTAGGAGCAACATCTTCCACTTGTATAGTTGGCATGTAATAATGGGTATTAGGAGTCCTTGAATATGAGTTTCTTTGAGGTTCTTAATGGGTGGAATTGAAATACTCCTATCAACTGGAGTGATCGATTGAACTAGCTATTAATTGGACCAAACATGTTGGTATATATGGAAAAATAAATGCAAGTTATTAAGAGGAATTTTAAGGCAACACAGGACAAGCATAAGAGTTATGCAGATCAACATGGATAATTTAAGGAGTTCCAAGTTGGGGAGCATGTGTACTTGTGCATCAAGCCCAAGAGTAGCTCCTTGAGGATTGGGTCATCTGCCAAGTTGGAACCACGATATTGTGGGAATTTTGAGAACCTTGAGAGGATTAGATTAATGTCCTACCGAATTTCACTACATATGACAGTGAATGTCCACGATGTTTGCCAGGTTTCATTGCTTAATATATATTTCCAAGATGTTGATCATGTGATTGACGGGTATGTGTTACGGTTGGAACCAGATGGAGAATTCTATCCAGAACCATAACGCATATTTTAGCGGAAACAAATCATCTTCAAGAACTAAACATAGTATTAGTATGAAAAGGTTTTAGTATTAAAATTATGTCATTGACAAACTCTAATGTAGTAATTAAAAGAAAACATTTTCGACTTCATGTATGATAAAATTACCAAAGCATCAAAAATAAAAAATATAAAGCATATATCAAAATCAATTGTGTCATAAGAATCACTAAAGTCACTCTTTAATAACAAATCCATTTTCTTAATTTATTTTTTTGATTCTAACTTGCCAAAGATATGATTTTATTGATATGTAGTACTTCATCTTTTGTTGTTTTATAATTTTAGGAACAAGTTTTTTTTATGAGACCAAAGAGATAAACATGGTTACTTTTATGCCTATAATGAGTAGAACCTTGAAATCCACATAGAAATATTTATTATTCATCTTTATTAAGTTTCACGGAAATATTCATTACTAGAGATCATAAAGTATAAAGTAAAGTAATGAGTTATTCATTGGCAATTGCAACATGTTTAAAATATCAATATTAAATATGTAAGTTATTAATGGAATTTTCCATGCACACATGATTTATTATATATATATATATATATATATATATATATATATATATATATTACTTCGTAAAATACATAAGAAAAGCATATGCATTTTGTTTACAAATGTATGAATTCCTTGTTTAGAAAACATTATGTTTAGTGTTATTTACATATTTCATTACCTTTAGAACTTCTCTATTATTAACCTCCATTGGCATGAACCTAAGCCACTAAGGAAAGTCATAAGAAAATGAATACAACCTCATCATAGGACATCATTATACAACTTTCATATTTAGACCAACCCTTTCAAATTAATAGATGGTTTGAAAATTTCCATGTGGCATAGTCAAATAGTGAATTCTCTCCATGTATTATAGTTTTTACATATTGAATGATTAGCCTAGAATAATGAATTTTATTCTTAGTGTATGGCTTGAAAAAATGTCAACATTATATGATACAGATGGAAACAATTTTACACATTAATGACCATCTATTACTTTCTGCAAATTCATTATCTATGGAATAACAACATCACCATTTCATGTGGGCCTTTAATATAAGATAGTTATATGTTGTTATTAATTATAAGAAATATTATTCAAATAATTTGGGATATACATGAAGTTACTCCCTAGTTTAGGTAGTACACATTCTAAATAAGGGTTTCATTTCTTTTGAAGGTTTTAAGCATTTATATGAGACATGCATTTTCAACTAAGATCATCTAGATACTTTCCTAGGGTATTTAATTCATGATGGATTACTATAAAAGCTTGATCAATTATGTGCACCAAACACATCATATAATTTTATGTTACTAAATCCCACAAATCTTGTTATCATGGCCATTTTAACCCATTGTAAAACCTCTAGCATTAGAAAACCAAAATTTTTATTCATCCACATGAGTACAAATTAATCATTCATCAATTAATGTACCTTAAAGGGATTTGTCATCAAATTGGCCTCATTTAACTAATAGATTAACATGTTCTATTACTGTAATTTTCTAATCAAAAACATAGGCTTTTAATATTAAGTAGAAATTTGGTAATCCCTCATTAACACAACCATAGCATTAAATTTCACTTTGCTACTATCCTCTTGATAGACAATTATAGTATCTATAAGTAATATTTTTTATTAAGGTGATGGAAGGAATATGATGTCATTTATTAAGAGGTGGATGGAAAATATGAAGTCATCTTGTTGTTGATGCATCACTCGAGGGTATTACTTCCACTACGAAAGACTTCGAACATTGGGACTTGCTTGACGAGTATCAATTTAATTTATGGGGATCCGTGTGGTGTGAGAAATTGTCCTTGCTTCAAGAGCCAATTAATTTCCTGGTGCATTTAAACGATTGAGTGTGAGCAGCTCCTTAATTATGAAACCGACATCCTTCAACTTTGTTGTTAATATGATGTGCTGACACGTGCTTTCGAACATCATTGGAGATCCCATAATTCCTAAGTAACTCCGCCTTCCCATTAGCCTCCTTTGATTTTGCAGGGCACCATCGAGGAGTTGGAGCATTGGTTGGGCGTAGAGGTGCAGTTGGAGGGCACTTAGAACGTTCTCCTACTGTTGACGCCCCTAATGGAAGATAAAAACTGGGTTTAGGATCAGCAAGCACCGAAGAGGGATTAGCCTTCACTTGCAACTCCTCCTTTGATTTTGTAGTGAAACATCCACGAGTAGTGAGTTATCCTACTGCGGACGCCTCAACGGAAGAATGAATTTTACGATGGTGTGAAGGATTTGGAATATGGGGATTGGGTTTAGGGTCAGCAAGCACTAGTAGGGGGTTGTGATGATGTCCAGAAAGACCATCACCACCAAGCAATTGATCATTGCTACTTTTATAAGGTCTTGGAAATTGTTGGGTGGGTTGAGTTCCGGCTGCAACCACATGTAAGGGGCCTGCTTTAAATGACAACATCCACATAAGTAGGGCAACGAGAATAACAGACACATTATGTTGGGGTAGTATATTATTCTAGGGAAAAGAAGATGTATATTGTTGTGTTGGGGAAGTATATATCTTTATGGTGAAAAAATAATATTAGAAATTGCACTATATGTTACAAAAGAAACAATGTAAGATAATAGTATAAGAAAGAGTATTATTAACAGTTAAAGTGTCACTTGCAACATTTCAAGAAAAAATCATGGATATGGTTAATATCGGAAAGCTTCAAAAATTTGAAACACTTTGAAAGCATAGAAATATTAATAGTTTTATTTTTCTACTTTGCAACATTTCGATTAAAAATCGTGAACGTGGTTAATACCTGAAAGCTTCAAAAATTTGAAACTCTCTGAAACCATACAAATATTAATATGTTGTCAAATACAAAAAAAGGGAAAAATACAAAAAACTAGTAAATTGAAACCATAATGCATATGGGCCAAGAGTGTTGCACTCTTCACCATGTCATTGTAAATGTGGAATCTTAGTTTTTTCATGATTTTGTTTTACATCGTAAATTGAGAGCAAAGGTATTAGCAAATTCAATTCCATCTAACCCAACTTATAACATATATCTCTAAGTATACAAAAATTTGAACATGGAAAGTCAGATTTATTCTGTAGGGAAAAGTAGATGTCTATTATTATGTTGGGGAAGTATATTTATTTATTATGAAAAAATAATAATAGCGATTGCACTATATGTTGCAAAGGAAACATCGTAAGGCAATAGTATAAGAAACACACTTTGAATCAAATATGGAGGAACACAAAAAAAATATTGGTCTGTAATTCAATTACACCTAGAAACCATATGATGAGCAAGCATAAAATCCATTGCTAGTGAGTTTTGTGAATAAAATAAGGATAGAATTAAAGAAACTGACACTCGAAAGGGACTCGAGAAAAACAATGGCCAAAAATAGTGACAAAATTCGTTGTGTCTACATGCTTTTAAAACTGCAAAACCCAAGAAAAGATGTGTGTTATTCTCAAAATGTGGATCTTCTTGATTCGAATGTTCGAAATATTTTCTCTTTACACATTTATTTACTTACCAAGTGATGAGTGTGATGAGTCTCATGGTGATTCAATAAAACTGGTTGTGAAGATAAGATCTCAGCCCAAACTACCACTATAGGAAGAGGTGCATGTTACCAGTCAACAACTAGTGATTCTCATTCTAGACACAATAAATATATTATTATTGATGGAATTTTCATATGACATATTCCATGGATAAGAATACCTTCCTTATGGAATCGGAATAGTGATTACCCACATCCTAAGAAAAAAAAGTAAGTTGGAAACAATTTTTCTTATTATAAGGTAACTATCAAACCATTGGTATCTGTATCAGTATTGGTCTATAGGAATTAGGAATTAAAATTTGATAAGGAGACTTCGCTAAGTAAATGAATCAATACCTCGAAAAGTGAGAAATGGATCCAAACCAACACAAGTTCATGGAATCCGAACTAAAACATTATATACTTAGAACTCATACCTAGAAAAGTGAGAAATGGATCAAGGCCATCACAGGTTTAGTGTTTATGAAACAAAACCAATATATTGTTAGTTGCACTACTATAATTCACTAAACCACGAGATACCCCTCTTGAATTTCTAAACCCATTTGTATGGTTATTAGTTGTAGCTTCAGTCCAATGAACAAAAATATCTACACAATTATGTAATCTAATTGTGATAAGACTTGGGAAGTTATTTAGAGATCCTTCCAAAACCATTAATTCACATCAATAATTAAATTTTATTAATTTTTAAGCACTTACAATTATAGGTAGAAAAGATACCAAAAATTACATGTTCCACCTTGCTTGAGATAAATGCATTCCATCATAAAACATAAGTTACCCAATGGCTACAAGAATGGAGAAACCTAGGAGGGAGAGATAGCACAATAAATACTTGCTATAAAAATTGATAATAAAAAAGGCAACAACAAAAACCCAAATGGGGAACCACAGATAAAGGGTGAATGTTAATGAAAGTCAAGCTCGGTGAGTTTCAAGAGAAAAAAATAACCTAACCATATGCCAAGGCTATAAGAAAACCCACAATTATTAATGAAGACCTTTTTTAACGATTAGATCTTTATGAACCTAATTCCAATCATTCTCTTGAAGTTGTTATTGCAATACATCTTGATATATTTATGAAAATGAAAATGACAACACGAAGCTAAATGAAATTTTAAGTGATGGATGTTTGCAACAATGAAGCCATGCTAGAAGGTGAGGTAAACAACTGTATTTATTGAGAAAAAGAATTGTTGAAAGAATCAAACCTGCCAATTTATAGAAAGTTAATGTTGAAACATAAAGAATGTATATATGTAAAAGGAAAAATTATAATTATGACATTCGCTGGAAACTATTACAACCAATAGTTGAATTCAAACAACTTACTCCAGAGACACATTATTTAAAATATGGTGTTTCTAAATTTTTTGGAATCTTGAGGCACCTTGCAAAGAAATTGAAATGCCCTGAATTCGTTTTACTACATGCATTCTTCAGGCATGGAGTTTCAATACCATGAAATCAATTTTTTTCATAAGTACCTAGATATGGGAACTCAAATGATTTCTTAAAAATAAATTTTGATGGGTTAGTATAAACCTTGCAAGATTTGGTTCAACCAAGAAGCAAACAAAATGATACTTGAACTTGGAAACAATATTCAATAGTAAATGCTGCCTGGAATTTAAACACTTTTAGTTTAAAAATATTTCAAAAATATTTAAATAGGTAAGAAACTATACCATTGAAACTTCCACTTTGAGAACACTTCAATCTTTGTTAAATTTTAAAGGACTTAGATTTTTGGGAAATTCTGTATTAATTTTTTTCTCAAAATAAACAAAATAAAAAAACATCCTAAAAAAATCTAATGAAGTGGATGAGACTTAAATTAATTAATCTATTAAATGTCCTTAACATTTTTGATCTGAAGAAGTAAAAGACTTCAATGAAATGGATAAGGTCATAAATTAGTTGGAGAGTAATCAATTTTCGCTCTGAAAGTTTATCAATGGCATTCTTTCAATGGAATACTAAAACTTTTGCGTGGGTCATATCTTGATGAAGGAAAATAATTTAATTAATTTCAATGACATTGTTAAACAAGGAGAGTTGTGAAGCAGCAAGCCCTTGTCGTTTAGAGAGTCATATTCAACAAGTAACCAAATTTGAGTTAAGTTTGTATTACATTTTCAGTTTGTTGTAATCAAATTTAACAAAATTGTCCTTTAACATTTTGTCTGCAATTGTAGATGCCATCATTTTTAAATGTATATGTACAAAATGAATATTTCAGAGAGGGAAAAATCTAGAAATTGGAATCATCTTCAACAAGTAACCAAATTTGAGTTAATTTTGTATTACATTTTTAGTTTGTTGTAATAAAATTTAAAAAAATTGTCCTTCAGAATTTAGTCTGCATTTGTAGATGCTAGCACTGTTAAATGTACATGTACAAAATGAATATTCCAGAGTGGGAAAATCCAGAAACTGTGCACCAGATGTACAGTAAAATTATGTTATTGGAGTACTACATGATTGATTTAGGGAATCCTAGATAGTACAAGTATTAAAAATAAATAGTACTAGATATTTTCCTCTTAGAAGAGAAGAGAGTCATCTTTAATAGTAGAGAATATGTCAATTTTAACCAAAATAGTGCAGAATAATAGAGTGCAAAATACCAGCATGATGCACCTTCAAAAACATGCTTCAGGAAGACTAATGTATCACACCGAACTGTAATAATTCATAACCTTGTTAACAGTGAAGATTGTGATCAAAGAGGCAAAGGATGATGTATTGATAGCAAATCCCCGCACACATTACCTACACCTGAGGAATATGAAGAAAATAAACATATATAAGTGAACTAAATTTCAGTGTACTGTACGTGATTCTAAATTAAAAGCACTAAAATAGTAGATATTACCTACTATAGGTACGCAGGATGAGGTGCCTGCTTCTCGAATTTGAAGAAGGGAAACTAAGAGAGTTAGTCACAAGAAAAAGACTTGTTTTAAGGTCGATATTATCATAATGGAAGAGAAAATATTAAATATCAAATACAATATGGTTAAGGGTTTATAATCACCTCACAAGCACAAAGAACTATTCTTTCAAGAAGACTTGTTGGAAAAGATTTCACAGAGTAGGATCATGCCACTCTAGGCACGACATGCATGTGTAAAGGAATATGATCACTAGTAAAAAAAAGAAGGATAACACACATAGTTAATATATATTTTCAAGAGAAATCCCATCTTTCCAAAACTGACACAATTACAAATCCAAGCTACCATAAGATGCACTAACAATGACTTACCTAACCAGACTCTTAATGCCAAACAAGTGTGGAAGCCATACAAAATAATAAATTGAAGTTAAAAATGGATGATCAATTTCTATTACATGTAGATGACCTAAAATGAATTAAAATGCATGTATTCTATGAAATCACATAAATGAGTGATATGATTGGAAATCTGGTTGTACTTACAATAATGGAATGAACACCATGATAGTAGCTACCTATTACTGTTTTGAACCACTCTAGTCCTGTAGTGTCCCACTGTAATCGAAAAACTTAGTAAAGAGGTATGCCATAAATATCTCTATTACCATTAGCATAATAATCATAAAGCCCTGATATAAATGTTGTGATTCTAGACACCACATATCTCCATAATGGTATGATATTGTCCACTTTGGGCCTAAGCCCTCATGGCTTTGCTTATGGGCTTTACCCCAAAAGGCCTCATTCCAATGGAGATATTTGTCCATCCTTATATACCCATGATCCTCCCCACTTCTAGTCAATGTGGGACTTTGGTCGTATACCCAACAATCCTCCCCTCGAACAAAGGACCATTGAGCCTCCCCTCAAATGATTATCCATCCATCCACTCTCTACCAACCAGGATTCTCCGCTCCAATGCGTTGGAAGCACACGCCTTACATGGAGCACCACCTGCCTCGAGAGCTTTCTCTATCCCAGGTCAACTCCTCTTCACCGTGTTGGGACCAGGACACGTCCATGAAGAATCCGGAGCATACCGCATGTCTAACCGAGCTCATCCATGGATCCCATCGTGATATTACCGGGGCCCACCACCTTCGTTCGGCATTCGAGGATTCATCCACTTCGCTAACTTCGGGGTCATGGCTCTGATACCACTTGTAAGGATTCTGGACACCACATATCTCCACAATGGTATGATATTGTCCACTTTGGGCCTAAGCCCTCATGGCTTTGCTTATGGGATTTTCCCCAAAAGGCCCCATTCCAATGGAGATATTTGTCCATCCTTATATACCCATGATCCTCCCCACTTCTAGTCAATGTGGGACTTTGGTCGTATACCCAACAATAAAGACCTGATATAAAGCCCAAGAGTACTTATATTAAGGGGGCTTTGATATATTGTCCCAAAATATTACTCTTCTGAGATTATTGTCGGAAAAGAAAGGAAAATTTATCATTTGTCCTAGGTGCTCCACTCCATTTAGTGTTTCAATGAAAATTAGGTGCAAAATATAAAATAATAAAATTTACGAAAAAATACTTTGTTGATACATGGTCCTAACTTTTTATAAATTTTTATTTAGGAAATATAATCTAAAAAAAATCATGGTATTTATGGAATGCAACACATGTAACTAGCATTCCAACACCTAGCTAAACTGCATGCTATTCAGACAACACCCAGCGAATAAATTATGGGCATTAACGAAGGGGGTGTTATGCGCTTTGATAGTGACTACAATTCCTCATTTAAAATTTGAATATCAAAGGAAGGGTTATTCGAGGGACGCTCAAGACTCTAAGGTTTATTTGAGATAAACCTTTCGTAACCCTCCCTTTCCTCTTAGTTTAATTTATTTAGTAATATTGCCTAGTTTTTCCATATGTGGTTGTGTCAAGGATTTGGTAGCACTTTGGTAGTGCCTATGTGGTTATATAGATCTTCAGAAGCTGATCATAAATCTAACTAGTTTTTATCAGTTAACTTCTCATAGTGCATCACAAGCAACCTTGTTTTGTACAATCTTCTCTCTTCCTTTCAGGGTTGGCCTCCATCAACCCTAGCAAGCTAGGTTCACTCTGATCAGAATTTGTGTGTTGGCCTTCGCAGTTGCTACTAATTCAGTACATGCCTGTGCCTGTGTCCTTGTTGGCCTATACCTGCCAAATCTGTCCACTGTTAGGCAGTGAAACCATTGTTGCTCTCACCACAGTTTAACATCTAGACTAAGCATATATTCAGCTTGCACCAATGGCAAAGTGAACCAAAATAATTTAAATAAGAATATATATGTAAAATCAAATTGGATATATGTAAAATCATACCTTCAGTTTGCAACATCAACAAAGTGATCCAGCACAACACTGTCTAAATAGGATTATTTATGTAAAAGAATACCTTCATCTAATTTCCTCTGAGTTACAAAAATTTAACTGAGAAATTTAGGACAAGAGAAAATAAATCATGAGAAGAAGAGGAGAATAGTACAGGATCAAAGAAGGGAAACATAAACAAGGAAGAAGGCAAGGAGGGAAAATGCAAAAACCAGTAATTGGGTTGTTAGACAGCGCATAAGGGACAAGATTTAGCATCAATGCCAAACACCTTGAAGACCATAGCATGGTTTACAATATTTACAATACAAAATCTTCGTTCCCAAAATCAAAATCATCTAAACAATGTAGGTGTTACTCGCCCTGCCTTGTCATTTTCTATATTTCATGATTAAACTGAATAGAAATTTCAAAGAGAGATCAATAGAAAAACATGGCCTAGAATGGGAAAAAACAACTCACTAGTTTTCCCACTGATGGGTTGTAGAATTTGTGATTGATGTTGTAGCTGAGGCTGAAGCTGATCTCCACCAATGTCTCCAGCAACGAAACTTGATACCCTGTGAAAGAAATGTTCTTGTTTCCTCAACCTTTGTGAAAGAAATGTTCTCGTTTCCTCAACTTGTTGCAAAAAAATGACAACGTTAATGTATGACATATGTATGACATCTGTTAGCCTTACCTGTAGAGCGGTGGTAGCATAGCAGACAAGCGGTGGTGGAAAATGTATGTTTTCAGAGTAATGCACCTGTGAATTATGATCACTCTGCTAGCATTTTATACTGCTAAAAACAATGCTAGAATTAGTTTCACAGCTCTGAAATATGAATGACTGAAAGCAAGTTACTATATAATTTTCGTCTCTTCGCCTCGGTAAGAGGAAAAAACCATAAAAAAAAAAGTAGAATATAGTTTTTGGATCGCATAGTATAGAACTAGATAAAAAATAACTAAATCTTAACATCAAAGAATGCTATGTCATATTTTTCTATTACTATAGTCCCATAACATATGACAAGGAATAATAAATCAATGAGAAACAAAACAATTCTCTCCCATATAGTAGATCAATGAAATTATTTCAACCCGTTATTAATTTTTTTTAAATGAGAAAGATAATTTCTTAATTAACATCTTTCAATTTTTAATGCAAGGAAACTTGTGATTTTTTTAAGTGTTTTCCCATCAAAATTAGATGACACAATGTTTATCAAATAATAAAACTTTATCATTTAAATTAAATATAATTTTAGCTATCATTTGAAATTTTAGTTATTGGTTCCAATGTTATTTCTTGAGTGTTTTTTCCACTTATAATTGGTTAATCTATCTCAGACACGATATTTTTTAGATGTGATATGGTCAATCTATCAATGTATTGAATTGAATTCAAATTAATTGTGACGTGAAACATTGACATATCCTTCGTTCGTAGAGCAGACGACTTAAGAACTTTGGGGGTTGAATGCATGCACATAGGGATGAATAGTATTGTGTGACTAGATTGGGATGTTTGACTTAATGCTTTGAGACCATTTGATACGTATCGAGTATCAAAATGACTTCCATGTGTGGAAAGGCAAATGTGAAATATATATTTCTAAGTATACACAAACTGGAACATGGAAATTCAGATTTAATCCGTAAGGAAAAGTAGATGTGTATTATTGTCTTGGGGAGGTATACATGTTTATTCGTCACTAGAAACCTTTTCAATATAGGGTGATTGAAAAAATAATACTACCAATTTCACCATATGTTGCAAAGGAAACATTGTAAGGCAATAGTATAAGAAAGAGTAGTATCAACAGTGAAAGTGTCACTTGCAACATGTGGAGCAAAAATTATGGATGTGGTTGGTGCTGGAAAGCTTCAAAGATTTGAAACATTGTGAAAGCATACAAAATATTAAGAACATTATTCCATTGATGTCAAATTGAAAAAAAAAAAAATACAAAAAATGACTCAATTGAAACCATAATACATATCGGACAATAGTGTTGTGGTGTTCACCATGTCATTGTAAACCTGGAACCTTAGTTTTTGTATGATTTTTTTTTCCATCGTAAATTGAGAGCAAAGGTAGCATTAGAAAATTCGATTCCATCTAACCCAACTTATAACATATAATAAAGTTTAACAATAAAATCCAGAACCAATTATCTTAAATAAAGACATTGAGAAAATTTCTAAAATGAATTTCAAAATCTCAAGTAACATTGAAATGGTGAGAGACCACTATTGCCAAAAAAAGAAACGTAAACTTTTTCTAATATAACAATCGATTTTGAGTGTATAGGAGAAATTTTTTTATTAGGTCCTTCAAATTTTTTATTTTTTTATTTTTTTTTATGATTAGTATTTTTAGTTCCATTTATTTAGTTTTACACAACTTCAACAAATTCTTCATGAAAAATTAAAATCCATTATGTTTATATTTTCAAGCCAAAGGGGGCACTAACAATTTTTTTTACATTGAGTTACTCTTTGAATCAAATATGGAGGAACATAAAAAAAATATTGGCCTCTAATTAAATTACACCAAGAAACCTTATGATGACCAAGCATGAAATCCATTTCTAATGAGTTTTTTGAATAAATTAAACATAGAATGAAAGTTTTTGACACTTGAAAGGGACTCAAGAAAAACAATGGCCAACCATAGTGATAAAATGTCGTTGCATCGATATGTTTTTAAACCTGCAAAATCGAGGAAAAAATTTGCATTATTCTCAAAATGTGAATCAAGAAAATGTGAATCTGCTTGATTCGAATGTGTGACGTCTTTTCTCTTTACAAATTTATTCAGTTATGAAGTGATGAGTCCGATGAGTCTCGTGGTGATTCCATAAAACTAGTTTTGAAAATAAGGTCTCAATCCAAAATACCACTACACGAAGAGGTGCAACAATTACCATTCTACAAAGATTGATTCTCATTCTACACACAATAACTGTATTATTATTGATGGAATTTTCATATTCCATGGACAAGAATACATTCCTTATGGAATGAGAATAGTGATTATCCATATCCATGGTAAAAAAGTAAGCCGAAAATCATTTCACATATTATAAGTTAACTATCAAGCCATATGTACCATTATTGGTCTATAGGAATTAGGAAGAAAATTTTGATAAGAATACTTCTGTAAGTAAATGAACGGATACATGGAAAAGTGAGAAACTGATCAAGAAGAACACAAGTTTAGGGCATCAGATCTAAAACAATACATAGTTAGCGCTGATACCTAGAAAAGTGCAAAATGGATCAAGGCCAACACAAGTTTAGGGTTTCTGAAAAAAAACAATATATATGTTTGTTGCACTACTTGATGTTGTTAAACCAAAAGACACCCCTCTTGAATTTTTGAATCCATTTGTATGATTATTAGTTATAGCTTTGGTCCAATGAACAAAATAATATACATAATTAGGTAATCTAGTTGTGATAAGACTTGCGAAGTCACTTAGAGATCCTTCCAAAAACATTAATTCATAACATCAATAATCAAATTTTATTAATTTTTAAGAACTTACAATTATAGGTAGAAAGGATATCAAAAATGACGTGTTCCACCGTGCTCATAGATAAATGAATTCCATCATAAAACATAAGTTACCCCGATGGCTACAACAATGGAGAAACCTAGGAGGCAGAGGTAGCACAATAAATACTTTTTATATACATTGTTAAGAAAAAAGACCAAAATAAAATCCCAAATGGGGGACTAAAAATAAAGTGCTGAAATAAAACCCATAATGACAAGGCTGAAATAAAACCCATAGTTATTAATGAGGATCATTTTTTTATGATTATATCTTTATAAACCTAATTCCAATCACCCTCTTGAAGTCATCATTGCAATACATCTTGATATGCTTATGAAAATCAAACTGACAATATGAAGCTAAAGGAAATTTGAAGTGATGGATGATTACAACAATGAAGTCACGTGCAAGGTTAGGTAATCAACTTTGTTTAATGAGAAAAAGAATTGTTGAAAGAAACAAACCTTAAAATTTATAGAAAGTTAATTCTGAAATAGAAAGAAATGAATATATGTAAAAGGACAATTTATAAATACGACATTCCCTGAAAACTCTTACAACCTACAGTTGAATACAAACCACTTACTCGCGAAGCACATTATTTTAAATACGGTGTTTCTATTTTTATTGGAATCTTGAGGGATATTGGCAAGCAATCGAAATGCCTTGAATTCATTTTATTAATAAGTATATGTAAAAGGAAAATTTATAAATACGACATTCCCTAGAAACTCTTACAACCTACAGTTGAATACAAACTACTTACTCCATAAACACATTATTTTAAATATGGTGTTTCTAATTTTTTTGGAATCAAGAGGGATATTGGCAAGCAATTGAAATGCCATAAATAAATTTTATTGCATGTATTCATCAGGGGTCTTGGCATGCAATTTAAATACCATGAAATCAATTTATTTCATAAGTACCTAAGTAGGGAACTCAATTAATTTCTTACCATTTAAGTTTGATGGGTTAGTATAAATTTTGTAAGAGATGATTGAACCATGAAGAAAACAAAATGCTACTTGAACTTGGAAACAATTTTCAATAATAAATTCTACTTTGAATTTCAACACTTTTAGTTTAAAAAACTTTCAAAGATATTTAAATAGGTAAGAAACTATACCATTGAAACTCCAGAAATACTATACAATTCAAACTTCCACTTTGAGAACACTTCCAACTTTGTTAAATTTTAAAGGACTTAGATTTTTGGGAAAATATCTACTAAATTTTTTCTCAAAATAAACAAAATAAAAAACTTTGTAAAAAACTTTAATGAAGTGGATGAGACTTCAATTAATTAATCTATTAAATGTCTTCAAAGTTTTTTTATCTAATAAGTAAAAGAATTTAATAACATGGATAATGTCATAAATTAAATTAGTTGGAGAGTATTCAATTATCTCTTTGAAAGTAGATCAATGGCATTCTTTCAATGGACTACTGAATACTTTAATTAATTTCAATGACATGGTTAAATAAATGAGTGAGAAGAAAAAAAATTCTCTCCCATATAGTAGATCAATGATGGAATACTAAAAATATTGCATGGGTCATATCTTGATGAAGGAAAATACTTTAATTAGTTTGAATGACATGGTTAAAGAAATCAGTGATCAATGACAAAAAAAATTTTAATTAGAAAGATAATTTCCTAATTAACATATTTCAATTTTTAAAGCAAGGCAACTTGTGATTTTTTGAAGTGTTTTACATCAAAATTGGATCATAATATTTTTTTCAAATAATAAAAATTTATCATTTCAAATGAATACAATTTTAGTATCATTTCAAAGGGCTTATATTTTTCCTCTCAGCCCGCAATCCAATTATGGTGAAGAAAAACAGAGGCAAAAATGTCGATATGGACAAAGGCAAGGAAAAAATTTCAAGCTCGCCAGCCAAGAGAGGCAGGAAATCCAGTAGAGAGCTCATGGAGCCATTATTCCAGGTCTACTCAGAGGAAACACCTTGTTTTATAAAATCCCTTATTCAGAGATGGGAGACGAAAGCTAGAACCAAAATTGAAGAAGAGGATGACATTGCAGCAGGAAAACTACAACAAGTGATCATAGACATGGGGCATACCCCATGGAGAATTTCACTATTTCATCACTCAATCAGAACCTACAAGTTATTAAAATGCCTGCTGGTTAAGGCCATTACTGCAGTCCAGGAAGCAGGAGGGGATCCCAAGGCAGTTTCGACTCTGGCAGAGATTAACAGAAGCATCCAAGAAATGAACTTGTATCAACTTCACCAATATGCTCGTCTTGGCAAAATTGAGAAGGACATTAAGACCATGCAACAAGTTCACATGCCACATTCAAGCGTCAAAGATACTACCCCAGTGGAGTCAGATGTTGACTAGAACAACCAGATACATTTTTTTTAGTTTTTGATAGCGGTTAGCTTTCTTTTGCATTATGTAAATCTTAGTAATAGTAAACTTTCATATTAGCTACCTAAAGACTCTTCATAGGAATCTAAGGAAATACATGTTTTGGATGGCGTTCAATGCACTGAGGCCTAATTTTTGTATCTACTGTGCCTTATTTTTTACATAAATAGAAAATAGTAAGGACCAACTAAGCTTGCAAAAAATAATTAGTTATTTGTTCCAATATTATTTCTTAAGTGTTTTCCCATCAAAATTGAATGATACATTTTTTATCAAAGAATATAATTTTTTCATTTAAATTGAATAAATTTTTAGTTATTTGTTCCAATTTGATGTTTTAAAAAATCTTATAACCACTTATAATTGGTTAAAAATTCAATTCGAAATAAAATAGAAAATACAAACTTGAATTAAGAAATGGGAAAATAATCTCCCAATACCAACAAATACCAATTTCAATGTTTTTTAATAATATGAGAAAGTGCATGTGAACTCTTGTTATCGCAGATATAAAAATTCAATTTTGAATTTCAGACACCAAGCTTTGTCCAATTAAATTTTTTTTTATTTTATCCATGTCGAGACAATATTATCAAAATTTCATTCAAGACACCAACATTAGTTCAATTACAAGTTTTTTTTATCTTATCCACTTCAAGAAAATATTTTTATTTCCACATCCTTTAATTTATTTTACCATTAGTATTTTTAGTTACATTTCTTTAGTTTTATACACTTCAACAAATTCTTAATGAAAAATTGAAATCCTTTAGATTTATAACTTCAAGACCCAGAAAGCAATGATTTTTTTTTTTAATATTGAATTACAAGCTGAAAGCATTGATTTTTATTTTTTTTAATATTGAAATACAAGCTGAAAAAAATCTCGAGGAACATAAAAAATATTGATCCCTAGTTAAATTACACAAAGAAACTACATAATGAATAGGCATCCAATCCAAAATCCAATATAATGATTTTGTGAATATATTAAGCATCCAACGAAAGTGTGTGACACTCAAAATCAACCAGGGAAAACCAATGGCCAACCCTAGTCACAAAATAGAAAACCAATGGCCAACCCTAGCCAGAAAATTTCGTTGCATCCATATGTTTTCAAACATGCAAAATAAAAAATTATTTACTTACCAAGTGACTACTCTAGTGACGATTCCATAAAACCAGTTATGAAAACAAGTTATCTTAATTAAAAAATAAAAATATTTAGCATCTCGTTCATGTAGCTAGATTCATCGGTGACCAATATCTTGAGTTAGCTTATTAAGTGAGATAACCTAATCAGTGACCAATATCTTGAGTTAGCTTATTAAGTGGAATAACCTAATCTAAAAAATTATCTGGATTCATGCTATAGCTAGGTTCATCAATGAGCATTATCTTGACTTATTTGATTTTATTAAGCTAGAAACTTGGTCACAAAACTTATCTAGATTCCTTTTTCTACTTGGGTGAGTTATAGGTTGAAAATGTAATTTATGACTAAGTTAGCCTAACACTAGAGTTTTTTTTTATTTTAGTTGAATGAGGTTTAGATCTAGATTGTAAGTTATAACTGAGTGAGACCTCTAGTCTTTTAGTCTTATTTTAATTTTATTGGTCAACCAATACTTGCTTTTATAAGAATTGCACCAAGATGAAAAAGAATAAACTATACCCAATTAATGAAACTAAAATGAAAAACTTATTTAGATTGATTTATTACCGTTAACCTTAATTATACTATTAGTCAATTAAACAAGATAATCATAAAATTAAACCTATAATTAAATATCCATATTGTTGTGTGAATTTTTTATTTTTCCATGTTGTGTCGAAGCAAGCCCACTACAATAATCTAATAAATATATTTTTTTTGTTTTTTTTCGCACGACTAAGTTGAACAATGATTTGTTCCCATCCATTTGTGTTGTGCTACAACACAACAACTGCTTGCGAGATTGACATTTCTTTAGAAATATCGGAATCCATCCCAAAAACCCTAATTATCTCCAGTAAAATCAAGATACATACTGACTCGTATGAATTTTATTTCCCAGCCTTGATGCTTAGGCGCACTGCGTTAGATAGAGTAGAATGAGGCACGCCATAGAAGCCACACAAAATAGCAAACGAGAACGCACCTTTCATGATTTTCAGAAATATTCATTTCTCGTCATTCTTAACAAGATACGTGCGAGATCGTCATCAAGAGTCTCGTGAACGATATAGAAGAGGAAAACTGGAATGGTGCGGGTCTTCTCGTGGTTGCAGATATTGTGGAGCGATATGAAGATGTTTCTAAGCACATAATAGAGTGTGTGCTTTTGTTAAAGAAGATGTTAAGATTGACTCAATACACAAAATAGTTCAATAAAAAGCACGCTTTGTTGAGAAGGATGAAAGGTGTAGCAATAGTTACATGCTCCATTGTGTGATGTGCTCTAATTGAGTAGTCTAAATTTACCCTTTGAGTACTGGAAACTTTAAGTTAACAATAATGATGCTGGAAAATTATTATATTCAGTGTGTGGCTTGTCAAACGACTCCCATTAAGTAAAGGGTTTAAAGTTATGAATGTATCGAGAGTGGCCCTGCTATACAGTCTAATAAGTCTTTAGGTCAAAGAAGCCTGCACATTGATTTCTATAGAACATAGAGCCCAGTGAAAATAGATTTTTGAAACTCCGATTATTAATTAGATTTATTGAAGAATTTTTGAATGGTAGGTTTATCATGGGAAATTAGAAACAATCGACGAGGACTATCTTAGAAACAATAAAGAGAGGAAATAATTGAGAAGTGCAAAATAATGGTCCATGCAATCAAAAAAATAGAAAGCACAGAAGACTCTATTCCACCATCAGCGTCAGATCACGGGACCTTAGAGAAAATAAATCATTGACCCTAAAGATCTTAGTACGGCTAGAAAACATGAACTCCTTGAAGAGATAAAATGATCGTTGTTCATCTCATGTAGAAACCAAGAAACGCAAGAAACAAAAGAATGGGAGCAGTTAAGAAGCACGCATACTTACCTTTTCTACCTCCAAAAAATGGCCTTGGAAATATAAAATAATCGTTGTTCGGCTCATGGAAAAACCAAGAAACCCAATAAGAAGAAGAATGGGAGTAGATACGAAGCAGGCATACTTATCTATGCTATTTCGGTATTCGGTATTCAGAATTTTCTTGGAAAGAGAAAACTCATGGAAAAACCAAGAAACTCATGAAGCAAAACGATCAGAGCAGTTACACAAATAGCTATCATTGCTATTTCAGTATTCAGTCTTCTTGTCAAGATAATGTAAATGTTGGAGCTAATAGTGGGCAGGGTCACGCATGACAAGTGTTGGTGGTTGAAAAGTCAGAGAAGAATAGTGTAGCAGGGAAACAAATGGTGAGAAATAATACGACTTTCGCATGATAGAGTGACGGCGTAACTAGGAATAGAATATAAACAATTTTATATTTTATTATGATTATATGCATGTTTATTTTGAAATAAAGAGTAAATAATTTTAATCTAATTTGTCGTCATATAAGATATTATTTTTGGATTTTCAATATCATTTAAATACTACTTTAAAATTATATCCATATATATAAAAGGTTGTTATATATGATGTAAATTACATTAATTGCTATTTAATTATTTAGACTTTTCTTGTAATATTAAATTAATTATTTAGAGTTATATATATCTATTATTTATAATAGATATGATATCTTGAAAAGTGTCATGCTTTAGAAATTAAATTAGGAAATTAGTTGGGATTATTGTTATAAATTCATTAAATATAAATGGACACTTCTAAATGAAATAATGGATCCATAACTAAATAAGTTTAGGACACAAGCTTATTTAAAACTTGTTTCTCTCCTCTTCCTATTGCAAGAGAGTTGACAGAGGTGGTATGAGAACTTCAATGATACAGATGATGTGAAGAGGAGATTCCATCTCTGCAAGCTTTTGGAAAACTCCATCAAAATGATCAATTGATGATTGGTATGAAAATTGGTCATCCTTTTTTAAGGAAAATAAATTTGAGTTTTTTTCTTTCAATGTGAGACTGATGTTTGGTTTCAATTTTAATATTTATCAAATTATTTGCAACCCCTTTGTTCTTTTGACTTGGCTCTATAATTTATATTTGTTACTCTAAAGGCTCTTTGTAAAAGTACAATAATTCATTTTCTTTGGTTTGAGGGAGAGAAGATTTTGAGCTCACAGACTATTTCCTTTGCCAGTGGTTCATGCCATCCCTCTACCAACTAAAAGAATTTTTTTTAGGCTTATCATCAAGCTCTAGAGTTTACGACGACCCTATGTTCATTTTTTTGGCGTGCGTAAACCCCCCTATAGTTTGTTTTCAATCAAGCTCTAGAATTTGTGGTGAGTGTATTGATTGTTTTGGTGTGGGTAATTTTCACTTCCAAGACAAAATAAAAACATTAGTAAGCCAAATTAATTGCTTTGTACAACCACCATTTCTACACCATAAGGTATTTTCCTTTGAGAACAACTCCCCCAGTTGCCACCCTGTACCAATTTGAACCATCAGATAGAATGCTAGATGATTGAGGATTTTTAGGCCATTAGATTAATAGTTAATATTTAAGATGAAACTTATAGTTAGAGTTCACATTCAAAAAGTAATGAAAAGACTGATTCTTGCTTCACAGTTTCTTTATTGCTTAACATTCTGCTCACAGATGGATAAGAGGTACTCCTTCGAAGCCTGAACCACAACAAGAAAGTTAATGACATTGGGGTTAATCTACTGAGCTTTCGTATCTTCTATTTTGGTAATGTTTTATTGGACATCATCTCAAGCCTCGACCCCATGAAATATATTGCTGAACTAGGTTGGAGGTTGAATGCTCTGAAGCATGTCATGAGCTTGAAATTTTTCATGAAACCTATGTTACCACCTCTATTTCTATTGTCAAAATATATTTTCATGTTTTGAATCCTATGAAGGGATTGTTGTATGCTTTTTTTTTTCATTTGTATGTACGTGTTTCTATGGATGGTTGCATGTTCTTGTTCCTATTAGCAAGGGTTTAAATATTGTTTATGTATTTGTGGATTTATTTTGATTGTGAATACTCGTTTTTATCTCTTGTAGAGAAATCCAATGTGATTCAAGTAATAGGGGTTCGTTAAGCTCATGTAGTAGCGGTAGCGAGAGGGATGTGAGGCAACGAAAATGATGGTTGGTTATGATACATGATCTTTATGGGTCACCAGTTTCCGTTTCATCAATGGTAACTCCTTTTGTTCCTTAAGTTGGTATAGATAGGGTTAGTTGCTAAAACCCTATAGCTTGGTTTATCCTTAGACCATGGCATATGGGAGAAGGCAGTTGATGCCATGAGCTCGATTGGAAGCTTGGACAGAACATGGAGGAAGTGATTGTTTGGGATCCAGATTTCAGCTTGTGGGCAAGGATTGTGGACTGGTTGTCATGCATAATGCGATATTGCTTGGAGAATCAATGATCATTTCCCTAAAGGGAGGAATTTTTCTTATTGACAAGGGTAATGGAAGATCAAGGTGCTCATCCCTTAATTCTCATGTTGCAAGTCCTCACAATAGTGGATATTTTTCTTTCATCTAGTTGACCTATCATGTTTATAGGGACATTGTGATGAGTTTTATTGTTCAAGGAGAACGTAAATATAGTAATCCGATTATACAAATAGCCATGAGACATGTTAATCATATGTAAACGATCTTGTATTTGTGGCTTTGGGTAAAACAATAGATATGAGCATGGATGCTTGCCATCTATTCTCACAAAATTTCAGGAAGGAGCACTATCAATAATGTGAGAATTTAGTTTTGTTAGATGTTATATAAACAAATTCTGATCCTTATTTTTTTCATGGGATAGCAACATGTTTTCTACGCTTGCGTTTTCAGATTTTTCCACAAACCCAAAATAATAATGTTTGTTTGTTGTTCAGTTTACCAAATGTTATTGTGAGTTGTATGTGTTTCTTTTGCTAGTTATAATAATTTATCCATGATCATTACTTGAGGCCATCAATATACTTTTCTTCATGGGCTTGTTTGTAGAGATCTAAGTAAGATTATAAGAAGTGCTTCAAAACCCACTCTCCATACAATTCATATCATTATTGTGACAGGGAAGCGGGGGAAGCAGGGGGGGGGGATTTTCTATTTTTAGTATAATGTTATGCTCTTCTCTTATTTAAATGGTGATGAGAGTTGTTTTATTTAATAACCAAAATTAAACATAGAGGTTGAAATGATAAAAATCATTATTCAATATTGACTAGTGTTTCAATGATTAGGTTTTGGTTTGTAGTGACCTTTTCTTTTAATCACTAGTAACCATAACTTCATGATGTTATTAATCTTAAATACTTTCATTATCAATATGGATAACAAAATTCTAAGATCAGACACCATTAATCACATTAACCAGCGTAAAAATGCAGAATATTTTATTTTAAGTGACAAAAGTTTTGCATGACTAATAAACAAATGTCAAGCATATATCAATCTCAATTCTCTCATAAGAATAAATTAATTCACTGACACATAACAAATCAATTTTCTTAATTTTTCTTGCCCATTATATCTTACCCAACCATATATCGAACTCGATTTTTTCAAAAGAATAGCTTAAGTCACTCTCAAATAACAAATCAATTTTCTTAATTTTTCTTCCTCATTCTAGCTTACCCAAGTTGTAACTTTATTGTTATGTACTATTTATTTTGTGGATCTTTTATAATTTTAGGAACATGTTTTTGTTGTTAGATCAAACAAATAAAAATGGTTATTTTATGCCTAAAGTGAGGATAACCTTGACCTCCACACATAAATCCTTATTATTCATCTCTACTACATGTCATGATGTGAATATTTCTATAAACAAATTGAGAAAAAAGTTGGATCTTGAATGAATTTTTTCATGTTCACATGGTTTATCATATATATATATATATATATATATATATATATATATATATATATATATATATATATATATATATATATATATATATATATATATTAGTGGAAATATTATTTTTTACAACACATAAAAAGAGCATGTATAATTTGTTTGTACAATGTTTAAACTATAGTGTATCTAAGTATTGTGAGTCAAATATATGAATTCATTGTTTATATAATATTATTCTTACTATTATAACATTAAATAATTCATGACCTCTACACCATCTCTATTAGTGACTAGCATTCACATGCACAAAAGCCACTAAGGATTATTCTCAAAAATTGAATACAACTTTATCTTCAAATATCATTATACATTATATATTTCATTGGCTAATCTCCTCGTGGTAGACACTTATAAATTCAATAAGTATTATTTTTCATTAAGGAAATGGAAGGAATATGATGTCATTCATTACAGTGGTGGATGGATATGATGTCATCTTGTTGTTGATGCACTAGTGCAAGAATAAAAATTATATTATTAGTATGAAAGAATTGAACATAATTCATGACCTTTAAACTCTCTCTATTATTAGCCTCCATTTACATCAACTCAAGCCACTAAAACGTGTTCTTAAAAATTGAATACAACTTTATCTTCGGATATCATTCTACATTAAATTTCCCTTGCTACTATCTTCCTCGTAGACCATTATAAAACCTATAAGTAGCACTTTTTGTTAATGTGATGGAAGGAATATATGGTGATTGGATTGATGAGTAGTAATGATAAGTAAATATTTTAGATTATGTCCATCGGGACTATCACCCAAAAGTGATCAATTAACAAAAGAAGTAATATAAATGATTTTATGCATTGCTAAAAGATTTCATACAATTCTAATTAATGTTATGAAAAGATGGAATGATATACATACAATAAAATTTATTGTTTCCAATGATTATAAACATAGTTTACTTGCACAAAATAGAGAAATAGGGGCCCACGAGCAACATCAATTTGTATGCATAGAGGGAGGGGCTCCGTGTGGTGTGAGAAATTGTCCTTGGTTTAAGAGCCAATTAATTCCTTGGTAGATTTAAAGCATTGAGTGTGAGAAGATACTTAATCCTGAAATCGGTCTCCTTCAACTACGATGTTAGTATGATGTGCTCACACGTTCGTTTTAGCATCAATGGAGTTCCCATAATTCCTACTTAATGACTCCTTGTTGTTAGGCTCCTTTGAATTTGTAGTGCAACATCTAGGAGTTGGAGCATTGGGTGGGAATTGAGGTGCAATTGTAGGCATGTAGAAGGTTCTCATACTGATGACACCCCAATGGAAGAATGAACTTTAAGTTGGTGTGAAGGAGTTGGAAGGTGGCGATTTGGTTTAGGATCAACAAGCACCAATAACTCTGCTTTGTCTTTAGCCTTCACTTGCTTCTCCTCCTTTTATTTTGCAGTGCAACATATATGAGATGGAATTGGTTATTACACTATCAAGATGGTTGGATCAATGTAATTTCCATTTCAAAATTTCAAAATCTTTTCATTTACAACTAAATCTATAATAGTGCATCAGTAAATATAATGCATTATAGCATTGAATAAATTTGTGTATCAAGTAATAATTATCACATCAACACATGAGAACACTATCTTTCTATGTGGAAACCATTATGGGAGAAAACCACAAATTCTCTACTCTTCAAGATTTCATATCAAATGTACGATTTTTATTAGAACCATTTAGAAAGAGACAACTTGATGCAGGAGCATCAAAGCTAAATTTTCATTATTCATTTGTGTAATTTAGCGGGTGAGGTGTTTTAATTATTTTATTTTGCTCATTTTTAATAAATTAAGAGAGAAAATATAAATGTGAGGATTATTGTAAATATTCCTTAAATAATTAGGATATGAGTGGAGCTGAATTAGGTAGATAATCTAGGGATTAGGAATTCCATAAACGGGACTTAGTTGAGCCTAAAAAAGGATAAATCTAATTTAGATTTTACCTGAAATTTGTGTGGAGGACTTTATGGAGTGGAATAAATTCATATTTATGTATAAATAGGAGGTTTTTGTGAGGAAGAAATATAAGTGAGGAAGTGAGGAATACAGAGAGAGTGAGAAATGGGTTGAGAGCTTTTTGTAAAGGGCTGAGAACCGAAAGGCCATCCACTGTAATATTTGGCCAAGGAATTTCTTGTGTATTTATATCTCAGTATATTTGTGTTTGTATAAGCTCTCTTTTATTTATGTACATTTTAAGTAGTCGCAAATGTTTGTTTAATGAAGAATTTATTTGAGATTTTTCATGCTGAAGGAAGCACACACGAGTTTATATATGCTAGGAACTGTTTAACCCAGTATCTTGGCATCATTTTGGTATCAGAGCTAGAAGGATGCCTGTTCTATATTTTGTTTTGAATCTGCAAGTATATTGATATGTGATAGATTAGTATGGAAATTGCATGGAGATGATTTTCATTGTGGAGGGTGATACGCAGTTTCAAAGCGTTGTAGTGGAGTGTGGCCTTGATGTGGACACAGTCAAGGACCCTCATGAAATACGTTAAAACGTTGGAAGCGTTGGACTGTTCGGGCTTTATTAACATAACTATATAACTATGCAATGCTATTCAACTGGGTACGTAGTCACCGTGTTCATGGTTTCATATTTTAGCGTATATAGTTTGACTTTCTAATAATGCAGAGTGGTATGTCATTTGTGTTGAGTTTAGTAAAGTCAAGCTAATATGACTGTGGATCCAAGCTATAGATATTGATATTTTATTTGTGTTGACATTTGCTAGTTATCTTGGCATAGAAACTACGTTGACATTGCTGGGTATATTGGCATAGTCATTGCGTGAAGAATTGTTTGTGCGATTAGAGTTGAGTGTGGAGCTAACATGTATTTCAATGATGGTGGTTTCTGGATCTTTGAGAGGCAGTGATGCCTAGTTGGGCTAGTGCAAATCGGAAAGTAGAGAAGGGAGATAACCTCTGCTTGAAATCATGGTGTTTTTCTATGTGTGGAGGAGGCGTACATGGGAATCGAGGATATAATTCCACTGTAAATTATCCTGCCAAATATGTGTTGGCATATGCATAGGGACTTCAAGACATTAGTGGCCTTGACCTCAATGTAGAGAAGCATTACCGATGGCTTAATGGCAACACTTCCAGAAATACAGAGTAAATGATTTTGTTTTGAAGAACGGATTCCACATTTGATAATGCAACAATTTTTTATTCCATTTGTTATATGTTATAATTGATACAGTTGCACATAGAATGATGAAGAATGAACCAGTTTGGAGAGTGAATCTGGGACTTAGTAGAATTGAACATTTTGCTATACTAAATTTTGAAGTGGAAATTGTGATTTCTACATCAAATTGTTGGAAGCCAATCATACCAATGCAATTAAAAAAAATGCATGTGTGGGGCTTGTGAAACAGGTGTGGCTCTAGCGGAACATTCAAGGTATCGATCTAGTATTTCCAAGGTACAACCTTCTAGCATAAGAAAAGGTCACTAGGATTAATCAAGGTAAATTTTTTGCAAATAATTCATGTATGCTTTTTTTGGAGAATGTAATCTTGAAAGGATATTTGGTTACATTAAGGTTTCATGTTTTTAAAGAAAGAAATTGAAATTTAAGAGATTGAGATGAGGGAACTTGGCTTAAGCTAAGAGAGGAGTTTGTGCACACTTTGAAGGTTTCTAACATTATTTGTTGGGAAACATTAATGTTAGAAAATTGTTCAAAGAGATTTATTTTCTCGGGAGAAAATGGACCTGGCGCATTCAAAGTAAGTTAGTAGAGGCTTGAATGTATTCCTAATAGAATACAGGAGAGAAGGGTTGGATCATTTCAACCACAAAAAGATTCAACGTAAGTGCTTATTGAATGAATCAATATTCATTGAGTAGAGGTATTTTAAAATATCGATGATTAAATTTCCTTGCCATACTTGAGAAGATGATCTTTTGTAAATGTTATGAAAGAGTGGAAATTTTGCAAATGCAGAGGTACAAATGAATGAAAAAATGTGCTAATCCTGGGTGATATAAAAAGAAGTATGCATTTTTATATGAGAGGGTTTATTATGCATAATTTGGATTCTTCACAGTTTTCTCTAAGTCATTTTGGACCAAAGCTTGTAGTTAGAAAAAGGAGAATTATTTTGATTTGTGATTGAAACATAATTGCTTGATCTTGTAAAATATTTGTTCTTACCATCATGTGGCTGCATCTAAGGAGGTGTTATTCATAATGGATGTGATGTATGAGTTGTATATTATTCATTGAAGAGGTTAAAAACCTGTTCTTTGTACACATGTGAATATATGTGAATTGATGTTGTATGATGCATAAAAGTACAAGAAAATGTTTGCACTAAAATAACAAGCTTATGGTTTGAAGGGCATGCTAGTATTCACAATGAAAAAGACAACACAAAAAAGTGAAATCGTGAGTGTTGTAAATGCAAGGGAAAGGTTGTTAAATAACCTTGAAGGGAGCATGAGGTATGATAATTCATGAAGATATTTTTGAATGTTGACAATTGGATGGTTTGCTTATTTTCACGATAAAATAAACCTTGGAAAACATGGATTTCATTTCAATTAAAGGCTTCAGCATCTGTGAAATGATAATGGAAAACTGATAACAATGGAGTATGAAAGAGAGTGAAGATTTTACATCCTAAAATGTATTACGGGGTATATTTTTTGGAGGATTGTATAACTTGAATTGAGTCAAAATATCCACTATCATAATTATTGGGTCAAGCCTTGAAGTCAAAACAGATGTTAGGGTCAAATGAAAGTTTGGATAGCTTGAGTTAAGATTGAGTATTTTTCTCCAAGATGAAGAGTCGATGTAAATTTTGAATTCAAAGAGTTGTAAGCTAAGTCAAAGGTTTTAATGTAATTGGGTGCATTATTGGCAAAGCCCGACATCCAAAGAATTGGTCATTGTAACACATGAGTTACTAAAGTGTTGTTTGCAGCAAAGTGAAGCAAGAGAATTTGTAGAAATGACTCCAAGACAGAGAACCAAAATATAACAAGTGCCGGAAGAAAGCTTGCATTGTTGAATGGCAAGTGGGAATACTTGCTGAAAAGTGGATTCGAATGAAATCCACACATGAACAGATGAAGTTCACAAATGAGGAGAAGATGATTGTCTATAGTCATTTCTGAAGATCTGATGAACACCACGGCAGAAGGAAGAAGAAGGAAAACGCCAAGGTAAGTGGCGTATGTGAGTAGTTGATTGATGAATATTATGAGCGGGAGAAGGCTGAGATAGTAGTTCACCTTGAATTTTTAATGGAATTGTTACAGAAAAATGTGAAAGACCAGACACATGATTGGACCATGAAAAAGAAGGTAAAGTGGCAGAGACTACACGCAAAGAGGGAACAACAGGTAAACATACAGTTGGCAGAAGAGTTGAGGAAGCTCGAGAAGAGGATGAGGTGTGAAAAACTCAGAGAGGGTGACTTGAAAATGGATGTTTCCATTTGTGGCCCAGAACAGGGTGAAATTCTGGGTGAAGAAATCAATGACGAAGATCTCATGAACTATTGGGATAGTTCAGAGGAATCTGAAGATGTGTTAACAAGAGTAGTAGATGAGGCTATGAAGCCTTGAATTTTTAAATCTCACAGTTTATGTATGTTTGCAGGATGTGTGAAAGATGGCGGACAGTCTGGTGAAACTGTCATAGAGATGAATGAAACTCTTTAGGTGAAGTGTGATGTTGAATTCCTTTCAAAGGAGGAAGGTATCAATTTGTTGCAGCAGGAAGAAATCATAAATGAATTCTTGTTTGGGGTAGGAAAACCAGTTGAAGTTGTTATGGAGCAGAAGCATAGTGGAAATACCAAAGAGATATTCGAAGGAGGTAAACAAATGTATTTGTTTAACGAATTCGCTGACACAATTTTATAATGTGATGAAATAGAAACCACGACAACTCAGAAAAATTTCTAGAAGAAGAATGAAGTTGGGAATGAAGGTTGTGATGAAATGCTGAAAATATTTCACTTGGAAATCAAATTCTTGGAACGATGGCTTAAGGAACCTGATGGTGAAGTAAAATTTGCAGAGCCTGATCCAGAATAAATCACAATTACTATGCATGATAGGGGTGAATTTTTTTTTAAAATATATAGAGTTGAGTGTATGTTATAACTTTTCAGATAATAATGTAACTATAGGTACAAAAATTGACATTAACAAATATGATGTTGAACTCAAAGAAATTGAGCAGAAATTATTTGGAGTTGAGATGGAAGATCAGGAGAAGAAAGAAATTTATGTCCGTAGAGACATACAGAAATATTGATCCAGCAAGATAAAGATAACAGTAGCCAGTACTTCAAAACATGATCTACTAAAATCAAGAAAGTCGATGATCGGAGATTGGTGCTTGAAGCATAAAAAGAGACCGAAAGGTCTTGTCTTTTTAAAACTAACAGTTTTTTGGTGAATGCAGGTACACCATTGGATGAGAAATTTGTCGCTATAAAAGCAATAAAATACTATAGTTGTGATCGAGAAGAAACTCTTGACTATTCTTTGCTTTAGAAAGTTGAGTTTTCAGCACAGTTGGAGATGAAAGCATTAGACAAAGAGGAATTAATCCGAGGAATTGGCGAAAGAAAGTGTTGGAGAAGCCAATGGAATCCGATTGATAGAGTTAGTGATGAGTTACCAAATCGAGTTGAGATTTTGAAGGACCAGTGGCAAAACAGAGTTTGGAATCCCGAAGGAAGCAATTCATCAGGACTTGTGGCTATCGCATTATTATAGAAAAGCGACGAACCTCATAGACAAGATTCTATGGAAAATTTTCTATATAGGGATTCTGATGCAGGAGCATCAAAGCTAAATTTTTATTATCCATTTGTGTAATCTAGGGGGTGAGGCGTTTTAATTATTTTATTAATTATTTTTCTCTTTTTTTAATAAATTAAGCTAGAAAATATAAATGTGAGGATTATTGTAAATATTCCTTAAATAATTAAGGATATGAGTGGAGTTGACTTATGTATATAATCTAGGGATTAGGAATTCCATAAATGGGATGTAGTTGAGCCCAAAAAAGCGATAAATCTAATTTAGATTTTAGTTAAGATTTGTGTGGAGGACTTATGGAGTGGAATAAATTCATATTTATGTATAAATAGGAGGTTTGTGTGAGGAAGAAATATAAGTGAGGAAGTGAGGAATACAGAGAGAGTGAGAAATGGGTTGAGAGCTTTTTGTAAAGGGCCGAGATCCGAAAGGCCATCCACTCTAATATTTGGCCAAGGAATTTCTTGTGTATTTATATCTCAGTATATTTGTGTTTGTATAAGCTCTCTTTTATTTATGTACATTTTAAGAAGTTGCAAATGTTTATTTAATGAAGAATTTATGTGATAATTTTCATGTTGAAGGAAGCGCACACGAGTTTATATATGCTAGGATCTATTTAACCCAGTATCCTGGCATCACTACCATTCCCTGAAAAGCACAAGTACTGACTAGGTTTTAGCTACAACCAAATTAAGGAATCAACCCCGAAATGATGCAAACACTAACATGCTATGGGAAAGAACCTAATTAAGGCACCACCATATGAATTTTGTAGGAAATAAATTGACTAATGAACCAACCTCTAAATGTTGCAGGTGGTAACCTAATTAAGTAACCAACCTCAGTGGAGGCACTCATTTCCTTCAATCTATATTGGAAAACTTTCAACAATATTTCACACACGATCAAATAGCATCATAAATAATATAAGTTTTGAGAAACATGTGATAACACTATTGTCACAAGTTTGCTCATCAAGTTGTCACAAACTTCTCATTAAGCTACTACCAATGTTGTTAAGCCTTCTTCATCAGTCAACCTATTCTTCACAACAACTTGTTCATCAATATAATATAATAATACCTTTCCGAGATACTATTTTTTTCATACATACAAAACCTAGTCATAAAGCTTGAGACATTTTCATAAGCCCCAAAACAAAAAATTAGCTTTATAACATCAACCATACATCTTCTGATTCTTTATAACCCTTGGAAATATCATAACTTAGTTCTCTTGATTTCCTCCTTTTCAAAAATAAACATGGTTTCAAAATTATCACAAAAAACATATAAAACCATAAAATAAATTATGTCTTCAAAAATGACCCTTTTAGGGCATGTCTTCAAGCCAAGCATAATCATATGCGGTGAGTTATGAGACCCGACATGTGTTGGCCCCGCATGCAGGAATCTGTGGGTCACAAGACCAAAACGCCAAATGAGGAACCAATGGATGGAGGAAAACGCGTCAATGGTTAGGGTTCACACATGCCGCCATTATCGACTTCCACCAGAGCTCCACCTTCCATTTTGACAGGTAGATTAACATGATCTATTAATGTAATTTTCTAATTATTAACGCATATTTTTAATATTAAGTAGAAATTTTGTAATTATTAACGCATGCTTGACTGAGGTGCAGCTAGAGGGCACATAGATAGTTGTCCTGCTGCTGACACCTCAACGGAAGAATGAGTGTTACGATGGTGTGAAGGAGTTGGAAGACGGGGATTGGTTTTAGGATCAGCAAGCACGAGTAGGGGTTGTGATGATGGCCAGAATGACCATCACCTCCAATCAATTGATCATTGTTGCTTTCATGCAGCCCTGGAAAGTGTTGGGTGGGTTGACTTCAAGCAGCAACCACAAGGGGCCTACTTTAAATGATAACGTCCACATAAGTAGGGAAACCAAAATAACAGATACATCATTTAGCATTTTCTTGGGGAACGGCATCATCGTTTTAATAAATGTGTCTTCAGCTGATTGATTGGTTCGGTTAGATGATTGAGGGTCATTAATGAGAGTTACGAAAAAGTGATTTGGTTGATGCAGATCATATATTCGGTGGATGTATACAATACATTACTCTTCCTCACATTGAGAGATCATTTGTTCTATAAATACAAGATGGACAAGGCGAGGAGCCAAAGTAGACATGTTTTTTTAAATGTGAGATGGTTAATCGATCTGCATATTGAATTGAACTAAAATTAATTGTAATGTGGACCATTGACAAATCCTTCATTCGTAGGGCAGACGAATTAAGAACTTTGGGGATTTAATTCATGCACACAACGAGGAATAGTATTGTGTGACCGGTTTGGGATGCTTGACTTAATGCTTTGCGACCGTTTGATACATCTCCAGTGTCAAACTGACTTCCACACATGGAAAGGCAAAGGTGACATATATATTTCTAAGTATACACAAATTGGAACATGGAAAGACAGATTTAATCCGTAAGGAATTGAGAGCAGAGGCATTAGCAAATCCAATTGCATCTAACCCAAATTATAACATATAATCAAGTTTAATAGTAAAATCTAAAATCAATTATCTTAAATAATGACAAGATCCAACACACTCCAAGAATAATATGATTTTCTTATACTCACTTAACATGGCCAACAATAATCGAGTTTAACAGTAAAATCCAAAATCAATTATCTTAAATAAAGACAAGATCCAACACACTCCAAGAATAATATGATTTTCTCATACTCAGTGAACATGGCCAACAATTTTACAACTTACATGGTTTATCACAACCACTTTCCAATCCAAATTCCCAAAGACCATCAAACTAGAATCAAATGTATGATACTCAAATTGTCTAGGATGACACTTCCTGTTAGTCGTTGTATATTTTTTTTTAAAGTTCCTTATCAATTTGGAGATATGGTAAGTGGATGGGAATGTACAAGGGGCCATTTTGGCTGCAGGAATAGAACTGGAAAGTGAAATAGAATTACCATTTCTTGTGCCTATTTTGTTTTTCTTGCACAAAAAAAGAGTTCCAGAACCTATTCCAGTTTCACGCCCTTTTAAAACGTTGAAAACATCCTTTCTCTCTAATTATATGGAAGAAATTCAAAAAAATGTTCAAATATTGTTCGTTCTCTCTCCAACAAACTTAGACGTAAATTGTTAAGAACCTTTAAAACAATGAACAAGGTTGTGATACAATCCCATTTATAATGTACTCCCTTCCTTTCATGTAATATGATCGTTTATAGTTCTGATAAATTCATGTAGGAGCATTGACAAACTTCATATAGAACCTCCCATCCATAGCTAAACGTTGTTTGACCTCATTATCAATATTTGAGGAAAGGACATAATGATCATCACGAGTAAAGCACACACTCACATTCCCTCTTATGTTGGTTATTGTATATAAAGTATGTGTAGTATTTTGTTGAAAATACCAAAATTTCAGTTCCTAATCAAATGATGGAGTCACAAACAAGTATGGGGAATAATGAAAAAATATTACCTCATTTTTATGTTCACGTTGGATACCTTCAAAATCTTTAACTGTTTTCCACTGGACACCTCACATAGAGAAACTTGTTTCGAATATCCACTAGTGAGAAAATAATTATCTATTGCATTAATATGGAAAGATGTTAATTTCTCAAACTCTTCATATGTGTAAGTGGCAGGGTTTCTACTGTTCTTGTCTTGGAAGGGTCATTGTTGAGCCAACGGAATCCAAGAATACTAGGATTTACTGCAACTCACTCAACGTGGCCAACAGTTTTACCCCTTCCACGATTGATCACAATGACTTCCCAATCCAATGTCCCAAAGAGAATATACCTAGAATCAAATGGATGACACTCAAATTATCTTAGATGAAACTTCTTGTTAATCTTTGTAGAGTTTTTATTAGAGTTACGAGTTCCTTTGCAATTTGGAAATAGGGATTTCCTTAAAACACTATTATTTTCATTATAAATATATTAAATTAAAGCTTATGGGAGAATGACATGTACATGGTTTTCCTTAAAGTTTATGGGAGAAATGATATGTACATGGTTTTCCGTAAATTTTTCCTTCAGTTTAAAAAATATAATAAATTAAAGTTTATGGGAGAATGACATGTACATGGTTTGCCTGAAATTTTATGGCATAAACGAGATGTATATGGTTTTCCTTAAATTTTGCCTTAAGTTTATGGGAGAAATGACTTGTACATGGTTTTCCTTAAATTTTTCTTGAAATTTTATGGGAGAAATTATATAGAAATGAGATTTCCATAGTTCCCAAAACAGTAGAAAATGTATTAAAGTTTAAGGAGAAATTACATACAAATGAGATGTACATGGTTCCCAAAACACTAGAAAATTCCTTAAAATTTATAGGAGAAATGACATGTGCATTTTTTTCCTTAAATTTTGCCTTGAGTTTATGGGATAAAGCCTTGCGTTTATGGGAGAAATGACATGTACATGGTTTGCCTTAAAGTTCGCCTTATTTTTTTTTCGAGAAATGACATCTATAAATGATATGCCTGAAAGTTCTTCTTGCCTAGAGTTTAAGGGAGAAATTAAATGTACATGGTTTGCCTTAGAGTTTGCCTTATAGTTTATGGGATAAATGGCATATTTATGGGAGAAATAACATAGAAATAACATGATTTAAATTTTTCCTTGAGTTTATGGGAGAAATGCCACATGTACATTTTTGCCTTAAATTTTGCCTTAAAGTTTATGGGACAAATGACAGAGAAATGAAATGTACATGGTTCCCAAAACACTAGCAAATACCTTAAATTTTATGGGAGAAATTACATTTACATGGTTATGCTTAAAGTTTGCCTTGAGTGTCTGGAAGAAGTGACATGTACATGGTTATCCTTAAAGTTTTCCTTAAAGTTTATGCGAAAAATGACATAGAAATGACATGTACATGGTTCAAAAAAAAATAGAAAATGCCTTAAATTATCGTTTTCCTTAAATTTTATGGGATAAATGACATAGAAATGACATGTACATGGTTTCGGAAACACTACAAAATTCCTTAATGTTTAAGGGAGAAATTTCATGTACATGGTTATCCTTAAATTTTGCTTTGAGTTTATGGGAGAAATGGGAGAAATGACATATGCATGGTTTTCCTTATTGTTTATGGGAGAAATGACATAGAAATGACATGTGCATGGTTCCCAAAATGCCAGCAAATGCCTTAAAGTTTATGGGAGAAATGACATGTACATGGTTTCCAAAAACACTACCATTTTCTTTAAAAATATATTGAATTAAAGTTTATGGGAGAAATGACATGTACATGGTTGGCCTTAAAGTTTATGGGAGAAATGACATGTACATGGTTTTCCTTAATGTTTTCCTTGAGTTCAGCAATGGAGTGATGTTGTCATCCAAAGATGATCATTAGCCAAGAAAACCAAGTATGTGCATAAGTTTAAATTGGTATGCTTATTTATGAACTTAATTGAAATAAATATGTTGCTAGAAATGAAAATATAATGATAGGTTCTACAAGATGGATGTAGATTAATGGTTAATATATGCATGTATGCATATATTTCTGTTGGAGTTGTTGCGTGCATGTGAAAGTTGTGTGAAGTAAATTATCCTCCACATAGAAATGAAAATATAATGATAGGTTTTACAAGATGGATGTAGACTAATGTTTAATATATGCATGTATGCATCTATGTCTGGTGGATTTCTTTTGTGCATGTGAAACTTGTGTGAACAAAGTTATCTTGCACACTAGTATTATTAATGATAAGTTATACAAGATGGATGTAGATTAATGTTTAATATATACATGTATTTATGTATGTCTAGTGGAGCTATTGCGTGCATGTGAAAGCTGTGTGAAGAAAATTATCCTAGACACTAGTATTAATGATGATAGGTTCTAAAAGATGGAGGTAGACTAATATGTTAGGTGGACATAGAAGATGATATGTTTCGGGATGGTCTCGATGCTGCTCACATGGACTCTTTGTTACTCGAACATTTTTTTGGGGAGTGAATGAAGTTCAAGTCGAGATCAGGTAATCAATATAAATCTATATCTTAATAAATATCAGATCAATTTTAATCTCAAGGCATATCCAAGTCTACTCAAAAGAAAAAGGCATGAGAAAATTTTACATAATCTAAGTACTTTAGAAAATTTTCAAAATGTTAAATCTATTTCTAAAACAATATTTAACTGTATTAACCAAAACTAAAATAATTACATTATACCTTATCTAAATTGTTAACCAATTTATTATGATAAAAATTAATTTTAACCTCGTGACCATTAGATGAGGGTGATGATGTTGAGATTTAGGGGATCATTATTTCTCATGTTTCAGGTGTTGTCTTTGGTGTTGCTTCAATGTTGTGGCCATGGCAACTCAACTTCAACAATTGTTGATCAGATTGATAATAACATTGGAAATCCAAGGAAGCCTCATCGAGAAGTGTTGAGTAATGGTTTACGGAATTCAATGATGATTAGAGGGTCCACAACTCCTGCAATGCCTTCTCCTCCCTCCAAATGCAGAGTTTAATATAGGTAAGTATCATAGGTTACGTTATTCCAATAATATAATATAGTTAAACATTACTTAGTGTAAAACATACAGGGAATCAAAGCCCATTGAATATGAGGTTACAATGATTCTATAGCTTATATAAATATGTTGAACAATTAACAACGAGCTTATGACAACTTCTATGATCGATACTAGCTGCAAAACACAATAATCTAATATAGAGTCAACATTACTTAGTGTAAAACACAGTACGAGGAATCAAATCCCATTGAATATGAGGTTACAATGAATCTATATCTTATATAAAGAGGTTGAACATGTAACAATAGTAATGAAATCTTCTATGATCCGACTAACTATAAACATAATAATCTATTATAGGTAAGCATTACTTAGTGTAAAACAAATAGGGAATCGAAGCCCATTGAATATGAGGTTACAATGACTCTATAGCTTATATAAATAGGTTTAACAAGTAACAACATTTATGACAGCTAATATTATCAAAGTATATGTAATATAATGTAATGGAATATAGTTAAACATTACTTAGCTTAAAATAGACATGGAATCAAAGGCCATTGAATATGAGGCTACAATGACTCTATAGCTTATATAAATACGTTGAACAAGTAAAAACAATTATGACAACTTGTACGATCATACTAGTTGTAAACACAATAATCTAATATAAGTAGACATTAGTTAGTGTAAAACAGACAGAGAATCAATGCCCATTGAATATGAGGTTACAATGACTCTATAGCTGATATAAAGAGGTTGACCTAGTAAAAACAGTTATGACAACTTCGATAATCAGACTAGATATAAACATAATAATCTAATATAAGTAAAACATTAATTACTGTAAAGCAAACAAGGAATCAAATCCCATTGAATATGAGGTTACAATGATTCTATAGCTTATATAAAGAGGTTGAAAAATTAACAAAGAGGCTTATGACAACTTCTATGATCAGACTAGATGTAAACACGTAATCGAGTAATGAACAGGTATAAGTAAGCTTATATAGCTAATGGTTGATATGTGATTAGTGTGAACCTTGTACTTAGCTCTAAATTTATCGTTTGTATGAAGTTGTTAGATACTAGGGTATAGTAACTCCACCGTATCATCATGCTTTTAATCATACCTTATACGTTTCATAGAAAGTGTGATTAATTATGTCAATGCTTACTTCTTATAGCTTATCTACCTTTGATGTATGCGAGTTTAAGTTATCAAATTGGTTAAGCTCTTACACTAGACTTATGATTAGAGAGCTAGAACATAGAGACTATAGTTATGGTAATTGGTATCCCTAATTAACACCACATATTCAAAGTAATATGGTGAGTACGAGCTTGTTAGTTAGCTGAAACAAACCATGTTCAAGGTTTATGGAGCAGTAGAAACTAAGACTATATTGGTATAAGTCACAAAAGTTATGTAACAAAAGCTCGTGTATCATACACATTGTCATAGTTATCTACATAATTAAGCTCATAATAGTCATATGGGATATGATTACAAAGATAAATAGTACTAATTCTATAAAGTTATCTTAACCACAACAAATTATATGGTAAATTCTTAATGTAAGAGGATGCAAATAGTAGGCTTTTTCTTCTACCTGCAAATTCAGAGACAATGAGATAGCGAGAGTGCAGATGAGTAGACAGAGTGAGACAACAAGGCCACAATGAGCGGACAAACAAAGATGACGAGGCCCACAACTAGTAGACACGAGATGACAAGGCCACGGTGATCGGCATGAGACAACGAGCCCGTAATAGAAGACAACGAGATGAAGAGGTCGTAGATCACTAAGGACATCGTCGAGGATGCAAATTAGAAATAACCTTTGCAAAAACAAAAAATAAAAATTTTAAAAAGCAATAACATACAAAAAATAACGAGCATAAACCATAAGCAAAGTATAACCTTCTCACCTTTGCTTTCTCCCCTCCTAGCCCACGCTTTCAACGTGGCAATACAAACTGAATTGTAGAGAGATAACAACAAAGTAGAAACAGAGCAATAGTAGCTAAGCCGAATGATAATAGATACCAAAAGTAGCCGCGTCTGCGATATATTTATAATAAAAATTTTGGGCAAATTATTTTGAAAAAGTTCGGCCGAACTATTATTTCGGTCAAAATCACTTTCCCCATCTATGGCACTATTTACCTATGCGGTCAATACGTCGTCAATGTAAACGACATAATTACTTCATTGAACTATTGGCAAAAGATGAAATTTCCAGTCCGCGTTTCTCATGAAAGTATAACCCACCTTCCCATTTTTACCCATATATATATATATATATATATATGTGTACTGGCAGTATTAGATATATGTTGTAAATTACATTAATTCCTACCTAATTATTTAGAATATTCTTGTAATATTTAATTAATTATTTAGAGTTATAGATATCTATTAGTCATATTAGATATAATATCTTGAAAAGTGTTATTCTTTAGAAATTAAATTAGGAAATTAGTTAGGAGTATTGTTAGAAATGAATTAAATATAAGAGGATACTTACAAATGAAATAATGGATCCATTACTCAATACATTTAGGACACAATCATTTTAAAACTTGTTTCTCTCCTCTTCCTATTGCAAGAGAGTTGAGTGAGGAAGCTTCGATTATTATCACCGTATCAAAGCTTTAATGATACGGATGATGTGAGGAGGAGATTCCCTGCTCTGCAAGCTTTGTAAAACTCCATCAAAATGATCAATTGTTATTTGGTATGAAAAAATTTCAGCCTTTTTTAGGAAAAAGAAAATTGAGACATTTTTCTTTTTATGTCGGATTGATGTTTGGTTTCTATTTTAATCTTTATAAAAATTATTTTTCAACCCGTTCGTTCCTTTGAATTGGCTCTATAATTTATATGTGTTATGATAAAGGCTCTTTTTGCAAATGCAAAAATAATTAATTTGGTTTGGTTTTAGTCAGAAAAGAAGCTTCATCATTGAAAATTAACCAGTTGTTTCAATTATTGGTTTTTGGTTTTTCCGTCACCCTTTTTTTAATCACCGATAATATACTAATCATAATGTCATAATGTGATTATTATGAACATATTTTTCATTATCAATATGTATAACAAAATTCTAAGATCAAACACCATTAATCACATTAACCAGTCGTAAAAATGCGAGAATATTTTATTTAAGTGACAAAAGTCTTCGCCATGACCAATAAAAAAATGTTGAGGATGTATGTCATGCATCGATAGAGGAAGTAGGAGCAGCATCTTCCACTTGTATAGTTGGCATATAATAATGGGTATTATGAGTCCTTGAATACAAGTTTCTTTGAGGTTCTTTATGGGTGGAATTCAAATACTCTTATCAACTAGAGTGATCGATTGAACTTGATTTGACCAAACATGTTCGTATACATGCAACAAGGAATGCAAGTTATTAAGAGGAATTTTAAGGCAACACGGGACAAGAATAAGAGTTATGCTGATCCGTATAGAGCATTTAAGGAGTTCCAGGTTGGGGAGCATGTATACTTCTACATCAATTCCAAGAGTATCTCCTTGAGGATTGGGTCATCTCGCGAAGTTGGAACCATGGTATTGTGGGCATTTTGAGAACCGTGAGAGGATTAGATTACCGTCCTACCGAATTGCACTACATATGATAGTGAAAGTCCTCGATGTTTTACATGTTTCATTGCTTAATATATATTTCCGTGATGTTGATCACGTGATTGACGGGTATGTGTTACGGGTGGAACTAGATGGAGAATTCTATCCAGAACCATAACGCATATTGTAAATGGAAACAAATCACAGATCAAGAACCAAACATCAATTTTAGTACGAAAAAAGTTTTAGTATTAAAATTATGCCATTGACAAACTCTAATGTGGTAATTAAAAGAGATTTGACTTCAAATAATGTGATAAAAATTAAATACCATTAATAAATGTAATCCCCTCCTTTCACGTAATATGATCGTGTATAGTTTTGAGAAATTCATGTAGGAGCATTGCCAAACTTCATATATAGCCTCCCATCCATAACTAAATGTTGTTTGACCTCATTATCAACAACTGAGGAAAGGATATAATGATCATCACGAGTAAAGCACACAATCACATTCCCTCTTATGTTGGTTATTGTATATAAAGTATCTGTAGGATTTTGTTGTAATTCCCACAATTTGATTTCCTAATTAAATGATGGAGTCACAAACAGGTATGGGGAATAATGAGAAAATATTACCTCATTTTTTTGTTCACGTTGGAGATCTTCAAAAACTTTTATTGTTCTCCACTGGACACCTCACATAGAGAAACTTGTTTGGAATATCCACTAGTGAGGAAATAATTATTTGTTGCATTAATATGGACAGATGTTAATTGCTCAAACTCTTCATATGTGTAAGTGGCAGGGTTTCTACTGTTTTTGTCTTGGAAGGGTCATTGTTGAGCCAACAGAATCCAAGAATACTAGGATTTATAGCAACTCACTCAACGTGGACAACAGTTTTACCCCTTCCACGATTCATCACAATGACTTCCCCATCCAAGTCCCAAAGAGAATCTACCTGGAATCAAATGGATGACACTCAAATTATCTTAGATGAAACTTCTTGTTAATCTTTGTAGAGTTTTCAGTAGAGTTACGAGTTCCTTTGCAATTTGGAAATAGGGTTTTCCTTAAAACACTAACATTTTCATGAAAAATATATTAAATTAAAGCTTATGCGAGAATGAAATGTACATGGTTTGCCTTAAATTTTATGGGAGAAATGATATGTATAGGGGTTGCCTTAAATTTTATGAGAGAAATTAGATGTACATGGTTTTCCTTAAAGTTTGCCTTAAGTTTATGGGAGGAATGACGTGTACATGGTTTTCCTTAAAGTTTTCTTTAAAGTTTATGGGAGAAATTTCACAGAAATGACATTTCCATAGTTCCCAAAACACCAGCAAATGCTTTAAAGTTTAAGGAGAAATTACATACAAATGACATGTACATGGTTCCCAAAACACTGGCAAATTCCTTAAAATTTATGGGAGAAATGACATGTACATTTTTTTCCTTAAATTTTGCCTTGAGTTTATGGGAGAATGCCTTGCGTTTATGGGAGAAATGACATGTACATGGCTTTCCTTAAAGTTCTCCTTAATATTTTTGGAGAAATGACATCTATAAATGACATGCCTTAAAGTTTTTCTTGCCTAGAGTTTAAGGGAGAAATGAAATGTACATGGTTTTATTTAGAGTTTTCTTTATAGTTTATGGGATAAATGGCATATTTATGGGAGAAATGACATAGAAATGACATGCCTTAAATTTTTCCTTGAGTTTATGGGAGAAATGACACATGTAAATGGTTTGCCTTAAAGTTTGCCTTAAATTTTATGGGACAAATGATAGAGAAATAAAATGTACATGGTTTCCAAAACACTAGCAAATGCCTTAAATTTTATGGGAGAAATTACATGTACATGGTTATCCTTAAATTTTTCCTTGAGTTTATGGAAGAAGTAACATGTACATGGTTATCCTTAAATTTTTCCTTAAAGTTTATGTGAAAAATGACATAGAAATGAATGTACATGGTTCCAAAAACACTAGAAAATGGCTTAAAGTAAAATTTTCCTTAAAGTTTATGGGAGAAATGGAATAGAAATGGCATGTACATGATTCCAGAAAGACTAGAAAATTATAATGGCATGTACATGGTTATCCTTAAATTTTTCTTTGAGTATATGGGAGAAATGGGAGAAATGACATATACATGGTTATCCTTAAAGTTTTCCATATTGTTTATGAGAGAAATGACATAGAAATTACAAGTACATGGTTCCCAGAACGCTAGCAAATGCCTTAAAGTTTATGGGAGAAATGACATGTACATGGTTTCCAAAAGCACTACCATTTTCTTTAAAAGTATATTAAATTAAATTTTATGGAAGAAATGACATGTACGTGGTTGAACTTAAATTTTATGGGAGAAATGACATGTGCATGGTTTTTGTTAATGTTCTCCTTGAGTTCAACAATGGAGTGATGTTGTCATCTGAGGATGAACATTAGCCAAGAAAACCAAGTATGTGTATAAGTTTAAATTTGTATGCTTATTTATGAACTTAATTGAAATAAATATGCTGCTAGAAATGAAAATATAATGATAGGTTCTACAAGATGGATATAGACTAATGTTTAATATATGCATGTATGCATGTATGTTTGGTGGAGATGTTTTGTGCATGTGAAAGTTATGTGAAGGATGAACGTTAGCCAAGAAAACCAAGTATGTGCATAGGTTTAAATTGGTATGTTTATTTATGAATTTAATTGAAATAAATACGTTGCTAGAAATAAAAATATAATGATAGGTTATACAATATGAATGTAGATTAATGCTTAATATATGCATGTATGCATATATGTCTGGTGGAGTAGTTGTGTGCATGTGAAAGTTGTGTGAAGACAATTATCTTGCACATAGGAATGAAAATATAATGTTGGTTTTACAAGATGGATGTAGACTAATATTTAATATATGCATGTATGCATCTATGTCTGGTGGATTTCTTGTGTGCATGTGAAAGTTGTGTGAAGAAAATTATCCTTCACACTAGTATTATTCATGATAAGTTGTACAAGATGGATGTAGACTAATGTTTAATATATACATGTATTTATGTATGTCTCGTGGAGCTGTTGTGTGCATGTGAAAGCTGTCTGAAGACAAATATCCTAGACACTAGTATTAATCATGATAGGTTATACAAGATGGATGTAGACTAGTGCTAAAAATATGCATGTATGCATGGACGTCTCGTGGAGTTGTTGGCATGAAATTAATGTGTAGCTAAAATTTAATTGGTTTTCATTATAAATCATAAATTAATTGTCAAAATATCATAAGTTGAGATCTAACACTGAAATTTTTAACTTCACATCAGGACATAGTAATTTAGCCAACAACAGTAGACCGTCATATCAGGTTACAATTATTATATATCTTATATAAATATGTTGAACAATTAACAACAGTTATGACAACTTCTATGATCAAACTAGCTGCAAACACAATAATCTAATATAGGTCAACATTACTTAGTGTAAAATAGACAGGGAATCAAATCCCATTGAATATGAGGTTGCAATGACTCTATAACTTATATAAATAGGTTGAACACGTAACAACAGTAATGAAATCTTCTATGATCCGACTAACTATAAACACAATAATCTATTATAGGTAAGCATTACATAGTGTAAAACAGACAGGGAATTGAAGCCCATTGAATATGAGGTTACAATGACTCTATAGCTTATATAAAGAGGTTTAACAAGTATCAACATTTATGACAGCTCATATGATCAAAGTAGATGTAATCTAATGTAATAAAATATAGGTAAACATTACTTAGCTTTAAATGGACATGGAATCAAAGGCCATCGAATATGAGGCTACAATGACTCTATAGCTTATATAAAGATGTTGAACAACTAAAAATAGTTATGACAACTTCATATGATCATACTAGCTGTAAACACAATAATCTAATATAGGTAGACATTTGTTAGTGTAAAACAGGCAGGGAATCAATGGCCATTGAATATGAGGTTACAATGACTCTATAGCTGATATAAAAAGGTTGAACAAGTAAAAACAGTTATGACAACTTCGATGATCAGACTAGCTATAAACACAATAATCTAATATAAGTAAAACATTAATTAGTGTAAAACAAAAAGGGAATCAAAGCCCATTGAATATGAGGTTACAAATGATTCTATAGCTTATATATAAAGAGGTTGAAAAACTAACAAAAATTATTACAAATTCTATGATCAGACTAGTTGTAAGCACGTAATCAGAGTAATGAATAGGTATAAGTAAGCTTATATAGATAATGGTCGATATGTGATTGGTGTGAACCTTGTACTCAGCCTGAATTTACGATTATGAAGTTGTAATATATGGTATAGTAACTCCCTATATCATCATGCTTTTAATCATACCTTATACATTTCATAGAATGTGTGATTAATTATGTCAATGCTTACTGCTTATATGTTATCTACAGATTTATGCAGTTTAAGTTAGCAAAATGGTTAAGCTCTTACGCTAGACCTATGATTAAAGAGCCAGAACAAAGAGACTATACTTATGGTAATTGGTATCCCTAATTAACACCACATATTTAGAGTAACATGATAGTACAACTTGTTAGTTAGATGAAACATACCATGTTCAAGATTTATGGAGAGAGTATAAACTAACCCTATATCGGTATAAGTCACAGAATTTATGTAAAAAACTATGTATCATACACATTGTCAGAGTTATCTACATAATTAAGATTATAATAGTGATATGGGATATAATTACAAAGCTAACTAGTAATGATTTTTTAAAGTTATCTTAACCACACCAAATTCTACAGGAAATTCTTAATGTAAGAGGATGAAAATAGTAGGGTTTTTCTTCTACCTAGAAATTCAGAGACAACGAGACAATGAGAGTGCAGGATGAGTAGATAGTGAGACAACAAGGCCACAATGTGCAGAAAACAAGACGACGAGGGCACAACTAGCAGATGACGAGGCTGCAGCGAGAAGACAACGAGATGACGAGGCCGCAGATCACCGAGGACATTGCCGAGGATGCAAATTATAAATAACTTGCGAGAACGAAAAATAAAATTTTAAAAACAGTAACAAAAAATAACAAAAAATAACAGAGCATAAACCATAAGCAAAGGATAACCTTCTCACCTTTGCTTTCTCCCCTCCTCGCCCCTGCTACAACGCGGCAATACAAACAGAGTGACAGAGACAACAACAGAGTAGAAACAGAGCAACAATAGCTAATCGAACGGTAACAGATCCCAAAAGTATCGCGGTCTAGGGGCCCGTATATTTATAATAAAAAGTTTGGGCAAATTATTTTGAAAATTTTGGCTGGACTATTGTTTTGGTCAAACCTTTTTTTCCAGTTTTCCCATCTATGGCAAAAAAAATATTTACCCATGCCATCAATACGTCGTCAATGTAAACGACATAATTAGTTCGACTGAACTGTTGAAAAAATGAAATTTCCGTCCGCATTTCTCACGAAAGTATAATCCGCCTTTGCATTTTTACCCACACACACACACACACACACACATATATATATATATATTTATATGTCTTGAAATGGTTATTAGATATGTGACGTAAATTACATTAATTCCTATCTAATTATTTAGAATTTTCTTGTAATATTTAATTAATTATTTAGAGTTATAGATATCTATTAGTTATATTAGATATAATATCTTGAAAAGTGTCATTCTTTAGAAATTAAATTAGGAAATTATTTAGGGGTACTATTAGAAATTAACTAAATATAAGTGAACACTTGCAAATGAAATAATGGATCCATTACTAAATACATTTAGGACACAAGCTTTCTCTCCTCTTCCTATTGCAAGAGAGTTGAGTGAGGACACTTCTGATTATTATCACCATATCAAAGATTTAATCATACAGATGATGTGAAGAGGGGATTCTTGCTCTGCAAGCTTTTGGAAAACTCCATCAAAATGATCAATTATTGTTTGGTATAAAAACATTTTAGCGTTTTTTTAGGAAAAGGAAATTGAGGTTTTTTCAATTTATGTGGGATTGATGATTGGTTTAGATTTTAATCTTTATAAAATTATTTTCAACCTGTTCGTTCCTTTGACTTGGCTCTATAATTTATATGTGTTACTCTAAAGGCTCTTTCGCTAATGCAAAATAATTAATTTTGTTTGGTTTCAGTCAGAAAGAAGCTTCATCATTCAATATTAACCAGTGTTTCAATGATGGGTTTTTGGTTTTTCGTCACCTTTTTCTTAATCAATAGTAATATACTAATCATAATGTCATAATGTGATTTTTATGAAATAATTTTCATTATCAATATGTATAACAAAATTCTAAGATCAAACACCATTAATCACATTAAGCAGCATAAAAATGTAGAATATTTTATTTAAGTGACAAAAGTCTTGCATGACCAATAAAAAAATGTTGAGGATGTATGTCATGCATCAGTAGAGGAAGTAGGAGTAGCATATTCCACTTCTATAGTTGCCATATAATAATGGGTATTAGGAGTCCTTGAATATGAGTTTCTTTGAGGTTCTTAATGGGTGGAATTGAAATATTCATATCAACTAGAGTGATCGATTGAACTAGCCATTAATTGGACCAAACATGTTGGTATATATGGAACAAGAAATGCAAGTTATTAAGAAGAATTTTAAGGCAACACGGGACAAGCATAAGAGTTACGCAGATCAACATAGAGCATTTAAGGAGTTCCAAGTTGGGGAGCATGTATAGTTGTGCATCAAGCTCAACAGTAGCTCCTTCAGGATTGGGTCATCTGCCAAGTTGGAACCACGGTATTGTGGTCATTTTGAGAACCTTGAGAGGATTAGATTACTGTCATACCGAATTTCACTACATATGACAGTAAAAGTCCACGATGTTTACCAGGTTTCATTGCTTAACATATATTTCCAGGATGTTGATCATGTGGTTGATGGGTATGTGTTACGGGTGGAACTATATGGAAAATTCTATCCAGAACCATAACGCATATTGTAGTGGAAACATGTAATATAGCACAATATAGACAAGATGATGTATGGTTCTTAGACTCAGGTTGTATTAACCACATGACTGGAAACATAGCAATGTTTTCCAATCTGGATGAAAATGTTAAATCTGAAGTAACAATAGGAACTGATAGTAAGATCTCTGTCAAGGGAAAAGGCAAAGTCCATATCCTGGAGAACTGAATTTTGTGCCAGATGTATAGTATGTACCTGGCTTGAAATGTAATCTTTTGGGCATTGGAAAACTCATTGACAAGGGCTACAATGTATTTTTTAAATATGATGTGTGCACAATCATGGACATACCTCCAAGCAAGAAAGTCATTACAGAGGTGCAGATGACAATAAATAGGATGTTTCCTCTCAAGCTCATAGAAAACTTGAAGGAAGGAAGAAATGTAGCAGCTAGAACACAAGAGGTATTTCAAGAGGAAGTGAAAGATGAAAATTGGTTATGGCACTTGATATTTGGACATCTCAATTTTGAAGGCCCGACCTTGTTGCACAGAAAGGGAATGGTAAAGGGATTACCATTGATTGAGAAATTGGACAGCCTTTGTGAAGGCTGCATCTTGGGCAAAAAACATAGAGAAACATTTCCAGGAGGAAAGAGTATAAGGGCAAAAGCACCTGTAGATATTGTCCACTCAGATTTGTGTGGACCAATGTGAACGCCATCTTTAGTTGGCAACAAATATGTTTTTAAATTCATACATGATTACACCAGAAGGACATGGGTGTATTTCTTGAAACGGAAGAGTGAAGTTTTTGAACATTTCTGCCACTTCAAAGCTCATGTTGACAAGCAGAGTGGGCACTACATCAAAGTTCTAAGGACTGACAGAGGTGGAGAATACATCTCCAAAGAGTTCCTATGTTTTTTTAGGGACAATGGCATTCATAAGCAGTTTAATACAAGCTACACACCTCAGCAAAACGGTGTTGCAGAAAGGAAAAACCGAACCATCATGGATATGGTAAGGAGCATGTTGAAGGAAAAACATTTGCCAAATGAGTATTGGGCTGAAGCTGCAAATTGTGCAACATACATCTTGAACAGATGCCCAACCAAAGCTTTTATGAACATATTTCTAGAAGAAGTTTTGAGCGGCATAAAGTAGCATGTCACCCACATGAAATTTTTTGGATGTGTGACATATGCACATGTCCCAGATCAATCGAGAAAGAAACTTGACAGTAAGGAGGAGGAATGTTTCTTTGTTGGATACAGTGATGATGCCAAGGCCTACAAACTATATAATCTATCCACCAAGAATGTTATAATCAATAGAGATGTGCAGTTTATTGAAGAAGAATCTTGGGATGGAAGCTTAGAGAAAATGGGGAATGTGAAGACATGTGTGTCTCACAAAGAATAAGAGGAAGGGATTGCAAAAAATAATCCTTCTTTGGTGGATCCTCCTCCACCACTTCAAGCACAACAAACCACACCACAAGATGGAAGTAGAACAACCTTGAGAAATCAAGCAAGTGCTTCTTCAAGCACACCATAGGGAACTGAAACTCCATCGAGTTCAAGTGGAACTCCAAGTACACCAAGAAGACCGAGATTTATAAATCTGAGTGAAATTTATGAACAAGGAGAGGTAAATTATAATGTCATTCTGAAATCTTTATTTTCTTTTTATTGTCATGTTGATGACCCAATTCATTTTAAAGATGTCGTAAAGGAAGAAAACTAGATCGAAACAATGGATGAAGAAATTGATGCAATAGAGAGGACTAATACATGGGATTTAGTGGACATCCCTAAAGGTAAAGAAGTCATTGGAGTAAAATGGGTTTATAAAACCAAGAGCAATGTTGAAGGCAAGATTGAAAGGCACAAAGCAAGTCTTGTTGTCAAAGGCTACAATCAGCAACAAGGAAGAGATTATGAAGAAACCTTTGCACCAGTTGCAAGGATGGAAACAGTGAGAACAATATTGTCCATAGCAGAACAACACAAATGGAAGGTTTATCAAAAGGATGTTAAATCTGCATTCCTTAATGGAGTGTTGAAAGAGGAGGTATATGTTGAACAACCTTCAGGATATGAGATTGAAGGCCAAGAGCACAAAGTATGCAAGCTTAAGAAAGCTCTTTATGGGCTGAAGAAAGCACAGAGAGCAGGGTACAAGAAAGTTATCAGCAAGAAAGTTATGTCCATAGAGACATAAGGGAGAGAGAAATATTGATCCAGCAGGATAAAGATAAAAGCAGCCAGCAGTTCAAAATAGGATCTACTAAAATCCAGAAAGTCGATAATGGGAGATTGATGCTTGAAGCATCAAAAGAGACCGAAAGGTCTTACATTTTCAAAACTAATAGTTTGTTGGTGAATGCAAGTACAACATTGGCCAAGAAAGTTGTAGCTATAAAAGCAATAAAGTACTATATTTGTGATCTAGAAGAAACTCTTGATTATTATTCTCTTCAGAAAATTGAGTGTTCAACACAGTTGCAGATGAAAGCATTGTACACAGAGGAATTACTCTGAGGAATTGGTGAAAGAAAGTGTTGGAGAAGCCGATGGAATCTGATTGATAGAGTGAGTGACGAGTTACCAAATCGAGTTGATATTTTGAAGGACTAGCGACAGAACAGAGTTTGGAATCCTGGAGGGAACAAGTCATCAGGACTTGTGGTTGTCACATTATTACAGAAAAGCGATGGACCTCATAGAGAAGAGTCTATGGAAACTTCTCTACATGGGGAGTCTGATGCATGAGCATCAAAACTAAATTTTCATTATTCATTTTTGTAATTTAGGGGGTGAAGTGTTTTAATTATTTTATTAATTATTTTTCTCATTTTTAATAAATTAAGAGAGAAAATATAAATGTGAGGATTATTGTAAATATTTCTTAAATAATTAAGGATATGAGTGGAGTTGAATTAGGTATATAATCTAGGGATTAGGAATTCCATAAACGGGACTTAGTTGAGCCTAAAAAAAGGATAAATCTAATTTAGATTTTAGTTGAGATTTGTGTGGAGGAATTTGTGAAGTGGAATAAATTCATATTTATGTATAAATAGGAGGGTTGAGTGAAGAATAAATATAAGTGAGGAAGTGAGGAATACAGAGAGAGTGAGAAATGGTTTGAGAGTTTTTTGTAAAGGGCCGAGATCCGAAATTCCATCCACTATAATATTTGGCCAAGAAATTTCTTGTGTATTTATATCTCAGTATATTTGTGTTTGTATAAGCTCTATTTTATTTATGTACATTTTAAGCAGTTGCAAATATTTGTTTAATGAAGAATTTATGTGAGAGTTTTCATGTTGAAGGAAGCTCACATAAGTTTATATATGCTAGGATCTGTTTAACCGAGTATCTTGGCATCGCTACCATTCCTTGAAAAATACGAGTACCAACTAGGTTTCAGCTACAATCAAATTGAATAACCAACCCCGAAATGATGCAAACACTAACATGTTATGGGAAAGAACATGATTAAGGCACCATCATATGAATTTTGTAGGAAATAAATTGATTATTGAACCAACCTCTAAATGTTGCAGGTGGTAACATAATTGAGTAACCAACCTCAGTGGAGGCACTCATCTCCTTCAATCTATATTGGAAAACTTTCAACAATATTTCAGACACGATCAACAAGCATCATAAATAATATAAGCTTTGAGAAACATATGTTAACACTATTGTCACAACTCTGTTCATCAAGTTGTCACAAACTTCTCATTAAGCTACTAACAATGTTGTTAAGCCTTATTCATCAGTCAACATACTCATCACAACAACTTGTTCATCAATATCATATAATAATACCTTTATAAGATACGAGTTTTTTCATACATACAAAACCTAGTCATAAGGCCTAAGACAATTTCATAAGCCCAAAAACAAAAAATATAGCTTTATAACATCAACCATACATCGTCTGATTCTTTCTAACCCTTGGAAATATCATAACTGAGTTCTCGTCATTTCCTCATTTTCAAAAATAAACTTGGTTTGAAAATTATCTCAAAAACCATATAAAACCATAAAATAAATTATGTCTTAAAAAATGACCCTTTTAGGGCATGTCTTCAAGCCAATTTTAATCATACACAATGAGTCATGAGACCCGACATGTGTTGGCCCCGCATGTAGGAAGTCGTGGGTCACAAGACCAGAACGCCAAATGAGGAACCAATCGATGGAGAAAAACGCGTCAATGGTTAGGGTTCACACATGCCACCATTATCAAGTTCCACCAGAGATCCACCTTCCATTTAATAGGTAGATTAACATGATCTATTAATGTAATTTTCTAATTATTGATGCATGTTTTTAATAGTAAGTAGGAATTTGGTAAACTCTCATCAATACAACCATAGCGTTAAATTTCACTTGCTACTCTCCTCTTGATAGACAATTAATGCATCTATAAGTAGTATTTTTTATTAAGGTGATGGAAGGCATATGATGTCATTGATTAAGATGGTAAATGGAAAATATGAAGTCATCTAGTTTTTAATGCATCACTGAAGAATATTACTTCCACTGCGAAGGACTTGGAACATGGTCACTTGCTTGACGAGTAGCAATGACAAGTGCACGATTGTGATCCATTAAATCACCTCAAAGCTATCCATTAACAAAAGCAGGAATATGAAACAATTTTTATTAATGCTATGAAATGATGAATCGATATACATACAATGATATTTATTATTTTGGATGATTATGATAATATTCTACCCGCATAAAAAGAAAGAAATAGGTCCACGGGCAACATCGATATGTATGCATAGAGGGAGGGGATCCGTGTGGTGTGAGAAATCCAAAATCAATTATCGAGTTTAACGGTGAAATCCAAAATCAATTATCTTAAATAAAGACAAGATCCAACACACTCCAAGAATAATATGATTTTCTCATACTCACTGAATATGGCCAACAATTTTACAACTTATCAAAGACAATCAAACTAGAATCAAATGGATGATACTCAAATTATCAAGGATAACACTCCTTGTTAACTGTTGTATATTTTTATTTTAAGTTCCTTATCAATTTGGAGATATGGTATGTGGCTGGGAATGTACAAAGGGCCATTTTGGCTGCAAGAATAGAACTAGGAAATGAAATAGAATTACTATTTCTTGTGCCTAGTTTGTTTTTCTTTCATGACAAAAGTGCTCCAGAGCCTATTCCAGTTTCACGCCCTTTTAAAATTATTAAAACACCCTTTCTCTCTAATTATATGGAAGAAATTCAAAAAAATGTTCAAATTTTTTTTGTTCTCTCTCCAACCAACTTAGAGGTAAATTGTCAAGAACCTTTAAAACAGTGAACAAGGTTGTGATAAAATCCCATTAATAATGTAATCCCCTCCTTTCACGTAATATGATCATGTATAGTTCTGAGAACTTCATGTAGGAGCATTGCCAAAATTCATATATAGCGTCCCATCGATATCTAAATGTTGTTTGACCTCATTATCAACAACTGAGGAAAGGATATAATGATCATCACGAGTAAAGCACACAATCACATTCCCTCTTATGTTGGTTATTGTATATAAAGTATGTGTAGGATTTTGTCGTAAGTCCCACAATTTGATTTCCTAATTAAATGATGGAGTCACAAACAAGTATGGGGAATAATGAGAAAATATTACCTCATTTTTATCTTCACATTGGAGATCTTCAAAAACTTTAACTATTCTCCACTGGACACCTCACATAGAGAAACTTGTTTTGAATATCCACTAGCGAGGAAATAATTATTTGTTGCATTAATATGGACAGATGTTAATTTCTCAAACTCTTCATATGTGTAAGTGGCAGGGTTTCTACTGTTTTTGTCTTGGAAGGGTCATTGTTGAGCCAACAGAATCCAAGAATACTAGGATTTATAGCAACTCATTCAACGTGTCCAACAGTTTTACCCCTTCCACGATTGATCACAACGACTTCCCCATCCAATGTCCCAAAGAGCATCTACCTGGAATCAAATGGACGATACTCAAATTATTTTATATGAAACTTCTTGTTTATCTTTGTAGAGTTTTCTGTAGAGTTACGAGTTCCTTTGCAATTTGGAAATAGGGTTTTCCTTAAAACACTAACATTTTCATGAAAAATATATTAAATTAAAGCTTATGCGAGAATGACATGTACATGGTTTTCCTTAAAGTTTATGGGAGAAATGATATGTACATGGTTTTCCTTAAATTTTGCCTTAAGTTTAAAAAATATAATAAATTAAAGTTTATGGGAGAATGACATGTACATGGGTTGCCTTAAATTTTATGAGAGAAATTAGATGTACATGGTTTTCCTTAAATTTTGCCTTAAGTTTATGGGAGGAATGACGTGTACATGGTTTTCCTTAAAGTTTTGTTTTAAGTTTATCGGAGAAATTTCACAGAAATGACATGTCCATAGTTCCCAAAACACTAGCAAATTCTTTAAAGTTTAAGGAGAAATTACATACAAATGACATGTACATGGTTCCCAAAACACTGGCAAATTCCTTAAAATTTATGGGAGAAATGACATGTACATTTTTTTCCTTAAATTTTGCATTGAGTTTATGGGAGAAAGCCTTGCGTTTATGGGAGAAATGACATGTAGATGGCTTTCCTTAAAGTTCTCCTTAATTTTTTTTGAGAAATGGCATCTATAAATGACATGCCTTAAAGTTTTTATTGCCTAGAGTTTAAGGGAGAAATGAAATGTACATGGTTTGCTTTAGAGTTTGCTTTATAGTTTATGGGATAAATGGCATATTTATGGGAGAAATGACATAGAAATGACATGCCTTAAATTTTTCCTTGAGTTTATGGGAGAAATGACACATTTAGATGGTTAGCCTTAAAGTTTGCCTTAAATTTTATGGGACAAATGATAGAGAAATAAAATGTACATGGTTTCCAAAACAATAGAAAATGCCTTAAATTTTATGGGAGAAATTACATGTACATGGTTATCCTTAAAGTTTGCCTTGATTTTATGGAAGAAGTAACATGTACATGGTTATCCTTAAATTTTTCCTTAAATTTTATGCAAAAATGACATAGAAATGAATGTACATGGTTCCAAAAACACTAGAAAATGGCTTAAAGTAAAGTTTTCCTTAAAGTTTATGGGAGAAATGACATAGAAATGACATGTACATGGTTCCATAAAGACTAGAAAATTATAATGGCATGTACATGGTTATCCTTAAATTTTGCTTTGAGTATATGGGAGAAATGGGAGAAATGACATATACATGGTTATCCTTAAAGTTTTCCATATTGTTTATGGGAGAAATGACATCGAAATTACATGTACATGGTTCCCAAAATGCTAGCAAATGCCTTAAAGTTTATGGGAGAAATGACATGTACATGGTTGGCCTTAAAGTTTATGGGAGAAATGACATGTACATGGTTTTTGTTAATGTTTTCCTTGAGTTCAACAATGGAGTGATGTTGTCATCCGAGGATGAACATTAGCCAATAAAACCAAGTATGTGCATAAGTTTAAATTGGTATGCTTATTTATGAACTTAATTGAAATAAATATGCTGCTAGAAATGAAAATATAATGATAGGTTCTACAAGATGGATGTAGACTAATGTTTAATATATGCATGTATGCATGTAAGTTTGGTGGAGATGTTTTGTGCATGTGAAATTTATGTGAAGGATGAACATTAGCCAAGAAAACCAAGTATGTGCATAGGTTTAAATTGGTATGTTTATTTATGAATTTAATTGAAATAAATATGTTGCTAGAAATAAAAATATAATGATAGGTTATACAAGATGGATGTAGATTAATGCTTAATATATGCATATATGCATATATGTATGGTGGAGTTGTTGCGTGCATGTGAAAGTTGTGTGAAGACAATTATCTTGCACATAGGAATGAAAATATAATGATAGGTTTTACAAGATGGATGTAGACTAATGTTTAATATATGCATGTATGCATCTATGTCTGGTAGATTTCTTGTGTGCATGTTAAAGTTGTGTGAAGAAAATTATCCTTCACACTAGTATTATTCATGATAAGTTTTACAATATGGATGTAGACTAATGTTTAATATATACATGTATTTATGTATGTCTGGTGGAGCTGTTGTGTGCATGTGAAAGTTGTCTGAAGAAAAATATCCTAGACACTAGTATTAATCATGATAGGTTATACAAGATGGATGTAGACTACTGCTAAAAATATGCATGTATGCATGAACGTCTCGTGGAGTTGTTGGCATGAAATTAATGTGTAGCTAAAGTTTAATTGCTTTCCATTATAAATCATAAATTAATTGTCAAAATATCATAAGTTGAGATCTAACATTGAAATTTTTAACTTCACATCAGGACATAGTAATTTAGCCGACAATAGTAAACCATCATATGAGGTTACAATTACTCTATATCTTATATAAAGATGTTGTACAATTAACAACAGTTATGACAACTTTTATGATCAGACTAGCTGCAAACACAATAATCTAATATAGGTCAACATTACTTAGTGTAAAACAGATAGGGAATCAAATCCCATTGAATATGAGGTTTCAATGAATCTATAACTTATATAGAGAGGTTGAACAAGTAAAAACAGTAATCAAATCTTCTATGATCCGACTAACTATAAACACAATAATCTATTATAGGTAAGCATTACATAGTGTAAAACAGACAGGGAATTGAATCCCATTGAATATGAGGTTACAATGACTCTATAGCTTATATAAAGAGGTTTAACAAGTATCAACATTTATGACAGCTCATATGATCAAAGTAGATGTAATCTAATGTAATCGAATATAGGTAAACATTACTTAGCTTAAAATGGACATGGAATCAAAGGCCATTGAATATGAGGTTACAATGACTCTATAGCTTATATAAAGATGTTGAACAAGTAAAAATAGCTATGAAAACTTCATATGATCATACTAACTATACACACAATAATCTAATATAGGTAGACATTTGTTAGTGTAAAACAGGCAGGGAATCAATGGCCATTGAATATGAGGTTACAATGACTCTATAGCTGATATAAAAAGGTTGAACAAGTAAAAACAGTTATGACAACTTCGATGATCAGAGTAGCTATAAACACAATAATATAATATAAGTAAAACATTAATTAGTGTAAAAAAAACAGGGAATCAAAGCCCATTGAATATGAGGTTACAAATGATTCTATAGCTTATATATAAAGAGGTTGAAAAATTAACAGCAATTATGACAACTTCTATGATCAGACTAGTTGTAAACACGTAATCAAAGTAATTAATAGGTATAAGTAAGCTTATATAAATAATGGTCGATATGTGATTAGTGTGAACCTTGTACTCAGTCTGAATTTACGCTTATGAAGTTGTTAGATATGGTATAGTAACTCCCTGTATCATCATGCTTTTAATCATACCTTATACATTTCATAGAAAGTGTGATTAATTATGTCAATTATTACTACTATAGCTTATCTACAGATGTATGCAGTTTAAGTTAGCAAATTGGTTAAGCTCTTACACTAGACTTATGATTAGAGAGCTAGAACAAAGAGACTATACTTATGGTAATTGGTATCCCTAATTAACACCACATATTTAGAGTAACATGATAGTAAAACTTGTTAGTTAGATGAAACAAACCATGTTCAAGATTTATGGAGAGAATATAAACTAAGCCTATATCGGTATAAGTCACAGAAGTTATGTAACAAACTATGTATCATACACATTGTCAGAGTTATCTACATAATTAAGCTTATAATAGTGATATGGGATATAATTACAAAGCTAACTAGTACTGATTCTATAAAGTTATCTTAACCACAACAAATTCTATGGGAAATTCTTAATGTAATATGATGAAAATAGTAGGTTTTTTCTTCTACCTGGAAATTCAGAGACAACGAGACAATGAGAGTGCAGGATGAGTAGACAGTGAGACAACAAGTCCACAATGAGCAGAAAACAAGACGACGAGGCCACAACTAGCAGACGACGAGGCCGCAATGATCAGATACTAAGACGATGAGGCTGCAATGAGAAGACAATGAGATGACGAGGCCAAAAATCACCGAGGACATTGCCGAGGATGCAGATTAGAAATAACTTACGAACACAAAAAATAAAATTTTAAAAACAATAAAAAAAATAACAAAAAATAACAGAGCATAAACCATAAGCAAAGGATAACCTTCTCACCTTTGCTTGCTCCCCTCCTCGCCCCTGCTACAACGCAGCAATACAAATAGAGTGACAGAGACAACAACAGAGTAGAAACAAAGCAACAATAGCTAACCGAACGGTAACAGATCCCAAAAGTGTCGCGGTCTAGGGGCCGGTATATTTATAATAAAAAGTTTGGGAAAATTATTTTGAAAATTTCGGCCAGACTATTATTTTGGTCGAACCTTTTTTGCCAGTTTTCCCATCTATGGCAAAAAACCTATTTACCCATGCCATCAATACGTCATCAATGTAAACGACATAATTAGTTCGACTGAACTATTGGCGAAATGAAATTTTCAGCCGCATTTCTCAAGAAAGTATAATCCACCTTTGCATTTTTACCCACACACACACACACACACACACACACATTAGATATGTGACGTAAATTACATTAATTCCTATCTAACTATTTTGAATTTTCTTGTAATATTTAATTAATTATTTAGAGTTATAGATATCTATTAGTTATATTAGATATAATATCTTGAAAAGTGTCATTCTTTAGAAATTAAATTAGGAAATTATTTAGGAGTACTATTAGAAATGAATTAAATATAAGTGGACACTTGCAAATAATGGATCCATTACTAAATACATTTAGGACACAAGCTTTCTCTCCTCTTCCTATTGCAAGAGAGTTGAGTGAGGACACTTCTGATTATTATCACCATATCAAAGATTTAATCATACAGATGATGTGAAGAGGAGATTCCTGCTCTGGAAGCTTTTGGAAAAATCCATCAAAATGATCAATTGTTGTTTGGTATGAAAAAATTTCAGCCTTTTTTGAGGAAAAGAAAATTGAGGTTTTTCAATTTATTTGGGATTGATGTTTGGTTTAGATTTTAATCTTTATAAAATTATTTTCAACCCATTAATTCCTTTGACTTGGCTCTATAATTTATATGTGTTACTCTAAAGGATCTCTTCCTAATGCAAAATAATTAATTTTGTTTGGTTTCAGTCAGAAAGAAGCTTCATCATTTAATATTAACCAGTGCTTCAGTGATTGGTTTTTGGTTTTCCGTCACCTTTTTCTTAATCAACAGTAATATACTAATCATAATGTCATAATGTGATTATTATGAAATAATTTTCATTATCAATATGTATAACAAAATTCTAAGATCAAACACCATTAATCACATTAACCAGCATAAAAATGCAGAATATTTTAATTAAGTGACAAAAGTATTGCATGACCAATAAAAAAATGTTGAGGATGTATGTCATGCATTAGTATAGGAAGTAGGAGTAGCATCTTCCACTTTTATAGTTGGCATATAATAATGGGTATTAGGAGTCCTTGAATATGAGTTTCTTTGAGGTTCTCAATGGGTGGAATTGAAATACTCCTATCAACTAGAGTGATCGATTGAACTAGCCATTAATTGGACCAAACATGTTGGTATATATGGAACAAGAAATGTAAGTTATTAAGAGGAATTTTAAGGCAACACGGGACAAGCATAAGAGTTACGTGGATCAACATAGAGCATTTAAGGAGTTCCAGGTTGGGGAGCATGTATACTTCTGCATCAAGCTGAAGAGTAGCTCCTTGAGGATTGGGTCATCTGCCAAGTTGGAACCACGGTATTGTGGCCATTTTGAGAACCTTGAGAGGATTAGATTACTGTCCTACCGAATTTCACTACATATGATAGTGAAAGTCCATGATGTTTGCCAGGTTTCATTACTTAATATATATTTCCAGGATGTTGATCATTTGATTGACGGGTATGTGTTACGGGTGGAACCAGATGGAGAATTATATCCAAAACCATAATGCATATTGTAGTGGAAACATGTAATATAGCACAATATAAACAAGATGATGTATGGTTCTTAGACTCAGGTTATATTAACAACATGACTGGAAACATAGCAATGTTTTCCAATCTGGATGAAAATGTTAAATCTGAAGTAACAATAGGAACTAATAGTAAGATCTTTGTCAAGGGAAAAGGCAGAGTCAGTATCCTGGCAATAAATGGAGAACTGAATTTTGTGCCAAATGTATAGTATGTACCTGGCTTGAAATGTAATCTTTTGGGCATTGGACAGCTCATTGACAAGGGCTACAATGTATTTTTTAAATATGATGTGTGCACAATCATGGACATACCACCAAGCAAGAAAGTCATTACAGAGGTGCAGATGAAAATAAATAGGATGTTTCCTCTCAAGCTCAGAGCAAACTTAAAGGAAGGAAGAAATGTAGCAGCTAGAACATAAGAGGTATTTCAAGAGGAAGTGAAAGATGAAAATTGGTTATGGCACTTGATATTTGGACATCTCAATTTCGAAGGCCTGAACTTGTTGCACAGAAAGGGAATGGTAAAGGGATTACCATTGATTAAGAAATTGGACAACCTTTGTGAAGGCTGCATCTTGGGAAAACAACACAGAAAAAATTTTCCAGCAGGAAAGAGTATAAGGGCAAAAGAACCTGTAGATATTGTCCACTCAAATTTGTGTGGACAATGTGAATGCCATATTTAGTTGGCAACAAATATGTTTTTAAATTCATAGATGATTACACCAGAAGGACATGGGTGTATTTATTGAAATGGAAGAGTGAAGTTTTTGAATAATTCTACCACTTCAAAGCTCATGTTGAGAAGCAGAGTGGGCACCACATCAAAGTGCTAAGGACTGACAGAGGTGGAGAATACATCTCCAAAGAGTTCCTATGTTTTTGTAGGGACAATGGCATTCATAAGCAGTTTAATACAAGGTACACACTTCAGCAAAACGGTGTTGCAGAAAGGAAAAACCGAACCATCATGGATATGGTAAGGAGCATGTTGAAGGCAAAACATTTGCCAAATGAATATTGGGCTGAAGCTGCAAATTGTGCAGTATACATCTTGAATAGATTCCCAACCAAAGCTGTCATGAACAGAACTCCAGAAGAAGTGTTGAGCGGCATAAAGCAGCATGTCACCCACATGAAAGTTTTCGGATGTGTGACATATGCACATGTCCCACATCAATTGAGAAAGAATCTTCACAGTAAGGGGGAGAAATGTATCTTTGTTGGATACAGTGATGAGTCCAAGGCCTACAAACTATATAATCCATCCACCAAGAAAGTTATAATCAACAGAGATGTGCAGTTTATTAAAGAAGAAGCTTGGGATGGAAACTTAGAGAAAATGGGGAATGTGAAGACATGTGTGTCTCACGAAGAATAAGAGGACGGGATTGCAGCAAATAATCCTTCTTTGGTGGCTCCTCCTCCACCACCGCAACCACAACAAACCACACCACAAGCTGGAAATAGAACAACCTTGAGAAATCAAGGAAGTGCTTCTTCAAGCACACCATAGGGAACTGAAACTCCATCGAGTTCAAGTGGAACTCCAAGTACGCCAAGAAGACTGGGATTCAGAAATCTGAGTGAAATTTATGAACAAGGAGAGGTAAATGATAATGCCGGTCTGAACTCTTTATTTTCTTTTTATTGTCATGTTGATGACCCAATTCATTTTAAAGATGTCGTAAAGGAATAAAAATGGATCGAAACAATGGATGAAGAAATTGGTGCAATAGAGAAAAGTAATACATGGGAGTTAGTGGACATCCCTAAAGGTAAAGAAGTCATTGGAGTAAAATGGGTTTATAAAACCAAGAGCAATGTGGAAGGCAAGATTGAAAGGCACAAAGCAAGTCTTGTTGTCAAAGGCTACAAGCAGCAACAAGGAAGAGATTATGAAGAAACCTTTGCACCAGTTGCAAGGATGGAAACAGTGAGAACAATATTGTCCATAGCAGAACAACACAAATGGAAGGTTTATCAAAAGGATGTTAAATCTGCATTCCTGAATGGAGTGTTGAAAGAGGAGGTATATGTTGAACAACCTTCAGGATATGAGATTGAAGGCCAAGAGCACAAAGTATGCAAGCTTAAGAAAGCTCTTTATGGGATGAAGAAAGCACAGAGAACAGGGTACAAGAAAGTTAGCAGCAAGAAAGTTATGTCCATAGAGACATAAGGGAGAGAGAAATATTGATCCAGCAGGATAAAGATAAAAGCAGCCAGCAGTTCAAAATAGGATCTACTAAAATCCAGAAAGTCGATGATGGGAGATTGGTGCTTGAAGCATCAAAAGAGATCGAAAGCTCTTATGTTTTCAAAACTAACAGTTTGTTGGTGAATGAAAGTAAAACATTGGACGAGAAAGTTGTTGCTATAAAAGAAATAAAATAATATATTTGTGATCAAGAAGAAACTCTTGATTATTCTTCTCTTCAGAAAATTGAGTGTTCAGCACAGTTGGAGAAGAAAGCATTGTACAAAGAGTAATTAATCTGAGGAATTGGCGAAAGAAAGTGTCGAAGAAGTCGATGGAATCTGATTGATAGAGTGAGTGATGAGTTACCAAATCGAGTTGATATTTTGAAGGACTAGCGACAGAACAGAGTTTGGAATCCTGGAGGGAGCAAGTCATCAAGACTTGTGGTTGTCGCATTATTACAGAAAAGCGACGGACCTCATAGACAAGAATCTATGGAAACTTCTCTACATGGGGAGTCTGATGCACGAGCATCAAAACTAAATTTTCATTATTCATTTTTGTAATTTAGGGGGTGAAGTGTTTTAATTATTTTATTAATTATTTTTCTCATTTTTAATAAATTAAGAGAGAAAATATAAATGTGAGGATTATTGTAAATATTTCTTAAATAATTAAGGATAGAGTGGAGTTGAATTAGGTAGATAATCTATGGATTAGGAATTCCATAAACATGACTTAGTTGAGCCTAAAAAAGGGATAAATCTAATTTAGATTTTAGTTGAGATTTGTGTGGAGGAATTTGTGGAGTGGAATAAATTCATATTTATGTATAAATAGGAGGGTTGTGTGAAGAAGAAATATAAGTGAGGAAGTGACGAATACAGAGAGAGTGAGAAATGGGTTGAGAGTTTTATGTAAAGGGCCGAGATCCAAAAGGCCATCCACTATAATATTTGGCCAAGAAATTTCTTTTGTATTTGTATCTGAGTATATTTGTGTTTGTATAAGCTCTCTTTTATTTATGTACATTTTAAGCAGTTGCAAATATTTGTTTAATGAAGAATTTATGTGAGAGTTTTCATGTTGAAGGAAGCGCACATGAGTTTATATATGCTAGGATCTGTTTAACCGAGTATCCTGGCATCACTACCATTCCTTGAAAAATAAAAGTACCAACTAGGTTTCAGCTACAACCGAATTGAATAACCAACCCCGAAATGATGCAAACACTAACATTCTATGGGAAAGAACCTAATTAAGGCACCACCATATGAATTTTTTAGGAAATAAATTGATTAATGAACCAACCTCTAAATGTTACAGGCGGTAACATAATTGAGTAACCAACCTCAGTGGAGGCACTCATCTCCTTCAATCTATATTGGAAAACTTTCAACAATATTTCAGACACGATCAACAAGCATCATAAATAATATAAGCTTTGAGAAACATATGTTAACACTATTGTCACAACTCTGTTCATCAAGTTGTGACAAACTTCTCATTAAGCTACTAACAATGTTGTTAAGCCTTATTCATCATAACAACTTGTTCGTCAATATAATATAATAATACCTTTCCAAGATACCAGTTTTTTCATACATACAAAACCTAGTCATAAAGCCTAAGGCAATTTCATAAGCCCCAAAACAAAAAATATAGCTTTTTAACATCAACCATACATCGTCTGATTCTTTCTAACCCTTGGAAATATCATAACTGAGTTCTCGTCATTTCCTCATTTTCAAAAATAAACTTGGTTTGAAAATTATCTCAAAAACCATATAAAACCATAAAATAAATTATGTCTTCAAAAATGACCCTTTTAGGGCATGTCTTCAAGCCAAGTGTAATCATACACGATGAGTCGTGAGACCCGACATGTGTTGGCCCCGAATGTAAGAAGTCATGGGTCACAAGACCAGAATGCCAAATGAGGAACCAATCGATGGAGAAAAACGCGTCAATGGTTAGGGTTCACACATGCCACCATTATCAAGTTCCACCAGAGCTCCACCTTCCATTTAACAGGTAGATTAACATGATCTATTAATGTAATTTTCTAATTATTGACGCATGTTTTTAATATTAAGTAGGAATTTGGTAAACTCTCATTAATACAACCATAGCGTTAAATTTCACTTGCTACTCTTCTCTTGATAGACAATTAATGCATCTATAAGTAATATTTTTATTAAGGTGATGGAAGGCGTATGATGTCATTGATTAAGATGGTAATTGGAAAATATGAAGTGATCTAGTTTTTAATGCATCACTGAAGAATATTACTTCCACTGCAAAGGACTTGGAACATGGTGACTTGCTTGACGAGTAGCAATGACAAGTGCACGATTGTGATCCATTAAATCACCTCAAAGCTATCCATTAACAAAAGCAGGAATATCAAACAATTTTTATTAATGCTATGAAATGATGAATCGATATACATACAATGATATTTATTATTGTGGATGATTATGATAATAGTCTACCCGCACAAAAAGAAAGAAATAGGTCCACGGGCAACATCGATATGTATGCATAGAAGGAGGGGATCGGTCTGGTGTGAGAAATTGTCCTTGCTTGAAGAGCCAATTAATTTCCTGGTGCATTTAAAGGATTGAGTGTGAGCAGCTCCTGAATCGTTAAACCGGCATCCTTCGACTTTGTTAGTTTGTTGTTAATATGATGTGCTGACGCGTGATTTCGAACATCATTGGAGATCCCATAATTCCCAAGTAACTCCGCCTTGCCGTTAGCCACCTTTGATTTTGCAGGGCAACATCGAGGAGTTGGAGCATTGGCTGGGCATCGAGGTGTAGCTGGATCGCACTTAGAACGTTCTGCTGCTGCTGACGCCCCTAACGGAAGATGAAAACTGGGTTTAGGATCAGCAAGCACTAGCGAGGGATTAACCTTCACTTGCTGCTCCTGCTTTGATTTTGCAGTGCAACATCCAGGAGTTGGAGCATGTATTGGGCACTGAGGTGCAGCTGGAGGGCACGTAGACAGTTCTCCTGCTGCTGGCGGTTGTGATAATGACCATCACCTCCAAGCAATTGATCATTGCTGCTTTTATGCGGTCCTGGAAAGTGTTGGGTGGGTTGAGTTCGAGCAGCAACCACAAGTAAGGGGCCTGCTTTAAACGACAACGTCCACATAAGTAACGCAACCAGAATAACGGACACATCATTTAGCATTTTCTTGGGTAATGGCATCATCGTTTTAATAAATGTGTCTTCAGCTGATTGATCGGTTCGGTTAGATGATTGATGGTCGGTAATGAGAGTTACGAAAAGGTGATTTGGTGGATGCAGATCATATATTCGGTGGATGCATACAATACATTACTCTTCCTCACATTGAGACATCATCTGTTCTATAAATACAAGACGGAAAGGGCGAGGAGCCGAAGTAGACACATTTTTTTAGATGTGAGATGGTCAATCGATCTGCATATTGAATTGAATTCAAATTAATTGTAACGTGGACCATTGACAGATCCTTCGTTCGTAGAGCAGACGGCTTAAGAACTTTGGGGGTTGAATGCGTGCACAGAGGGAGGAATAGTATTTTGTGACCGGCTTGGGATGTTTGACGCAATGCTTTGCAACCATTTGATACATCTCGTCTGTCAAACTGACTTCCACGCGTGGAAAGGCAAAGGTGATATATATATTTCTAAGTATACACAAATTGGAACATGGCAAGTTAGATTTAATCAGTAGGGAATTGAGAGCAGAGGCATTAGCAAATCCAATTCCATCTAACCTAACTTATAACATATAATCGAGTTTAACAGTGAAATTCAAAATCAATTATCTTCAATAAAGACAAGATCCAACACACTCCAAGAATAATATGATTTTCTCATACTCACTGAACATGGCCAACAATTTTACAACTTACATGGTTTATCACAACTACTTTCCAATCCAAAGTCCCAAAGACCATCAAACCAGAATCAAATGGATGATACTCAAATTATCTAGGACAACACTCCTTGTTAACTGTTGTATATTTTTTTTTTTAAGTTCCTTATCAATTTGGAGATATGGTAAGTGGCTGGGAATGTACAAAGGTCCATTTTGGCTGCAAGAATAGAACTAGGACATGAAATAGAATTACCATTTCTTGTGCCTAGTTTGTTTTTCTTGCATGACAAAAGTGCTCCAGAGCCTATTCCAGTTTCACGCCCTTTTAAAATTCTTAAAACAACCTTTCTCTCTAATTATATGGAAGAAATTCAAAAAAATGTTCAAATATTGTTTGTTCTCTCTCCAACCAACTTAGAGGTAAATTGTCAAGAACCTTTAAAACAGTGAACAAGGTTGTGATAAAATCCCATTAATAATGTAATCCCCTCCTTTCACGTAATATGATCGTGTATAGTTCTGAGAACTTCATGTAGGAGCATTGACAAACTTCATATATAGCCTCCCATCCATAACTAAATGTTGTTTGACCTCATTATCAACAACTGAGGAAAGGATATAATGATCATCACCAGTAAAGCACACAATCACATTCCCTCTTATGTTGGTTATTGTATATAAAGTATGTGTAGGATTTTGTCGTAAGTCCCGCAATTTGATTTCCTAATTAAATGATGGAGTCACAAACAAGTATGGGGAATAATGAAAAAATATTACCTCATTTTTATGTTCAAGTTGGAGATCTTCAAAAACGTTAACTGTTTTCCACTAGACACCTCACATAGAGAAATTTGTTTTGAATATCCACTAGCGAGGAAAAAATTATTTGTTGCATTAATATGGACAGATGTTAATTGCTCAAACTCTTCATATGTGTAAGTGGCAGGGTTTCTACTGTTTTTGTCTTGGAAGGGTCATTGTTGAGCCAACGGAATCCAAGAATACTAGGATTTATAGCAACTCACTCAACGTGGCCAACAGTTTTACCCCTTCCACGATTGATCACAACGACTTCCCCATCCAATGTCCCAAAGAGCATCTACCTGGAATCAAATGGATGATACTCAAATTATCTTAGATGAAACTTCTTGTTAATATTTGTACAGTTTTCAGTAGAGTTACAAGTTCCTTTGCAATTTGGAAATAGGGTTTTCCTTAAAACACTAACATTTTCATGAAAAATATATTAAATTAAAGCTTATGTGAGAATGACATGAACATGGTTTGCCTTAAAGTTTATGGGAGAAATGACATGTACATGGTTTTCCTTAAATTTTGCCTTAAGTTTAAAAAATATAATAAATTAAAGTTTATGGGAGGATGACATGTACATGGGTTGCCTTAAATTTTATGGGAGAAATTAGATGTACATGGTTTTCCTTAAAGTTTGCCTTAAGTTTATGGGAGGAATGACGTGTACATGGTTTTCCTTAAAGTTTTTTTTTAAATTTATGGGAGAAATTTCACAGAAATGACATGTCCATAGTTCCCAAAACACCAGCAAATGCCTTAAAGTTTAAGGAGAAATTACATACAAATGACATGTACATGGTTCCCAAAACACTGGCAAATTCCTTAAAATTTATGGGAGAAATGACATGTACATGGTTTTCCTTAAAGTTCGCCTTAATTTTTTTTGGAGAAATGACATCTATAAATGACATGCCTTGAAGTTTTTCTTGGCTAGAGTTTAAGGGAGAAATAAAATGTACATGGTTTTCCTTAGAGTTTTCCTTATATTTTATGGAATAAATGGCGTATTTATGGGAGAAATGACATATAAATGACATGCCTTAAATTTTTCCTTGAGTTTATGGGAGAAATAACACATGTAAATGGTTTGCCTTAAAGTTTGCCTTAAATTTTATGGGACAAATGATAGAGAAATAAAATGTACATTGTTTCCAAAACACTAGCAAATGCCTTAAATTTTATGGGAGAAATTATATGTACATGGCTATCCTTAAAGTTTATGGAAGAAGTGACATGTATATGGTTATCCTTAAATTTTTCCTTAAAGTTTATGCGAAAAATGACATAGAAATGACATGTACATGGTTCCAAAAACACTAGAAAATGGCTTAAAGTAAAGTTTTCCTTAAATTTTATGGGAGAAATGACATAGAAATGACATGTACATGGTTCCAGAAACACTAGAAAATTATAATGGCATGTACATGGTTATCCTTAAATTTTGCTTTGAGTATATGGGAGAAATGGGAGAAATGACGTATACATGGTTATCCTTAAAGTTTTCCATATTGTTTATGGGAGAAATGAAATAGAAATTACATGTACATGGTTCCCAAAACACTAGAAAATGTCTTAAAGTTTATGGGAGAACTGACATGTACATGGTTTCCAAAAGCACTACCATTTTATTTAAAATTATATTAAATTAAACTTTATGGAAGAAATGACATGTACATGGTTGGCCTTAAAGTTTATGGGAGAAATGACATGTACATGGTTTTTTTTAATGTTTTCCTTGAGTTCAACAATGGAGTGATGTTGTCATTTGAGGATGAACATTAGCCAATAAAACCAAGTATGTGCATAAGTTTAAATTGGTATGCTTATTTATGAACTTAATTGAAATAAATATGCGGCTAGAAATGAAAATATAATGATAGGTTCTACAAGATGGATGTAGACTAATGTTTAATATATGCATGTATGCATGTATGTTTGGTGGAGATGTTTTGTGCATGTGAAATTTATGTGAAGGATGAACATTAGCCAAGAAAACTAAGTATGTGCATAGGTTTAAATTGGTATGTTTATTTATGAATTTAATTAAAATAAATATGTTGCTAGAAATAAAAATATAATGATAGGTTATACAAGATGGATGTAGATTAATGCTTAATATATGCATGTATGCATATATGTCTGGTGGAGTTGTTGTGTGCATGTGAAAGTTGTGTGAAGACAATTATCTTGCACATAGGAATGGAAGTATAATGATAGGTTTTACAAGATGGATGTAGACTAATATTTAATATATGCATGTATGCATCTATGTCTGGTGGATTTCTTGTGTGCATGTGAAAGCTGTGTAAAGAAAATTATCCTTCACACTAGTATTATTCATGATAAGTTGTACAAAATGGATGTAGACTAATGTTTAATATATACATGTATTTATGTATGTCTGCTAGAGCTATTGTGTGCATGTGAAAGCTGTCCGAAGACAAATATCCTAGACACTAGTATTAATCATGATAGGTTATACAAGATGGATGTAGACTAGTGCTAAAAATATGCATGTATGCATGGATGTCTTGTGGAGTTGTTGGCATGAAATTAATGTGTAGCTAAAGTTAATTGGTTTTCATTATAAATAATAAAGTAATTGTCAAAATCTAATAAGTTGAGATCTAACATTGAAATTTTTAACTTCACATCATGAGATAGTAATTTAGCCAAAAACAGTAGATCATCATATGAGGTTACAATAATTCTATATCTTATATAAAGATGTTGAACAATTAATAACAGTTATGACAACTTCTATGATCAGACTAGCTGCAAACACAATAATCCAATATAGGTCAACATTACTTAGTGTAAAATAGACAGGGAATCAAATCCCATTGAATATGAGCTTACAATTACTCTATAAATTATGTAAAGTGGTTGAACACGTAAAAACAGTAATGAAATCTTCTATGATCCGACTAACTATAAACACAATAATCTATTATAGGTAAGCATTACTTAGTATAAAACAGACACGGAATTGAAGCCCATTGAATATGAGGTTACAATGACTCTATAGCTTATATAAATAGGTTTAACAAGTAACACCATTTATGACAGCTCATATGATCAAAGTAGATGTAATCTAATGTAATCGAATATAGGTAAACATTACTTAGCTTAAAATGGACATGGAATCAAAGGCCATTGAATATGAGGCTATAAAGACTCTATAGCTTATATAAAGATGTTGAACAAGTAAAAACAATTATGACAATTTCATATGATCATACTAGCTGTAAACACAATAATCTAATATAGGTAGACATTTGTTAGTGTAAAACAGACAGGGGATCAATGGCCATTGAATATGAGGTTACAATGACTCTATAGCTGATATAAAAAGGTTGAACAAGTAAAAACAATTATGACAACTTTGATGATCAGTCTAGCTATAAACACAATAATCTAATATAAGTAACACATTAATTAGTGTAAAACAAACAGGGAATCAAATCCCATTGAATATGAGGTTACAAATGATTCTATAGCTTATATATAAAGAGGTTGAAAAATTAACAACAATTATGACAACTTCTATGATCAGACTAGTTGTAAACACGTAATCAGAGTAATGAATAGGTATAAGTAAGCCTATATAGATAACGGTCTATATGTGATTAGTGTGAACCTTGTACTCAGTCTGAATTTACGCTTATGGAGTTGTTAGATATGGTATAGTAACTCCCTGTATCATCATGATTTTAATCATGCCTTATACATTTCATAGAAAGTGTGATTAATTATTTCAATGCTTACTACTTATAGCGTATCTACAGATGTATACAGTTTAAGTTACCAAATTGGTTAAGCTCTTACACTAGACTTATGATTAGAGAGCTAGAACAAAGAGACTATACTTACGGTAATTGGTATCCCTATAACACCACATATTTAGAGTAACATGATAGTACAGCTTATTAGTTAGATGAAACAAACCATGTTCAAGTTTTATGGAGAGAGTATAAACTAAGCCTATATCGGTATAAGTCACAGAAGTTATGTAACAAACTATGTATCATACACATTGTCAGAGTTATCTACATAATTAAGCTTATAATAGTGATATGGGATATAATTACAAAGATAGCTAGTACTGATTCTATAAAGTTATCTTAACCACAACAAATTCTACGGGAAATTCCTAATGTAAGAGGATGAAAATAGTAGGTTTTTTCTTCTACCTAGAAATTCAGAGACAACGAGACAATGAGAGTGCAGGATGAGTAGACAGTGAGACAACAACGCCACAATGAGCAGAAAACAAGACGACGAGGCCGCAACTAGCAGACGACGAGGCTGCAATGATCAGATACTAAGACGACGAGGCTGCAACGAGAAGACAACGAGATGACGAGGCCGCAGATCACCGAGGACATCGCCGAGGATGCAGATTAGAAATAACTTGCGAACACAAAAAATAAAATTTTAAAAACAATAAAAAAAAATAACAGAGCATAAACCATAAGCAAAAGATAACCTTCTCACCTTTGCTTGCTCCCCTCCTCGCCCCTGCTACAACGCGGCAATACAAACAGAGTGACAGAGACAACAACAGAGTGGAAACAGAGCAACAATAGCTAACCGAACGGTAACAGATCGCAAAAGTGTCGCGGTCTAGGGGCCTGTATATTTATAATAAAAAGTTTGGGCAAATTATTTTGAAAATTTCGGCCGGACTATTATTTGGGTCGAACCATTTTTGCTAGTTTTCCCATCTATGGCAAAAAACCTATTTACCCACGCCATTAATACATCGTCAATGTAAACGACATAATTAGTTCGACTGAACTGTTGGTGAAATGAAATTTCCGACCGCATTTCTCACGAAAGTATAATCCACCTTTGAATTTTTACCCACATATATATATATATATATATATATATATCTTGAAAGGGTTATTAGATATGTGACGTAAAGTACATTAATTCCTATCTAATTATTTATAATTTTCTTGTAATATCTAATTAATTATTTAGAATTATAGATATCTATTAGTTATATTAGATATAATAACTTGAAAAGTGTCATTCTTTAGAAATTAAATTAGGAAATTAGTTAGGAGTACTATTAGAAATGAATTAAATATAAGTGGACACTTGCAAATGACATAATGGATCCATTACTAAATACATTTAGGACACAAGCTTTCTCTCCTCTTCCTATTGCAAGAGAGTTGAGTGAGGACACTTCTGATTATTATCACCATATCAAAGATTTAATGATACAGATGACGTGAAGAGGAGATTCCTGCTCTGCAAGATTTTGGAAAACTCCATCGAAATAATCAATTATTGTTTGGTATGAAAAAATTTCAGCCTTTTTTGAGGAAAAGAAAATTGAGGTTTTTTCAATTTATGTGGGATTGATGTTTGGTTTAGATTTTAATCTTGATAAAATTATTTTCAACCTGTCCGTTCCTTTGACTTGGCTCTATAATTTATATGTGTTACTCTAAAGGCTCTTTTGCTAATGCAAAATAATTAATTTTGTTTGGTTTTAGTCAGAAAGAAGCTTCGTCATTCAATATTAACCAGTGTTTCAATGATTGGTTTTTTGTTTTCCATCACCTTTTTCTTAATCAACAGTAATATACTAATCATAATGTCATAATGTGATTATTATGAAATACTTTTCATTATCAATATGTATAGAAAATTCTAATATCAAACACCATTAATCACATTAACCAGCATAAAAATGCAGAATATTTTATTTAAGTGACAAAAGTCTTGCATGACCAATAAAAAATGTTGAGGATGTATGTCATGCATTAGTAGAGGAAGTAGGAGCAACATCTTCCACTTGTATAGTTGGCATATAATAATGGGTATTAGGGCTCCTTGAATATGAGTTTCTTTGAGGTTCTTAATGGGTGGAATTGAAATACTCCTATCAACTAGAGTGATCGATTGAACTAGCCATTAATTGGACCAAACATGTTGGTATATATAGAACAAGAAATGCAAGTTATTAAGACGAATTTTAAGGGAACACGGGACAAGCATAAGAGTTACGCGGATCAACATAGAGCATTTAAGGAGTTCCAGGTTGGAGAGCATGTATAGTTGTGCATCAAGCTCAAGAGTAGCTCCTTAAGGATTGGGTCATCTGCCAAGTTGGAACCACAGTATTGTGGGCATTTTGAGAACCTTGAGAGGATTAGACTACTGTCCTACCGAATTTCACTACATATGACAGTGAAATTCCACGATGTTTGCCAGGTTTCATTGCTTAATATATATTTCCAGGATGTTGATCATGTGATTGATGGGTATGTGTTACGGGTGAAACCAGATGGAGAATGCTATCCAGAACCATAACGCATATTTTAGTGGAAACATGTAATATATCACAAGATAAACAAGATGATGTATGGTTCTTAGACTTAGGTTGTAGTAGCCACATGACTGGAAACATAGCAATGTTTTCCAATATGGATGAAAATGTTAAAGCTGAAGTAACAATAGGAACTGATAGTAAGATATCTATCAAGGGAAAAGGCAGAGTCAGTATCCTGGCAAGAAATGGAGAATTGAATTTTGTGCCAGATGTGTAGTATGTACCTGGCTTGAAATGTAATCTTTTGGGCATTGGACAACTCATTGACAAGGGCTACAATGTATTTTTTAAATATGATGTGTGCACAATCATGGACATACATCCAAGGAAGAAAGTCATTACAGAGGTGCAGATGACAATAAATATGATGTTTCCTCTCAAGCTCAGAGCAAACTTGAAGGAAGGAAGAAATGTGGCAGCTAGAACACAAGAGGTATTTCAAGAGGAGGTGAAAGATGAAAATTGGTTATGGCACTTGATATTTGGACATCTCAATTTCTAAGGCCTGAACTTGTTGCACAGAAAGGGAATGGTAAATCAATTACCATTTATTGAGAAACCGGACAACCTTTGTGAAGGCTACATCTTGGGAAAACAACACAAAAAAACCTTTCCAACAGGAAAGAGTATAAGGGAAAAAGCACCCGTAGATATTGTCCACTCAGATTTGTGTGGACCACTGCAAATTCCATCTTCAGATAGCAACAAATATGTTTTTACATTCATATATGATTACACCAGAAGGACATGGGTGTATTTCTTGAAACGGAAGAGCGAAGTGTTTGAACAGTTCTGCCACTTCAAAGCTCATGTTGAGAAGAAGAGTGGGCACTACATCAAAGTGCTAAGGACTGATAGAGGTGGAGAATACATCTCCAAATAATTCCTATTTTTTTGTAGGTACAATGGCATTCATAAGTAGTTTAATACAAGGTACACACCTCAGCAAAACGATGTTGCAGAAAGGAAAAACCAAACCATCATGGATATGGTAAGGAACATGTTGAAGGAAAAACATTTTCCAAATGAGTATTGGGCTGAAGCTGTAAATTGTGCAGCATACATCTTGAATAGATGCCCAACCAAAGCTATCATGAACAGAATTCCAAAAGAAGTGTTGAGCGGCATAAAGCAGCATGTCACCCACATGAAAGTTTTCGTATGTGTGACATATGCACATTTCCCACATCAATTGAGAAATAATCTTGATAGTAAGGGGGAGAAATGTATCTTTGTTGGATACAGTGATGAGTCCAAGGCCTACAAACTATATAATCCATCCACCAAGAAATTTATAATCAACAAAGATGTGCAGTTTATTGAAGAGGAAGCTTGGGATGGAAGCTTAGAGAAAATGGGGAATGTGAAGACATGTGTGTCTCACGAAGAATAAGAGGAAGGGATTGCAGCAAATAATCCTTCTTTGGTGGCTCCTCCTCCACCACCACAAGCACAAAAAACCACACCACAAGCTGGAAATAGAACAACCTTGAGAAATAAAGGAAGTCCTTCTTCAAGCACACCATAGGGAACTGAAACTCCATCGAGTTCAAGTGGAACTCCAAGTACACCAAGAAGACCGAGATTCCGAAATCTGAGTGAAATTTATGAACAAGGAGAGGTAAATGATAATGCCGGTCTGAACTCTTTATTTTATTTTTATTGTCATCTTGATGACCCAATTCATTTTAAAGATGTCGTAAAGGAAGAAAAATGGATCGAAACAATGGATGATTAAATTGGTGCAATAAAGAAGAGTAATACATGGGAGATAGTGGAAATCCATAAAGGTAAAGAAGTCATTGGATTAAAATGGGTTTATAAAATCAAGAGAAATGTTGAAGGCAAGATTGAAAGGCGCAAAGCAAGTCTTGTTGTCAAAGGCTACAAGCAACAACAAGGAAGAGATTATGAAGAAACCTTTGCACCAGTTGCAAGGATGGAAACAGTGAGAACAATATTGTCCATAGCAGCACAACACAAATGGAAGGTTTATCAAAAGGATGTTAAATCTGCATTCCTGAATGGAGTGTTGAAAGAGGAGCTATATGTTGAACAACCTTCAGGATATGAGATTGAAGGCCAAGAGAATAAAGTATGCAAGCTTAAGAAAGCTCTTTATGGGCTAAAGAAAGCACCGAGAGCATTGTGCAACAGAATATATGCTTACCTGATTGAAAATGGACTTGAGAAATGTGATGGAGAACCCACACTCTACATAAAAGAAAATTATAGTAAGATTCTTATTTTTGTTTTATATGTAGATGATTTAATTTTTAATCGCAATGAAGTTTCTCTCATTGTTGATTTTAAAGTAGTCATGAAGAGTGAATTTGAAATGAATTATTTGGGTTTTTTGAGATATTTTCTTGGAATTGAAGTAGAGCAAAATGAAAATGGGATTTTTATTTCCCAAGAAAAATATGTTGAAGGAGTGTTGAAAAGATTCAACATGCATAATAGCAAGGCAACTATAACTCCTACTTTCATGGGGTTAAAATTGATTAAAGAAGACAGTAGCAAGGATTTTGATCCGACATTGTACAAGAGCATAGTTGGAAGCCTCATGTATTTGACTGCAACTAGGGCAGATATAATACACACTATAATTTTAATCTATAGATTTATGGAAAGACCGAAAGAGACTCATTGGCAGGCAGCCAAGAGAATTCTTAGGTATGTGAATGGAATGAAGGGGTATGGTATTTCATACTCCTCATCTGAAAATTTTAAATTGATTGATTACACTGACAGTGCGTGGGCTGGAAGTGTAGATGACCGAAAGAGCACATCTGGATATTTGTTTCATTTGGGATCGGGAACCGTTTCAATGGCTTCCAAGAAGCAACCAATAGTTTTTTTACCAACAGCGGAGGAAGAATATGTGGTAGCAATAGCAGCAACATGCCAAGCAGTATTGCAAAGAAGAGTACTTAGAGATTTGTTTCATGAACAAGAAAAAAGCACAACCATTTACTGTGATAGTAGCTCAATGATAGCTTTATCAAAGAATTTTGTCTTCCATAAGAGAACAAAGCATATTGATGCTAAATTTCATTTTATACGTGAACTGGTTAACAATGGTGAAATTTTTTAATAGCACTGCAGAACAGAGGAGCAATTTGCTGATATTTTAACAAAGCCATTAACACAGAAGAGTTTTAATTATTTCGGAAAATGCCTGGGTATGAAAGAATACCCAGCAGTTGAAATTAAGGGGGAGTGTTGGAATTTAATTCCAACTTCCCGCACAGATCAACAGGACAACAAAGTAATTGTGATGGGAATAAAGAGAGAGCAGATTAATTATTGATCGCAGTTCGAAGAGCGGCAGCATGAATGAAAAGGAGGTGCAAGCTCCGTTCCTATGTGCAACAACCACCTACATTAAAAATCCACCAACTACATTTAACACAAAGGTAGCAACATTCCGGAGGGGGCAGCAAAGCTCAAAGCAGCAGAGGGAAAGCAACCCCGGAGGAGCTGACGTCACTCCTCACTGGACCCACCTCCTCACAAAACCAAAGAGTTTCAGGGGGGTGAGGGAACTCACAGGAAGGATTTTGAAGCAGCACTCGAAAAGCATGAAAGGAATTAAGTTTTAAAACTTTAGGATAAAGTTAAATGTTTTAATTTAATTTTAAGTTGCTGCATATGTTTTAGTTTTAACGTTGGTTAAATTTTTTTTACCACAGTTTATTTATATTTTTTATTGTGGTTATATATATTATAAATATGAGATATTTATGATATATATGTATTTTTTAATGCAATCTATAAATATGCCGTGAGCACATTGTAAAATGTAGTTGCTGTTTTATTGTAATTTTCTCTAAGGCTGAAGACATATAGCACTGTGTGCATATTGCGAAAAAGATAGAGAGATAGAGAAAAGGAAATTGCAGCGTTGTGTGTTTGTAGTAGCCGACAGAATTTTGTTGTGAATCCAGAACCTTGTTCTGAAGAATTCTATGTTGTAACAGAGTCAGTTTTATTTTTAATGAAATAGAAGTTTCATATTTCATCTCTGTCACTTAAATTTAAATTTAGTTTTTTATCTCTGTGTGTGTTGTCGTCCGGAATTACTCAGAAAATTCCAACAGGAAAAACCAAGAAACCCAATAAGAAGAAGAATGGGAGTAGATACGAAGCACGCATACTTATCTATGCTATTTCGGTACTCGGTATTTAGAATTTTCTTGGAAAGAGAAAACTCATGGAAAAACCAAGAAACTCAAGAAGCAAAAGGATCAGAGCAGTCACACAAATAGCTATCATTGCTATTTGATTATTCAGTATTCTTGTCAAGGTAATGTAAATGTTGGAGCTAATAGTGGGCAGGGTCACGCATGACAAGTGTTGGTGTTTGACAAGTGAGAGAAGAATAGTGTAGCAGGGAAACAAATGGTGAGAAATAATACGAGCATCGCATGATAGAGTGACGACGTAATTAGGAATAGAATATAAACAATTTTATATTTTATTATGATTATATGCATGTTTTTTTTTAAATAGAGAGTAAATAATTTTAATGTAATTTGTCGCCATATAAGATATTTTTTTTTTCAATATCATTTAAAAACTACTTTAAAATTATATCTATATATATAAAGGGTTGTTAGATATATGATGTAAATTACATTAATTTCTATTTAATTATTTAGACTTTTCTTGTAATATTTAATTAATTATTTAGAGCTATATATATCTATTAGTAATAATAGATATGATATCTTGAAAGGTGTCATTATTTAAAAATTAAATTAGGAAATTAGTTGGGAGTATTGTTGGAAATGCATTAAATATAAATGGAAACTCACAAATGAAATAATGGATCCATAACTAAATAATTTTAGGACACAAGCTTATTTAAAGCTTGTTTCTCTCCTCTTCCTATTGCAAGAGAGTTGACAAAGGTCTTATGAGAACTTCAATGATATAGATCATGTGAAGAGGATATTCCAGCTCTACAAGCTTTTGGAAAAGTCCATCAAAATGATCAAGTGATGATTGGTATGAAAATTGGTCAGCTTTTTTTAAGGAAAATAAAATTAAGTTTTTTTCTTTTAATGTGAGATTGATGTTTGGTTTAGATTTCAATATTTATCAAATTATTTGCAACCCCTTTGTTCTTTTGAATTGGCTCTATAATTTATACTTATTACTCTAAAGGCTCTTTTCAAAAGTACAATAATTCATTTTGTTTGGTTTGAGGCAGAGAAGCTTTTGAGCTCGCACACTATTTCCTTTTCTAGTGGTTCATGCCATCCCTCTACCAACTAAAAGCATTTTTTTTTTAGGCTTATCATCGAGCTCTAGAGTTTACGATGACCCTGTGTTCATTTTTTTGGCATGCGTAAAGACCCCTATAGTTTGTTTTCTATCAAGCTCTCAAATTTGTGGTGAGTGTATTGATTGTTTTGGTGTGGGTAATTTTCACTTCCAAGACAAAATAAAAAAGTTAGTAAGCCAAATTAATTTCTTTGTACAACCACCATTTCTACACCGTAAGGTGTTTTCCTTTGAGAACAACTCCCCCAGTTGCCACCCTATACCAATTTGAACCATCAGATAGAATGCTAGATGATTGAGGATTTTTAGGCCATTATATTAATAGTTAATATTTAAGATCAAACTAATAGTTAAAGTTTACATTCAAAAATTAATGAAAAGACTGCTTCTTACTTCACAGTTTCTTTATTTCTTAATCAGAGACATTATACTCATAGATGGATAAGAGGTACTCCTTAGAAGCCTGAACCACAACAAGAAAGTTAATAACATTGGGGCCGATCTACTGAGCTTTGGTATCTTCTATTTTGGTAATGTTTTGTTGGACATCATCTCAAGCCTTAACCCCATGAAATATATTTTTGAACTAGGTTGGAGGTTGACTGTTCTGAAGCATTTCACGAGCTTGAAATTTTTCATGAAACCTATGTTACCACCTCTATTTCTATTGTCAAAATATATTGTCATGTTTTGGATCCTATGAAGGGATTTTTGTATGCTTTTTTTTCCTTTGTATGTACGTGTTTCTATGGATGGTTGCATGTTCTTGTTCTTATTAGCAAGGGTTTAAATATTTTTTATGTATTTGTGGATTTATTTTGACTATGATTACTCTTTTTTTTCTATTGTACAACAATACAATGTGATTCGAGTAATAGGGATTGGTTAATCTCCTGCAGTAGCAGTAGCGAGAGGGATGTGAGGCGACGAAAATGATGGTTGGTTATGATACATGATCTTTATGGGTCACCTGTTTCCGTTGCATCAATGGTAACTCCTTTTGTTCCTTCAGTTGGTACAGCTAGGGTTAGTTGTCGCAACCCTATAGCTTGGCTTATCCTTAGACCAAGGCATATGGGAGAAGGTAGTTGATGCCATGAGCTCAAATGGAACCTTGGAGAAAATGCGCAGGAAGTGATTGTTTCAGATCCAGATTTCAGTTTGTGGCAAGGATTATGGATTGGTTGTCATGCATAATGGGATATTTCTTGGAGAATAAATGATCATTTCCCAAAAGGGAGGAAATTTTCTGATTGAAAAGGGTAATGGAAGATCAAGGTGCTCATCCCTTAATTCTCATGTTGCAAGTCCTCACAATATTGGATATTTTTCTTTCATCTAGTTGACCTATCATGTTTATAGGGACATTGTGATGAGTTTTATTGTTCAAGTAGAATGTAAATATAGGAAGCCCATTGTACAAATAGCCATGAGACATGTTAATCATATGTTAGCGTTCTTGTATTTGTGGCTTTGGAAAAAACAATATATATGAGCATGGATGCTTGCCATCTATTCTCACAAAAGTTGAGGAAGGAGCACTCTCAAGAATGTCAGATTTAAGTTTTGTTAGACGTTATATAAACAACTTTTGATCCTTGTTTTTTTAATGGGATATCAACATGTTTTCTACGCTTGGGTTTTTAGATTTTTCCACAAACCCAAAATAATAATGTTTGTTTCTTTGTTGTTCAGTTTACCAAATGTTATTGTGAGTTGTATGTGTTGCTTTTGCTAGTTATAATCATTTATCCATGATAATTACTTGATACCATCGATATAATTTTCTTCGTGGGCTTGTTCGTATAGATCTATGGAAGATTCTAAGAAGGGCATGAAAGCCCACTCTCCATACAATTCATATCATTATTGTGACAGAGAAGGGGGCGGGGGGTGGCGGGGGCGCGGCGGGGGATTTTCTATGTTTAGTATAATGTTATGCTCTTCTCTTATTCAAATGGTGATGAGAGTTGTTTTATTTAATAACCAAAATTAAATATAGAGGTTGAAATGATAAAAATCATTATTCTATATTGAGTAGTGTTTCAATGAGTGGGTTTTGGTTTGTTGTGACCTTTTTTTTAATCACTAGTAACAATAATTTCATGATGTTATTAATCTGAAATACTTTCATTATCAATATGGATAAAAAAATTCTAAGATCAAACACCATTAATCACATTAACCAGCGTAAAAATGCAGAATATTTTATTTTAAGTGACAAAAGTTTTGCATGACTAATAAACAAATGTCAAGCATATATCAATCTCAATTCTATCATAAGAATAAATTAATTCACTGACACATAACAAATAAATTTTCTTAATTTTTCTTGCCCATTATATCTTACCCAACCATATATTAAACTCGATTTTTTCATAAGAATAGCTTAAGTCACTCTCATATAACAAATCAATTTTCTTAATTTTTCTTACTCATTGTAGCTTACCCAAGTTGTGACTTTATTTTTATGTACTATTTCATTTGTGGATCTTTTATAATTTTAGGAACATGTTTTTTTTGTTGGATCAAAGAAATAAACATGGTTATTTTATGCCTATAGTGAGGATAACCTTGACCTCCACACATAAGTCCTTATTATTCATCTTTACTACATGTCATGATGTGAATATTCCTATAAACAAATTGAGAAAAAAGTTGAATCTTGATTACTATATATCTTGAAGTATAGCAATAATAAATGAGTTTTCATGCAATATGTTGAAAATATTGATATTAGTTATATGATTTATTAATGAATTTTTTCATGTTCGCATGATTTATTAAATTGTTATATATATATATATATATATATATATATATATATATTAGTGGAAATATTATTTTTTACAACGCATAAAAAGAGCATGTATAATTTGTTTGTACAATGTTTAAACTATAGTGTATATAAATATTGTGAGTCAAATACATGAATTCATTGTTTATATAAAATTATGTTTACTTTTATAACATTACATAATTCATGACCTCTACACCATCTCTATTAGTGACTAGCATTCACATGCACAAAAGCCACTAAGGATTATTCTCAAAAATTGAATATAAATTTATCTTCAAATATCATTATACATTACATATTTCATTGGCTAATCTCCTCGAGATAGAAAATTATAAAATCAGTAAGTATTATTTTTCATTAAGGCGATGGAAGGAATATGATGTCATTCATTACAGTGGTGGATGGATATGATGTCATCTTGTTGTTGATGCACTAGTGCAAGAATAAACATTAGATTATTAGTATGAAAGAATTGAACATAATTCATGACCTTTAAACTCTCTCTATTACTAGCCTCCATTCACATCAACTCAAGCCACTAAAACATATTCTCAAAAATTGAATACAACTTTATCTTTGGAAATCATTATGCATTAAATTTCCCTTGCTACTCTCTTCCTGGTAGACCATTATAAAACCTATAAGTAGCACTTTTTATTAATGTGATGGAAGGAATATATGGTGATTAGATTGATAAGTAGCAATGATAAGTTAATATTTTAGATTATGTCCACCGGGACTATCACCTAAAAGTGATCAATTAACAAAATAAGTAATATAAATGATTTTCTGCATTGGTAAAAGATTTCAAACAATTTTAATTAATGTTATGAAATGATGGAATGATATACATAAAATGACATTTATTGTTTCGAATGATTATAAAAATAGTTTACTTGCACAAAAGAAAGAAATAGGGGCCCACGAGCAACATCAATATGTATGCATAGAGGGATGGGTTTCGTGTGGTGTGAGAAATTGTCCTTTGTTCAAGAGCCAATTAATTTCTTGGTACATTTAAAGGATTGAGTGTGAGAAGCTACTTAATCCTGAAATACGTCTCCTTCAACTGTGATGTTAGTATGATGTGCTGAAATGCTAATTTCAGCATCAATGGAGTTGCCATAATTCCTACTTAACTACTGCTTGTTGTTAGGCTCCTTTGAATTTGTAGTGCAACATCCAGAAGTTGGAGCATTGGGTGGGCATTGAGGTGCAACTGTAGGCACGTAGAAGGTTCTCCTACTACTAACACCCCAATGGAATAATGAACTTTAAGTTGGTGTGAAGGAGGTGGAAGGTGGAGATTTGGTTTAGGATCAACAAGCACCAATAACTCTGCTTTGTCTTTAGCCTTCACTTGCTTCTCCTCCTTTTATTTTGCACTGCAAGATATATAAGATGGACTTGGATATTACACTATAAATATGGTTGGATTAATGTAATTTGTGTTTCAAAATTTCAAAATCATTTCATTTAAAACTAAATCTATAAGAGTGCTTCAGTAAATATAATGCATTATAGCATTGAGTAAATTTGAGCATCAAGTAATAATTATCATATCAACACATGAGAACACTATCTTTCTATGTGGAAACCATTATGGGAGCAAACCAAAAATTCTCTCCTCTTCAAGATTTCATATCAAATGTATGATTTTATTAGAACCATCTAGAAAGAGGCAACCTGATGCAGGACCCTTAAAGCTAAATTTTCATTATTCATTTGTGTAATTTAGGGGGTGAGGTGTTTTAATTATTTTTTTCATTTTTAATAAATTAAGAGAGAAAATATAAATGTGAGGATTGTTGTAAATATTCCTTAAATAATTAGGATATGAGTGGAGTTTAATTAGGTAGATAATCTAGGGATTAGGAATTCCATAAACGGGACTTAGTTGAGCTTAAAAAAGGGTAAATCTAATTTAGGTTTTAGTTGAGATTTGTGTGGAGGAATTCATGGAGTGGAATAAATTCATATTTATGTATAAATAGGAGGGTTGTGTGAGTAAGAAATATAAGTGAGGAAGTGAGGAATACAGAGAGAGTGAGAAATGTGTTGAGAGCTTTTTGTAAAGGGCTGTGAGCCGAAAGGCGATCCACTATAATATTTGGCCAAGGAATTTGTTGTGTATTTATATCTCAGTATATTTTTGTTTGTATAAGCTCTCTTTTATTTATGTACGTTTTAAGGAGTTGCAAATGTTTGTTTAATGAAGAATTTATGTGAGATTTTTCAAGCTGAAGGAAGCGCACATGAGTTTATATATGCTATGATTTGTTTAACCTAGTATCCTAGCATCATTTTGTTCTTAGAGCCAGAAAGATGCCCGTTCTACATTTTCTTTTGAATCTGCAAGTATATTGATATGCCATAGATTAGTATGGAAATTGCATGGAGATGATTTTCGTTGTGGAGGGTGATACGCAGTTTTAAAGTGTGGTAGTGGAGTGTGGCCTTGGTGTGGATGGAGGCAAGGACCCTCAGGAAATACGTTAAAACATTGGAAGCATTGAACTGTTCAGGATTTATTAACATAACTATATAACTATGCAACGCTATTCAAATGGGTACACAGTCACCGTGTTCATGGTTTCATATTTTAGCATATATAGTTCGACTTTCCAGTAATGCAGATTGGTATGTCAGTTACGTTGAGTTTAGTACAGTCAAGCTAATACGACTATGGATCCAAGATATAGATATCAATATTTTATTTGCATTGACATTTGCCAGTTATCTAGGCATAAAAACTAAGTTGACATTGCTGGGTATATTGGCATAGTCATTGCATGAAGAATTGTTGGTGTGATGAGAGTTGAGTGTGGAGCTAGCATGGATTCCAATGATGATGGTTTCTGGATCTTGGAGAGGTAGTGGTTCCCGGTTGGGTTGGTGCAAATTGAAAAGTAGAGAAGGGAGATAACCTCTGCGTGAAATCATGGTGTTTTTCTATGTGTGGAGGAGGTGTAGATGGGAATCGAAGATATAATTCTAGCATTAATACTCCTGCCAAATATGCGTTGGCATATGGGTAGGGAATGAAATATTCTAGTGGCCTTGACCGCAATGCAGTGAAGAATTGCCGATGGGTTAATGGCAACACTTCCAGAAATACAAAGTAAATGATTTTTTTTTGAAGAACGGATTCCACATTTTATAATGCAACAATTTTTTATTCCATTTTTTATATGTTATAATTAATATAGTTGCACATAGAATGATCAAGAATGAACCATTTTGGAGAGTGAATCTGGGACTTAGTAGAATTCAAAATTTTTCTATACTAAATTGTGAAGTGGAAATTGTGCTTTCTACATCAAAATTTTGGAAGACAATCATACCAATGCACTTAAAAAAAAGGCATGTGTGGGGCTTGTGAAAGAGGCGTGTCTCTAGTGGAACATTCAAGGTATTGATCCAGTATTTCCATGGTACCACCTTCCAGCATAAGAAAAGTTCACTGGGATTAATCGAGGTAAAATCTTTACAAATAATTCATGTACATTTTTTTTGGAGAATGTAATCTTGAAAGGATATTCGGTTACATTAAGGTTTCGTGTTTTTAAAGCAAGAAATTGAAATTGAAGAGATTGAGATGAGGGAACTTGGCTTAAGCTAAGAGGGGAGATTGTGCGTACTTTGAAGGTTTTTAACATTATTTGCTGGGAAATATTTATGTTAGAAAATTCCTGGAAGAGATTTATTTGTTGGATGTTGTATGGTGCATGAAATTTCAAGAAAATGTTTGCACTAAAATAACAAGCTTATGTTATGAAGGGTATGTGAGTATTCACAATGACAAAGATGGCACAGAAAAGTGAAACTGAGAAATTGGTAAATGCAAGGGAAAGGTTGTTAAATAACCTTGAAGGGAGCATGAGGTATGATAATTCAGGAAGATATTTTTGAATGTTGAAAATTGGATGGTTTATTTGTTTTCACCATAAAATAAATCTTGGAAAACATGGATTTTATTTCGATTAAAGGCTTCAGCATCATGTGAAATGATAACGGGAAACTGATAAAAATGGAGTATGAAATAGAGTGAAGATTTTACATCCTAAAATGTATTAGGGGTGTATATTTGTTGGAGAATTGTATAACTTGAATTAAGTCAAAATATCCACTATCATAATTATTGGGTCAAGCCTTGAAGTCAAAATAGATGTTAGGGTCAAATTAAAGTTTGGATAGCTTGAGTTAAGATTGAGTATTTTTCTCCAAGATGAAGATTTGATGTAAATTTTGAATTCAAAGAGTCGTAAGCTAACTCAAAGGTTTGAATGTAATTGGGTGCATGATCGGCAGAGCTCGACACCCAAAGAATTGGTCATTGTAACACATGAGTTACTAAAATGTTGTTTGCATCAAAGTAGAGCAAGAGAATTGCCAAAAATGACCCCAAGACAAAGAACCAAAAGATACCAAGCGCTAGAAGAAAGCTTGCATTGTTGAATGGCAAGTGGGAAAACTTGCTGAAAAGTGGATTCGAATGAAATCCACACGTGAACAGATGAAGTTCAAAAATGAGGAGAAGATGACTGTTGATAGTAATTTCCAAAGATCTGATGAAGGCCGTAGTAGAAGGAAGAAGAAGGAAAATGCCAAGGTAAGTGGTGTATGTAAGTAGTTGACTGATGAATATTATGTGTGGGAGAAGGCTCAGATAAAATTTCACCTTGAAATGTTAATGGAATTGTTGCAGAAAAATGTGAAAGACCAAACACATGGTTGGACCATGAGAAAGAAGGTAAAGTGGGGTAAGACAGCCAGTTGAAGCTGTTATGGAGTAGTAGCATAGTGGAAATTCCAAAGAGATATTCCAACGAGGCAAACAAATGTATTTGTTTAATGAATTTGCTGACACTATTTTATAATGTGTTGAAATAGAAACTAGGACAACTCAAAAAAAATTCTAGAAGAAGAATGAAGTTGGGAATGAAGGTTGTGATGAAATGCTGAAAATATTTCACCCGAAAATCGAGTTCTTGGAATGATGGCTTAAGGAACCTGATGGAGAAGTAAAAATTGTAGAACCTGATCCAGAAGAAATCACAGTTAATGTGCATGATAGGGGTGAAATGTTTTTAACATTTATAGAGTTGACTGAATGTTATAACTTTTCAGATAATAATGTAATTATAGGTACAAAAACTAACATTAACAGATATGATGTCAAACTCACAGAAATTGAGCAGAAATTATTTGGAGTTGAGATGGAAGATCAGGAGCAGCAAGAAAGTTATGTCCATAGAGACATAAGTGAGAGAGAAATATTGATCTAGAAGGATAAAGATAAAAGCAGCCAGCAGTTCAAAACAGGATCTACTAAAATCCAGAAAGTCGATGATCGGAGATTGGTGCTTGAAGCATCAAAAGAGACCGAAAGGTATTATGTTTTTAAAAATAACAGTTTGTTGGTGAATACAAGTACAACATTGGACGAGAAATTTGTTGCTATAAAATAAATAAAATACTATATTTGTGATCAAGAAGAAACTCGTGATTATTCTTCACTTCAGAAATTTGAGTGTTGAGCACAGTTGCAGATGAAAACATTGTACAAAGAGGAATTACTTCGAGGAATTGGCGGAAGAAAGTGTTGGAGAAGCCAATGGAATCCAATTGATAGAGTGAGTGATGAGTTACCAAATCGAGTTGATATTTTGAAGGACCAGCGATAGAACAAAGTTTGGAATCCTGGAGGGAGCAACTCATCAGGACTTATGGTTGTCGCATTATTACAAAAAAGCGACAGACCTCATAGACAACATTCTACGGAAACTTCTCTACATCGAGAGTCTGATGCATGACAATCAAAGCTAAATTTTCATTATTCATTTGTGTTATTTAAGGGGTGAAGTGTTTTAATTATTTTATTAATTATTTTTCTCATTTTTAATAAATTGAGAGAGAAAATATAAATGTGAGGATTATTGTAAATATTCCTTAAATAACTAAGGATATGAGTGGAGTTGAATTAGGTAGATAATCTAGGGATTATGAATTCCATAAACGGGACTTAGTTGAGCCTAAAAAAGGGATAAATCTAATTTAGATTTTAGTTGAGATTTGTGTGGAGGAATTTATGGAGTGGAATAAACTCATATTTATGTATAAATAGGAGGGTTGTGTGAGGAAGAAATGTAAGTGAGGAAGTGAGGAATACATAGAGAGTGAGAAATGGGTTGAGAGTTTTTTGTAAAGGGCCGAGATCTGAAAGGCCATCCACTATAATATTTGGCCAAGGAATTTCTTGTGTATTTATATCTCGGTATATTTGTGTTTGTATAAGCTCTCTTTTATTTATGTACATTTTCAGAAGTTAAAAATATTTGTTTAATGAAGAATTGATGTGAGAGTTTTCATGTTGAAGGAAGCGCACACGAGTTTATATATGCTAGGATCTGTTTAACCCAGTATGCTAGCATCACTACCATTCCCTGAAAAATACAAGTACTGACTAGGTTTCAACTACAACCAAATTGAGGAATCATCCTCGAAATGATGCAAACACTAACATGTTATGGGAAAGAACCTGATTAAGGCACCACCATATGAATTTTGTGGGAAATAAATTGATTAGTGAACCAACCTCTAAATGTTACAGGTGGTAACATAATTGAGTAACCAACCCAAGTGGAGGCATTCATCTCCTTCAATCTATATTGGAAAAATTTCAAAAATATTTCAGACACGATCAACAAGCATCATAAATAATATAAGTTTTGGGAAACATATGTTAACACTATTGTCACAACTCTGTTCATCAAGTTGTCACAAAAATCTCATTAAGTTACTACCAGTGTTGTTAAGCCTTATTCATCAGTCAACATATTCATCACAACAACTTGTTCATCAATATAATATAATAATACCTTTCCAAGATACCAGTTTTTTCATACATACAAAACCTAGTGATAAAGCCTAAGACATTTTCATAAGCCCCAAAACAAAAAATATAGTTTTATAACATCAACCATACATCGTATGATTCCTTGTAACCCTTGGAAATATCATAATTGAGTTCTCGTCATTTCCTCATTTTCAAAAATAAACGTGGTTTGAAAATTATCTCAAAAACCATATAAAACCGTAAAATAAATTATCTCTTCAAAAATGAACCTTTTAGGGCATGTCTTCAAGCCAAGTGTAATCATACGCGGTGAGTCGTGAGACCCAACATGTGTTGGCCCCGCATGCAAGAAGTCGTGTGTCACAAGAACAGAACGCCAAATGAGGAACCAGTCGATGGAGGAAAACGCGTCAATGGTTAGGGTTCACACATGCCACCATTATCAAGTTCCACCAGAGCTCTACCTTCTATTTAACAGGTAGATTAACATGATCTATTAATGTAATTTTCTAATTATTAATGCATGTTTTTAATATTAAGTAGAAATTTGGTAAACTCTCATTAATACAACCATAGCGTTAAATTTCACTTGCCACTCTTCCCTTGATAGACAATCATAGCATCTATAAATAGTATTTTTTATTAAGGTGATGGAAGGCATATGATGTCATTGATTAAGATGGTAAATAGAAAATATGAAGTCATCTAGTTTTTAATGCATCATTGAATAATATTAATTCCACTGCAAAGGACTTGGAACATGGTGACTTGCTTGAGGAGTAGCAATGACAAGTGCATGATTGTGATCCATTAAATCAGCTGAAAGCTGTCCATTAACAAAAGCAAGAATATCAACTAATTTTTATTAATGCCATGAAATGATGAATCGATATACATACAATGATATTTATTATTGCGGATGATTATGATAATAGTCTACCCGCACAAAAAGAAAGAAATAGGTCCACGGGCAACATCAATATGTATGCATAGAGGGAGGGGATCCGTGTGGTGTGAGAAATTTTCCTTGCTTCAAGAGCCAATTAATTTCCTAGTACATTTAAAGGATTGAGTGTGAGCAGCTCCTGAATCATTAAACCAACATCCTTCGACTTTGTTAGTTTGTTGTTAATATGATGTGCTGATGTGTGCTTTCGAACATCATTGGATTTCCCATAATTCCCAAGTAACTCCGCCTTGCCGTTAGCCTCCTTTGATTTTGAAGGGAAACATCAAGGAGTTGGAGCATTGGCTGGGCATTGAGGTTTAGGATCAGCAAGCACTAGAGAGGGATTAGCCTTCACTTGCTACTCCTGCTTTGATTTTGCAGTGCAACATCCAGGATTTGGATCATGTATTGGGCACTGAGGTGCAGCTGGAGGGCATGTAGACAGTTCTCCTGCTGCTGACGCCTCAACGGGATCCGTGTGGTTGAGAGTCTTTTGTAAACGGCCGAGATCCGAAAGGCCATCCACTATAATATTTGGCCAAGGAATTTCTCGTGTATTTATATCTCAGTATATTTGTGTTTGTATATCCTCTCTTTTATTTATGTACATTTTTAGTAGTTGCAAATATTTGTTTAATGAAGAATTCATGTGAGAGTTTTCATGTTGAAGGAAGCGCACACGATTTTATATATGCTAGGATCTGTTTAACCCAGTATCCTGGCATCACTACCATTCCCTGAAAAATACAAGTACTGACTAGGTTTCAACTACAACCAAATTGAGGAACCAACGCCGAAATGATGCAAACACTAACATGTTATGGGAAAGAACCTGATTAAGGCACCACCATATGAATTTTGTAGGAAATAAATTGATTAATCAACCAACCTCTAAATGTTGTAGGTGGTAACATAATTGAGTAACCAAGCCAATTGGAGGCACTCATCTCCTTCAATCTATATTGGAAAACTTTCAACAATATTTTAGACATGATCAACAAGCATCATAAATAATATAAGTTTTGAGAATCACATGTTAAAACTATTGTCACAACTCTGTTCATAAAGTTGTCACAAACTTCTCATTAAGCTACTACAAATGTTGTTAAGCCTTATTCATCAGTCAACATATTCATCACAACAACTTGTTCATCAATATAATATAATAATACCTTTCGGAGATACTAGTTTTTTCATACATAGAAAACCTAGTCATAAAGCCTAAGACATTTTCGTAAGCCCCAAAACAAAAAATATAGCTTTATAAAGTCAACCATACATCGTCTGATTCTTTGTAACCCTTGGAAATATCATAACTAAGTTCTCGTCATTTCCTCATTTTCAAAAATAAACTTGGTTTGAAAATTATCTCAAAAACCATATAAAACCATAAAATAAATTATGTCTTCAAAAATGACCCTTTTAGCACAGGGCTTCAAGCCAAGTGTAATCATACACAGTGAGTCATGAGACTCGACTGTGTTGGTACCGCACGCTGGAAGTCGTGGGTCACAAGACCAAAACGCCAAATGAGGAACCAATCGATGGAGGAAAACGCATCAATGGATAGGGTTCACACATGCCACCATTCTCAAGTTCCACTAGAGCTCCACCTTCCATTTAACAGATAGATTAACATGATCTATTAATGAAATTTTCTAATTATTAACGCATTTTTTTAATATTAAGTAGAAATTTGGTAAACTCTCATTAATACAACCATAGAGTTAAATTTCACTTGCTACTCTTCTCTTGATAGACAATTATAGCATCTATAAGTAGTATTTTTTATTAAGGTGATAGAAGGCATATGATGTCATTGATTCAGATGGTAAATGGAAAATATGAAGTCATCTAGTTGTTAATGCATTAGTGAAGAATATTACTTCCACTGCGAAGGACTTGGAACATGATGACTTGCTTGACGAGTAGCAATGACAAGTGCATGATTGTGATCCATTAAATCACCTCAAAGCTATCCATTAACAAAAGCAAGAATATCAAACAATTTTTATTAATGCTATGAAATGATGAATCGATATACATACAATGATATTTATTATTGCGGATGATTACGATAATAGTCAACCCGCACAAAAAGAAAGAAATAGGTCCACGGGCAACATCGATATGTATGCATAGAGGGAGGGGATCCGTGTGGTGTGAGAAATTGTCCTTGCTTCAAGAGCCAATTAATTTCCTGGTGCATTTAAAGGATTGAGTGTGAGCAGCTCCTGAATCGTTAAACCGACATCCTTCAACTTTGTTACTTTGTTGTTAATATGATGTGCTTTCGCGTGCTTTCGAACATCATTGGAGATCCCATAATTCCCAAGTAACTCCGCCTTGCCATTAGCCTCCTTTGATTTTGCAGGGCAACGTCGAGGAGTTGGAGCATTGGCTGGGCATTGAGGTGTAGGATTAACGCGATGCTAGAGGGGTTAGCCTTCACTTGCTACTCCTGATTTGATTTTGCAGTGCAACATCTAGGAGTTGGAGCATGTATTGGGCACTGAGGTGCAGTTGGAGGGCACGTAGACAGTTCTCCTGCTGCTGACGCCTCAACGGAAGAATGAATGTTACGATGGTGTGAAGGAGTTGGAATATGGGGATTGGGTTTAGGATCAGCAAGCACGAGTAGGGGGTTGTGATGATGGCCAGAATGAGCATCACCTCCAAGTAATTGATCATTGATGCTTTTATTCAGTCCTGGAAAGTGTTGGGTGGGTTGAGGTCGAGCAGCAACCACAGGTAAGGGGCCTGCTTTAAACGAATACGTCCACATAAGTAAGGCAACCAGAATAACGGACACATCATTTAGCATTTTCTTGGGTAATGGCATCATCGTTTTAATAAATGTGTCTTCACCTGATTGATCGGTTCGGTTAGATGATTGATGGTCGGAAATGAGAGTTACGAAAAAGTGATTTGGTGGATGCAAATCATATATTCGGTGGATGCATACAATACATTAGTCTTCCTCACATTGAGACATCATCTGTTCTATAAATACAAGACGGACGGGGCGAGGAGCCGAAGTAGACGTGTTTTTAGATGTGAGATGGTCAATCGATCTGCATATTGAATATAATTCAAATTAATTGTAACGTGGACCATTGACAGATCCTTCCTTTGTAGGGAAGATGGCTTAAGAACTTTGTGGGTAGAATGTGTGCACACAGGGAGGAATAGTATTGTGTGACCGGCTTGGGATGTTTGACTTAATGCTTTGCAACCGTTTGATACATCTCGACTCTCAAACTGACTTCCACGCGTGGAAAGGAAAAGGTGATATATATATTTATAAGTATACACAAATTGGAACATGGAAAGTCAGATTTAATCAGTAGGGAATTGAGAGCAGAGGCATTAGCAAATCCAATTCCATCTAACCTAACTTATAACATATAATCGAGTTTAACAGTAAAATCAAAAATCAATTATCTTAAATAAAGACAAGATCCAACACACTCCAAGAATAATACGATTTTCTCATAATCACTGAACATGGTTTATCACAACTACTTTCCAATCCAAAGTCCCAAAGACCATCAAACTAGAATCAAATGGATGATACTCAAATTATCTAGGACAACACTCCCTGTTAATCGTTGTAGATTTTCTTTTAAGTTACTTATTAATTTGGAGATATTGTAAGTGGTTGGGAATGTACAAAGGGCCATTTTGGTTGCAATAATAGAACTGGAAAATGAAATAGAATTACCATTTCTTCTGCCAAGTTTGTTTTTCTTTCATGACAAAAGTGCTCCAGAGCCTATTCCAGTTTCACGCCCTTTTAAAATGCTTAAAACACCCTTTCTCTCTAATTATATGGAAGAAATTCAAAAAAATGTTCAAATATTGTTTGTTCTCTCTCCAACCAAATTAGAGGTAAATTGTCAAGAACCTTTAAAACAGTGAACAAGGTTGTGATAAAATCCCATTAATAATGTAATCCCTTCCTTTCATGTAATATGATCGTGTATAGTTCTGAGAACTTCATGTAGGAGCGTTGCCAAACTTCATATATAGCCTCCCATCCATAGCTAAATGTTGTTTGACCTCATTATCAACAACTAAGGAAAGGATATAATGATCATCACGAGTAAAGCAGACACTCACATTCCCTCTTATGTTGGTTATTGTATATAAAGTATGTGTAGGATTTTGTCTTAAGTCCCACAATTTGATTTCCTAATTAAATGATGGAGTCACAAAAAAGTATGGGGAATAATGAGAAAATATTACCTCATTTTTATGTTGACGTTGGAGATCTTCAAAAACTTTAATTGTTTTCCACTGGCCACCTCACATATTGAAACTTGTTTTGAATATCCACTAGCGAGGAAATAATTATTTGTTGCATTAATATGGACAAATGTTAATTGCTCAAACTCTTCATATGTGTAAGCGGCAGGGTTTCTACTATTTTTGTCTTGGAAGGGTCATTTTTGAGCCAACGGAACCCAAGAATACTAGGATTTACTGCAACTCACTCAATGTGGCCAACAATTTTACCCCTTCGACGATTGATCACAATGACTTCCCCATCGAATGTCCCAAAGAGCATCTACCTAGAATCAAATGGATGATACTCAAATTATCTTAGATGAAACTTCTTGTTAATATTTGTAGAGTTTTCAGTAGAGTTACGAGTTCCTTTGCAATTTGGAAATAGGGTTTTCCTTAAAACGGTAGCATTTTCATGAAAAATTTATTAAATTAAAGCTTATGGGAGAATTCCATGTACATGGTTTGCCTTAAAGTTTATGGGAGAAATGATATGTACATGGTTTTCCTTAAATTTTTCCTTAAGTTTAAAAAATATAATAAATTAAAGTTTATGGGAGAATGACATGTACATGGGTTGCCTTAAATTTTATGGGAGAAATTAGATGTACATGGTTTTCCTTAAAGTTTTCCTTATGTTTATGGAAGGAATGACGTGTACATGGCTTTCCTTAAAGTTTTCTTTAAAGTTTATGGGAGAAATTTCACAAAAATGACATGTCCATAGTTCCCAAAACACCAGCAAATGCCTTAAAGTTTAAGGAGAAATTACATACAAATGACATGTACATGGTTCCCAAAACACTAGCAAATTCCTTAAAATTTATGGGAGAAATGACATGTACATTTTTTTCCTTAAATTTTGCCTTGATTTTATGGGAGAAAGCCTTGCGTTTATGGGAGAAATGACATATACATGGCTTGCCTTAAACTTCGCCTTAATCTTTTTGGAGAAATGACATCTATAAATGACATGCCTTAAAGTTTTTCTTGCCTAGAGTTTAAGGGAGAAATGAAATGTTCATGGTTTGCCTTAGAGTTTGCCTTATAGTTTATTGGATAAATGACATATTTGTGGGAGAAATGACATAGAAATGACATGCCTTAAATTTTTCCTTGAGTTTATGGGAGAAATGGCACATGTACATGGTTTTCCTTAAAGTTTGCCTTAAAGTTTATGGGACAAATGACAGAGAAATAAAATGTAGATGGTTCCAAAAACACTAGCAAATTCCTTAAATTTTATGGGAGAAATTGGATGTACATGGTTATCCTTAAGGTTTCCCTTGAGTTTCTGGAAGAAGTGACATGTACATGGTTATCTTTAAATTTTTCCTTAAAGTTTATGCGAAAAATGACAAAGAAATGACATGTACATGGTTCCAAAAACACTAGAAAATGGCTTAAAGTAAATTTTTCCTTAAATTTTATGGGAGAAATGACATAGAAATGACATGTACATGGTTCCAAAAACAGTAGAAAATTCCAATGGCATGTACATGGTTATCCTTAAATTTTTCTTTGAGTTTATGGGAGAAATGGGAGAAATGACATATACATGGTTATCCTTAAAGTTTTCCTTATTTTTTATGGGGGGAATGACATAGAAATTACATGTACATGGTTCCCAATATGTTATAAAATGCCTTAAAGTTTATGGGAGAAATGACATGTATATGGTTTCCAAAAGCACTCATTTTCTTTAAAAGTATATTAAATTAAATTTTATGGGAGAAATGACATGTATATGTTTGGCCTTAAAGTTTATGGGAGAAATGACATGTACATGGTTTTCCTTAATGTTTTCCTTGAGTTCAACAATGGAGTGATGTTGTCATCCAAGGATAAACATTAGCCAAGAAAACCAAGTATGTGCATAAGTTTAAATTGGTATGCTTATTTATGAACTTAATTGAAATAAATATGTTGCTAGAAATGAAAATATAATGATAGGTTATACAAGATGGATGTAGACTAATGTTTAATATATGCATGTATGCATGTATTTTTGGTGCAGATGTTTTGTGCATGTGAAAATTGTGTGAAGGGTGAACATTAGCCAAGAAAACCAAGTATGTGCATAAGCCTAAATTGGTATGTTTATTTATGAATTTAATTGAAATAAATATGTTTCTAGAAATGAAAATATAATGACAGGTTCTACAAGGTGGATGTAGATTAATGCTTAATATATGCATGTATGCATATATGCCTGGTGGATTTGTTGCGTGCATGTGAAAGTTGTGTGAAGACAATTATCTTGCACATAGGAATGAAAATTTAATGATAGGTTTTACAAGATGGATGTAGACTAATGTTTAATATATGCATGTATGCATCTATGTCTGGTGGGTTTCTTGTGTACATGTGAAAGTTGTGTGAAGAAAATTATCCTTCACACTAGTATTATTCATGATAAGTTGTACAAGATGGATGTAGACTGATGTTTAATATATACATGTATTTATGCATGTCTGGTGGAGCTGTTATGTCCATGTGAAAGCTTTTTGAAGACAATTATCCTAGACACTAGTATTAATCATGATAGGTTATACAAGATGGATGTAGACTAATGCTAAAAATATGCATGTATGCATGGATGTCTCGTGGAGTTTTTGGCATGAAATTAATGTGTAGCTAAAGTTTAATTGCTTTTCATTATAAATCATAGATTAATTGTCAAAATCTCATAAGTTGAGATATAACATTGAAATTTTTAACTTCAGATCGGGACATAGTAATTTAGCCAACAACAGCAAATCGTTATATGATTGATCTTTACCCTCAAGAAAAGCTCAGACTCTATTCATGAAAATTTGAATGTTGAGAATGTGTGATTTTTCTGACACACACTACACAAGAACAACAAAGGAAGATCACAGGTTAGGTGGACATACAAGCTGATATGTTTCGTGATGGTCTCGATGCCTCTCACATGGACTCTTTATTACCCGAACATTTTTTTTTGGGGATTGAACGAAGTTCAAGTCAACATCAGGTAATCAATATAAATCTATATCTCAATAAATATCGGATCAATATTAATCTCAAGGCATATCCAGGTCTGCTAAAAAGAAAAATGCATGGGAAAATTTTACATAATCTAAGTACTTCATAAAATTTTCAAAATGTTAAATATATTTCTAAAACAATATTTAACTATATTAACCAAAACTAAAATAATTACATTATACCTTATCTAAATTCTTAACCAATTTATTATGATAAAAATTAATTTTAACCTCGTGACCATTAGATGAGGGTGATGATGTTGAGATTTAGGGGATCATTATTTCTCATGTTTGGGGTGTTGGCTTTGTTGTTGCTTCAATGTTGTGGCCATGGAAACTCAGCTTCAAAAACTGTACATCAGATTGATAATAACATTGGAAATCGAAGGAAGCCTCATGGAGAAGTGTTGAGTAACGGTTTACGGTATTCAATGATGATTAGAGGGTCCACAACTCTTGCAATGCCTTCTCCTCCCTCCGAATGCACAGTTGAATATAGGTAAGTATCATAGGTTACGTTATTCCAATAATCTCATATAGTTAAACATTACTTAGTGTAAGACATATAGGGAATCAAAGCCCATTGAATATAAGGTTACAATGATTGTATAGCTTATATAAAGATGTTGAACAATTAACAACAGTTATGACAACTTCTATGATCAGACTAGCTGCAAACATAATAATCTAATATAGGTCAACATTACTTAGTGTAAAACAGACAGGGAATCAAATCCCATTGAATATGAGGTTAATATTACTCTATAACTTATATAAAGAGGTTGAACACGTAACAATAGTAATGAAATCTTCTATGATCCGACAAACTATAAACACAATAATCTATTATAGGTAAGCATTACTTAGTGTAAAATAGATAGGGAATTGAAGCCCATTGAATATGAGGTTACAATGACTCTATAGCTTATATAAAGATGTTTAACAAGTAACAACATTTATGACATCTCATATGATCAAATTAGATTTAATCTAATGTAATCGAATATAGGTAAACATTACTTAGCTTAAAATGGACATGGAATCAAAGACCATTGAATGTGAGGCTACAATGACACAAGATGTTGAACAAGTAAAAACAGTTATGACAACTTCATATGATAATACTAGCTATAAACACAATAACCTAATATAGGTAGACATTAGTTAGTGTAAAGCAAGCAGGGAATCAATGCCCATTGAATATGAGGTTAAAATGACTCTATAGCTGATATAAAAAGGTTGAACAAGTAAAAATAGTTATGACAACTCTGATGATCAGACTAGCTATAAACACAATAATCTAATATAAGTAAAACATTAATTAGTGTAAAACAAATGGGGAATCAAAGTCCATTAAATATGAGGTTACAAATGATTCTATAGCTTATATAGAAAGAGGTTGAAAAATTAACAACAGTTATGACAACTTGTATGATCAGACTAGTTGTAAACACGTAATTAGAGTAATGAATAGGTATAAGTAAGCTTATATAGCTAAAGGTCAATATGTGATTAGTGTGAACCTTGTACTCAGTCTGAATTTACGCTTATGAAGTTGTTAGATAGGGTATAGTAACTCCCTGTATCATCATGCTTTTAATCATACCTTATACATTTCATAGAAAGTGTGATTAATTATGTCAATGCTTACTGCTTATAGCTTATCTACAGATGTATGCAGTTTAAGTTAGCAAATTGGTTAAGCTCTTGCACTAGACTTATGATTAGAGAGCTAGAACAAAGAGACTATACCTATGGTAATTAGTATCCCTAATTAACACCACATATTTAGACTAACATGATAGTACAACTTGTTAGTTAGATGAGAAAAACCATGTTCAAGATTTATGGAGAGAGTATAAACTAAGCCTATATCGGTATAAGTCATAGATGTTATGTAACAAACTATGTATCATACACATTGTCACAGTTATCTACATAATTAAGCTTATAATAGTGATATGGGATATAATTACAAAGCTAACTAGTACTGATTCTATAAAGTTATCTTAACCACAACAAATTCTATTGGAAATTCTTAATGTAAGAGGATGAAAATAGTAGGTTTTTTCTTCTACCTAGAAATTCATAGACAACGAGACAACGAGAGTGTAGGACGAGTAGACAGTGAGACAACAAGGCCACAATGAGAAGAAAACAAGACGACGAGGCCGCAACTAGCAGACGACGAGATGACGAGGCCACAATGATCAGATAATAAGACGACAAGGCTACAAAGATAAGACAACGAGATGACGAGGCCGCAGATCACCGAGGACGTCGCCGAGTATGCAGATTAGAAATAACTTGCGAACACAAAAAATAAAATTTAAAAAACAATAAAAAATAATAATAATAAATAACAGAGCATAAACCATAAGCCAAGGATAACCTTCTCACCTTTGCTTGCTCTCCTCCTCGCCCCTGATACAATGTGGCAATACAAACAGAGTGAAAGAGACAACAACAGAGTAGAACCAGAGCAACAGTAGCTAACCGAACGATAATAGATCCCAAAAGTGTCGCGGTCTAGGGGCCCGTATATTTATAATAAAACGTTTGGGAAAATTATTTTGAAAAGTTTGGCAGGACTATTATTTAGGTCGAACCTTTTTTGCCACTTTTCCCATCTATGGAAAAAAACCTATTTACCCACGCTATCAATACGTCGTCAATGTAAACGACATAATTAGTTTGACTGAACTGTTAGCGAAATGAAATTTCTGGCCGCATTTCTCGCGAAAGTGTATATATATATATCTTGAATGGGTTGTTAGATATGTGAATGTAAAGTAGATTAATTCCTATCTAATTATTTAGAATTTTCTTGTAATATTTAATTAATTATTTAGAGTTATAGATTTCTATTAGTTATATTAGATATAATATCTTGAAAAGTGTCATTCTTTAGAAATTAAATTAGGAAATTAGTTAGGAGTACTGTTAGAAATGAATTATATATAAGTGGACACTTGCAAATGAAATAATGGATCCATTACTAAATACATTTAGGACACAAGCTTTCTCTCTTCTTCCTATTGCAAGAGAGTTGAGTGAGGACAATTCTGATTACTATCACCGTATCAAAGCTTTAATGATATAGATGATGTGAAGAGGAAATTCATGCTCTGCAAGCTTTTGGAAAACTCCATCAAAATGATCAATTGTTGTTTGGTATGAAAAAATTTCAGTCTTTTTTAAGGAAAAGAAAATTGAGGTTTTTTCAATTTATGTGGGATTGATGTTTCGTTTAGATTTTAATCTTTATAAAATTATTTTCAACCTGTTCGTTCCTTTGAATTGGCTCTATAATTTATATGTGTTACTCTAAAGGCTCTTTTGCAAATGCAAAATAATTAATTTTGTTTGGTTTCAGTCAAAAAGAAGCTTCTTCATTCAATATTAACCAATGTTTCAATGATTGGTTTTTGGTTTTTCGTCACCTTTTTCTTAATCAACAGTAATATAATAATCATAATGTCATAATGTGATTATTATGAAAAAAATATCATTATCAATATGTATAACAAAATTCTAAGATCAAACAACACTAATCACATTAACCAACATAAAAATGTAGAATATTTTATTTAAGTGACAAAAGTCTTGCATGACCAATAAAAAAATGTTGAGGATGTATGTCATGCATCAGTAGAGGAAGTAGGAGTAGCATCTTCCACTTGTATAGTTGGCATATAATAATGGGTACTAGGAGTCCTTGAATATGAGCTTCTTTGAGGTTCTTAATGGGTGGAATTGAAATACTCCTATCAACTGGAGTGATCGATTGAACTAGCAATTAATTGGACCAAACATGTTGGTATATATGGAACAAGAAATGAAAGCTATTAAGAGGAATTTTAAGGCAAAACGGGATAAGCATAAGAGTTATGCGGATCAATATAGATTATTTAAGGAGTTCCGGGTTGGGGAGCATGTATACTTGTGCATCAAGCCCAAGACTAGCTCCTTGAGGATTGGGTCATCTGCCATGTTGGAACCACGACACTCTGGGTATTTTGAGAACCTTGAGAGGATTATATTACTATCCTACCGAATTTCACTACATATGACAGTGAAACTCCACGATGTTTGCCAGGTTTCATTGCTTAATATATATTTCCAGGATGTTGATCATGTGATTGACGGGTATGTGTTACGGGTGGAACCAGATGGAGAATTATATCCAGAACCATAACGCATATTGTAGTGGAAACATGTAATATAGAACAATATAAACAAGATGATGTATGGTTCTTAGACTCAGGTTGTAGTAACCACATGACTGGAAACATAGCAATGTTTTCCAATCTTAATGAAAATGTTAAATCCGAAGTAACAATAGGAACTGATAGTAAGATCTCTATCAAGGGAAAAGGCAGAGTCAGTATCCTAGCAAGAAATGGAGAACTAAAGTTTGTGCTAGATGTATATTATGTACCTGGCCTGAAATGTAATCTTTTGAGCATTTGTAACACCCCTAGTTTTATGTTCTGTCAAAGTTAGACATTTGAACTTTAATCCAAAGGGGAGTGGACCCTAATGGATAATTATTTTTTGGATGTAATTAAATATTTAATTTTGGAAAAATGAATGAAATAATTATGTGCAGATTGACCAAAATGAGAATTATGAGATCACTTGATAAATCCATGAGGATGGATAAAGGCAAATACTTTCCCCAAAAATCTTTCAAAAATCCTTGAAAGAATTTATTTCCAAATTATATTTTGAGGAAAATCTTGTTTCCCCAATCATGTGGAGAGTAGTTGGGAAGAGGTAAAAAGCTGGGAAAAGCAAAAAGCAGCTTTAAAAGTCCCTAAATAGGGAAGCCTAGGCAAACAGGAAGAAAAGCATCCTGATATTCTGGACGCAGAATTAGAAACAGGCTTTGGGGAGCAAAAACTTAAATAAGCTATTCCTGAACAGATTAGAGGTTGGTCTGGAATGGAAGTGATCTCATATCGGGGGTGAGTCCGGGAGATAGAGGGACTCTACGGTTGGAAGGAATGGTCAAGTACCAAAGTGGTATGCACACAGTATTATGAATGATTAAAATCAATTGTTGTTAAGTGTAAAGGTTAATGACTGTAGCTGTATAATTCTTGCAATGTTTTGTTTGTTCTGGTGTTCCGTACATTTACAGAAAGGTATAATAATTAAATTCTATAAGTCGTGCATGGTTGTAGGAACCAGAAATATGAGGAAAAATCAGCCAGAAACTCTAAACCACTTCCTGGTTTAAATCTAGAGATTATGTTACCTCATAATTTATAATTATGTAACTTTAATCTGTTTCTATGAAAAATGGAATTAATTCAGTCAACACTATGGAAAACCCATAAACCTGTGGGTAGGAGGAATTAAGTACATACAGAGCAGAACTATAGATTTATGAAGTAACTAAGTGAGGTACAGAGACATAGATTTCCAAAATAGTATTGCATGACTATTTATAAATTTCTATTCTATAATGAGGACAAAATGGAAGGAAACATACTTTAGTACCATGGAAATCTTTAAATATCAATGAAATGGAACTAAACACCATTGCCAGACTTGTACATAATTGTGAGCTGAGAGTTATGTATAAAAATGTGACTAACATCCTTTACCAAGAAATGATCAAAACTGAATACTTATTGGAAAAATAAGAATTGCATGGAAATTTATATAAAGGCCTACTAACTATATAAGCTGGGGAAGGTAGAAATTAACAGTTTATCAAATCTATTAAAAAAAATGAGAATTAATAATGCTAATGGAAGTATTAGCTAGTGAATAAAACCTACTGAACATATGAGAAAATCAAACAATAGATTTCCAGAACCTATTATTAGTTATCCAATAAGTAACATCTGCAAAATTTAAGTCAAGAGACAGGGAAAAAGGTATGTTACTGGAGTAGATAAATACATATAACTACATAAGCCAGATGTCAAGCCCCAAAAATTTATTTCAGAGGTAAGTACCCTGGTGAAATAAATAATTACCTACTGTTGTAAGAAATTAGTATAGGAAGCAAAAATACAATATAAGATTAGTAAAATTATCAGTTCTATCTAGCAAATGGAAACAGACAGATTTAACAGGAATAAAATTATCATCATGAGTATCAATATAAACTAGACATCTGAAATCACCAGAGAGTAACATAACTCTGTCCTTGTCAAACATGAAGAGAATATATATGTATATATATGGAATCCATAGGTAAAGTTGTGCAAGCAACGAAAATAAATTATGATAAGCATGTCCCTAGATAACTTATTAAATTTAGGAGGTCGCAGTGACCATATCAATAGAGTCTTAGTAAAATAGACCCGGTTCAATGAAGTCATTCTTTTACAATATCGAATAGAGAAAATTTCGAGGGTAAGACCGAATGGTCTCGACAAAAAATATGTACAATAATGATATGCGAGTCTGGTTACATTTCGACCTAGATGCTTTTGATATCGACCTGAAAGGGAAAGGTGAAGCGAAATTAAAACGAATGATACATCCCTGTCAAGGTATCCCTGAGAAGAAATTGGTATGGAATTCGGATTACCTGTATAAAAAAAGAACACAGTCAATATACATATCGATTAATTGAGGTGAAGTATAATACAAACAAAAATAATAAAGGGATTACCTGACAGACGAGGAATCCCTCTTTTTATAAAAACAACCTGAAACAGAGATAATTGAACAATATAAAAAAAAAATTGAAACCCAGGAAGCTCAAATACGAATGAGAAAGCCAGGAGTCGAGTGATAAAATCGAATCGATTTCTAGACTGGGTTATGAATTGCTTACTGTAGAAGAAATGAAAAAAATCAAGACGTCCCTCATTCGCACGCCATTCATAAATTCACCAAATACGATGAGGAGTAAACTCCTGTCAAGAACGATAGGGTGTTTACGTCTTACATCCTCAGAAGACTATACGAAATGTAAAAAGGGAGATTGGGATAAACAAAAGAATTAATATACCAAGACTGAGAAATATCCACGAGAGATTGTCCAGCAGTCTCAAAATGAGTTCTCGATAGTAAACGAGACTGTATATAAAAAAAAAATGTTTATAGCTAATTAAACCCAGCTCTAGCCCTATTAACAGAGCGTAGCGCCATGGAAAAATAAACATATCCAGACATAGTATTCAGGGGGTAAGCATACAGTAGGTTAGTGACATGCATAGAAGCTCATACCTGAACTGTAAATGCGATGTTGAGATAGATACAACCGAGGTCTAAGCGAGTCGATGCCTCATTCTCCTACGTGCAGGGTCTCGACACTGGAATACAACCAGAACAACTGGGAGCAAAAGAACCACTTGACAATAATACAGAGATTTATACAATTATCTCCAATCCAAACACCGACAAACCCTAATGGATAGGATCAATCTCCATCGTCCAAGTGGCCCCAGATCAATGGTCTATACATGGATCGAATGGGTGATATTGGAAATTAATACCTACTGTCCAACACATAAATACATAGATCTACGAAATTGACTCCATAGTACCTTCACTAATGTCGTAGGGCCGACATAAATGAAAGAGTACTCTGGAGTGGCATCTATAAGTGAAGAATAGACGCATAGAATCCTACGTGTGAATGCAACGAAAGCCAAAACAATGGGATAAATCAACCGAGTACCATTGAAAAAGATGACGTGGGAAGGCTGATAGGGGTTGAAGTGGCCGACTACGTGGAGCCAAAATTTCCAACGAGACGAAATGCATGCATTGAAAGTTAATACACCTATCTCCACAGTGAAATCACCATAAATTGAATTGTACGTGAGGAATCTATGATATGATGGTAACTCTCATTCACATTGGAATAGTGGCCGCAAAACTAAAACCAATTCAAATACGTGACATAAGTCGTAAATAAAAATAACCATTCGATGCGTTGAGTAAAGTGAAATGACAAACAAAGTTAAATCATGGAATATACAAAGGATAGAAATCAATTAATCATATACCAACGTAAAACCCATAAGAGTTTACTACTATACATCAACGTGTAGGTAGTGTTATGTGAACAACGTTATTGAATTCAATGTATTGAATAGATCGAATGGTATGGGTAGATATATTCATAGATAGAAAAATGTTGGAATAAATGCGACCATATAGCAATGGTAAGGGAATGGAATATTATTGTATCAGGGTCATATAAAAATATATGGGGTTAACATAAACCTCCAATATTGTGTGAAGGATAGCAATAAAAAATTTCCTTGCAAGAGTATTAAAAGGAATAGGAACCCTATTCCAGGTCAGATTATAAGTCGATGAAGTTGAAAGTAAAACTAAACAACTCTGGCCAAGAGGCAGAGAAAACGAAAAAAAAATTTAAAATTAAAAATTAAAAATAAATAAATAAAATTAAAAATTAAAAAATTTGGTGGAAAGGAAGAGACGTTACAAATGGTATCAGAGCTCATGTTACATAACACTGGTTTGTTGTTGTTGTGCTCACTGTTGTTATGTGCTCATTGTATTTATTATTTATAATTTTTTTTTATTACTGATCTGTGTTGTTTAGTGTACAGTGTGGTGCTGAAACAAACAATTGCAATGTATGGAAATGATGAAATTTATGTGATCTGCGTGATGAAGATAATACACCAGATCCCACAGCTCCAGTGATGGCTATGTTGCACAGTTTGCAACGAGAGATGGCTGAGTTAAGAAGCTAGAATGACAAATTGTCATTAGCCAGTGAGGAGCAGGAAAATCTCATCAGAGAACTAACTTCGCAGAATAGCCAAGAAGGTGAAGGTTCCGGAAAGAGGAAGAATGATGATTCTGAGTAAGATGATGCTGTTAGGCATCAATATAAGCAGAAAAAGGAATTACAGGGGGAATTTAGAAATATCAAACCTTCCTCCTATGATGGGGAGAAGGAGGAAGATGCTGAAGCCTGGTTGTTGAACATGATTAATTATTTCCAAGTTTATGAATATGAAAGCAATCTGAAAGCCAGATTATCTGTCTACCAGCTACAAGGTAAGGCTAGCTTGTGGTGGGAGGAGACGAAAATGTTTCATGCCATTGATGAAAAGAAAGTTACTTGGGAAGATTTTCAGGTTAAGTTTAAAAACTGCTATTTATATGAACGTTATTATGATGATAAAGAAAACGAATTTCATGAGCTTAGACTAGGACAACTTACTATTTATTATTTTTTCACTAAGTTTACAAATATGTTGAGATATGTCCCTTACATTCGTGAAGAGAAGGCAAAGGTGCAAAGGTTTCTGAACTGTTTGCCTGTTGTATACAAGGAAAAAATAGAGTTTGACAATCCAAAAACCATGGATGAAGCGGTGAGAAAAGCTAGATTATGTTACCAGCAGTTCAAAGGAAAAAATGAACATGGAAAAAGCTGGGTAAATAAGAGTGAATTCAAAGGGAAGAAACAAAAACCAGCTTATTTGAAGAACTTTGGCAGGGATCATCAGCGGAAGAAATTTAACAAACCCAAAGAAAGTCAAACTGCTCAGTCCCAAGTGGGTTCAAAACAAATAGATGGAGACAATAAGAAAGAAAGCACAGTTAAAATGAGGGAACCCTTGAAATGTTGGGGATGTGGGGAACCTCATCTCTTGAGGGATTGTCCCCACCAAAATATTCAGATGATTATGAGAGATCGAGAAGCTACCACAGTAAATGAAATAGCAAGAAATATACCCACTAGCAGTGCAGCCTTGGAGAATCGACAAGCAGAACACTAAGCTACCATGGTTGAGATGGAAGGTAAGATTGCTAACAAATCTATTACAGTTTTAATTGATCTAGGTGCTTCCATAAGTTACATTAGTCTAAAAATTGTAGAAAAATGCAATCTCAAAACTGAAAAATTTCAGAAGTCTTGCCTGGTCCAGTTAGCCACTGGAACCAAGAGGAAGGTAACACATAAATTACCCCAAACAACAATTAAATTAAATTATTTTCAGACAGAAGTAAATCTAAACATTATTCCATTAGGTTCATATGACTTGCTGATAGGAATGGACTGGCTAGAAAAGAGAAAGGCGATGATGAATTGTTGGGATAAAACTCTGCATTGCATAGATGAACAAGGGAAAACTTTTGTGCTCAATGGAAAACCAAAACCCATCTCTGTAAGACAAATATCAGCACTGCAATTAAAAAGAACAACTAGGAAAGGATATCAAATTTATGCAGTACATGTTGAAGAATTAGAACAACAACCTGAAGAAAATCTGGTGGATACTTTTCCAATAGTGAGAGAGTTTAAGGAAGTCTTTCCAGATGAGATTCCTCATCTTCCCCCCAAAAGAGAGATTGACTTTTCAATCGATTTGGTGCCGGGGGCAACACCTGTTTCTCGAGCCCTTTATCGAATGAGCCCCCTCGAACTCATAGAACTGAAAATGCAATTGCAGGAATTGTTGGATGAAGGCTATATCCGACCGAGTGTGTCTCCTTGGGGAGCACCGGTGCTATTTCTGAAAAATAAGAATGGAACCTTTAGAATGTGCATTGATTATCGTCAACTGAATAAGTTTACAATTAAAAATGGATACCCTCTGCCCAGAATTGATGATCTTTTCGATCAAGTGAGAGGAGCTTCAGTATTTTTGAAGATTGACTTAAGGACTGGTTATCACCAGCTCAGAATTAAGGAGGAAGACATTAGTAAAACAACTTTCTGAACTAGGTATGGTCACTACGAATTTGTAGTCCTACCTTTCAGTTTGACAAATGTCCCTACCACCTTTATGTGCCTAATGAATAGTGTGTTAAACAAGTACTTAGATAAAATTTTACTTGCGTTCATAGATGATATTTTAGTTTATTCAAAAAGTGAGGAGGAGCACAAAGAACACTTGAGGATAATGTTGCAAACTCTGAAAGAAAACCAGTTGTATGCAAAATTCAGCAAATGTGAATTTCATAAGGACAAGATCCAATACTTGGGACATATTATTTCTGAACAAGGGTTGGCTTTTGACCCTAAAAATATAAAGGCTATTAAAGAATGGCCTGTGCCAACTGATGTTTCAGCAATAATATCATTCATGGGGATTGCAGGTTATTATCGCAGATTTGTGGAGAGATTTTCTACCATAGCATATCCCATAACATCACTACAAAAGAAGGGTGTCAAATTTGACTGGACTGAAAAATGCCAAAACGGTTTTGACCAATTAAAACAAAAACTCACTACAGCCCCTATATTGAAGATTGCAGATCCTGATAAAGAATTTGTTGTATGTACAGATGCCTATAGAGAGGGGTTGGGAGGAGTCCTTTTGTAGGAAAATTCAGTGATTGCATATGAATCTAGGAAACTTAAGACACATGAACAGAACTATAGTGCATATGATTTAGAGTTGGTTGTTGTAATTCATGCCTTGAAGATGTGGCGACACTATCTCCTTGGAAAGAAATTTACATTGATGACTGATCATATTAGTCTTAAATACTTCTTTTCCCAAACTAATTTGAATGCTAGACAAGCCAGATGGCTGTCTTTTCTGAGTGAATTTGATATGGACATAAAACATATCAGAGGGAAAGAAAATAAAATTACTGATGCTTTGAGCAAAAATGCTTGCCAACACATAAGCAACATTGGAAGTAGTGTAAAATTGGAGTTAGAAGATCTAGTGAAACATGTAGCAGACCAGGATCCCAATTATGAGAATCTACAGGTGAAAACACTAAAAAAGGAGATGGCTAAGTACACTCAAAACTAGAAAGGATTGATCTGCTATAAAAACAGATTATATGTTCCTAATGTGGAGTCTTTGAAAAGAGAGATTCTAGATGAATATCACAAACATCCGTATGCATGGCATCCTAGATATCAGAAAATGTTAACAGCTTTGAAAAAGAAGTTATTTTGGCCAAGAATGAAAAGAGATGTAGCAAAATATTTAGCTAGATGCATGGAGTGCCAACTAGTTAAAGTTGAACATCAGCATCCTGTTGGTCTTATAAATCCTTTGCCAATTGCAGAATGGAAATGGGATATCGTTTCTATGGATTTCATAAATGGATTACCCAGCACCAAGTACCAACATGACTCAGTTATGGTAGTAGTAGACACTTTAACAAAAGCTGCACACTTTATACCTGTAAATTCTACTTTTGGGACAGCCCAAGTAGCAGAAGTGTTCCTAAAAGAGATATTAAGGTTACATGGGGTCCCAAAGATGATTGTTTCCAACAGACATGCTAAGTTCACCGCAGCCTTTTGGAAGGGTCTGTTTGGAGGGATGGCTACTAAGTTGAATTTTAGCACTGCCTATCACCCTCAGACAGATTGTCAAACAGAGAGAACTAATCATATCTTTGAAGATATGCTGAGAATATATGTGATGGATAGACCATCAAAGTGGGAAGACTACTTGCATTTAGCTGAATTTTCCTATAATAACAACTATCAATCCTCCATTAAAATGAGTCTGTTTGAAGAACTCTATGGAAGGAAATGTCGTACCCCTTTGAGATGGAGCCAACCGGAGGATAAACTAATGTTGGGACCAAATGCCTTACAAGATATGGAAAGAATTGTTAAACAAATACAGAGAAACATCAAGACAGCACAAGATCGCCAGAAAAACTATGCTGATAAGAAGAGGGAACATCGAGAATTTAAAGTGGGGGAGCATGTGTATTTGTGTATTAAACAAAAAAAGAGCACACTTTATGCTGGGAGTTGTGCAAAATTGGCTCCTAGATATTGTGGGCCTTTTGAACTGTTAGAAAGGGTGGGACCAGTGGCTTATAAGCTGGCCTTACTTCGCCATGTTAAAGTTCATGATGTGTTTCATGTTTCATTATTGAAAAGATATATACATGATGCTTCTCACATTGTTGATTAGAATGTGATACAGGTGGAACCAGAAGGGGAGTTCCTTCCAGAGCCGCTTCAAATATTGGAGCAGGAAGAAATTGAAATGAGGAATTGAATGGTAGCAAGAGTAAAGGTGCAGTGGAAGCACTTTACTGCTGAAGAAGCTACCTGGGAAAGAGAAGCTGAAATGATGGAAAAATATCCATTTTTGTTTGACAAAAAAATGAACTCTAGTAGTTAAATATCAACACCGAGGATGGTGTTTGTTTTCAGAGGGAGGATATGTAACACCCCTAGTTTTATGTTCTGTCAAAGTTAGACATTTGAACTTTAATCCAAAGGGGAGTGGACCCTAATGGATAAGTATTTTGTGGATGTAATTAAATATTTAATTTTGGAAAAATGAATGAAATAATTCTGTGCAGATTGACCAAAATGAGAATTATGAGATCACTTGCTAAATCCATGAGGACGGATAAAGGAAAATACTTTCCCCAAAAATCTTTCAAAAATCCTTGAAAGAATTTATTTCCAAATTATATTTTGAGGAAAATAGATTTCTTCAATGATGTGGAGAGTAGTTGGGAAGAGGTAAAAAGTTGGGAAAAGCAGAAAGCAACTTTAAAAGTCCCTAAATATGAAAGCCTAGGCTAAGAAGAAGAAAAGCATCCTGATATTCTGCATGCAGAATTAGAAATAGGCTTTGGGGAGAAAAAGCTTAAATAAGCTATTCCTGAACAGATTAGAGGTTGGTCTGGAATGGAAGTGATCTCATCTCGGGGGTGAGTCCGGGAGATAGAGGGACTCTACGGGTGGGAGGACTGGTCAAGTACCAAAGTGGTATGCACACAGTATTATGAATGATTGAAATTAATTGTTGTTAAGTGTAAGTTTCATGATTATAGCTGTATAATTCTTGTAATGTTTTGTTTGTGCTCGTGTTCCATACATTTACATAAAGGTAGAATAATTAAATTCTATCAGTCCTGCATGGTTGTAGCAATCAGAAATATGAGGACAAATCAGCCAGAAACTCTAAACCAGTTCCTGGTTTAAATCTAGAGATTATGTTACCTCATAATTTATAATTATGTAACTTTAATATGTTTCTGTGAAAAATAGAATTAATTCAGTCAACACTATGGAAAACCCATAAACCTGTGGGTAGGAGGAATTAAGTACATATAGAGCAGAACTATAGATTTATGAAGTAACTAAGTGAGGTATAGAGACATAGATTTCCAAAATAGTATTGCATGACAATTTATAAATTTCTATTTTAGAATGAGGACAGAATGGAAGGAAACATACTTTACTACCATGGAAATCTTTAAATAGCAATGAAATAGAACTAAACACCATTGCCAAACTTGCACATAATTGTGAGCTGAGAGTTACGTATAAAACTGTGACTAACATGCTTTAACAAGGAATGATCAAAACTAAATACTTATTGGAAAAATAAGAATTGCATGGAAATTTATATAAAGCCCTACTAACTATATAAGCTGGGGAAGGTAGAAATTAACAGTTTATCAAATCTAGAAAAAAAAATGAGAATTAATAATGCTAATGGAAGTATTAGCTAGAGAATAAAACCTACTGAACATATGAGAAAATCAAACAATAGATTTCCAGAACCTATTATTAGTTATCCAATAAGTAACATCTGCAAAATTTAAGTCAAGAGACAGGGGAAAATGTATGTTACTGGAGTAGATAAATACATATAACTACATAAGCCAGATGTCAAGCCCCAAAAATTTATTTCAGAGGTAAGTACCCTGGTGAAATAAATAATTACCTAATGTTGTAAGAAATTAGTACAGGAAGCAGAAGTACAATATACGATTAGTAAAATTATCAGTTTTGTCTAGCAAATGAAAACGGATAGATTTAACAGGAATAAAATTCTCATCATGAGTATCAATATAAACTAGACATCTGAAATCACCAGAGAGTAACATAACTCTGTCCTTATCAAACAGGAAGAGAATATATATCTATATATATCGAATCCATAGGTAAAGTTGTGCAAGCAACGAAAATAAATTATGATAAGCATGTCCCCAGATAACTTATTAAATTTAGGAGGTCGCAGTGACCATATCAACAAAGTCTTAGTAAAACAGACCCGGGTCAATGAAGTCATTCTTTTACAATATCGAATAGAGAAATTTCGAAGGTAAGATCGAATGATCTGGACAAAAACTATGTACAATAATGATATGCGAGTCTGGTTACATTTCGACCCAGATGCTTTTGATACCGACCTGAAAGGGAAACGTGAAGTGAAATTAAAACGAATGAGACATCCCTGTCAAGGTATCCCTGAGAAGAAATTGGTATGGAATTCGGATTACCTGTATAAAACAAGAACATGGTGAATATACATATCGATTAATTGAGGTGAAGTATAATAGAAACAAAAATAATAAAGGGATTACCTGAGAGATGAGGAATCGCTCTTTTTATAAAAATGACCTGAAACAGAGATAATTGAACAATATTAAAAAAAAATTCAAAACCGAGGAAGCTCAAATACGAACGAGAAAGCCAGGAGTCGAGTGATAAAATAGAATCGATTTCTAGACTGGGTTATGAATTGCTTACTGTAGAAGAAACGAACAAAATCAAGACGTCCCTCATTCGCATGCCATTTGTAAATTCACCAAAGAAGATGAGGATTAAACTCCTGTAAGAACGATAGGGTATTCACGTCTTACATCCTCGAAAGACTATACGAAATGTAAAAAGAGAGATTGAGATAAACAAAAGAATTGATATACCCGGACTGAGAAATCTCCACGAGAGATTGTCCAGCAGTCTCAAAAGGAGTTCTCGACAGTAAACGAGACTGTATATAAAAAAAAATAAAAAATTGATAGCTAATTAAACCCAGCTCTAGCCCCATTAACAGAGCGTAGCTCCATGGAAAAATAAACATATCCAGACATAGTATTCAGGGCGTAAGCATACGGTAGGTTAGTGACATGTGTAGAAGCTCATACCTGAACTATAAATTCGATGTCGAGATAGATACAACTAAGTTCTGAGCGAGCCGATGCCTCCTACGTGCAGGGTCTCGACACTGGAATACAACCAGAACAACTAGGACTGAAAGAACCACTTGACAATAACACAGAGATTTATACAATTATCTCCAATCCAAACATCGACAAACCCTAATGGATAGGATCGATCTACATCGTCCAAGTGGCCCCAGATCAATGGTCTATACACGGATCGAATGGGTGATATTGGAAATTAATACCTACCGTCCAACACATAAATACATAGATCTACGAAATTGACTCCACAGTACCTTCACTAATGTCGTAGGGCCGGCATGAATGAAAGAGTACTCTGGCATGGCATTTATAAGTGAAGAATAGATGCATACAATCTTGCATGTGAATGCAATGAAAGCCAAAACAATGGGATAAATCAACCGAGTACAATTGAAAAAGATGATGTGGGAAGGCTGATAGGGGTTGAAGTGGCCGACTACGTGGAGCCAAAATTTCCAACGAGATGAAATGCATGCATTGAAAGTTAATCAGCCTATCTCCATAGTGAAATCGCCATAAATTAAACTGTACGTGAGAAATCTATGATATGATGGTAACTCTCATTCACATTGGAACAGTGGCCACAAAACTAAAACCAATTCAAATACGTGACATAAGTCGTAAATAAAAATAACCATTCGATGCGTTGAGTAAAGTGAAATGAAAAAAAAAGTTAAATCGTGGAATATACAAAGGCTAAAAATCAACGAATCATATACCAACGTAAAACCCATAAGAGTTTACTACTGTACATCAACGTGTAGGTAGTGTTATGTGAACAACATTATTGAATTCAATGTATTGAATAGATCGAATGGTATGGGTAGATATATTCATAGATTGAATTCAATGTATTGAATAGATCGAATGGTATGGGTATATATATTCATAAATAGAAAGATGTTGGAATACATGCGACCATATAGCAATGGTAAGGGAATAAAATATTATTGTATCAGGGTCATATAAAAATATATGGGGTTAACATAAGCCTCCAATATTGTGTGAAGGAGAGCAATAAAAAATTTCCTTACAAGATTATTAAAAGGAATAGGAACCCTATTCCAGGTCAGATTATAATTTGACGAAGTTGAAAGTAAAACTAAACAACTGTGGCCAAGAGGCACAGAAAAAAAATAAAAAATAAAAAAATAAAAAAATAAAAAATAAAAATAAAAAAATAAAAAAAAATTGTGGTGGAAAGGAAGAGACATTACAGCATTGGAAAGCTCATTAACAAGGGCTACAATGTATTTTTTAGATATGGTGTGTGCACAATCATGGACATACCTCCAAGAAAGAAAGTCATTACAGAGGTGCACATGAAAATAAATAGGATACTTCCTCTCAAGCTCAGAGTAGACTTGAAGGAAGGAAGAAATGTAGCAGCTAGAACACAAGAGATATTTCAAGAGGATGTGAAAGATGAAAATTGATTATGGCACTTGATATTTGGACATCTCAATTTCGAAGGCCTAAACTTGTTCCACAGAAAGGGAATGGTAAAGGGATTACCATTGATTGAGAAACCAGATAGCCTTTTTGAAGGCTGCATCTTGGGCCAACAACACAGAGAAACCTTTCCAGCAGGAAAGAGTATAAGGGAAAAATCACCCTTAGAGACTGTCCACTAAGATTTTTGTGGACCAATGCAAACGCCATCTTTAACTGACAACAAATATGTTTTGACATTCATAGATTATTACACTAGAAGAACATCGGTGTATTTCTTGAAACAAAAGAGTGAAGTGTTTGAATAGTTATGCCACTTCAAAGCTCATGTTGAGAAGAAGAGTGGGCACTACATGAAAGTGCTAAGGACTAACAGAGGTGGAGAATACATCTCCAAAGAGTTCCTACGTTTCTATAGGGACAATGGCATTCATAATCAGTTTACTACAACGTACACACCTTAGCAAAACGGTGTTGCAGAAAGGAAAAACTGAACAATCATAGATATGATAAGGAGCATGTTGAAGGCAAAACATTTGCCAAATGAGTATTGGGCTGAAGCTGCAAATTTTGCAGCATACATCTGGAATAGGTGCCCAACCAAAGCTGTCATGAAGAGAATTCCAGAAGAAGTGTTGTGCGGCATAAAGTAGCATGTCACCCACATGAAAGTTTTCAGATGTGTGACATATGCACATGTCCCAGATCAATTGAGAAAGAATCTTGACAGTAAGGGGGAGAAATGTATCTTTGTTGGATACAGTGATGAGTCCAAGGTCTACAAACTCTATAATCCATCCACCAAGAAAGTTATCATCAGCAGAGAGGTGAAGATTATTGAAGAAGAAGCTTGGGATGGAAGCTTAGAGAAAATGGTGAAGTTGAAAAAATGTGTGTCTCACGAAGAAGAAGAGGAAGGGATTGTAGCAAATAATCCTTCTTTGGTGGCTCCTCCTCCACCACCACAAGCACAACAAACCACACCACAAGCTGGAAATAGAACAACCTTGAGAAATCAAGGAAGTGCTTCTTCAAGCACACCACAGGGAATTGAAACTCCATCAAGTTCAAGTGGAACTCCAAGTACACCAAGAAGACCGAGATTCAGAAATCTGAGTGAAATTTATGAACAAGGAGAGGTAAATGATAATGTCCGCCTGAACTCTTTATTTTCTTTGTATTATCATGTTGATGATCCAATTCATTTTGAAGATGTTGTAAAGGAAGAAAAATGGATTGAAGCAATGGATGAAGAAATTGGTGCAATAGAGAAGAGTAATATATGGGATTTAGTGGACCTCCCTAAAGGTAAAGAAGTCATTGGAGTAAAATGTGTTTATAAAACCAAGAGCAATGCTGAAGGCAAGATTTAAAGACACAAAGCAAGACTTTTTGTCAAAGGCTACAAGCAACAACAAGGAAGATATTATGAAGAAACCTTTGCACCAGTTGCAAGGATGGAAACAGTGAGAACATTATTGTCCGTAGTAGCACAACACAAATAGAAGGTTTATGAAATGGATATTAAATCTGCATTCCTAAATGGAGTGTTGAAAGAGGAGGTATATGTTGAACAACCTTTAGGATATGAGATTGAAGGCCAGGAGCACAAAGTATGCAAGTTGAATAAAGCTCTTTATGGGCTGAAGAAAGCACCGAGAGCATGGTATAGCAGAATAGATGCTTACCTGATTGAAAATGGATTTGAGAAATGTGATGGAGAACCCACACTCTACATAAAAGAAAATGATGGTAAGATTCTTATTGTTGTTTTATACGTAGATGATTTAATTTCTACTGGAAATGAAGTTTCTCTCATTGCTGATTTTAAAGCAGTCATGAAAAGTGAATTTGAAATGACTGATTTGGGTTTTTTGAGATATTTTCTTGGAATTGAAGTAGAGCAAAATGAAAATGGAATTTTTATTTCCCAAGAAAAATATGTTGAAGGAGTGTTGAAAAGATTTACCATGCAAAATAGCCAAGCAACTGTAACTCCAACTGTCATGGGGTTAAAATTGAGCAAATAAGACAACGGCAAGGATTTTGATCCGACATTGTACAAGATCATAGTTGGAAGCGTCATGTATTTTACTACAACTAGGTCGGCTATAATGCACACTGTAATTTTAATCTACAGATTTATGGAAATATTGAAAGAGACTCATTGGCAAGCAGCCAAGAGAATTCTTACGTATGTGAATGGAATGAAGGGGTATGGTATTTCATACTCCTCATCTAAAAATTTTAAATTGACTCGTTACACTAACAGTGATTGGGCTGCAAGTGTAGATGACAGGAAGAGCACATCTGGATATTTGTTTCATTTGGGATCAAGAACCGTTTCATGGGCTTCCAAGAAGCAACCAATAGTTCCTTTATCAACAGCGGAGGCAGAATATGTGGCAGCAACAGCAACAACATGCCAAGCAGTATTGCTGAGAAGAGTACTTAGAGACTTGTGTCATGAATAAGAAAAAAGCACAACCATTTACTGTGATAGCAGCTCAGCGATAGCTTTATCAAAGAATTTTGTCTTCATAAGATAACAAAGCATATTGATGCTAAATTTCATTTTATATGTGAACTGGTTAACAATGGTGAAATTTTTTTATAGCACTACAGAATAGTGGAGTAGTTTTCTTATATTTTAACAAAGCCATTAACGCAGAAGAGTTTTAATTATTTCAGAAAATGCCTGGGTATGCAAGAAAACCCAACAGTTGAAATTAAGGGGGAGTGTTGGAATTTAATTCCAACTTCTCGCACAGATCAGCAGGACAAAAAAGTAATTGTGATGGGAATGAAGAGACAACAAATTAATGGCTGAAGGGAGTTCGACGAGCGGTGGCATGAATGCAAAGGAGTTGAAAGCTCCATTCCTATTTGCAGCAACCACCTACATTAAAACTCCACCAACTGCATTTAACACAAATGCAGCAACATTCCAAAGGGGGCAGCAAAGCTCAAAGCAACAGAGGGAAAGCAACCCCGGAGGAGCTGACGTCACTCCTCACTAGACCCACCTCCTCACAAAACAAAAGAGTTTCAGGGGGGTGAGGGAACTCATAGGATGGCTTTTGAAGCAGCCCCCGGAAAGCATGAAAGGAATTAAGTTTTAAAACTTTAGGATAAAGTTAAATGTTTTAATTTAATTTTAAGTTGCCGCATATGTTTTAGTTTTAACTTTGGTTAAATTTTATTTACCGTAGTTTATTTATATTTTTTAATTGTAGTTATATATATTATAAATATGAGATATTTATAATATATATGTATTTTGTAATGCAATCTATAAATATGCCATGAGCACATTGTAAACTGTAGTTGCTATTTTATTGTAACTTGCTCGAAGGATGAAGACATATAGCACTGTGTGCATATTGCGAAAAAGACAGAGAGACAGAGAAAAGGAAATTGTAGTGCTGTGTGTTTGTAGAAGCCAGCAAAATTTTGTTGTGAATCCAAAACATTGTTCTGAAGAATTCTATGTTGTAACAGAGTCAGTTTTATTTTTAATGAAATAGCAGTTTCATATTTCATCTCTGTGACTGAAATTTAAATTTCAGTTTTTTATCTCTGTGTGTGTTGTCATTCGGAATTACTCAGAAAATTCCAACCAGAAAAACCAAGAAACCCAATAAGAAGAAGAATGGGAGTAGATACGAAGCACGCATACTTATCTATGCTATTTCGGTATTCGGTATTGAGAATTTTCTTGGAAATATAAAACTCATGGAAAAACCAAGAAACTCAAGAAGCAAAAGGATTAGACCAGTTACACAAATAGCTATCATTTCTATTTGAGTATTCGGTCTTCTTGTAAAGATAATGTAAATGTTGGAGCTAATAGCGGGCAGGGTCACACATGACAAGTGTTGGTGGTTGACAAGTGAGAGAAGAATAGTGTAGCAGGGAAACAAATGGTGAGAAATAATACGACCATAGCATGATAGAGTGACGAAGTAATTAGGAATAGAATATAAATTTTTTTATATTTTATTATGATTATATGCATGTTTACTTTGAAATAAAGAGTAAATAATTTTAATCTAATTTGTCGCCATATATGATATTATTTTTTGTTTTTCAATATCATTTAAAAACTACTTCAAAATTATATCTATATATATAAAAGGTTGTTATATATGATGTAAATTACATTAATTTCTATTTAATTATTTAGAATTTTATTGTAATATTTAATTAATTATTTAGAGTTATATATATATCTATTATTTATAATAGATATGATATCTTGAAAAGTGTCATGCTTCAGAAATTAAATTAGGAAATTAGTTGGGAGTATTGTTAGAATTTCATTAAATATAAATGGACACTCGCAAATGAAATAATGGATCCATAACTAAATAATTTTAGGACACAAGCTTATTTAAAGCTTGTTTCTCTCCTCTTCCTATTGCAAGAGTGTTGATAGAGGTCGTATGAGAACTTCAATGATACAGATGATGTGAAGAGGAGATTCCAGCTCTGCAAGCTTTTGGAAAACTCCATCAAAATGATCAATTGATGATTGGTATGAAAATTGGTCAGCCTTTTTTAAGGAAAATAAAACTGAGTTTTTTTTCTTTCAATGTGAGATTGATGTTTGGTTTTGATTTTAATATTTATCAAATTATTTTCAACACCTTTGTTCTTTTGACTTGGCTCTATAATTTATATTTGTTACTCTAAAATCTCTTTGCAAAAGTACAATAATTCATTTTCTTTGGTTTGAGGCAGAGAAGCTTTTGAGCTGACACACTATTTCCTTTGCCAGTGGTTCATGCCATCCCTCTACCAACTAAAAGAATTTTTTTGAGGCTTATAATTGAGCTCTAGAGTTTATGATGACCCTGTGTTCATTTTTTTGGCGTGCGTAAAGCCCCCTATAGTTTGTTTTCTATCAAGCTCTAGAATTTGTGGTGAGTGTATTGATTGTTTTGGTGTGGGTAATTTTCACTTCCAAGACAAAATAAAAACATCAGTAAGCCAAATTAATTTCTTTGTAAAACCACCATTTCTACACCATAAGGTGTTTTCTTTTGAGAACAACTCCCCCAATTTCCACCCTGTACCAATTTGAGCCATCAAATAGAATGCTAGATGATTGAGGATTTTTAGGCCATTATATTAATAGTTAATATTTAAGATGAAACTAATAGTTAGAGTTCACATTCTTGCTTCACAGTTTCTTTGTTTATTAATTAGAGACATTATGCTCACACATGGATAAGAGGTACTCCTTAGAAGCCTGAACCACAACAAGAAAGTTAATATCATTGGGGTCAATCTACTGATCTTTGGTATCTTCCATTTTGGTAATCTTTTGTTGCACATTATCTCAAGCCTCGACCCCATGAAATATATCGCTGAACTAGGTTGGAGGTTGACTGCTCTGAAGCATGTCATGATCTTGAAATTTTTCATGAAACCTATGTTACCACCTCTATTTCTGTTGTCAAATTATATTGTCATGTTTTGGATCCTATGAAGGGATTGTTGTATGCTTTTATTTTTCCTTTGTATGTGCATGTTTCTATGGATGGTTGCATGTTATTGTTCCTATTAGCAGGGGTTTAAATATTGCTTATGTATTTGTGGATTTATTTTGATTGTGAATACTCTTTTTTATCTGTTGTAGAGCAATCCAATCGGATTCAAGTAATAGGGGTTGGTTAAGCTCATGTAGTAGCAGTAGCGAGAGGGATGTGAGGCAACAAAAATGATGGTTGGTTATGATACATAATATTTATGGGTCACCAGTTTTTGTTGCATCAACGGTAACTCCTTTTGTTCCTTCAGTTGGTACAGATAGGGTTAGTTGTTGAAACCTTATAGCTTGGTTTATCCTTAGGCCAAGGCATATGGGAGAAGGCAGTTGATTCCATGAGCTCAACTGGAAGCTTGGAGAAAACAGGGAGGAAGTGATTGTTTGGGATCCAGATTTCAGCTTGTGGGCAAGGATTGTGGATTGGTTGTCATGCATAATGGGATATTTCTTGCAGAATCAATGATCATTTCCCAAAAGGGAGGAAATTTTCTGATTAACAAGGGTAATGGAAGATCAAGGTGCTCATCCCTTAATTCTCATGTTACAAGTCCTCGTAACAGTGGATATTTTTATTTCATCTAGTTGACCTATCATGTTTATAGGGACATTGTGATGAGTTTTATTGTTCAAGGAGAACGTCAATATAGTAAGCCAATTTTACAAATAGCCATGAGACATGTTAATCATATGTAAACATTCTTGTATTTGTGGCTTTGGAAAAAACAATAGATATGAGCATGGACGCTTACCATCTATTCTCACAAAAGTTGAGGAAGGAGCACTAACAAGAATGTGAGATTTTAGTTTTGTTAGACGTTATATAAACAACTTTTGATCCTTATTTTTTTCATGGGATAGAAACATGTTTTCAATCCAATGTGATTCGAGTAATAGGGATTGGTTAATATCTTGCAGTAGCAGTAGTGAGAGGGGTGTGAGGCAACGAAAATGATGGTTGGTTATGATACATGATTTTTATGGGTCACCAGTTTCCGTTGAATCAATGGTAACTTCTTTTGTTCCTTCATTTGGTACAGATAGGGTTAGCTGTTGTAACTGGAAGCTTGGAGAAAATGCGCAGGAAGTGATTGTTTGGGATCCAGATTTCAGCTTGTGGGCAAGGATTATGGATTGGTTGTCATGCATAATGGGATATTGCTCGGAGAATAAATAATAATTTCCAAAAAGGGAGGAAATTTTCTGATTGAAAAGGGTAATGGAAGATCAAGGTGCTCATCCCTTAATTCTCATGTTGCAAGTCCTCACAATAGTGGATATTTTTCTTTCATCTAATTGACCTATCATGTTTATAGGGACATTGTGATGAGTTTTATTGTTCAAGGAGAACGTCAATATAGGAAGCCCATTGTACAAATAGCCATGAGACATGTTAATCATATGTAAGCGTTCTTGTATTTGTGGCTTTGGAAAAAACAATAGATATGAGCATGGATGCCTGCCATCTATTCTCACAAAAGTTGAGGAAGGAGCACTCTCAAGAATGTGAGATTTCAGTTTTGTTGGACGTTATATAAACAACTTTTGATCCTTATTTTTTTAATGGGATAGCAACATGTTTTCTACGCTTGGGTTTTCAGATTTTTCCACAAACCAAAAATAATAATGTTTGTTTGTTTGTTGTTCAGTTTACCAAATGTTATTGTGAGTTGTATGTGTTGCTTTTGCTAGTTATAATCATTTATCCATGATCATTACTTGACACCATCGATATAATTTTCTTCGTGGGCTTGTTCATATAGATCTATGGAAGATTCTAAGAAGGGCATGAAAACCCACTCTCCATACAATTTATATCATTATTGTGACAGAGAAGGGGGGGAGCGGGGGTGGGGGGGGGGGTGCGGTGGGCGGGTGATTTTCTATGTTTAGTATAATTTTATGCTCTTTCCTTATTTAAATGGTGATTAGTGTTGTTTTATTTAGTAACCAAAATTAAATATAGAGGTTGAAATGATAAAAATCATTATTCAATATTGACTAGTGTTTCAATGAGTGGGTTTTGGTTTGTTGTGACCTTTTTTTTAATCACTAGTAACCATAATTTCATGATGCTATTAATCTGAAATACTTTCATTATCAATATGGATAACAAAATTCTAAGATCGAACACCATTAATCCCATTAACCAGCATAAAAATGCAGAATATTTTATTTTAAGTGACAAAATTTTTGCATGACTAATAAACAAATGTGAAGCATATATCAATCTCAATTCTTTCATAAGAATAAATTAATTCACCGAGACATAACAAATCAATTTTCTTAAATTTTCTTTCCCATTATATCTTACCCAACCATATATTAAGCTCAATTTTGTCATAAGAATAGCTTAAGTCACTCTCATATAACAAATCAATTTTCTTAATTTTTCTTGCTCATTGTAGCTTACCCAAGTTGTGACTTTATTGTTATGTACTATTTCATTTGTGGATCTTTTATAATTTTATGAACATTTTTTTGTTGTTAGATCAAAGAAATAGACATGATTATTTTATGCCTATAGTGAGGATAACCTTGACCTCGACACATAAGTCCTTATTATTCATATTTACTACATGTCATGATGTCAATATTCCTATAAACAAATTGAGAAAAAAGTTGAATCTTGATTACTATATATCTTGAAGTATAGCTATAATAGATGAGTTTTCATGCAATATGTTGAAAATGTTGATATTAGTTATATGATTGATTAATGAATTTTTTCATGTTCGCATGATATATATATGTGTGTGTGTGTGTGTGTGTGTGTGTGTGTGTGTGTGTGTGGAAATCTTATTTGTGAGTCAAATATATGAATTCATTGTTTATATAATATTATGTTTAATATTATAACATTAAATAATTCATGGCCTCTACACCATCTCTATTAGTGACTAGCATTCACATGCACAAAAGCCACTAAGGATTATTCTCAGAATTGAATATAACTTTATCTTCAAATATCATTATACATTACATATTTCATTGGCTAATATCCTCGAGATAGACAATTATAAAATCAATAAGTATTATTTTTCATTAAGGAGATGGAAGGAATATGATGTCATTCATTACAGTGGTGGATGGATATGATGTCATCTTGTTGTTGATGCACTAGTGCAAGAATAAACATTAGATTATTAGTATGAAAGAATTGAACATAATTCATGACCTTTAAACTCTCTCTATTATTAGCCTCCATTCACATCAACTCAAGCCACTAAAACATGTTCTCAAAAATTGAATACAACTTTATCTTCAGATATCATTATACATTAAACTTCCCTTGCTACTCTCTTCCTCGTAGACCATTATAAAACCTATAAGTAGCACATTTTGTTAATGAGATGGAAGGAATATATGGTGATTGGAATTATGAGTAGCAATGATAAGTCAATATTTTAGATTATATCAACTAGGACTATCACCTAAAAGTGATCAATCAACAAAAAAACTAATATAAATGATTTCATGCATTGCTAAAAGATTTCATACAATTTTAATTAATGTTATGAAATGATGGAATGATATATATACAATGACATTTATTGTTTCCAATGATTATAAAAATAGTGTACTTGCACAAAAGAAAGAAATAGGGTCCCACGAGCAACATCAATATATATGCATAGACGAAGGGGCTCTGTGTGGTGTGAGAAATTGTCCTTGGTTGAAGAGCCAATTAATTTCTTGGTACATTTAAAGGGTTGAGTGTGAGCAGCTACTTAATCCTAAAATTGGCCTCCTTCAACTACGATGTTAGTATGATGTGCTCACACGTTCATTTTAGCATCAATTGAGTTCTCATAATTCATACTTAACTACCCCTTGCTGTTAGGCTCCTTTGAATTTGTAGTGCAACATCCAGGAGTTGGAGCATTGGGTGGGCATTGAGGTGCAGTTGTAGGCACGTAGAATGTTCTCCTACTACTGACAGCCTAATGGAATAATGAACTTTAAGTTGGTGTGAAGGAGTTGGCAGGTGGAGATTTGGTTTAGGATCAACAAGCACCAATAACTCTGCTTTGTCTTTAGCCTTCACTTGCTTCTCCTCCTTTTATTTTGCAGTGCAACATATATGAGATGGACTTGGATATTACACTATCAAGATGGTTGGATCAATGTAATTTCCATTTCAAAATTTCAAAATCATTTCATTTACAACTAAATCTATAATAGTGCTTCAGTAAATATAATGCATTATAGCATTGAATAAATTTGAGCATCAAGTAATAATTATCATGTCAACACATGTGAACATTATCTTTCTATGTGGAAACCATTATGGGAGCAAACCAAAAATTCTCTCCTCTTCAAGATTTCATATCAAATGCATGATTTTTATTAGAACCATCCAGAAAGAGACAACCTAATGCAGGAGCCTCAAAGCTAAATTTTCATTATTAATTTATGTAATTTAGGGGGTGAGGTGTTTTAATTATTTTTCTCATTTTTAATAAATTAAGAGAGAAAATATAAATATGTGGATTACTGTAAATATTCCTTAAATAATTAGGATATGAGTGGATTTTAATTAGGTAGATAATCTAGGGATTAGGAATTCCATAAACGGGACTTAGTTGAGCTTAAAAAAGGGTAAATCTAATTTAGATTTTAGTTGAGATTTGTGTGGAGGAATTTATGGAGTGGAATAAATTCATATTTATGTATAAATAGGAGGGTTGTGTGAGGAACAAATATAAGTGAGGAAGTGAGGAATACAGAGAGAGTGAGAAATGGGTTGAGAGCATTTTGTAAAGGGCTGAGAGCCAAAAGGCTATCCATTGTAATATTTGGCCAAGGAATTTCTTGTGTATTTATATCTTAGTATATTTGTGTTTGTATAAGATCTCTTTTATTTATGTATGTTGTAAGGAGTTGCAAATGTTTTTTTAATGAAGAATTTATGTGAGAGTTGTTACACCATTTTTTGGTCATCTAACCTTTCATCATTAGATGGACCCAAGTACACCATGTAAGACCAGTTTTACCCCAAGTAAAACTGCTTTCACTATGTTAATTAGGAAACCCCAAAAGGAATAATTAATTAAACCATAATTTAATTATTATTCCCAGTCATGTTTAACCCAAAAACAAAGAAATTAATGAGATAAACCCATAGTTATCTTATTATTTTCTATGAATAATTATTTAATAATATTCCTTGTTAAATATGACCAAATCAACCACCATTAATCAAATAAATCATTATTTATTTGATTATATCCCAACCACTTCCTTAAAAAGATAAATAAATCATTTATTTATTTATTTTTCACTAATCAAGGGATTTGACCCAAGTCAAACACCCTTTCCCTCCAATAAATAATAATAAAATATTCCATAGAGGTGGATCTAGATTTGGTTAACATTATTTTAATCATGCACCAAGATCTAGAATGACCCAATATTTTGTTATAAATAGGAAGGTTTTCCCCTTCATTCTTCACCTTTTGTTGCATACTAGATCACTCTGGATCTATACACTCGGTCTCATTTTCTGCCATTGTTGCTCCCATTGAGCTCTACCTTCTACATTGGGTTTTCTACATCTACAAGAGAGAAAGCTTAGATCTGAAGTGCTGAGGACTACAAAGAACCCATCCCATTGAGGAGATCTGGATACACCTTCTTGTTTCCTCCCAGGTGCCCTGTAATATAAAATTCATTCAAAAATCGTGTTCTTGTCTTGTCTGTTGGATGCATGGAGCAAACTCTTTACTTTACTGCTTAATGTCTTTCCATTTATAGATCTGTTTGTTGCAGCATTTTAACTACTAATCGCAGATCTGAAGATGTTTTGCAACCTCTATTGTTGTTAGGGCTATTAGTTATGCGTAGCTAAAGTGGTTCTTTTTCGTACACTTCGACGAAGAATTCATACTAACAAATGGCGACTCCACACGGGTTGCAAGTACAATGGTTATCCCGTTTTCATCGTCATATCCCGGCTACTTGAACACCAGAGCACTTTCGGTACCTTGGAACATGTTTTGTAATCATTTCTATTTGACCCTAAAGACCTAAAATTTCTAACTTCCGTGTGTTTATGGCCCTATTGCGC